>CM067218.1:23959022-24576522 GCA_034190945.1 Octodonta nipae | reverse complement strand
ATTTATGATTAACTATAATTTTGCACATTAATGCTGTGAAATTAGAGGTCAGATATCAGTTGAAGGAAAATTTAGATTATTTTGCCTGTTCATTACGGTTTTCTCTCCTCAAAATTCTTTCCTGCAACAGATCGTATTTGAATAACAAAGTGTAGTAAGACAATTTCGTAAAATTGCCCGGATTACAGGCAGAATTCTTCCTCACAGGTATTCGGAGAGAAAGAGATGTCTTAAGATGATCAACCAGTATTCCTGTATATAAATAGTGTATTGTATATTGTGTTTGGAGATGTTTCAACTCCGACTCTGGAGTCGTTGTCAATCGTTTTGTTGAGTATTTTGAGGTTTTTTCAAAAAATGTTTGCTCTGATGTGGATTTTGTTGTTTGTAAAAAAAATTTTGACTTCTGATGTGGAGTTTGTTGCTTGTCAAAAATTTTTTTGAAAGAACCTCGAGATACTCAACATAACGATTGACAACAACTCAAGAGTTGGAGTTGAAACGTCACTAAACAGATAAGTATAACACAATATACAATACACTATTTATATACAGGAATACTGGTTGATCATTTTGCAGATATCTCTTTCTCTCCGAATAACTGTGAGGAAGAATTTTACCAGTAATCCGGGCAATTTTACAAAATTGCCTTATTACACTTTGTTTTTCAAATACGGTTTTAAATACTTATCTGTTGCAGGAAAGAAAAAAAAATGGAGGAGAGAAAACCCCAATGAACATGCAAAATAATTCAAGACTTCCTCAACAATCTTTTCGAAAATTTAGATGTTGGACTACTAAAGTTATGATAGCTGTCTAGTGATACTTGTGGAGTAGGCAGAAGAGACCCCCCGAGTTCGATCAAGATTCTGAAATTCATTTAATAGTATTCTATTGAGTCTTAGGGTGTAGGCAAATTGAAGACCCGAGTTCGAGCTAGACCATCTTTCATTTGCAGTCTTCCTTCTTTTGTTTCTTGATAATGATTCTAAAGCAGGAACCGAAACGTCAAGTATTTCACAAATTTAGACGTGGTTATCACAGAACCTAGCCCAGTTCATATCATCAACAATCGATTTTACATGGTGCCGCCTCCCTGAAGAATTGGAACATTGCAGAGGAATTTGAAAAACTAGAGAGCTTATGATATTGAGAAGAAACGAAAAAGAAGAGCTAATGATCTGTGAGAAGGCATTAAAGAGAATGAAGATAGGTGAACAAATGGTCTTTTTAATTAATTGAAATGAAGAAGAGTAAGTGTAGTACTGAAAAATCAAAAAGCTAGCTCGAAGGACTGAAAACAAGAACTTTTTTTGGAGTTTTTATAGGGAACTCAAGGCATGAGAAATTGACCTTGAATAACTATACACAACGTTTATTAATGAAGAGAAATGCTGATAGGAAAAACGTAAGTTCTAGAGAAAACAGAAGAAGAGCTTAAAGTCTTTTTGTGGGAAGAATTGACTCGAAAAATAGAGATGAAGAATATCTTTAAAATTTTATAGAGAATACAGAGAGTACAGGTTGGTAAGGGGCAAATGTAGATTTTCCTAATTTTGGTCGGAGACGACTCTATCCCCTGGAAGTGGGTCACAATTTTATCATTGAAAAAATCTTGACTTGGCTTGGATTCGATGCCACGTCAAGATGTCTTATCAAGCTCCATTTTTTTTACAATTCTTAGAGCTGAGTGACTTTAATAATTTAGAACAAAAATAAATTTACTCTTGAGATAGCAGCATTAAAACAAAGTTTTTTACTCATCATTATTTATTCGAGCTTTCGATTTTTAGAATGTGAGGAGTATGCTCGGTATCCATTTGTAAAGCAAACAAGTTTATATCAAATGTCTCGAATACTCCCGAATGTTCGTTGGAAAAAGTGATCGCGAGCGGTCCTGTTCCTGCTGAAACCTACGATTTCCTCATATGGTAAGCACCTTCAAAAATCCTCAAAATGTGTATAATATCTTTTATTAAACACTGTTGGGATACGTTTCAGCCGAGTACTATATTTTTCAACTCTTTGTCTTAATTTTAATCTTACTTTTGTATTGATTTAATTAATTTGTTTCCTCGGGGAATTAACAAAACTAGCTGTCGCCCAGTGGTCGAAATTCGACCAATTGTGTCAATATCTCTGGGCAGGTTAAGTAACATGAAAATTTTATCATGACATTCTATCCTAGGACTTTAGGGAGAACAGCAATTACAGAGAACGGATCCAGATTCGGAACCTCTGTGTGATAGTTTCCTCGAAAATCCTAGATGTCGGTCTTATATCTCGCTTTACAAATAAGTAACGAAATTCAAGTTTTTTTCAGATATAATTCATAGAACTTTATTTGTGTTCAAATTCGTAATTCATAATTTATATAACAACAATTCAACCGCTAATGGGCTACCCTACATATTTAATTTTTTCTAAACCCCCCTGTATAGCTATATTGTACTCAATTCTCTAACATTTATTAAAATCCTCATTATAATAATTCCATCTCATTGTTTTATTTCCACCACCCTGTATATGAAACTGCTTATGGACCACGCATATTATTTTTTAACATTTTTGAACCACCGGTAAACCATTGCCTATGACCCACCATATTGAATCTTTTTGTTTATGAAATTTTAATTATCTTCTGTAACTATAATTCTACACCGACCTATATTTCAATCATTATATATATGGAACTCTTCGTGTTTTACTCTATAAATTATTTTCTTTCCTAAGATTTTTTATCAGCATCCTGTATATCTATAATTCCTCTCTCCTATATTTCATCTTAACTATATATACAACTGCTTATGGGTTACGAAATGTTGCATTTCCATTTCGCCACCCTGTATATGCATCTATTGTATAACATTTTGATCCACCCTGTATAACTGTAATTTTACTGCACCTTCTATTCAAGAATCCTGTAAATTCAACCGCTAATGGGATTCCCTATATAATTATTTTATTAGTTATAATTGCACTCTACTCTATATTTTAAACACCCTAATATGCAACTGCTTATGTGCCACCCATTAAAGAATGATTTCTAACATATCTGGAATCGCCCTGTATAATTATGATATTCAACGATTACTTTACCCACTAAACAATAACAACGCTTGCATGCCACCTCCAGAAGTAGATGCTCTAAGTATATAACAGCATTGATCTGTCTATATATAATTACTCAATGGTTTGAGTCTGGCGGCGGCACGCGGCACATTCATTTGTTTGGCATTGACATTATTGACGTAAATAATGAATTTTTATTATATTTTATTTAATGAATGAACCAATATTATAAATTAAGATTAGCATTCGGCACTGAAGGTCGTCAGTAGCTACTAAACAAAACAAAAATGAAGAAAATCGGTTGTGAGACAGAGGAGAAAATGGTACCTAATCGTTTTGTCTTTGCCTATTTATATATAGGTAGATATCCACTAGAGGCAGCCCTAGAGGGGGATACAAGAAGCTGTAAAGCAGTGCAAAAATGTAGAAAAAAAAATCTGTTTTAACCTTTGTATACTCACGGACAAAGAAATCGCAACACCCAGAAGAAAACGTTTAAATTTAATATTGCAGAGTAAATGATTCACATGGGTTTCTTCGAAAAAGTTTAAACTAATTCGAGCAACATGGGGTCAAGCATTATCTTGTTGAAATATGGGATCCATGAGCCGATTAAAGTAGGGGACTACATACGGCTCTACTTCCTTCTGAAGATAACGTTGCGTTGCCATGTTGGCTCGAACGAAGACTAAAGCTGATCTACTTCCATGTGCAATAGCATCCCATACCATAACGACCTGATACCATTCCACATTCCAATCACAAGATGGGGTCGATAATGCTGAAGTCCACAAGACCTTATACGGCTGTAAACCGTTCGGACACTTACTAGATGGCCTTGTTCTCCTAACTACTCATCACTAAAATTTCGAAAATCGGTCTCTAAAGGCCAAAAAGACGTCGATCTTGAACTTCATTTGTGCCTCTTCATCGTCTGGTGCCTACTCTTGTGTGATTTTAAGTATTATTAAGATTTCCCGTTTAAGCCGTCGGGGTAGCCGCACGTGTGTGTTCGTCTTAGGTTAAGTTAAGCAGGTCCAGCGCCTGATATCCACAATATAAGCCATCAACCGAGTAGTGAACCCAGTTTTGGTTATAGTATTTCCTTGTTTTCCATAAAGACGCTTTGATAGTGAAAATGACGCTCTAAGAGTGATTAGTGATAATTGGTGTTATGTGCGTGTAAAACGGGAATCTAAGGCTACCCCGACCATGTAAATAGTTTTCTAGATTTATCTACCTAATCATAACTACTAGCTGTATAAGGGGAAGAATTATTAGACATTTTATTTCAAGAAATTGTTTATTTTCAATATTTTTGTATTCGACACATGTGCAATTCTCGGTAATTGATCTATCAGCTATGCAATTCCACAAGTGAAAAACAGTAAAGTAAAATCTATTTTTAACTGGAAAAAGGGAAAGAAATCCAAGGAATTATATGAATGTATGATTTCAAATTTGACATTTAACGTCGTGTTACAATATATCTCCAAAGATGCACATTATTTTAAAGATATAAATCAAGTAAAAACAGCTAAAAGAAAAAACAGGTTTACAGCAAACGACGTATTTATTATCGAGAATTATATTTACTGGAACAATTTTTTATTTTTTTATCTACATTATAAAAACACTTGTTTATGGTCAATAAGATCGAAAGATCAAGACCACTACCGGCCGCAAGGCCAACCTTGGAAGAAGAAGAAGTATTATTAAACCAAGTTTGACAACATCTCATAACAGTAGTTGGATAATAGAAAAATTCACACATTCACATCCACAAATTAACACATTTTCGATCCTATATAATTAGATATTTATACAAAATGGTTGAATTCTTTACAAATATCTAATTCTAAAATTTTCTCAAGATATTTTATAATTATACTAATTATACTCTGAGGTATAATTCAAATATCCTAAGTATTAATGGGCTGAATTTTTCCAATTTGATTTATATTACGTAGAAAATCATTATTTTTCAAATATGTATATAGTATGTGTAGATGCCATATCACAAATTAAATTATTTTTATGTTTTCTTGGAAATAACACCACAATTGTAAGAAAGAAAAAACAAACGTTTCAAAGTCGATTCTGACTTCGTTGTCAATGGTTGCTTTTATATTATTGAAAATGTAAATTGCAAAATGAAAGTTTGATTTGTGACAGTTCAGTTGACATAAGAAAAAATTTGTTGTTTTATATATACAGTAGCACAAAAAATTCTAAAGATCATGTTACTATGGTTAAAAACAGCTTTCAAGTTGGAAGAATTTGAGTTGTCTTTAGAATTTATAAGTGTTGTTATAAGATTCGCATTCTCCAAAAATGCGATCACAGAATTCTGCTTTTTCAGTGATCCATTAACGTCATAAGGAAAAACTTAGGAAATACCTTATGAACTATCCCGGTACTGGGTTATTCAAAAGGAGATAACCATTAATAATTTCTTCCTTAATTGTTGGTAACCAGATACGATTGAATTCTACAGATGTAGAGGCGATACAATAGTCTTCATTCAAAAGAATTAAGGCAGACTCTTTTATTTTTCGTTTTGTGTTATGTTGATCTTTGTGAAGTATAGTTGAATTGTCAAATTGTATTTTATAGCTTAGGTCCCAAGCGTGTTCACAATTTTCGATTTTTCGAACTGTCGTTTCTTTATGTATTCTTGTGTTCATTTATTCGCGTTTAATGGTCTTGATGTTTCTCCAATATAAACTTTATTGCATTCGCAAGGAATCTTGTATATGCAGTTTTTTGAGTTCTAAGTTTTGTTGCTTAGTTTTGTTTTTGATATTAGTGATTTCAGTGTATTTCTTGTTTGGAATGTTGTTTTAACATTAAATCTGTTGCCCATTCTTATCAATCTTTTTGACAGACCCTGTATGTATGATGTAGTTGTAACTGTAATGTGGTTGTCCTGAGTAGCAGTGTTAATAAGAGAAGTTATGGATTGATTCGGAAGGTTTGTTAGCTGTTCAAGTCTGTTTAAGGCTTCCAGTGAGAACATTTTTTATAATGTTATTTCTTTGAATTTATTATTATCAGAACAGTTGGTCTTTGCTGTGTCATCTAGTGACTTAATAACACCTTTCTTTACTGTATTCGGATTATTTGAATTGAAATTTAGATATCTGTTAGTGTGAGTTTGTTTTCTATAAACTTCTGTTTCTGTTATTAATATGTCTAGGAACGACAGTTTGTTATTTTGTTCTATTTCTAGGGTGAATTTGATAGTTGTTTCTTTATTATTTATGTCATTTAATAATTTATCTAGTTTTTCAAGATCGTGTTCCCAAATTAGGAAAATGTCGTCAACGTAACGCAACCAAATTAAAGTTTAAAATTACTTGTTGATAAGATTTTTCCATAAATATGTTACTTAATGCTGCTGAGAGACAAGAACTCATGGCCATGCCAAAATCTTGTTGGTAAAAGTCATCGTTTAATTGAAAGTATATAGTTTTGGTACAATATATTAGTAGTTCCATTATTGTTTCAAGTGATAACTGAGTTTGTTGGCTTAAAGAAGAGTCCCGTTCGACTAGTTGTTTAATATAGGAAGTGTTTTGGAAACAGAAACTTGTTATAAAGATTTACTATATCAAAACTTGTATTGTAAAGGTATTTTTGTCTATATAGACAGTTTTTCCAGAAATTTTCACTGTTTTTTAGATGAGAACTTCCTGTAAGAGGACGCATTATGCTTAAAATAAATTTGAAATTAGTCTACGACACGGTTTTCTTTTAATATACAGCTTTTTATTTCAATTGTGGTGTTATTCCCAAGAGAACATAAAAATGTTAAGAATATGTCACAAATAAGATTTTAGAACAACATTCAATATCTTTAAAAAAAAAACAAAAGACCTTCAATTGTGCAAAAAGGTCTAAACTTTGCAATGCTCCAACACACGACGTTTTATAGAGACCAACAAGAATCTTCATCTTCAAGTGGTTTTTGGAACATTTTATTTTCATTTAATTCATCAGATTCGTAATCAACGACCTCAAACCCCCCTATATCGATTTGGTTAAAAATCTATTAATTTTTGACATAAATGGCATCTGACTTTGTAGCGGTCATAGGTCATGGTCAAGGTCACTAGGGACGTAAAATTTCCGGCTCTTTGCGAAACCGGAATAAAAAATGAATTTTACTTTGATATGACTGTTAAGGTCATTGTCAAAATCAAGGTCATGGTCACCGTTAGATAGCCAAGGAAAAAAACCTTTGTTTTTGTCATTTCAAAAAAAATTCAAAGGTTTCCATACTTTTGGCTCACACTGTGTATTTAAACATCACTTGATTAAATCTTCTGTATTAAATTTTTACCTTTCTCAATTTCACGAAAAATTCCCATTTTATTCTAAGTAGCATTTGTTAAGAAACTTTTTTCTGTACAACCTTTAACAACAAGTTATAGAGCTGTATTATATTTCGAACAAAAAGGGCAGTTAATGTTTTTGAATTTTCGTCTGAAAAGTCGGTCATGCCAAACTGAAAGGAAAACGTGAACTGGCTGCTAAAAATACATTCTCTATAATCACAGAAGTGCAAAGTTTATCAACAAATAATTTTCTTGGTTTGCTTAGGTTCAAATTGGGTTCGGTCCTAAAGATGATATAATCTGGCTATGTGCTGGTACACTCATTACCGAACATTTTGTTCTAACTGCAGCCCAATGCTTGTATGGTACGAATAAGTAAGTAAATTTGAATGTTTTTAAGTAACATATGCCACTATAATACTAAAGCAAGAGTCCAAATATTGGAACAAATTACATCGATTTCAAAAATTTGTGTTAAAAAATATCGATATTTTTAAACATCTAAAATCTTAAAGTTCACATTTTAAATTTAATTAAGTAGTATAAGCAATGGCATAGTTTTATATAAATACTGGCGGACTCGACAGACGTTGTCTTGCCCCATGTAAATTTTTAAAAATTAGCTGTAACAATATAATCTGAACGCCATCTATCAGACGTAACTGAAACTAAAGCACACTCTTGAATACTTGACACAGCGACTACAGCGCAGTCTGCCGGATCCTATGTAAGTTGTGCTAACATCAACAACAATTTTTAAATAAATAATTTAATTAAAAATACAATATCTAGTTGACGGTATAGTGAATCTAAACCATCCTCAAACCCCCTGGAATACACACAAAAAATTTCATCAAAATCGGTCCAGCCGTTTAGGAGGAGTTCAATGACTAACACACGTACAGAAGATTTATGTATATATATATATATATATATATATATATATATATATAATATATATATATATAAAGATAGCCATTATAAAAGGAAATAGCTTATGAAATATATGGGCTATCCAAGATAACAAATTTTGTAACTTTGTTAAACCACCTAACATAACTATAAATCTACCAATTCCGAATAGATTTCACCCAAACTGCAAATGCATATTCGCTCAGTGCGAAGCCATGGTGGGGAGAAACTGATTTACCGTCAGCGCTACCCGTGACTATATCCGATACTACGGCGGGCTGTTTTTATGTTTCGAGTTAGCTAAATATACAAGTGAATTGTTATTTAAAATTTATTTAAATAAAATAACATAAAATGAGTCACAAAAGTTGTTGTGTTGTAAGTTGTAAGAATACAGGTAGAAAAAGTGCTTGTCATTTTTATAAATTTCCTACAGCAAGTTGGAAAATAAATCAAAGGAAAAAATGGATAGCTGCTGTTAGGAGACAAAAGTAAGTAGAATCATAACCTTACTATCCGTAATAATAAAAATCATCTATCACAACACCATCAATACTTCCGCATAGCCAAGGTTGATTTGCTTTGACGATAACACCAACACGTTTGACTTTACAATTATAAAGTGTCTCGTATTTACTTCGTGCAATAGGTTCATTTTTTAAACCATATCGAGTAGAAGCTGTATCAATTTTTTTTTTATTTAAAAAATCAGATACTAAGCTTTCGATTGATTTTCTATTCAGTGTTTTAATGTTATGAACATTTGTACTAGCAGAAATTCTCAGGTGCCTAGCTTTGAACCAGTTTTCACATAATGATTGATCCAACGTTTCACAGGCTAATGCGACAATATGTTCTTCAGATAACACAATATTATTCATATAAAATTCTTTAATATTGTTATCTAGTTCATAAATACGTGAATACGTAGGATGTTCTTTGTAAAAAATTAAAAAAACAGTGTGGAAATTATTTTTACTAGATTGAGCAATTAAAATTTGTTTTAACGGACAGTCAGACACCAATTCGGAGATTTCTACGTCTTTTGAATCATGTAGTTGATTATATTTGTGAGGTATCATGTTTTCAAAGTATGCTCCCTTCGAGTACTTGTCTTTGGCGAATTGCCGAGCACTGGGTTTCCCCCATTGCTGTTCAATACTTTTTTTTGAAGCACTATTTTCATTATTTATGAAGTAAATCAGCGCAGCGATGTGTTTACATTTTTTACTCTGATTATAAACGCAATTACATTGCACATCAACAACACATCGTTCTACATTTAATTTTAAACTCGTGGTGTAAGCTGTAGCATGGACAGATGCTTGCCTGATTACTCGCGATTTAATCAAATAGCTTTCGTTATTTTTGCGAAACTCTTCTACCTCTCGGACATGTTCAGCAAGAACCAGCTTTTTTCCTTTTACCAATGTCTGTGGCTGGAACTGAATTTCGTGGGTTATTGATTGAAATCCCGTTTTTATTATGGTTTCCATTTTAAATCCAAATCTAAAAATAAAAATGATAAATTTAATCGTTTAACAATTTTTCTCAGATTTATTATTGAATTGTAATATGTTAATTTTAGTTAGCAAACATAATCTATTTTTTTGTACTCAAAAACAATCAGCACTTTTAATTTGTAGAATTTTGAAACAATAAAATATTTTGGTAATTTCGTTCAATCTAAATTTACTTATAAAAATTTTTCTCTATTTTCTTTTTATTTGATTTCAGTTAACCTATCTTTATGTGTGCTAACTTCTATGCTACTTTTTCAGTATTAACTATACTTACATTTTATTTTGTAATGCACAAGAACACTTTACATTAACAAATATTTATTATAAATATTCCCTTTAATTAAAAAAGCATTTTTTTATTTATCATTCGATATTATTATTACTGACAGCCATTCAATACTTAGTAAAATATATTACAATAGCCCCCTGTAGTTCAACCATACCATGGCGCTGAAGTCGCGCACAGAGCGAATAGAGGTGGGTTAATAGTTTCCACCAATTACAGCCTTCCATGATACCAGATTCGGCTGAGGTTCAACTATTTCTACACGTTTGACGGTTCGGTTGATGTACATACAGTCATACTAAAATTGACTGAAGAATCCAAAAATGTAATAATATACAAGGTGTTTTATTTTACAAAATGCAACTTTAAAATGAATTATTTTAAAATGGTATCTCTCACTACTCAGTCTAGCAATAATCGTGCGTCCATTGACCTTATGATACTACGTAAGGACAGAGCATAGAATGAGATGTGCCAGTTAGGGAGGGATAACAAGAGTCAAACAGCTTATGACCAGCAAAAGGTTTGTGAGCTGCGAAATTAATACGTTGTGTCAAGTGCTACCTGGCGTTTCTGTTTATCAAAATAATATTGTTTATAAGTTATCTGCATCGTGTTTTTGAGTTTAAATAAAAGATAAATAGTTTGAACTTGCTGGCCTATAATCGCATTCAAGGAAACATTAAGTTGTTCGATCATAACATAAGTAAGTTTTGTAAGGTCAGGTTAAGTAGTAAATAAAAAAAAAAGATCTTAATATAGTGTGACATAAAAAAATCGTGTAACTTGTAGTTTTCCTGTGGATAAATAATTAAGGGAAAAGTGAATAATTGCAAGAAAGATAGTAAAGTTTATAACTTCTTTTTTAACGAGAGTTTGTTATTAA
Organism: Octodonta nipae; assembly: GCA_034190945.1. Taxonomy (NCBI): domain Eukaryota; kingdom Metazoa; phylum Arthropoda; class Insecta; order Coleoptera; family Chrysomelidae; genus Octodonta; species Octodonta nipae. Next base: position 24,565,503 of record CM067218.1, on the reverse strand, counting down.
AAACAGTAATTAATACAAAACGTCATGACGCAGTTTTGTTTTTGCAAAACTGTTAATAATAATTATGTTAAGTTATGTACTTGTTTCTCACATGATATTTTCCAAATAATATCAACCCTGAAAAACAAAAATTGTTCTCAAACATTCCTAGATTCTTTATATCAACAGGAATTACAGAGCGATAAAACTTTTCTATAACACATTATAATAAGTGTGTATTTTTGTATTTAAAGTAAGTAAGTATGAATTTTTATGTTCATAAAAATTACAACTGTAAAGTAATTACTGCAGTAAAAATAAATCCTTTCTGCAATCGAAAAACCCTATCATTTACTTTTCAATAACAAAGAATTCAGTATATAATGTTGCTGATAAAGTATTCTTGAATTTTAACTTAAAATAATAGCATGTTAGCAAAAATAAGTTTCTATGTAAACTATAACTATGTATATATTTCTGAAAATACATATTATCTTAAGGCATTGGATATATGACTATGATTGTTTTATCACTGTGAAAAACCGGATATCTAACCAAAATCGAGAATATTTGTCACAAAAACCATGTATCGCTAAAGATTCCTATACAATTGCAATCCGATTGCCAGTCGTCACGTGACCGCTATCTTGCATCCTTATTAATATTCGAACATGCAAATTGCACCCACTCCCTCCCACAGTCTTCCATGTTGTCACTGAGACAGACAGAGGTCTATTAGGTCTTTGCTATTGGGCTATCACGTAATGGTAACACTAAATTTTTGTGTTTCGAGAAGTGATCCGTTTATTTCGCGATATTGTAGGTCAAAAGTGTTGATCTAAAAGGTTTTGTCAAATAATTACGTATTTATGCCGGACATGAAGTGTAGATTGTATATTTGTACGAGTATTAACATCTACAATGATGAATTAATTTTAAATCAAACTACGGATCAAGAATCGCTACTGGTGCAATGAAAGCTGGTATCGAAATGTTCAAAGAACCGTACTCAAGGGATTTTTATCTTTAAAAGACCTCCAATAAGTATCTGATTGAGGCCTCCACAGTAGTCAGATTTGCAAACGCCAGGCGAGAAACAAAACAAAAGTCTGCCTCTGGGGATTAACGGAATAATTGCCTTGTGTAAGCAAGTTTTAAATTATACTAGCAAGGGCTGTTACTTCAAAGAGATACGTGCAAATTTTTTAGAGTTATTGTCTGTTTCAATATATTTATTGAAACTTAGGGAACATTATTTCAAATTGACCAAAGGTCGGGAACATCAAGTTCCCTAAATTAAGAACTATATTTCGCACTATCCTAACCGAGGGTTATAGGAAAATAATTTCTGGATTAAAATTGCGTTAGAACGCGAACTAAGTCAAGAAAAGGATAAGTGTGACCGCATCTTTAAACTGTAGTAGAATTGGTGACTTTCATTATTGTATTAACAGAATTCTGGGAATTGAAAACAGAAAACTGTTGTATTTGCACATATGAAGTAAAACTAAGTTTCTCGGTACATGAGTGCCCATAATTTTATGGAGCCAACATCTAACTGCACATTTTAATGCATTGTTTCCCAGCTCTATATTTTTGTTATTGTGATACTTTGTTGTTTTAAGCTTAGGTAAAGTTTCGAAATCTGGTCAAATTTCTGGAGTAAATGTTCATATGTTTCAAGAATCTCACAAATAATGACAAGCCACATCTACAATGTAGGTTATTAACACCATTATAATAAATTGTCTTCTAAACGTTGTCAATGGCTTTATATTTATTGATGTAGATTGCAAAATAAAAATTTGATTTGATTGACAACGAAGTCAGAATAGACTTTGAAACGTTTGGTATTCCTACAATATACGTCGTTTTATTTCTATTGTGGTGTTATTGCCCAAAAAAACATAAAAGTAACCATTATAATAAACACAGAACTGACAAGTATATCCTAATTACTTCATGCATAGTTTTTAATAAATATAGCATGTGTTGGTAACGCTCCATTAAAATGAAATTTAACAATTACCAAGAATGTTTCATAACACTAAAACGAAACTTTACTGGAAAAAAGTTACACGCCTTAGCGACGCCACCAGAGGGGAATAATGAAAAAGATGAGCCCGTCGAGAATGCCCTATTAAAATTCCTAAATGATATACTTAGTTGCTTCTGACGACTATTGTGCACTTGTACAGGTTTCATAATTCTTATTGCTATAAAACAGCTATTTGACGGACACGAAATGAAGTCATTAAGCGATATGATGAACAGAATTGTCAAGTTTATAGTTTAATATAAAGTTAACTATGATCGTTCTTTGAAAGGGTTCGCAATTATTTAGTGTTTATTAATATTCTATATTATTCTACATTTAATCCAATGCAATGCATCCAGTGCTAACTGATTTCTTTGCTAGTTGTAACCATTTTAATAATGGCAATATTTTAATTTAATTGTAATTTTCCATTTGTTCTGGCGCATACACCAAAACTCACATAATGCATTATTGTTATTCAATACCATTTACAAGTGTTTGTGTTTGAAATAGATAAATATTGAAACAAAACTTTAACTTGTGATGAAATGAGATGAAACATTTTCTTTTCCAATCTTGTAATAAATTAACTGTCACTTTTCATTCCTTTAAAGTGTACTCGTGTGCCACTAATTTGGTATATGTGTATATTATAAATCAATAATTATTGAAAAGACTACTAGAAAAATTATATTTTATTGCAAAGGACTTTTTATTGCAATAACCTTCACAACTGAATCTTGTTTAAAGTGAAGCAGTAAAACAAGTGAATATAAATTAGCATAAACGGATCTGTAGAGAAACGACCCGTTTTTGCGTTTCTATAGAGATTACTGTATAGGTCCTCATAAATTTCTGACTTGCTAGACTCCTTTGGGCATTGATCTCCCTAGAGGAAATTTATGTGGTTTATAATATTTGTCGTCTTTCATTTTAAAAATGATGTACGCATGCAATATAATTTCTCTCAAACGAAATTAATGTATTTTAATATCGAATATCAAATAATTGTTTGACATTCTTTATCGACATTGTTGCAAATCTATTTAGTTTATCATAATAGACACCCAAAAATTTTACCATGTTTCCATAAAGTTGGTGTCTTTATCAAATTGTCTTTCTGCAAATTATGGTTGTCGACAAGATTAGAGGAAACGCATTGAGTCAAGAAGCGAATGCCGTGACTCCTGAAATGAGTTCAGTTCATGGAGTGTTTAAAGGAGACTTTAGAATCCACTGCATTTACTAGTTTGTCAAATTTAGAAAATATAGTATCATAATTGCTATTGATAATTGACCTAGAAAGTTCTAACCCAGGAATCACAGGGCAACGGCGTTACACACAGTGCGACTCCAGGTTTGGGATCTCGGTGGACTGGTATTACCTGAAACTCCTAAACGTCTAAATTTATTTCGCGTTAATATATTAAATTCTGTTAAGTGTACAAATATATAAGTAATTGTCTGAGATTTCATTCACTTGAGGGAAGCGCAACTAAAGAAGTTTCTCGACTAGAAACACTATATTGTCTTGCGTTTAAAGGCATTGTAAAATCTCCAACAGATAGTGATATTTTACTTAGATGCTTAAAAGAACAAACGGAATACAATTTTAGAAAATACATATAACTAGTATATTCTCTGTCCCTGTTTCTCTTTCTTTGTGTCATTCTGGGTAAATTTCAGGTGAATTAAAATAAATGTCACTAATTTGTTCTGACTCAAGTATTAACCCTAATGTGTCATTTGGTTCTAAATTTAAATATAACTCCAAAGGAACATATGAAGTGTAAGTTAATTTTTAAGTAATTAAAGTTTGTTGAATATAACAATTCAATCCTACTTCACCTATATAATATTCTGTAATATATAACGAACCCACTTTAATTATAACATATTAAATTATGGTAACATTATTTAAATAGATATTTTTAAATATCAAAGCATCTCCAGATTATTCTTGAAATTAGGTGTAATATAGTTTCATGTAATACATATTAAAAAAGTGTTTCTCAGAATGGATTAAGTTAGGTTAACTCTGATGTAACAACAGGGAGGATTTTAAACAGCACAACAAAACATATTAGAATATCTGACAAATATTTAGGAAAATAAATCTATTTTACATATCCTTAGTTGAAAACCGGTCGCTTACCTTTAATACTATTTTATATTTAGTAATTCACAACATGCCCTCTTCCTACACCAGCGCCATTCTGGTCACTTAAGGAACTTGTTATCTAATGGTTTCAGCTGGACATATTTTCAGTTTAATTCCCATATAAGTTTGTCATCCTTTTCGCTACCATCCATTAACTTGGTAAAGTTGACCTTTTCTGTTAACTTCTGCTTATTTATACGATTTATTTATAAGCTTGGCAACGTTGCCATTTTTGTTGTCTTCTGACCTTTGACGTATGTCAAGTCTCTAATTTAAAATATCGCAGAGATTATCAGTTGGATGTTATAATAGTTTCCTTACTATAATTTATTAATGAACGAAAAGATTCTTAACATATAACCTGGTCTTTGTTCCTTACACAGAGGACTGAGTTGTATGGGTATTACAAGTTCACAGAGGTGTCGTTGTCGTCGGAAGTATATTGCCGTCGGAAGTGTCCTGCCGGTCGGTGCGAAGTCTAGAAACGAATCCAATTTTTACATTTTACTACTATACTCATCCGAATGGAAAACTGCTTATATCAGTGATGTATACAAAAAAGGGAATGAACATGACTGCACAAACTACTTAGTGTTATAGCTGCCGCAGGTAGGTAGAAAGTCAATTTGAAGATTGGGGGGAACAGCGTGGCTTCAGACCAGGAAGATCATTTGTTTTGTATAAAATAAGTGATTAAGAAATCATTAGCATATAGAAGTCAATTGCATATAGTATTCATCGATTTAAGAAAGGCTTTTGATAGTGTGCCTGTAAATAACTTCTGGGAAGCTTTGGCAAAGAACGAAATACACCTACAGTACATAAATGTAGTGAAAAACAAGGAAATATCAGTTGTATCAACAAGCGATATGCATACTCAGAATATTTTCAAGTTAATAAATGTCTGAGACAAGGATGTTGCCTTTCACCAACACTGTTCAAAATTTACATACACAGGTTTGAAACAATGGTTTAAAAAATGTAGTAGAATGGTGAAAGTAGCATTGCTATTTGCGGACGATCAAGTGGCCCTAGCAGAAGATGTTGAATGTATGACATATATGGTTCCACAACTCGTGGAAGAATATAATAAGTGGGGTCTTGAATTAAATACAGAAAAACAGAATATATGACAAAACGAGGCGTATGAGAAGACTTACACATAGATGGCAAAATTATAAGAAATACTAAAGAATAAAAATACCTGGGAGTTACATTGACAGAAGACGGAAATGATGAAAAAGACATATTTCAAAAAATAGGTAGAGGGAGAGCCATCAGTCAGTTAAACTCAATATTATGGAGTAAAGACGTTCGGGAGAAAACAAAAAAAAATTCTATATAACGTTGGTGGAAAGCGCAGTTACCTATGGTTCAGAAGTCTGGACATTAAATAATAGAATGCAAAACAGAGTTAACGCTGTTGAAAATAATTTTTGGGGGAGATGTTGTAGGCTAACACTGCAGGACTATGTACGAACTGATAGATTTAAACAGATGATGAAGATAGAAACAACATTAACAGATACTATTGAGAAAAAACAACTTTCTTGTTACGGACACATGAGAGGAATGAGCAATGAAAAATTACCGAGTAAAACTTGGCAATGGGTACCAAAAAGAAGAAGAAAGAAAGGAAAACCAAAAAAATCATGGGAAAAGGAATTAATATAGCCATGACTAGAAGAGGTATTGTAGAAACAGACTCCTGGCAAAATAAACAACAATGGCGTTCGAATTGCGATAAACGGCCAAGGCTGTAAAACTGTCGCTATATATATATATATATATATATATATATATATATATATATATATATATATATATATACTACTATACTCATCCATTTTCGTATGTGTAAGTGTGGACTTCCGTTAAGAACCTTGTGCATCAGAAAATCGCTTATACGAAGATTGATTGTGTTTTCAAACTACTTACGCACTGGCCTACTATTAAACTATGGTACCCACATGTTATTATGTGAACATCTATGACAATCTAATCAGAGATCGTACATATCACATCCGAGATATCGAATGTAGAGCTACCGCATCCTTAAACGTCATCGGATTGATTGTACACTTCAACTCCCTCAAAGCGATGAGACTCTCATCTCAAATGCACGAAACTATAATCAACCCCTCTGAGGATAAAAGAAAAGCGTGTGACGCTCCACCCACGTGTATGTAGTAGAAATTTCTCGCAAGTTGCAATTCGCTAAACGTAATCAAGTTCAATTAAATTTCTCTTTAATGTTGTTGCAGCGTGTATTTCTACTCGAGCGGAAATCAGATAGATGAAGAAGGCTCCATCTGACAATGAAGCTTAATTGCTGTTTACTGTGGCAGTCGGCGCATTATTGTCGCTATTAATTTTTAATTTAATTTGCAACGAAACTGTGTCGCTGCTTAATTTTAAGATATAGTTTCAAGTCTTGTGTGATAATCGAATTTTACAACCTATATTGTAGATATACCGGGTATAAACGGTATGAGTGCAAATATTTTGGAGGAGTAGCCGCTCAGGTGAAAATAAATCAAAAACCCTTAGAAGATTTTTTACAATAAGCTGTATTTTGATCATAAAGTGGCAAACAAATAGTTTTACATTGTAAAGTTTTCTGAAACTTGGAAAAAATTTTGGCAGGTGATAGTAGTGGTCAGTATGAATGAAAAACTGTTAAGGACCTATTCCATTATTAGAATTTTGGAAATTTCAATACATCTGGCAACCTTGCCGTGCGCGAATAAAAATGTATTTATTTTTTATATGTCAGTTTCCAAAAATATGTATTTTTTGTATTTATTATATTCATTTATAAGACAATATTACTGCTACTGTTCAATAGATTGTTAATAAATGTAAACCATAAACTTTTGGATATAAGTTATATAAGGCTTTTTTATTTATACTGATAAGTTCTTATCATCTACTTAAATATCTGCATTGCAATATGTTACACCCTGTATAGTTACTTAACAGATCAGCTTTATTAACCATTTTAACTTGGACATATCACTATTTGATAATTAAAAATAAATTGAAACTACACCGCAAACTGACTGGAAAAATATTGCAACATCGCAATAACTAATGTGTTAATTCCAACGAATATAATGTGAGTATTCTCATTTTTTGTATTGTCTTTGTTTTGTTTACATGCTGTTTTTTAAGTGTGCAGTTTAATCGACAGTGTAAAATATTTGATTTTTATCAGGAGTAGATTAAATCGTACAGTTTGATGCAGTTTTTCTGTTGGAGTTTATTTATTAGGTAAGTAAGTACATTAGTCTAATCGAAATTTCTGAGTAATTAAATAGTTGCACTCAAAAGTATTTACACCCTGTATGTGTGTGCATTCTATTACTGTTCTTGTAGATATATTATTGTTATTTTGGGACTATGTACCCCCAGTTACAAATTTATGGCCGAATTCTATGAAAGTCTCCAACGTATTAGTGGTCGCCAGTGGTTGAAATTCGACCATATTTCATGAAATTCTAAAAAGTATATTTTTATAAGAAACAGAGTTGTGAAGAAATCGGAGAAGTAGATGTAATGACCAAAATTGTTCACTCATATTGATAAATCTATTAAAATAAAAAGAAAATAAAAATGTAATCAAATATCGGTATTCGAAATATTTTTGACAAAAGAATGACTCACATTTTTGGATGGAACCGCTCCTGGCAAAATATTAAGTTTTCATCATTTGCGGTTTCAATCAACTTCAGAAATATTAAAGAATAGAGAGGATCAACAACCCTAGGAGAACTTAAATATTTAATACATTCTTTATTGTCTGCTGTCACACAATTTTTTACACAACATCTTCGGGAAGGTTGTGCTAATAATATATTAATCAAATAATTAAATTCACATTAAAACATAATATTTAATATGAAAGTTACTGCAACGTGTCCGAAAAATCGATACTGATCTACTACATTGACTATTTTACCACTAAAAAATAACAACGCTTGCATCCACTTCCAGAAGAACATGCTCTAAGAATATATCTAACGATCGCCCCATATATAATTACTCAATGTTTTGACTTTTGACCGTCTGGCGGCGGCGGCACTGTCAGTTGTTTGGCGTTGACAGTATGGACGTAAATAATGCATTTTTATTATATTTTATTTAATGAATGAACCAATTATAAATTAATATTGGCATTCTGCACTGAAGGTCGTCAGTAGCTACTAAACAAAACAAAAATGAAGAAAATCGGTTGAGAGACACAAGAGAAAATGGTACCTAATCGTTTTGTCTTTGCCTATTTATATTTAAATTTTAATATACATAAAACCCAACAAGAATATGTGTATATTTGGAGCGTAGAATGAAAATGGAAGTTTGATTGTGGGGCAATATGGCAAATAATTTAAAAATGACAAGTGGCAACAAAGGAATCTACAAGAAATATTTGAACATTTGTATTATTAGCTGTATGCACAGCAGACAGTGGAAATTCTCAAGCAACCAAAACTGGAAAAGTCATCTGGCACGGTTATATTGTCCGTATCTTGGAATGTAAATGGCATTTATTCATCGATTATCTGGGAAAAGATACAACTATCCATAATGAATACTACATGGCATTATAGGATTGATGGTTCATTTGAATGAACAAACGCTTCGAATACCTTTTTCATACACAGTAATCTCCAGATCTTGCTCTAGGCGAACACTGACTTTTTTTTACAAAAAAGACAACTTAGAGGAATGCAACACTTTTGAAGGAGAGTATGTTAAAGAATAATGTCAGTTAAAAAAAATTGTTTCTCTTAGTTAGACCGGACCACAGAAACTTACGGAGAAAAAATACCATAAACTGAAATTAAAGATATAATTTATTCATTTTTCAAAAGACCTTCAAAAGGACTCGTTTATAATTCACAAAACATGAAGCGTACGTATTCAACGACCTTTCATGTTTACGGTCGAAGTTCGTGAAAGGAAACATCTACCAACTTTCAAGTTAAATAATAATAAAAAAACGTAGTGAGTAATGATTGTTTCCTTTGATTTTCATGATTTTCACAGTCAGATAACGTTTTATTTGAAATCTTTGAAGTGTACATGTTTGTTTTGTTATCGCGATATTCTTGTCGTCTGGCTGCTTAAAACTCCGTTTTATAAAAGGAATGTATTGAAAACGTAGATGTTTACAAACTGTGAAATATTTAATGTTTGCTATCTGAGATTAATACCGTCGAAAGGGATTTTGTTGGCGCATTTCAGAATCAGTATATTATGATGATAATATTTAGCAGTTTTCTAAAAAAAGTAACTTCTTATTTAATTTTACTTATGAGTTTTCAAATGCTCCACAAACAAGCTTGTTAACTTCTCAAATGATTTCAACACCTATTATGGAGAGTAAATAGTGAGGAGAAGTCTATGGATGGTAAGTAATGAGGGGTCTAATTCAAATAAATATAATGTTACTCATATATTTGTAATTCCTGTAGCAATATCGTGTTTTGTCAACCTCAGCTTTCTTGGTCTCCGTTCACTTTGTTTATCCAAGATTTTCACGTAAGCTTTGTTTCATTTCTAAATGTTAAAACATCTATTCCAACTTCTATCTTTCTTTTGATTTCATCGTTTCTTATTCAATTTATTTTGCTCATTTCACAACACCTTCACCAAATTTGCCATTGAAATCTTTTCTTTATTATGTTTGTTTACAACCCAAATTTCTCTCCCGTGTATCATGCAACGGACTTTTTGGTTAACAAAAGTTAAATGTGCTGCTCGATGTTTAGCCACCCTTTTTTCGATAACCAGTTGGATTGTACATTTATGTTCTCACTGTTGTGAACCCTGATAATTTATTTATCTGACCTTTACCTCTCTCACTTTATAATTACCTACTAGCTGTCGCCCAGTGGTCGAAATTCGACCAATTGTGTCAATATCTCTGGCAGGTTAAGTAACATGAAAATTTTATCGTGACATTCTATCCTAGGACTTTAGGGAGAACAGCAATTACACAGAACGGATCCAGATTCGGAACCTCTGTGTGATAGTTTCCTTGATAATCCTAGATGTCGGTCTTCCATCTCGCCTCTACAAATAAGTAACGAAATTCAAGTTTTTTTCAGATATAATTCATAGAACTTTATTTGTGTTCAAATTCGTAATTCTTAATTTAATATGACAACAATTCAAGTGCTAATGGGCTACCCTGCATATTTATTTTTTCTAACACCCCTGTATAGCTATAATTGCACTCAATTCTCTAACATTTATTAAAATCCTCATTATAATAATTCCATCTCATTATATATTTCCACCACCCTATATATGCAACTGCTTATAGACCCCGCATAATATTTTTTAACATTTTTCAACCACCGGGTGAACCATTCTGTATATGCCATTGCCTATGACCCACCATATTTACTCTTTTTGTTTATAAAATTTTTAATTATTTTCTGTAACTATAATTCTACTCCGACCTAGATTTCAATCATTATATATATGGAACTCTTCGTGGTCTACTCTATAAATCAATTCCTATTCTAACATTTTTTATCACCATCCTGTATATCTATAATTCCTCTTACCCTATATTTCATCTTAACTATATATACAACTGCTTATGGGTTACGAAATGTTGCATTTCCATTTCCGCCACCCTGTATTTGCATCTATGTATAACATTTTTTGCACCACCCTGTATAACTGTAATTTTACTGCACATTCTATTCCAAGAACCCTGTATATTCAACCGCTAATGGGCTTCCCTATATAATTATTTTATTAGTTATAATTGCACTCTACTCTATATTTAAAACACCCTAAATATGCAACTGCTTATGTGCCACCTATTAAAAAATTATTTCTAACATATCTGGAATCGCCCTGTATAATTATGATATTCAACGATTACTTTACCCACTAAACAATAACAACGCTTGCATGCCACCTCCAGAAGTACATGCTCTAAGTATATAATAGCATTGGTCTGTCTATATATAATTACTCAATGGTTTGAGTCTGGCGGCAGCGGCACGCGGCACATTCATTTGTTTGGCATTGACATTATTGACGTAAATAATGAATTTTTATTATATTTTATTTAATGAATGAACCAATATTATAAATTAATATTAGCATTCTGCACTGAAGGTCGTCAGTAGCTACTAAACAAAACAAAAATGAAGAAAATCGGTTGAGAAACAGAGGAAAAAATGGTACCTAATCGTTTTGTCTTAGCCTATTTATATATAGATACCATATACGGTTTGGCTACTGAAGCTTTATGTTGATTCTTTTATAGTTGTTGCATATCTTTTCTTTGTTTCTTTGTCATTTAATATTAGACTCCAAGGGTTTTTTTCTTATAAATTTAATGCAAGTCCTTGGTTTTTCTGTAATTGTTACAATCATCTACCTACTCTGAAACGAATATGTAAACGATGGAATCATGGAACACTCATTGAATATAACTGAATATGATGACGACAATGACACTTTTTCTTCTTACATAATTTGTTTCACACCTCATTTTTTGAATTAAGATACTATTTCATGTGTTAAGGTGCTCATAAAGACAATTAGCACCAGCGCATTTTCAAATGTCTCTGAGAATATAATGTATTCAGGGAAAATGCAGAAACCCTTGCAATTATCAAACACTACGTTATTTTGAAAAGTATGGAGGAAACAATGCTAGATTGAATATGATTCATATCAATTATTATCAGACAGCAAAATATTAAATGAAGTATACATAATATTCAGACAACCATTCCAACAATGATCATTTTTTGAATCACTGGGGTGTGAATAATTGTATTTTACCAGTTTCCCAATTTAGCTTTTCATTGCTTTATGTATTTTTTAACCGACTTCCAAAAAGCAGGAGGTTATCAATTTGTCGTCACTTTTTTTGTATGCTCAGTGATTATTCAAAAACGGCTTGGGCAAATTTGATAATTTAAACGGTATTGTATTAAGGAATATTAAAGAAAGGTACCATATAATTTTCTATAACGTGAGATTTACGATTTCCCACAAAATCAGAAAAACAGTAATTACGGGACCACATTTCAGTGAATTTCAAATAAATTTACAATGTTTTCTCTAACATGGCTCAACCAATTTAAATATTTTAAATTGTAGTCTACACAGAGATGTTCTAGCTTGATTCCGTATATATTCTAAAACGTAAAACATACCGTTTTTCCGAAATTGTAAAAATATTTGCAAAAACACGGTAAACATCAATGTAAATGTCAAATTTTCACCGTAAATATAATAATAATAATAAATCGTCTTTATTCAACAAATTATAATCATAATTTGCACTGGAGAGGCGAAGATTAGCTACAAGCTATTCTTTAACTCTTAACCTTCCAGTTTACAACCACTTATAATAAAACTAAAACTAATTACAATCGTCTTAAGCAAATTGTTGTTCCAAAAATAATTTCTTATATTCACTCCTAAAAGCAAAAAGAGACCTGGCTTAAACTTATTAAAAAAATGGACAGCCTGATTAAGTAAAAGAACGCTCAAACAAGACGGTGGAGTGATGGGGCATGGTAAGATTATTAAACCTAATATAGCGGTTATGAATTGCGTTTCTGTATATCAGTTTCTCAAATAAATAGCCAGGTATGTGCGATTTAAATAAACGGTATAAAAACACCACAAAATGAAGCTTAAACGTTTCGGTAACTTTCAGCCACTTAAGTCGGTATAACGGTTCAGTTACATGCTCGTATTTCCTCAAATTGTTAACAAAACGGCAACATGTATTTTGTATCCGCTGCAGTCGATACTGAGAATATCGAGAATATCTAGCTTAAATGTCAAGATATTCCACGAAAGTATACCCTATAAAGTTTTTGTAACGGTTTTCATTGCAGTCGAGTGAAATTGCATTAGTGTATCGAAAAGAAAATTTTTTAGGTGAGCGATGTTTTCTATATAAGCAGCAAGTAATGTGCGCAGTTGAAATATTGGGCAAAGTAAAATTACAATTAAATGTGATACTGGGTGCTACATAAGCAGTTCTATATATAGGGTGGTTGAAATATAAGGTGAAATAGATTTCAAGTTATACAGGGTGATTAAAAAAATGTGGTATTGAGTGGCACAAGAGTAGTTGCTTAAATAAGGTAGTTGAAATAAGAGTGAAGTAAAACTACAGTTATACAGAGTGGATTAAAAAACTTGAAGAAAATGGTTAAACAAGCATATGCAGTAAGGATATTGGAGTTATAGCGCGCAAGGTTAAAAAAATGTTAGAAGCACTTGTATATACAGGATGATTGAAATATAAGGTGGAGTGAAATTATAGTTAAACAGGGTGGTTAAAAAAATGTTACATAGTGTCGAACTTAACTAGTTGCTTATACTTGGCAAATTGTGCTAATTAAAATTATAGGTATACAAGGTGATTGAAACAATAGAAAAATAGACACAATAGGGTGGAGAGGATTAATACCTATACAGCGCCGTTGCAACATCGTGTAGAGTTGAATTATAGTTGTACAGGGTGATTCAGAAAATGATAGACAAATAATTTATATTGGGTGACCAATACTCACAAACATACACAGGTTGGATGCAATATAGGGTGAAATAGAGTTACAACTATAGAAAATGGACCAAATAATAAAACAAATTAAAAAGTTAAAAAAATATGTGGATAATTTAAAAAAATACAAATTAGAAAGAGAGAGGGAGAGATAATAATACGCTAAAATAATCAATAGAATTGTACCTTACATCAGATAAAAAAATATTTTTGTTAGAAACTAATTATTGATTGTACACGGTTTCTAAACAATTTTTATTTTAAGCGAGTTGAAGTCGATTTTTTTAAATAAAAATTATCCAGTTAAGCAAACGAAAGGAATAACGTAGGCTACGAAAAAATGAACACCCATGTTTGTTATTCATTCATTTATATGTTTTTGTCAAGCATTCAACTTGTTTAGGTAAATAAAGCATTAATTCGATGTAAAAACACAGACCAAACCTTTATTTTGAACACACAACGCCATCTCAACAACTCTAAGTTGTCATCATGAAAGAGTAAACCAAACTTTGGTTCACTTACAACAACTTTGAGTTGTTGAAACGGCGCTGAATGTTTAAAATAAAGGTTTGGTGTTAGGGTGCAAAATTGTGTTTTTACATTTGTGACACACCAAAGGTTCCACAGCATTTCCATTTTTCCATTAGATGTTCATTTTTGAAAATTAAAGGCCAGAAGGGAATAACTGGGTCTGGAAGGATCAATTTTAACTATTAAATTATTTATAATAACACTAATATTAAAATTCATAAAGACATGTAATTACATAATAAATAAACCCTAGACTTATTATTGAGAGTTGGAGCATATCTGAACCCGTTCTTAGTTGTAGACAAACCCTGATGACTCTGAGGAATGAAACATTTAATGAACGAACAAAATGATCAATTACCTCCTCAAAGATCATTTCGATAGCCTAATTTATTAACTTGTTTCTATGGAAACATCGATTCCATTCATCAAGAATAGCTACTGAAAAACATAATTATTCACTCCATTACCGATACCGTAAACGTATTTACTTCGTTGCACTTCCCAATAATTAACAAATGCTCTACGCTCAATTATAGTGAACGATGAGATTCTAGAAACACCGCAAAGCTCACGTTTGCTCCTCCGTAACGCAAAACAAATAACAAAGAGAAGTGTTCGGAAATAAAAGGAAACTCTATACGCAGAGAAACATAATTTTCCTGATACTCGAGAATATTGCACTGCATGATGAATAACGTGGAAATGTTTATGCCGCTCAGTTGTTCTTTGAGCACGATCTGTGTTGAATCTTTGAATATATCTAACAAACAAAAAACTGTATGATTAAAAACGTCTATCTCGAAAATGAGCTCTTTTTGCGACGGAGCTTTCTTTGACACGGGAGACTTGGAGGTCGTGTTTGGTGAACAGATTTCCCGCAAAACGAGGAAGTTTCACAGAGGCACGTTTTGACCTGTTAACGGAATATTCAGCAGTAGAAATTTCAAGCCGCCTTAACAGTTTTAAGCCTTTCAACTTTGCCGACCGGTAATAACTAAAATTATTTTTTTGTTAGATTTATTTCAAACTATTATAAAAGTTAACCACAATTTTGTTATTGTTTATTTGTATTGTTTTCTTAAGATTTTAATGTTACTGACAATGAAGTCCGACAAAGACTTTGAAAGGTCTGGATTTTTTTGGAACACCAATCATTTTTTCTCAACTGTAGTGTTATTTCCAAATCAAACCATAAATATAAATTATTTGGGTTGTTAATAAAATATAAATTTTTGTGCATTTCTAATTTATTGGAATTAACTTCTTAAGAATCGTTTTCATTTCAAGACACTCATGGAACAGTGAGATTCTTTTTACTTATAGATTAAATCATTACTTTTACAAAAATGTCTAATATGTAAAAAATGTCAACAATGTCAAAATTGTAAAAAATGTCAAAATGCCAAAATATTGAGAATGTGAAAATCAGCAAAAATGTCGAAAATTATAAAAACGTCAAAAACGTAAATTAAAAAAAATTAAAAAAATGTCATTGTCATGTGTGTCAATAACGGGAAACATTTAAAAAATGTTCAAAATGTTTAATATTTTATAAATGTCTTTAAAATGCCATGGATGTCTAAATGGTTAAAAGTGCCAAAAATGTCAGTCTGAACTGTCAAAAATGTCAAAAATGTTAAAAATGTCAGAAATGTCAAAAATGTAAAAAACTGCCAAAAATGTCAAAAATGTCAATAATCTCAAAAATGCCTAAAATGTCAAAAATGTCAAATATGTCAAAAATGCCAAAAACATCAAAAATGTTAAAATGTCAAAATTGTCACAAATGACAAAATGGCAAAATGTCAGAGACGTCAAAAATGTCAAAAATGTCGAAAATATAAAAAATGTCATAAATTTCAAAAATGTGAAAAACGTCAAAAATGTCAAAAAAATTTAAATGCAAAAAATGTCAACAATGTCAAAGATGTCAAAAATGTCAAAAGTGTCAACAATTTCACGGATGTAAAAACTTCCAAACATGCCAAAAATGTCAAAAAACGCCAAATGCCAAAAAATGCCGAAAATATCCAAAATTCCAAAAAGTTTTAAATCGTCACAAATATAACAAATCTCAAAAATAACACTTGTAAAAATTGCGAAAAATGTCAAAAATATCCAACTAACTAAATAAAGTTATTATAAATAAATTAAACATAACTAAAACACAAAGTAAATGAATATTCAAAAAGTAAATAAAATGGGATAAACCTCACTATTTGAAAAGGGCAAGCAAGAAACCCACAAAGCGTACCTGAAGCAAGCAAGAAGAACAGATCAAAGGACATGAGTCTTTGCTAGAAGAACAACAGGTGGAAGTAGAGGAAACAGAAGAAAACGTCAAGAAGAGGAAGACATACCTACTTGATTAAGGAGGTTACGAAGAAGTAATAAATTCACTGACAAAACATAGAAGAAAATTGTCATAAGAAACATCAATGAAGCTTACTTTTATGTTTTTTTGGGGAATAACACCACAATAGAAATAAAACTACGTATGTTGCAGGAATACCAAACGTTTCAAAGTCTATTCTGACTTGGTTGTCAATGGTTTTATATTTTTGATGTGATTGCAAAATGAAAATTTGATTTATGACATTTTGCAATCACATCAATAAATATAAAGCCATTGACAACGAAGTCAGAATAGACTTTGAAACTTTTGGTATTCCTGCAATATACGTAGTTTTATTTCTATTGTGGTGTTATTCCCCAAAAAAAACATAAAAGTAATCAAGAATATGCCACAAACAACGTTTAGAAGACAATAAATGAAGCTGATCTGAATACAACAATAAAAATGGAAAGTGATATAAATGAGAAAAATATCAACAAATTAGAACATACTTTGATGAAGAAAATTAATGAAAATAAGTAAAAAATAACAAAAGCAAGGAGAAATTGAAAATGGAGATACAAGAAGTGAAGGAACGGTTCAAAAAAGTTGAAGGGCTCTAGGAATGGATGTCGAACTAGGAGAATGAATATACCTAATAGGATATTTGGAGAACAACATTGATTATAAATTTCACGAAGTGGATAATATACTACTAGAAACTGAACAATATATTAGTAAAAATGAAAAGACACAATAGTTACGGCCCAACGATTAGAAGAAAATAAAACTATTGTTCTTTTGATGAGAAGTTTTGCGATATGAGGCAGACAAGTTAGTGAAAATTTTTCAAAATTCCACCAAGACGAGTCAGTTCAAATATAAAAACCAACATATTATAAATGAAGAAGAGAAGAGTTTGTTAGCAACAATAAATCCATTAAGCGTGCAGTCTTCCATGGAGACTTGATAAGTTTTGGACAATAGAGTTCGATCTAGACTCTGAGGTGTTTTAAATGATCCTACTGAGATCGTAACCCTTTTAATTTTAGTTGCATAAAAGCGGTTCATAACCTAGTTGAGTTCATATTCATTGTATAATTTAAATGAATTGTTAATTAATTCTCCCTGAAATTTTAATTCGACACTAATGATTTAAGCCGTAAGATTTGATTATTCCTGTGTTTAAAATCATTTACCCAAACTCTAAATTTAATTACAATATGGAGAAAACTTGTACATCATCAGATTCGATTTCAGACCCTAACTTTCAAATTAAATCCGGCAATTCTATTTTCCAGCACTGATTTCACCAATATGTTATTAAAGCCGCACAGCCCAAATAATATATCGGGGCTGAGCCGATAGCCTATTGGAGATAAGAATGAATACGGCTCACGAATAAAATTTTTCCCCACAAAAGGTTCTATCGCTATACTTATCCACCTTAAATGGGGAAAGTGAATTATCTGCGTTTGACCTTTTGCTGGTTCGAAAGCGCTTCGTGGGTGCAGCTCCCGACTACAAATTGAGAGATGAAAAGGTGGTAAGTCAAAAAGGATTACGAAAAAAAAAAACAAATTGGATGATTAACTGTTAGTATGTGAATTAAAAAACGTATGTAATGATGAAAAATGATGACTATGTTGTTGGAAGACTTTTTTGTTTTTATGAACTATAATTGTGGCATCTCTGGGAATAACACCACATAAACTTGAAAGTTTGTATAATTCAAAAAGTTCAAACGTCTCAAGGTCTAAATCAGAGCCAGTTTTCAATGGTATTAACACAAATGAACAATAAATTAAATTTTTTTTAAAAAACTGAAAGGATTCGTAATGACAAATTTGGTAAATCACAATTTGACAAATATACAGACTTTCAAGTTTATGTGGTGTAATTCCCAAAGAACTTAGAAAAAATAAAAACTTTTAATTTGATTATAAATCTAATGAAGTTGTAGTACTATTGAATTAATTTACAAGTCTATAGTTAAAAAATGGTAATACTTACAATGGGAGAAAGTGTCCATGTTTTCATTGGACTACTACTATACTTTCTTTTACATTTTTATAAACCCTTTAACCTAGAACATTTGGTCTTTTATATCAACCTAAATTATTAAATTTTTGCAATTATTCAATCGACAATTTGGTTTGTAGATGGCGTTGCGTTCAATCTGCATTAGCATATTCAAACATATAAAAATTTCTTTAAGAGTAGCACAGCTGGTGAGGATGGTCTAACTAGAAAACATAATTTGGTTAATGTTCAATAGTAATACAATTCTATTGAAAGGTTTAATTAACCTGCGAATTAGTATTAGTATGTGTATTATATACATGACGACACTCTGTAACATCTAGATGTTGCTATATAACTTTAGTGTTTAAATTCCAATCACAATTGTACTTTATGAAAGATAACCGACAATATCAGAAGTATAACCAGGAACTGAGTTGCCACAAAAAATATAGATATTAACACAGCCTGAACAAATGAATGTATTAGAAGCTGAGACAGGTTATGATGCACTCACAACAAGTGAAACTCGAACTATAGCAGCTTCTGTAACGTACCATATAGTGTAACCTCCCCTAACAATTCGCAATGAGACATTTTGGAGTTACACAAAAAAATACATAGCTATAAAACCACCAGATACGTGGTAGTCTAAATAAGCAGCGAAGGAAAAACTGGAAGCAAAGCAGCCCAAAATGCTTAGAACAATAGCCAATTCTTATGGTAAGAGCATTAAAGAATTCGTTCAAACTAGATGTAAGACTACTATTGGAATGTACAGATCTGAATAAGTTAAGTGAACTGAAAGGATAAACTCTAATTTTAATAAACGAAAATTTTCATGATATAAACTATTGCAATCAGCACATAGTAGCTCATAACACCTTGATCTTCCTACAAATATTATTTACATCCCTGATGTTAATTAAAGTATGTGAGAGAGCCAAATTTATCTTAATCCATAAATATAAAAAATTATTTGACTATTCAGTATTCTACTTTGTAAACTTTGTTAAATAAATTTGTATTAAAATCTTTACCGTTATATGGCAGAGATTGAGGAGACTGAAAGAGTAGCTGTGAACAGTGGAATCTGGAATAATTCATCTGAAAAAATTGAATTTAAGAATTATTCAGTCGAATGAGTTTGAGATTTGTATCCATATTGTAGTTATTGTTTATAAGTATATATATATATATATATATATATATATATATATATATATATATATAATTAAAATTTAAAAAAGGTTGTTTTGTGATATAAATTGTAATGAAGGCATAATAACATCACCATGACAAAGCATTAGTTAGAACTGCCAATAAAACTTAAAGAATAAATTCAATAGATTAAGAATTAACTAAATTTAAAAATGGCATATTAATTTACAAATCGTTGAAATGTGAGAGAATAGCCTTTAGACGTAAAAGATTACAAGATATTTACATCAGCTCACAATTTAACACCAGTATTTTCCTTCAGTTCGTTTTGTGTTTTTAAAACAATATAAAAACAAATGGCCGTTTCAGTTTAAGTTGTATTTCATCATTCTGTTCAGCTCTAACTTCCCACAGAGGTTCGGCATTCCGTTGAATTCCTCCCCACACTAATTAGAAACGTGTTAAGTTCTCCTCGTGCATAAAAAGTAATTGGTAGTGTTGAAAGGGTGCGCAAATTGCAGGTAATGGCAAACAGTCCAGATGTTCAGTTCACAAGAATTGATTTCAACTTTAGGGTACAAAACGCCGAAAACCTGGGAACTGTAATAGCAACTAGGATGGAAGTTTTGGTAAATACAGTGCCCTCTAAGGAAATACAAGTTAAATTAACATCGATGAATGTTGATATGCTATATTTTAAGAGTGAAAAATATTCGGCAACTAAAGATCATCTTTATTTATTGTTTTACATTGATTGATGTATCTACACTTCAAAAAATGGTGCAAGTGTTCAATTCCTATGTATATATGTTTCTAATTTATGTCTGTTCAGATATTATTCAAAATGGCTTATCCAATTTGGATATTCTAAACTGTTATCTAGAATGGAGGATCTCGTAGTGTTGTTTCCATTGACATGACATGAACCGCCTTACGAGTAGAATATATATATATATATATATATATATATATATATATATATATTTGTTTTTAAGTTTTCGCGGGCACTAAATGTTTTAGGTGGTTTCCGGAAATTCATCCGCGTAGTTGATAACTGATCCCTGTCGGGATCCATCTGCCCTCTTCAGGTCGGTTCGCATAATTCTCGTAGCCTTCTGCTTTCGCTTCTAGTTACGCGAATACTAAGATTTTCTGAAGCGAGCGCGCTGTTATATGGCTATACGAATACTAAGATTTTCTGAAGCCATATAACAGCGCGCTCGCTTCAGAAAATCTTAGTATTCGCGTAACTAGAAGCGAAAGCAGAAGGCTACGAGAATTATGCGAACCGACCTGAAGAGGGCAGATGTGACTCTGCCGAAACGTCGTCATTTCACCATCGATCCCGGCAGGGATCAGTTATCAACTACGCGGATGAATTCCCGGAAACCACCTAAAATATATATATATATATATATATATATATATATATATTCATATATATATATATATATATATATATATATATATATTCTATATATCTGGTAAAGGAGAAAGTCTTAAAGTTATCGTTATTCGTAAACAAGGTTGAAATAAAGATCAATTCGTCTGCATATACAGAATGTCTTCTTCAGTGCGTTTCATATCAAATTTATGTTTTTTTGGGCAATAACACCACAATAGAAATAAAACGACGTATATTGCAGGAATACCAAACGTTTCATAGTATATTCTGACTTCGTTGTCAATGGGTTTATATTTTTTTATCAATAATATATAGAAACAAAAAGGTACTCTTGATAAAAAGATAAAGAAGCATGGTTTGAAACCTTAAATAATTACATGTTAATTTTTTCAAATGTACGAAGTTAATTAGAATTGACATCTGTATCAGATTATGCCAGTATATCACTAGAAATAATAAAATAAATGAATTTAAAAAAATAAGAAACTAACTTTTATTGCGATAACATTTTATACAGGAGAGAGTAAGATGTAGGTTACTAATGGGTCTGCATATACAGGGTGTAAACGGTTTGAGTGCAAAGATTTTGAAGAACAATACTTCAGGCAAAAACAAATCAAAAAGCTTTATAACATTTTCTAAAATAAACTATAGTTTTGCCTAAAATAACACAGAAAGTTAGATTTTATGTAGCCCTTGCTACAGTGAATAATACAATAATTTCGATTTCAAAATGTCGGTAAATCTAAATATGTAAATACTCAATAGCGTTTACATCTTTAATAGCCACATTAAAAATGAAAATTGATTATTTAAACTCGAAATATGCTTTTATAATTTAGTGTAAGTTTCTCCGAATAGATATGGCAACTTGGCATACAGACCAACTTATTTACTACATTTTTTACTTTAACGACGACTGAGAGTTACGATAGTTTTTTGCGATTTCGATTCTTGTAAATAAGAATAGATAAACGGTAAAGTGATTTGAATGATATCTATTTGATGTAGACTTCGTGGTTTGCTTTCCATTTAATATATTTTTTAAATAAATAAAATCGGTTGTGATTAGTGTGTAAGTTCGAAAATTAAGAATAGTGCGACAGTATTTATTTGTGATAAATAATGGCCGATTATACAATTAGGGAAAGGCATGACATGCTCTTAATTTATGGGGAAAGCAGACGTAATTGCAGAATAGCAGGAATGTTATACAGGGAAAGGTTTCCAAACAGACCCCTGCCCAATGCTAGGACATTCGTAGCTGTTTCGCAGAGGCTTCTGGAAACAGGTAGTGTAATACCACAAATAAACAATCGCGGACCACAGCGACATAATCGTATCTTAGCTGCTGAGGATCAAATACTAGACCTTATCGACATCAACCCATATCGTAGCAAACGGAGTATTGGAAGTGAGCTGCAAATTTCTCACACTGTTGTTCATAGAACATTACGGGAACAATTGCTCTATCCATATCTCATGCAGAGGGTTCAAGGGCTTTCAATTGATGATTTTCAACCAAGACTCAATTTCTGTCGTTGGTTCCTCAGAAAACATCGACAATTTCCTAATTTTGTGAACAATATTTTAACAGATAAAGCAAGTTTTAATAGGAATGGTATAATAAATTTTCATAATACGCATTCATGGTCTGAGGTAAATCCGCACGAAATACGCCAGTCAGTATTTCAACACCAATTCTCAGTTAACGTGTGGGCTGGAATAGTTGGTGAATACTTGGTTGGGCCATTTATACTGCCTGCACGTTTGACAGGTGAGAATTACCTTTATTTTTTGAACAACACGCTACCAGATTTGTTAGATGAAGTGAACCTACAAAAACGTACAAAATGTGGTACTTACATGACGGAGCACCTGCTCACGCAAGTCATCTAGTTGTCGACTTCTTAAATAGAACATTTCCCCGTCGTTGGATTGGTCGAAACGGACATATACGTTGGTCAGCAAGATCTCCTGATCTCAATCCTTTAGATTTCTACTTATGGGGACACATGAAAAGTAAGGTTTACACGACTCCAATTATTGATGAGAACGACCTTAGACAACGCATTTTTGACGCTGCTGACGAAATCCGAAATATTCCAGGAATTTTTCTCGCATACGTGAAAATTGGATTAAACGGTGTCGTGCTTGTGTCGATAGTAATGGTAAGCATTTTGAACATTTGCTGTGAATAATCCGTTGTTTCAATTCAGTTCTATCATTATAATAAATTCGGTAAGTAGGATTACATATTTACTTGTCTAATATAAATAATATTAATTAAATCAGTAATAATGACTTTTCGAATAATTTAACTGGTAAAAAACTACATATACAGATCTCTTGAGTTGAATATCATATTTACCCAACTTTGTATAATTGCATAAAAGAAACCGCCAAATACTAATTCTAATTGCAATACCTTGTATTAAAAACATAAATATTTTTCAACAAAATATTTCATACATTTTTATTTAATTCTAAGGTCAATATCATCAGTCAATACAAAAACACAGGTGTTTATTTTTTTGTCGGCGTAGTCATTCCTTTATTATTCGCGCTAAGAGTGAATCTGCTTCGAACGCGAGCGACGTTGCCGGATTGACAATAATTTACTTAATATGTTTTAGGGATTTTCTTGGTTATTAAGGCCTACTGACCATAGTGGTATAAGAGTTTTTTGTTTAATTTGGTGTATACTACCTCCACCTAAAATATATGCACTCAAACTATTTACACCCTGTATAGTGTACCAACTTAAATATGAATCATTTGGAAAACTTTCGTATTATATAGTCTATATGTTTAGAAGAATTGTTTACCCTAAAAGATCTATAATGTCTGAAACCTAAAATTAAATCATCAAATCGCAGTGTTCTGTTTTAAGTTATAAGCAGGTTCCTGTTTTTATATGGTATGGTCAACATATATTAAGCCCCAAAAATCTTGGGCTTCAATTTATCCTGCGTTATCTTCTTTGTACAAATAATGCGGTTGCTAAAATTTAAGAAATTATAGTTTTAAATAGCAAATATTCTTGTAGCCGAAAAGCAACAGGAGGTTGTGACTTAGGTTTATTTTAGTATATACTATGTTGTTATAAATAATTTCAGGTTTATCTACAGAACTAAGCACCCATTCAGATCTTAACTATATCAATAATTTTTTCAAAGAAATTAATGTTATTTGTTATTTAAAAGTAATTCTGTAACCTTCATGTTTTTTCCTGTGTTTACGTTTATTATTATTTCAAAAGACGTTACGTTTTAATGGTCAGTTTGACACATTTTTAAATTTTTATATACTTTGGACATTTACCTGTTAACATGTATTCAGATTTCTGCGATTTTTGACGTTCTTGGGGTTTCATACATTTTTAGAATTTTATGAAATTTTTTGATGTTTTTGACGTTTTAGACATTTTTGTTCATAGTGGTAATATTTAAAAAAAGAGTACGTCAGATCCCCAGAAAAACG
Organism: Octodonta nipae; assembly: GCA_034190945.1. NCBI lineage: Eukaryota > Metazoa > Arthropoda > Insecta > Coleoptera > Chrysomelidae > Octodonta > Octodonta nipae. Next base: position 24,540,820 of record CM067218.1, on the reverse strand, counting down.
TAAAGCACCAAACGGCTTCTTTGCGTCAGTCAAGCAACGTCTAGCTACTGCTTGCAGCTCTACATATAGTCCACTCGGTTATCTTTCTCTCTCATTCAGCGTTACGATTCCATTTTTACATATTCCACGCACTCTACCTTTCATATTGTTTACTATTTTAACAATTACGACATTTTTTAACATTTCTAACAATGTTTGGTATTATCTGAGATATTCGACGGCTTTTGGCATTTTAAACTAATAGTTTTGACATGTTTTGAATTTTTTTAAATTTTTAGTAATTTTTCGAGTTTTTTGTTGTTTTTAACGCTTTCTTTTTATTCATGATATTTTCGACTTTCTAAGTCATCTGAAAGAGGGTTAAGAATTTATATGTCAGTTAGTTACTAACTATTTAAGTTGTATTTATAAAATTAGAGGTTCTAGTTAAACTAAGGTGTCTTAATAAAATAATTTAATGTGTTCAAGGTGACTTAATGTGTTTATGTTAAATAGATTTGTATTTATTAACTAGTTAAAACTGGTTTCAGACGGTTCGTGTAATAGAACAAACGGTTACTGCGCCGCCAGTTCGTCTTTATTGGCTTGAACTGGACTTGATTTTAAAACTCAAAAATATCTCCTTTGTATACCACTTCTGAATGCATACTTGTGCGGTTGAGACCAAATTTTCACGTCAGCTCTGCTCGAAAGATTATATTTCGAGACAAATTTGAAAGACACCTTCAGAAATTCAAACAATATCCAACAAAACAAAACAGCATCACGTATCGTAAGCCTCTCTGCGTTCTTTGTGATGCAACGCGAGCAGTTTTAATAAACAACTGAATTGTAAGACTGGAGATTAGTTCTTCATGACCCTTATCATCCCCGAAATCGTTTTGAATGGATTATTGTTATTCCGCGCGTTTTGAGTCAGCAGGAAATGGTTATGCTTAAAACGTGCCCATATTAGTTTTTAGTAGATTTAATTATTTCTCAGCGGTTTTGAATTCAGATCGTGACTATGCCGGGACCCGAATATATCAGAAAATGTATTAAACACATGATACGTTAGATTAAGGACATTATTTTTATCCTGTTAAGTAACGTGAAGATAATAAGCGGGAAAATATATTTAGATATAGAAATAGTTTCGTCTTTATTAAAAAGAGAAGTAGTTTATGAAGAATGATTTCTTTCGTTTATCTATATTTTCATTTAGGGGCAAGGTGAATTTATAGACGTATTACTGATTTGTACCATAGCAAACATAAAAAAACGTATAATGAACCAAAGCAATTGCCAGAATCAGATAAAGTGATGCAAGAGCTGTGGCAAGTGGCACCATATCGTCCAGATCTATATCCTCCAATTCTGACCTAAAAAAGTTTGTTATTATATACTCTCTTCGAGGTGTCATTCCTTTGTACGCAAGACAATATATATTATATATATTGTTTCTGGTCGGGAACCTTCATCAGTTATTATATCTCGAAAGTGGACACCATTCACGATAACTGATTAGCTGATCTCATTTTCGAAGAAGTACGGGCCGGCCCGATGATGCTGCCAGCCCATAAATCGCACCAAATAGTCACTCTTTGCGGATGCATCGATTTTTCGTAGGCTTTAGTTCTTGAAACAACTGAACCTTATAAGTCTTTTCTCAAAAGGTGCATCAGCGAAGTCTGTGGTATGTGTAATTGTTAAGCACGAGGGCGAATCGAGGTTGACGGCTCATATGCCACACTTTCGAGAACAGCAGTCATATTTTTCGCAGTATGATCACACACAGGTGTTTTAACATTTCCCACAGACCCAGCTTACTGAAATTTAAGCACAAACTGTAGATCATTCATGAATCTCAGTCCACAATAAACAGTGTAAAACTCAGAAGGTAAGTTTCTTAGTATCATCTGAGATATAGCTCCAAATTAGATTAGCACAAGACCCAATATATTAATCTTTAATCTAACTTTATCGTTCATACTAAGTAATCGTTTCTGTTACTTCTCATATAATTACCGTCGGTCTATACAGGTTTTAGAGATTTCAGGTCACACACTAGAAATGAGATCATGAGTTATTAAAACAAAACTATTTGCTCTGGGCCATAGGTTAACCCAGGGTTATTTCGAGGTCGCTCCAGCACATATATGACTGATATTTAATGCGAGCTAAAACGATGAGCACTTCAATTTTACTCTAACAACATTTAGTTACGAAATGCTGCACATGATATATAAAAACAAAATTATAAATTACAATAGAGGAAAAAGTGACAAAAATGCTGAAAAACAAAAGTGCTCAAAATGATATTGATCTTCTGTCTGGCAGTATTTATAAATGCCTAGATAAATCGATTTACTGTGCATCAGTTTTGCTTTGTCTGGCGAATGCATTTGACACTATATGTCATCAAACTTTACTAGAAAACCTTAACAATATATAGTATAAGGTAGGTAGCAAACAAGATTTTAGTTCCTATTTATGGGGTAGAGTACAGAAATTTGAATAGATGATACCGATAGTGATTTTGAAACATGTAACTATGGGGTGCCTCCTGGCACTATCCTGTATAAGCACATACTCCTTTAATGATACCGTTCTTTTTTTTCGAAGGAAGCGCTTGGAACGAAATTTACACAAGAATTGAACATAAAATGTTCTGGGTTACCAAAAAAAATAAATGTGTTGCTTTCGCTCCTTCTAGTGGTTTATCCAATTATAATTACTAGTTGTCGCCCAGTGGTCGAAATTCGACCCTGTTTCATGAAATTATAAATGTATATTTTTATAAGAAACAGAGTTGTGGAGAAATCGGAGAAGTAGATGTAATGACCAAAATTGTTCACTCATATTGACAAATCTATTGAAATAAGAAGAAAATAAAAATGTAATTAAATATCGATATTCGAAATATTTTCGACAAATGACTGACCTCCAAATTTTTGGCTGGCACGGCTCCTGGCACAATATTCGATATAATAATTGGAAGATTGTTCTTTGCAACCTAAAAGTTTTCGTCATTTGCGGTTTCAATCAAGTTCAGGAATATTAAAGAAAAGAGAGGACCAACAACCCTAGGAAAAGTTCAATATTTAATACATTCTCTATTGTCCGCCGTCTGACAATTTTTTACACAACACCTTCGGGAATATTGTGATAATAATATATTAATCAAATAATTAAATTCACATTAAAAACAGAATATTTAATATGAAAGTTAATGCAACGCTTCCGAAAAATCAATACTGATCTACTACTACATTGACTATTTTATCACTAAACAATAACAACGCTTGCATACCACTTCCAGAAGAACATGCTCTAAGTAAATAATAGCATGTAACGATCGGTCCCTCCAAATATAATTACTCAGTTTTGACGGTCTGGCGGCGGCGGCACGCGGCAAGCGGCACTGTCAGTTGTTTGGTGTTGACAGTAGGAAGTAAATAAAGAATTTTTATTATATTTTATTTAATGAATGAACCAATTTTATAAATTAATATTAGCATTCTGCACTGAAGGTCGTCAGTAGATACTAAACAAAACAAAAATGAAGAAAATTGGTTGAGAGACAGAGGAGAAAATGGTACCTAATCGTTTTTTCGCTATTTATATATAGTTATAACTTTCCACGGCCGCAATATCTGTACTAACTGCATATGCAATAATAAACTAAAAATAGATTCAAGTATTAAATACTTAGGTGTAGAAATAGATTCGAACTAAAAATGGAACTCACATAAATATCAGTAACTTCTAGACTAAAAAAATAGTTTACCTATTTATTTTACCAAATTACTAGCATATACAGAAAATTGAAATGTATACTATGCTTTCGTTTAATATATCCTTCAATGTGGTATTAATAGTTGGTGTGGGACTTACCAACGATAATTTTACTATTAAAAATCCCTCAAAATAGAATTTTAAAAATCATTTTCAGGAAAGATATTATGTAGTCAACTATACGTACTTCTACCTTGGATGTTTCATTTCCAGTCTATTTTCCTTAGTATCGTAAATAAAAACAAATACATGTTGGCTATTAAGAAATTTATTATAAATGCAAATTTAAACTTATTGCTAATTTATCTTAAATGAAAAATGTACTACTTTCATTCTTTTCCCCAATACCTATGAGTTACTGCTATTTGTAATATACTTTAATTTACATAAACTAGCTGTCGCCCAGTGGTCGAAATTCGACCAATTGTGTTAATATCTCTGGCAGCTTAAGTAACCTGAAAATTTTATCGTGACATTCTATCCTAGGACTTTAGGGAGAACAGCAATTACACGGAACGGATCCAGATTCGGAACCTCTGTGTGATAGTTTCCTCAAAAATCCTAGATGTCGGTCTTACATCTCGCTTCTACAAATAAGTAACGAAATTCAAGTTTTTTTCAGATGTAATTCATAAGACTTTATTTGTGTTCAAATTCGTAATTCTTAATTTAATATGACAACAATTCAACCGCTAATGAGCTATCCTACATATTTATTTTTTCTAACCTCCCTGTATAGCTATAATTGCAATCAATTCTCTAACATTTATTAAAATCTTCATTATAATAATTCCATCTAATTATATATTTCCACCACCCTGTATATGCAACAGCCACGCATAATCTTTATATATATATATATATATATATATATATATATATATATATATATATATATATATATATATATATATATATATATATATATATATATATATATATATATATATATGGAACTCTTCGTGGGCTACTCTATAAATCATTTCCTTTTCTAACATTTTTTATCATCATCATCATCCTGACAATCTATAATTCCTCTCACCCTATATTTCATCTTTCCTATATATACAACTGCTTATAGGTTACGAAATGTTGCATTTCCATTTCCGCCACCCTGTATATACATCTATGTATAATATTTTTTGCACCACCCTGTATAACTGTAATTATACTGCAGCTTCTATCCCAAGAACCTTGTAAATTCAACCGCTAATGGGCTTCCTTATATAATTATTTTATTATTTATAATTGCACTCTATATTTTAAACACCCTATATATAAAACTGCTTATGTGCCACCCACAAAAAAAATTTCTAACATATCTGGAATCGCCCCGTATAATTATAATATACAACGATTAATTTACCACTAAACAATAACAACGCTTTCATGCCACTTCCAGAAGTACATGCTCTAAGTACATAATAGCATTGGTCCCTCTATATATGATTACTCAATGTTTTGAGCCTGGCGGCGGCACATTCAGTTGTTTGGCGTTGACATTATGAACGTCAATAATGAATTTTTATTATATTTTATTTAATGAATGAACCAATATTATAAATTAAGATTAGCATTCTGCACTGAAGGTCGTCAGTAGCTACTAAACAAAACAAAAATGAAGAAAATCGGTTGAGAATCAGAGGAGAAAATGGTACCTAATCGTTTTGTCTTTGCGTATTTATATATAGATATTTAAAAAAAATGCTTTGTAGGTCAGTGATGGCTCACTATGCTTAAATAGTAAAACTGTAAAAATAAATAAATAGTTCCTGACTATTGAATTACAAAGAAAACGGAAAATAGAACAAAACTGAAGCAAGGAAAGCTCAGCTTGCTATTATACAATGCAAAAAGAACGTACGAAACCTTTTATTTTATTCAAAGCAAACTTTATTCTATGGCATATTAAACGTTATAATTTCTGACATGCCCAAGTCCATTGTTACCGCTTGCACTAACTGTAGGCGAAATTTATTTTGTGAATAGGTGCTCCAGGACATTCAACCTCAAATGGTTTCATACCTACACGTTTTCGGGTAAACTGGGAATTTTATAACAAAAGCAGTTTCGACAAAAAAACCTGAACCAAATGCATTTAGCATTTTCGAATTGATGAATGAGAATGAATAATGGCACTTTTGCCTTGAAAAATAGTATTAAAGTATTAAATTTCAAAAATGTATTATCAAGTAATCGATAGGGATATGATTAAAATGGGCAAAAATCAGACACAATTGACGACGAAGAAGAAATTATGGTAATAAAATGTTACATAAGAGTATTGGAAATAGTGTTTGTCGTTATATTTGCAAAAGTATGTTTGCATGTAATGCAAATAACATTTAGCAAGTTGTTTTCCCATGCAGATTTTTGAAAACGAGATGTTCAGAGAACAAATCACTCGGGCCTCAAAGTGATGGAATTGCAGTTCGCTTAAATTTGCACGTGGGTAGAGACAAAAATCAGGAAATTCGGTGGAAAAATTGAGTTTTAGGGTCATAAGGTATTAAAGAAGAATTCTAAAGACAATTCAATTTTACTAGACAGAAACATTTTCAGTAATTCCAAAATAAAACTGGATAATAAGAAACTCAATAAATATTTCAGTTTTCCTGAATACATGTTCATTTATAACAATGACACAAATGACATTTTAAAAATTCATACAACGCCAAAAAGTACAATCTTTATAACAATGGAAAATGGAAGTTTCATTGTTTTTTGGCAACACATTATAAATGTTCAATGTGTCCATCGCTTGCGTCTACTCCCCGGAAAACATCCATGAGGTAGCCGAACTAATCCCATACACTACTGTTACTGAGTGCACGGCAGCTGTGAGCTGTGATACGGTTTCGCAGATGGTCTAGAGTTATTGGTAGAGATGCAAACAGTTTCCTCAACATAAGAAGTAGGCACATGGGGTGAAATCAGGAGATTTCTAGAGCCAGGTCTTCATTTCCGCTGAGAGCTATACGCGGACACTTCTGGAACCATCATTGCCCGCAGAATTTTTGAGACTTCCTATTTCCATTGGTATAAAAATTACTTATTTTGGATTTGCTCTTTAATTACTAGAAATTAAAAAAAATGGGACCATCATTTATAATAACCCCGTATTTCCAAAGAAGCTTTTGCTTTCTTCGTTCAGTTTACATGACTGATATTGTTCATCAAACACATTTTATTTTAGCTCATTTTCTGTCACATCTGTGACATACACCCTCTTGTTACCATAAAACGAGCGCATGCGGTCCAACAGTTCTACGACTTTCCAGCAAATGATAAATATTGCCTTTTATTACCAAAATAATACAGTTATTATATCTCGAGACAAGGCAGACACTAGTTCTTTAAAACCGTCTTACATTCGCAGCCATCGATCATCAACATCGTTGCATGGGAATGCGAAAATTTTTCATTCCTTAAGCGACGTTTGTCAGGTCCTTATGCAGTCAGGAGCACGTCATGAATCATATTATATTTCTTCGGGGAATATGCACATGGCATAAATAGAACAGCGGCCGCAGTGAATTCACAATGAAATTTCAACTTTCTCGGGGATTATTAATGAAAATAAATATACGCTGACGAAGCTACGACTGAAAAATATGTAAATACAGCAACTGGGTTACTGTAATGACAGCAAATCGAAATTTAAATGATTCGTTTACAATTATGAAGGTGGATATCAGAATTTCATAACTAGGTACTTCAATCGCAACAATAAGTAAAATATTTTTCTATTTTATGAATAAAATTAGTTGAATTTTAAAGATGTTAGTGACGTTTGTTACTCCAATAATAAAATATTTTGATGCCTTTACTCCATAATTAACTTTCAAAGAATATTTGTGTAGTTGTCAAGATTCTCGACATTTATGTCAGCAAAATACTATATGAAAATTCCAGACATCATAAAACTAGTCGAATACTACCTAAAAATACTTTTCTTTTCCTAAAAGCAGTTCTCACCAAAATAGAACATAAAAAGAGAGGCAGTCATTTGAGACTGAACGATGGAAACGAAAGCTTCTTACGAAATGAACTTCCCGTCTCTCGTTATCTCTTTGTCTTTTTAACCGACTTCCAAAAAGGAGGAGGTTATCAATTAGTCTATAAATTTTTTTTATATATGACGAGCGATTATTCAACAAAGGCCTGGGCAATTTTGATGATTTAAAGTACATTATATTAAGGAACATTACAGAAAGGTCCCATATAATTGTCTATAACATGAGATTTGCGGTTCTCTAAAAAATCAGAAAAAAAAGGAAATAAGGGACTAGATTTCAGCATTTTTCAATTAATCTTCACTGTTTTCTCTATAACTGCTCACGCAATTTGAATATTATAAATTGTATTACAAAGATATATTCCAGCTTGATTAAAACATACCATTTTTCTAAAAATCGGAAAAATATATGCACAAAAACTGTAAACATCATGGTAAATGTCAAATTTTCATCATAAATAACAGGTTTAAATGTCAAGATATGCCATGAAAGTATATCGTACAGGGTGTTTGCGATGATTTTCATTTTGATGCTTTTGAAGTCAGTTTATTTTAGAAACGAAGTTAAGTTATAGTCGCCTGAAATTGCAGAAAATATTAGCTTATTAAAACGAAAATTTGTTATTCCGGCGATCTCTTCTGTGTGGAATACGGTTGAAGGTGTGTGCGTACGTGTATGTTATATTAGGTGGTACATAAGCAGTTGCATTCAATGATGGGTGAAATATAAGTTGGAATTGAATTAGTTATACAGGGTGGTTCTAAAAATATTGTATGGGTGGCACATAAGTTGTTGCATATACAAGAAGCTTGAAATAAGTGTGGAGGAAAACTAGTTATACAGACTGGATATTTGCGTTATAGGACGGAGAATAATTAAAGTTATACAAAAGGCTTTAAAAATTATCAGCAACAGTTGAATATAGAGAATAATTGAAATATAAGGTGGAGTATGATTGCAGTTATACAGGGCGGTTTAAAAAAGTTATATAGATTGGAACATAAGTACTTGCTTAGATAAGGTCTCTGAAGTAAGGGTGGGGTAGAATTATTGTTATTCAGAGTGTATGGTTACATAAGCTTAAGCAGTTAGGATATTTGAATTATAGAACGTAGGACGGAACATAATTATAGACATGGGTTAAAAAAAATTTAGAAGCAGTTTCATATACCAGATGGTTCAAATAAATGGTAGAGTAAAATTATAGTCATAAAATGTGGTTCAAAAAGGTGAAATTTATTATATAGGGTGGACCATAAGCAGTTACATAAATGGAATACTATACATATGGGGCGAAGTAAAATCACTGGTATACAGGAATAATTTAAACAATAGAAAGAGTCAAAAGTGTGGAGAGGATTTATACTTATACAGGGTGGTTTTCAAGATATCAGCATCGTTGTAGTATTGTGTTGAGTTGAATTATACTTATACAGGGTGATTCAGAAAATGATAGACCAATAAGCTATATAGGGGTGATCAGTACACAGAAGCATATACAGTGTGTCACTTTAATTATAGCAGATTAATTGATCGGAAGACTATTTAATTAGTAATTTTTAATATCAAAGCATCTCCAGACAATTCTTCAAAATAGCTGTGGTAATATAGTCTAATCTAATACATATTAAAAATTGTATCAAAATGCTTAAAGCTGAGGTGACACTGATGTAGCAATATCTTAACTGGATGTTATATTTGTTAATTTACTATATTTTATTGATTTTCTATAAACTAAGAGACTTTTAGTGTATAACCTGGTCTCTGTTTCTTACACAGAAAACTGATTTTGTGCGTACTTCAAGCTCAAAAAAGTGTTGTGTTCGACAGAACTATCGTGTCGGCCTGAAGAAAGTCTATAAACAAATGCAATTTTTGCATTTCACTGCATGTCTCACCTATTTACGATTGTTTAAGTGTGGACCTCCGTTAAGAAGCATTTGTTTAAAAAATGTCGATTTTTAGATCTCGATAATCGTGGGTACAAACATTTTTGGCTCGAAAGTAATCTCCTTTTTTCACAACAAAAACTCAATCAATATCACACTACTTTTCTTAAACTAAGTGAGATGAGTCAAATGCACGTCAGCTGGTCCAGTATTGTCCTGCTTCTGCTATGCCGTCGTATTTATAACCTGTCCTCCCAATTGTTCTCGTATAAGCCTTGCCTAACGTATATGGTGATTAGCTCTCGAAAGGAATGGCATTTTCGTTACCTTATTATATCCGCAGGCCTAAAGACTAGGAACAAGTTTTTGGTAAACGTTTTGTTTATTCTGAGAATTTGTTTTTATTACGGCTTTTAATTTCGATAGAATTCCTCTATTAACAAAGTCAAATTAAACCTTGCAACATTATTTATGAAATTTTGGATTCTTGTTAATCTGAGGGGTATTAGTAAGGGAATCAGATAGGATGTGTTTATGTTAAATCTGTTTTGATTAATATAAACAAAACTGGCTTGAAATAGTTTGTGTCTACATTTACTTTGTGCCTTTTTATGTAAATCCTTATAAACAGACTGCAGTTTGCAAATATTTTAGTGATATCACCTTGACAATATTTTAAAATTATATAACAGTTACTCTATTTTTTTTAAATTGCCGGTCATTTAATATTTATTATGGTTTGTGAGGCTATTTTGAACAATTAAACTTTCAACGTCCGAAATAAAATCATAACAAATTAATCATTTCAATTACATTTAAAAATTAATTGAGCACTGATTAAAAGAGCTAACATGCACAACAGCACAAAACAGTTTGCGATGTAATGTTCGATATTTGTCAGCGAAAATATTTTAAATTAATATTCAGGTTTCGCATTGATTCGAAATGTTTTTTTCATTCGTTTAATAAACGTAGCCAAATATTGGTTTTTATTTAATACAATAATTGAAACTTTTATGGTGGGATGTGGTGGATGAATAAATACCGTATTTTGATTATGTTCAATGATTTTATCTGGTACATTCAATAGTATTGAATAGATTGATTACACTGATAGGTCTTGACGGATTCATGAACAACAATTTTTATAAAAAATACTATTTTTGTAATAAAACAAATAGCTATAATGAAATTCTTTATAAACATTTCTGAACGTTCGTCATCACGTACTGTAAGAAAGCCAGAAAACAGTGCACATTTTGAGGCAAAATTCTTTCAAAATGAATAAATTAAAAACCAACAAAAAACCAACTGCACTTAAGAAGTCCTTGCGAGTTCAATACAGCCTATATTGGACAAATTTTCAGATTTCTAAATATACGTGTAACTGAACATAAAAATTACTACTTTCAGGATAGATAAATCGATATTTCCCAAATTTGTTGCTATACATGAGTCATAAAATACAATTTCAGAATTGAATAATACAAAAAGTGAAAGACAAGATGAAATTAAATTAAAGATCTGTCTTTAATCTGCCTCCTGAGCTGTTAAAGCACTTAATATTCGTAGGTCTTAGTTAATCTTAATTAATCGATAATGCTAATCAAAAAGAAATTAGTCGTAGACATGTCCGATATAGTGGTAGTCAATAACTTCCCTAAGGAATTAAAGAAACTTAGAAGACGCCTGGATGTATTATTAACTAGAATTGCTAATGAAAGTAACAAATTTTAAACAGATTCAGGAGTTGGCATGTTGAAAGAGAAATGTCATTGTATCGTAAAAGAAAGCAATATGGAACCAAAAGCAGTTGGGTTTACTACATGAAGATAAAACGTCGTTGAGTGTTTTAAATAAAGGTTTGGTGGTAGGGTGCAAACTGTGTTTTTATACATTTGTGACACACTAAAGGTTCCACATTTCTATTAGTTTTAACATAGGCAGTATTTGATTTCTAGATATGTACAGTTATGTACCCCCCAAAGGATTGACATTACAAGAAAAACTATAATTATCGTACGCCCGACAACGCTGTCATTTTATGTGATTCTAACGATCCAGAACGTGAACATGTCACATTTTCCAAAAGATGGCGCCAACTATATTTTAGGTTTATATGTATGTTTTGTGTCGTTCGGCAGACTTCCCGTTCGTCTTTGAGTTTAACGTCCGATAAGAAACGTCGTTCCAGTAATTTGTACAACAAAAAAATATCAATCAATATTATATGCAATGTGACTTTTCCAGCATCTCTCTTTTGACTTGTAATAATGTTAAAAAGTATTGAGAGAATGATAATTACATTAGAATCATGTTACAGTCTAGGCTTGGGCGATTCAAACATTTTCAACTGAAATAGGAAAGCCTTATACAAAAGTTTTATTCACTTTTATATACCAGAAACACTATAAAGTATTACAAAGGAGGCCGGCAAATATAAACGTAAAATTTAATTGCAGCCCGAACAAAATGAAAGTTGTTTTAAAATATTTCAAGGAATAACTACGTGAACGTCAGTGTGCCAAAACAACCCACTAATAATAACGTTTCCTGAATGACGAACCATAAAGGATCCTCTTCTTCTCCACTTTATGCCAGACCAGCCTTCCCTCAATATCCTTTCCAGCGTCACTTCTATAACGACCATTGTTTACTCGACTCTCGGTTCCCCTTTGAGGAAGACAGTAAATATAGCGCGGCCTAGTTTTTCTTTGTTTCCTATCGAAGAAGAACCGCTCTTCCACACTACTTTGTTCCAAATCATCGAAATAAAAAATCTAACAAGGGTTAGGAAAAGTGGGAGCCGTACCTATAAAAAGTTATAAGATTTCGTTGTTGACATAAGAAGTGAGCCGGGGACGTTCACGAATTCTAATACGATTGAGACTGCTAGAAGTTTATGGCATTCAGGATAAATTTTGTAAATAAACTTGTAATGATATTAAAGTGTTTTTTTCTTCGAGGAAAAACAAACACAGCGACGATACTTTTATTAAAACTAAACAGAAGCAGAAGCTTTAAGGTAGATTTAGCCATGAAAGAGTAGTTTTTCCTTCCAATTTATGTATTTGATGTTAAAAATGATGACTGTTTCCAAAAAGCACGATTTCGAATGAGTTTTCGTGAATAACACAAAAACCTTATGTTATAAAAACGAAATATAGCTCTTTGAAGGTGATTTTTTTGGCGAATAGGTACTTGAATATTAAACCCCAATAAGGGAAACAAATACATTTTTCGGGGACAATTCACAACATGTTGACATCTACTACAAGATTTAAGAACTACTGTACACTGTCTCTGATATCGACGCGAGCAAAATTCTTTTAGAAGTCCTAACTAATACACTTAAAGCCTATCTAGATAACCAAAGACCTCAAGAACAGTCATGCGAAGGGAAAAGGAGGAGGGAGGAATCTGAGACAGCTTATTGAACAGATAAACTCGAATACCCATCGCACAAAGGTTTCTATTTTAGGCGAACACCAGAAAAAAACTAGATTATCATCAATCTGCCTGCAGCGAGTTCACCAGTTTTTTGGTCATGTGGCTTATAGAGGTAAAATTAACTTACATCTTTGGAATTGTTTCAGGGAAAAGAGCAAGAAGTAGCCCACCAACTAGGTGGAAAGATAAAATTCAACAAAACACGAAATGGTCTTTTTTCCTGGAAGGACCAAATTTAGATTTCTGTGATTTTCCAAAAGAAGTAGCGTGCAGATATTCATCTATATGCCTAAAAGATCACAGATCTACGTCAAAAAAGCGCTCCTGCCTTGATTTATCTCCCAACACAATACGGGATAACCATTGTCCCATTATTCCCAAAACCATACACCAACATGGTGTAGTAAGGCCAAATCTCTCCCTTATCTCATGATAACTACTAAGTCTCCAGCAGCCTATGGCTTCCCAAAAATGGAGACAAAGGGATGAAAAAAATTACATCTACGGAAACCTGATAATAAATCAGACTAAAAGCACAAAATAAATGGATAAATATTACACGGAACTACATAAAAGTAAAAAAGAACCAGAATATCAACAACAACAAAAGAGCAAAATAATTATATGGCACTTATGATTGGAAGAGATACCATAAATCACAGTCAATGAAATCAGCCCAGCACTTAAATAGATGAAAAATCGAAAAAGACCTGGACCTGACAGCGTACTATCAGAGATTTATCAAGAAGGGTGTACAGTCTTGCTAAAGGAACCGGAGAATCTCTATAATGACTGTCTGGACAAGATCTTATACCAGAATCGTGGTTGGAAGCAAGGAGATGTGTCAAATCTAAATAACAACTGACCAATAAGTTTACAAACTGATCACGAGAATAATAGCAAACAGAATAACACCAAAAATTGACTTCAGCCTACCAACAGAACAAGCTCTTGAGCTGGGTTCAGCACATTCGAAAATTTACAAATTATTAAAACACATTTGAAAAGACAACGAATATAATCCCGAGCTGCATATGGCATTCATTGATTTTAAGAAAGCTTTGGATACAATCGAACATGGGGCAGTCATCTGCCTTGAGAAGCATAGCTAGTGGGTACATGCTGCTAATAATAAATAACATTTAGGCTTCCATAGAAATGTACGTAAAGCCGAACAGCACATCGGGTCCTATTCCACTAAAAGCGGTGTAAGACAAGGAGACTCATTTCATCCAACTGTTCATTGGGATCATGGGGATATTTTTAAAGAAATAGACTAGTCAAATAACGGAAGAGTAGACCGAAAATATTTATCTAGGCAGAAAATGTGTATGAATAAAGTCAATATGACAGATGAAATTGCTGGAAGAGTAAACTTAGCCTGGATTGTTATTGGTAGTCTTAGCTCTATAGTCAAATCCGAAATACCAAATTCCCTGAAAAAGTAAATTATATAATCAATGTAGCAAAAATGGGAATGGGCAGAATATAAAACCCGAAGAATAGACGACAGATACGAAGCATAATTTCGAATGAAGGAAAATACTTCGATTTAGAACTGTCCGTAGACTTAAGGCTATGTGGACTAAACGAAGATCTGGATGACAGAAGCACAGAACAGAGAATGGTGGAGAGAAAAGGGGAAGGCACACATTCAGCAATAGATAGAAATAGGCATATCGTGATCGTGATCGTACTAGCCCGCATCCACTCCTCTGTATAGATTTTGCATTTGTTAATAAGTAATTTGCGTAGTACATCATCTCTTAAGTTCACTTGTTAGTCTTCAGTAAAGTTTTAAAATAGAAACATGAGACTCGATACAATTATTATGTCGAAAATGTTACTCGAATGTGCTAACCGGAGACCAACGGACTCCAAATCACAAACGATCCCACAGAGGAGCCGAAGGAAACCCTGAAAACTGGCAAATCATATTAATAGGACGAATGCTTCGCTCAGTTGGAAATTTCATTTGACGATCAAACCGTAGTAGTAAATTGATTGCACTGCATGTTTCTGAACAAATTCCATTATCAAAACTCCTCAAACTCGATGGAATCTCTTGTCCAAGTCTTGCCGACGTGGAGATTTCCCTTCGGGCTGAAGGCCCTTATTTATTCTATCGAAGTTTGTTAGATCCGGATTAGTTTGTTAATAAAATAGAGCAGTCAAGAGAAGACACTTAGGGATAGTAAACAGACGCACGAAGTTGGAAACTTTGAATTTGCCAAAAGCTTAGTGAGGCAGGCGAACGTTTCTTGTAGTTCTTTTGAGACGAACTTTATTAAGAATATTTCACGTTCTGTTGAAGGAAAACTAATATTTAATAAGCTCAGTGCTTTGTTAAAACGTAACAATCTTTGGAGAATTAGTTTTTCGTCAGGAGAATGCGAAAATGTTTCAGTAATTAGCCTTGCAAAATACTCAGACGAAGTTAAGCGTTTAATGAAATTTATATAATTAAATTAGAAGAGAAGGAGATCTGACGTTTTAATAATATTCGTTATTTTTTTTTAGTAAATTACGGGATTATTTTTATTTAATGTTTTCAAAAAAGCACAACTTATCAGACTTTGATACTAATGAATTTCAATTAATAAATATAATGGATTTATGACAATGTTGGACAGTTGGAGTATTTTTTTGACCTTTAACTTATCATACAGAAAAAGATGCAAATAAACTTTGTTGAAAGGAAACAATCTTGTCTATAATTGAGTTTAAGCAGTTTATCACTCCTACTTTGTTTTGGGATAATTTATCTTTCATGAAATCAATAAATAAATAAATAATGAGCTAATCAAAGTCACGTGGGAAAATTTAGAAACACTACTACAATTCTTCTTTTGGCAGCAAAGGGTGGTAATGGATGGATTCACTGAACCGAATTTTTATATTCCGTTAGTAATAACATAAAAAATTAACTGTACAATAGAAAATAGAACTACAAAGATGGAAACAATTAACACAATAATTACACTACCCGTTATCAACTTAGATAAGTAGGACATTAACAGTTGTTGGGTAACTACCATAAAGTAGTAAATACAAATAATAAAAGGTGATTATTATATAGGTACAAATAATCAGCTACCTGTTCCGTATATTTTTTAAGTGGCTATTGAATGGTTGCTTGACACAACACAACTATAAGGAAACATAAATAGGCCACTGTTAAATAGAAGTTCAAGAAGTCACAACAGATGAAATGAGTGGGTTGAAAATTCTTCCCTGTTACGTGAAACCCTACGATTTTTCTAGTCAAGCTTATGAACTATAAATTATGTTTCAAATCGTCTTAAATTCGAAAAATTAAGTTGTCTACTCCAGCATTTACGTATAATGCAACAAATCGAAAATAGATTTGTTGACAGAATAAATACTAAATGAAAAAATAGGAAAGAAAAAGAATTTAAATGAGACGGAGCTTAAATTAAAACTAATCACAATTAACATACTTTGTGCTAATATATGTCTTGATATTTCTTTTAAATATCACAATTGACTTTATTGACGCTATTCTATGTAATAGAAAAATTTTATAATGAAGAGTAAGTAAATAGTAGCTGTATTGAATACTCTCTTCGAGAGAGAGTCATGATAAAATTGTCAGGTTATTTCACCTGTCAGAGATATTAAATACTCTCTTCGAGGTGTGATTCTTTTCTACGCAAGACAATATATATATGATATATATTTATATATTTTTTCTGGTCGGGAACCTACATCAGTTGCGCTTTCCACAAATTTACCGCCATGTATCAAATACATAAATAAGTGTTCGAGGGGACATTCTATTGTGGGAAGCGCAACTGAGGAAGGTTCCCAACCAGAAACAATATATATCATATATATTGCCTTGCGTGCAAAAGAATGAAAATTTAATGGTGACATTCTAATATAGAAAAATCCTATAAGTCGGTCTTTACATCTCGCGTCTACAAGTAGCTGTATTGTTAAAGCGAAAGCTTCTTAACGGAGGAATAAATTTGCACATATGAAAATAGATGAGCGTCGGAATGAAATGCATAACTTTAGATTGCATTTATTTCGACATGTTTTGACCTTTACGATACACTACTTTGATCTTGAAATACCCATGCAACTCGTTTCTCTGTATAAGAAACAGTGACCACGTAATACATTATAAAACCAACAAATATAACATCCAATTAATATATAATACCAGCAAAAAGTTTGCTCTTTGTTCTGATAAACATTCCAATTCTCTCTTTGCGATATATTAAATCAGAGAACACAAAGAGAAAGTGCAAGGTTGTTGACATTAAATTAGTGTGTTAACTAGCTTTTTTTAGTCCTAATATGGTCTGGCGTTGGGCAGTAGCTAATTGTAACATTAATTAAATAATAGATCAGTTGTCCGTCAATAGTGTTGCAGGACTAAAAGTAGAACGAAAAAATATTTACAAATGATTGTCAATGAGCAGCAAATGTATTAGCAAAGAACATTTTCCCCGATGATACCTATTCGTGGTTATTACCGAAACACGTTACCTGTTAAATGTATAAATGTATTAACGCACTGTAGTAAATCTATAGTTTCTAAAAAGAGATTCCCGCAGTTTTGAGTTGGGAAATTGTAACGTTAGCAGATAGATAGTGAACTTCATCTTTAATAATTTTGATTGTTCATTTGAGTCTTCTCTCACTACAATGATTTCTAAAAACAAAAAAAAAACAGATAAATTAAATAATTGAAAACGTGTAGTAGTGGAAATTTGTTATATATTATATCTCTCAATAGCCTTAGGTCATCCACTATTGGCGTAGCTATACAAATAGAGAAAATACCCCTCTGTTTAAACTTACGCGATGACAGCTCTCGCCTTCCTACAGCATCGACCTTCGTAATTTCCAGGTTAAACAAATGAGACCCGCCCATCAACACCCAACCAATAACAACACTGCCCTTTCATCACGTGACATTCTTCTAACCCACCGATAACTATAAATAAACGAAGTAGACAGATTCACCGTCAGGTCAGTTACCTAGTGACTCTTGAGGAGTAGGTAGATTGAGGCCCCGAGTTCGACCTAGACTCTGAAGCACTTTTTCACTTTTGTCCCTTGAGAATGGTTCCAAAGCAGGAGTCGAAACATCGAGCATTTAATACATTCAGGTGCGGTTTTCACCGGATCCTAGCCTAGTTCATATATATATATATATATATATATATATATATATATATATATATATATATAGAAAAATTTTGATGTTTTTCTGCCTCTGATATATATATATATATATATATATATATATATATATATATATATATGTATATGTATATGTATATGTGACGTTGGGAATCGTTATCTAACAATGATTTCTTGGACCAATTTACAGATAAGATTGATTTCCCTTGTTATTGTTATTGAGAAATTATTCATATTTTCCGATTATTTCTTAATTAGATTAAAGTTGGAGGTTAAACATTTAGTGTACGTAATAAAATTACGTTGAAATCTTAGGAAGACCGAAACCTTTTACGACAAAGACAACTCGTTAACAAGACTGAATTAAAAAATATATGACACCGACTCCAGTTGTTTTGTTAGATTAATTACATAAAAATGGAGTGGAAAGTATAAAAGAAAATGCAGACATTCTAACAACGAACCACCCCTTTGAAACTTCCTTTGAGAAAAACATAAAGCTTGGAACGTGAAAGACAGACGAACATGATCCAAATTAAATTAAGGAGACCACACAAAGTGGTAAACTACGCGTTTTATTCAACCTAAATCAAAATCCTGATGGTTGGTTTAAATTACATTTGCCCAATTTCAAGACTCAACGGCACCTCGTTTTTATAAGTCTGCCAGAGACAACGATTACACTTTTCTTTCTATATTTCGCTACAAAGAAAAAAAACTTCTTCGAAAATGAGATTTTCACGTTCGGAAATACATTTTCATTTACATCAGTGCGAAGAGAAACGGTAGACAGAATTAATATCGATAAGACGACCCGATGTGTGTTAAGAAAAAAGGGGACTGGAAATAGAATGGAAGAGAGGTTTTTACATTTTATTTACGTCACATTAATCATTTATTTTTTATTTTCGACGAACGAAGGGGAATTCAATGTCTAAAGGAGTCGCGCTCGAGTTTTTTACGTCAACTTCTCAGGCTATTATAGGAGGTTGACGTTCGAGTTATTGGATTTTGTTATCTTACCGAAAAGTTACGGATCTTTATTCGTTAAGGTATTTTCTTTTCGAGAGCGTTTACAATTTATTTACCAGACTTTTCTCGCGCGTAATGAGCTTACCTTCCATGCGAATATTTGAGATTTTACATGATGAATGCTTTGATAGTATCAAATCGCTCAACAGCTGACTGTAAGCTATACAATAGGTTTAGTTTGAGCTGTCAAATATAGTTGTAGTTAAATAAATGGTAACGTAGTAGCTCAGTAAATGACATTTACGAGAGTTTTACTACTTCTATGAGCATAGGGGGAATTCAAAAGAAAGAATCTTCATTCTTCAGGATAGTATACTTTAATATATAAATTCTATAGCACTTTATAGAAAATGTTAATCGAATACAGGTTCTTGATTGACTAAACGTAAGCATTTAACAAAACTGGTGTCAGAAGTGAGAATATTCGTAGGGGAGAATAAACTACTCTAAGAAGACAAGATTTAATGCAAGAAATTGAATACCTGTTTTGAGTAAAAGCACTGGTAGAACTACAATATTATCTACACTAATATATACAGAGATAAAATGTTTGTTTGCGTGTTTGTAAGTGGTGATCTATGGAAGTGCTAAACGAATTTTAAAAATTCTTCCACTAATACAAAACAACAATATACGCGAGTAACAGATTATTTTTTATTTTGACAAAAAATTACGCGATGGGGAGGGGGCAGTAGGGGTCTAAACTGAAGTTTAAATATCTTCTCACGAAATAAATAAAAACGAGTATGATGAAAAATTTACTATTTTGATTAAATTTAATAGAGGCATGAGAGTTAAGA
Source organism: Octodonta nipae (assembly GCA_034190945.1). Lineage (NCBI taxonomy): Eukaryota > Metazoa > Arthropoda > Insecta > Coleoptera > Chrysomelidae > Octodonta > Octodonta nipae. Next base: position 24,520,675 of record CM067218.1, on the reverse strand, counting down.
AGTTAGTTCCTTTCTTTAAGTGACTGAGTCGCGAAAATATAAAATAATATTGGTGTTTATCTTAATTTAAATACTTTTCTAAAATAGTAGGGTGTTTAATCATTTTGCGAAATTCAGTTATCAGGTGAGATATGTTTTGAGCAAAAATCAGTACTTTATCATTGATTGATTAACTTTTTTCCTTAAATGAATAGATGCATAAATAGTTAAGTGAACTGAGAAGATATTTGATTTTTTTGGAAATATTCAATTTACGAGGGGTGGGTGCCGAGAATTCTAAAAAAATAGAAAAAGTCGGAAATATAAAAATTGTCGAGGAACAAATATTTATAACATGCAAATAAATTGCAAAAATATCAAAAACCACAAAATGTTCATAATATTCATTATATCAAACATCATTAAAAAATTGACAAAATTGTCAAAATTATGTAAAAATGTAAACAAAAAATTAAAAAAATGTCAAAAATTTCTAAAATATTAAAAATGTAAAAATTCGATTCAAATCAATACAAGCTATACAATACATGATGTCTTTCGGTCATTAAATTGTTTATCATGATTTTCAACATGAGCCAAGGAATGATTAAAAACTGCTAGATCAGTGACATCAACTTTTATTAGTTCAGTTTCTAATCTTTGTTCTAGCAAGTCTATGTATCTCTACGACTTGATCTTTTCATCGATTGGTTCAGGAGTTTCCGTTACCTTGCAAAGAAATGGAGCCACTAAACATCTTCTTTAACTGTGTCGGCAGCAGCCGAGAGTTTTCCTTTGTTACCATTTCTTACGAAAGAACATTTGTTTTATTGTACTCTAAGAACAACACTTGCTTCCCAATATTCAAAATTACAGCTGACATATAGTGGTTGGCCAATCATATGATTTTATCATCACGGCAGTCTTATTTTTGAGATCTGACTCTATTACTTCTACTTTCTGTAGGTCTTTGTAGGTTAGAGTCGTGAACATGTGTGCTAAATCCCGATGGAGTTCTTGACTTGCTTTTGTAGAATTTTTATTTACTTTGCATGTTAAAATAGATTCACATGCTGTCGTCTTTCTGCCCAAGATTTCCTTCTCTGTCCACAGTCTCAGTGTCTCTATGTTTTAAATCATGTTATATGAATTTTTTTAGTCATTGATGTTCACTCAAAATTACTAAGTAAAGATAACTTTAACTAATTTTACGTCAAGAAAATACGAAAACAGCAAAACGTCTTTATCTTGTTACATCCTGGTGACTGTCGGAACAGTAAAACAAAATGATCGCTACTTTTGACATAGACTTGTAGAGAAACGAGAAAAAATAGAACAGGTAATTAAACCAAATTATCTTGACTCACAACATTCTAGCTGTCGAAAGTATGGACCAATAAATACTTGACAACTAGAGAACAAGATGAAACCAATAGGCCTTTTCATATTCGAAAACTTTTTGTTGCCATGCGTAATTTTTTTCGAGCAGTTGTCAGACCATTGGCATGTAAATACAATGTTTTTTTGCTCGAAAAAAAAATGAAAGAAGTTGACGCTAGCCCACTAGAAATTTTCGAATATGAAAAGGCCTATTTTTACTAATGCAAGTGAAAAGGGAGGTATCCAGAACGAAACAACTGATGGGGAGCAAGAATACTAAAAATGATAAAAGGACCGCAAGAGGTAGAAGAGGTGGTTAGATAGTAAGGTAGGTTCAAGAAGATGAGACCCCAGGCTCGACATCTTTGCAAAAATAATAGAAGATGTTCTAATTGAAGAAGATAAAAGCAAAATGATGATACTAAATAGGTTGTTTGCTTTATTAAATTGGATATTTATTTTTCAGCTATTACTGGAAAACCCAACATAAACAGCGAAACAGCAGGTTCGTGCGAAACATGATGAACGGTTATTGCTCCCCAATAAAAAATAAAACTACTAGCCGCAGATATTAAAAGGTCTTTTTGCCAGACATATCCGATTTCCTCCGATATTACTGTGATATAATAGGAAAGAGAAATTTATTTCGTTTATATAACCTGAGAGAATCTACGCATTAGTCATGGCTGGAGAGGCGGAAAATGGAAAAGACCGTTTCTTCTGGCGTCTGGACGGTTGCCTAATCGAGATACGCGAGACGAATGGTAACATAACTTGCGGCCGTCCTCACTCTCTCTGTTGACAAAGACTTTTTGCACAAACACATAGAATCTTCGTGAAGTTTCCGAACAATTAACACGTAGTCTTTGTTAGCGAACGACATGGCTGGAATATCAAATTGAATTGGAAACGTTAAGAGCTCGAAAGCCGTTTGATAAGAATTATTTTAGCACGAGATGATGTCATAATTTTACTTTGCTTTCACGAGATAGTTGAGATGGCTTTGTAAGCTGGAGTTTCGTTTTGAATGAAGTTGAACACTGTATATCTCACTGTTTCCGACGTACATCGGAGGTTAGCTCAACTCTAAAGGAAAAAAGGTTAACCTGTCATTTCTTCAAACTCGCATTTGGCATTTTCAAATGTGAATTATGAAAGATAATGAGACAATTAGAAACTGTCAATGTTGTTCAGTTTTATCTTCTTGGGTCTTGAGTTGTACAATAACTGTTCGGGTATGACGTCATTAATGGTAGTTAATAATTTACTTGGGATTTTTACCTCTGGGGGTCTCCATGGGTCCTTGTTGATGGTTTATGAAGATTGTTATGCCGTACAATATGATGTGGTTATCTTGATTTTTGCGAACTTTACTAAGCGAATTTCTTTTGGTAGGTTAATTCCTTGACTCGTTCATTGAGTTCCCTCGATTTTTAATTTCAATAGCTTCTTGTTTAAGCTTATTCCTGTGATTAATAACGCTGTCTGTAACTGTTAAAGCAATAGTTCAAAATACTCGGCGCTACAACAATGTCCATCAATGATGTACAGGGCATGAATCAATCAGCCATCACACCGTATATTAGTACCACAGTCAGCATGACTATTGCGAAAGCACAGCGTAAAGCCAATATTTAAAAACCGGAGTCTATAGCTTACTAGTAAACCTTGCCAAGAATTATAAGTTGGTTGCACTACCCCGGCGCATTACAGTAAGAACAGAATAACATTGAATTGTTTAATTTAGAAGAATGGAAGTGTGTGGTCAGTAAAGTGAAGATTTATTATAGGTCTGCCAGAGATTAGAGATTTGCAATCCATCAGAAATTACTGTTTGTAATATTTAAAACACTTGCAATCTGACACTGAAGATTATGATAGTAAATAAAAATTTTCTTTCTTTCTAAATCTTATTTGCAGATTTGACTTGATCTTAACTATGAGCTTGGGAGTTATTGCCAAGGTAAACTCTAAGTTAGACATTAGGTTTACCATAGACAGCAATCCCAAACAGCAACTCTGCATGTGCTAAAACATGAAAATTGCCCTCGGCGTTTTTGTCGCAGTACGATGACCAATTATATGTACATTAATCCTAGTGACTGCGCCAAATATGAGCAGACGCCTAATGAAACAGAATTAAATAAGTTCGATGTAGACACTATAACTATTTGAATTGGTATTTATTTCATTGGTTTTTATATTAAATTGTCTTATGAGATTACTGCTATTCATCTGCACATTTGTTAAATGATCTGTCATATGATCTTTGATAAAATGACGACATTTCTGTAAGTAGACGCGTAGAGGCGCACATGAGGACAATGCGAAGGTGCATAAGCGATTTTGCCTCAACGACATCAATTATCCAAATATTCCAGCAATTTACCTGGCATAAAGGTTTTAATAAAGGTGAAGAACAAGCAGAACAGCAGAATGCCAAGTCGGTATAAATTCCGAAAGCTGTCAACCGATCACCAAAAAGTGATGTAGTTGAGTAAGGTTTGCAAGATCCCTCAATATTTGACTGCAGAATAAGAAGACGTCAGAGACATACGCAAGGTTTGTGATGCCGGAAAGTAATCTATCACTATACTCAAGTTATGAAACTAACCAATATGCAGTGAATTTGAAAAGGATAGGGAGGTAACAGTGATGGCTTGACTGTCAACTGTCAAATACTTTGTATCGTTTTTTCTTTTGACAGGCAAGGTATATTGTTCATTAATTTTTTATAAAGGACATCCAGTCAATACCGCCTACTAGCTAGTTGAAAGCTGCATATCGCCTGAAAAGAGGTGTCTAATCGATTTGAGACGCTATTCTTGTCCACAACCGTTCAAAATTGCTTATAAGAAATGTATTGGTTTCAACTTAGTAATCCTGAAAGTACTTTTGAATAATTGATTCCTGCGTTCTTCCGAATGATGTGATAAGGAACGTTACTTCTGCTGGGAAACATTATTTTTCGAGAGCAGAAACTATATATGGTATTTTCTAAACTAGCGGACTACTTGGCGGAATAGCCAAATATTAGGCAAAAGTATTCAGCCGTGAACGTGACGAGAAAAAACGTCAATCAATAAGGGTTGAAATTCCACCAATTATACTCCTAAAAGGCTAATGGAATAAAAACAGGTCATTTAATCATCGCCTATTTTGCAAATTTTACTGCTGCATAATGGGAGATTTCAGATAAACTAAAATTATTACAGCCATTTGAGAAAATAACAAACAAATACGTGTTCCAGCTGCATTTCGGAAATTAAGCCAGTGAAGCTTTACCATATAACAAGGATCACAAGACAGCAATGATTAGAAGAACGTTTCGAAGACATTGCAATAAGTAAAAAATAACTGGTAGCTATCACTTCAGACAAAGACTTTAAAATAAATGTTTTCCCTAGTAATCTGTACAGATAAAAAGGAAAGCACTACATTTAAGACCATAGCCTAAAGAAGAGGCTGAAATAAGCAAGAGGATGAGAAGAGCTGAGTCTAAACCAAACTTTTAATGATTGCTTCGAAGAGGTGATTGCAGAAAAAACAGAGTCCATCTATACATTGAATTCGAGAGAAACACCGCACAATACACGGATACCCCTATAATATCACTCCCGATTTCTGCCTCTGTCACATCACAGCAATTTTCTCCTAAACTACTGCTAGGAAGTGGTTGAAATTTGCTATCAATTTATAGTTTGGTGACCCGATCAGGAGTACATAGCGTAAAAGAACAGATTTTGATTTTAGGGATACTTCTGGGGGAAAAACTAAAAAATAGACCGTTCCCCCCCTGATCTCCGAAACTACTGAGCCTAAAATTTTGAAAAAAATAGGAAACATAGAACGTTGCCCAAACTTTACAGGAAAAATAAGGAGAAACCATTAATATTAATTTTGGGGGGCAAATTATACAATTAAATAAAAATTTAAAAATAAAAAAAATTTCAAACGCATCATGCAATATATCAAATGAAAGGTCTCATTCTGAGGAACACAAATATATTTTTTTATATTTAAAAAATATATTTAAAAAGATATTAACGAAAATATACCAAAATTTACCCATCATCCTACCTTATCTCCGAAATTATAAAACGTAAAGTTTTGAAAAAAATTAGAGGAATAGGTTCTGACCTGAAGTTTACTGGAAAAATAAGGAGAAACCTCTACTTTTAATTTTTATTTAAATATGAAATTAAAATTGTTTATAACCCATCATGTTATATATCAAATGGAAGGGCTCATTATGACGAAAACAAATATTTTTTTTTTCATATTTTTAAAATAAATTAATTAAAAGATATTAACAAAAATATAAAAAAATTACCCATTCCCCCCTTATCTCCGAAACCGTACGCTGGAAAATTTTGAAAAAAATGGAGGTATAGCTTCTCACCTGAACTTTAGTGGAAAAATAAGAAAAACCCCTAATATTCATTTTGGGAGGCAAATTATAGAATTAAATGGAAAAAAAATTATAATTATTTCTAAGGGGTCGTGTAATATATCAAATCATAGGCCTGATTATGACGAATACAATTTTTTTTTATTTTTTTTTAAATATTAATGAATATTTTAAATTATATTAAAAAATATTTAAAAAAATTACCCATTCTCCCCGTTATTCCCCAAACTATAAGACCTAAATTTTTTGTTTATGGGAAAAATATGAAAAAATCCCTAATTCTATTATTTGGCTCCCAAATAATATAATTATAGGGAAAATAAAATATTAGAAAACCCCCATAGTCATTTTAGGGACAAATTATACAATTAAATGGAAAATAAAGATTCAATTTTCAAACGCATCATCTAATATATCAGATAAAAGGCTCATTATGTGAATTACAAATATACCATATTTTTAAATCATTTGTTTAAAAGATATTAACAAAAATATTAAACATCGACTTAATTCCCACATAAGAAACTACATTCTTTAAATTTTGAAAAATATATTTTATTTGTATTTTTTAATAATTTGAATAACAGATTTAATAATTTATAATTTAAAAGTTGACCTATTTTGCATTTTATCTTCCAATCTACAGAGCCTCAAAACTCAGACAGTAGATTATAAAAAACTTCTCTGAAAGTTTATTATTAAAATAAAACTCTAATGTTAATTTTTGGGAGCCAAATTAGAAAATTAAATACATATGTATTCTGATAAAAATCAAGCGAATCCTGAAGCAGATAAAATAAAAAGTCTATGTGTGAAAAATCAAAGTGTATATTTTTTATAAATTTAAAACGCTTCTTTTAAAAGATATAAGGGTAAATATAGAAAACGCACTCGTTCCCCGCTTGTCTGAAACTGGAATATTCGAATCTTGAAGGTGGTACGGAACCCTAAGTATGCGAGTCCCACTCGCACCTGGCCAAACAATTTTTTTGGAAATTTGCCCGTAAAATAGTTGACGGAGCCTTGAAGTAGTGTTTACTCAGAGTGTCTTTTCTTTGAAGTTGGGATCACGTACTAGAAAAAAGATTTAAACCACTTTCTGAAAATGCCAAACAATTAGTCATTGTGGACCATATTCTTCCTATTCTAAATTTTATTTATGATAATTCCAATACATAGGTATTGATTTCAAAGTATTTTGTAAATTCGTGTAATACATAAGTTGGCTATGTCCCTATGACCACCTTAATTAATATATTATTTAAATATTATCAATATTTTTATTTCCAATTATCTGACAACCACAAAACAAATTACTTAAGTATTTGGTATTCGGCTGAATAGGATAAAAGTAACCGAATAGATCGAATATCGAATAATATCGAATATTCGTTTCAAGTCTAATATCTGCCTTTCATTTTTCAATAAATATATAAATTTTTAAAATACAATACACTTTACATTTGATTTACCGTCGTATATGATCTGACATAAATAACATTGAATTCCAACTTTATTTAAAACTTTAGCAGTTGCGGTATTGTTTTGTTTTGAATCCTGCCTAGAATTTCTAAAATTTACCGCAAACGAACACATTTTTCATACAAACAAATTTCAGTTAATAATTTCCAAACAGTTCAGGCGCCGTTCATCTGAACACAATAACTTTCAGCTGTCCAACGTTGCTTGCAAACAAGTGGTATTGTTTGATTAGTACGATTGTTTCCAAACAATTGAAAATCCAATGTAAATTTACGTCCAATATAAAATAATAGTTGATTCGGGAGTTTAATTAATTAAATTATTTTATACGAAGTATTACATGGTGAAATGTTAATAACAGAATTCACTTGCATTCATAACAATTGAAATTGCTATGATTGCGGATTCGCATTATAATGGACTAGATTTTTCGAAATGGAAATAACAAGGAGATGCACATATTATATTATTTATCACTGAACCATTCTCCTCGTTTAGCTGTGGCCTATTTATAAAAACAATGGTAAATGAATAAAATGAAATACAAATTGGAAAATCACAAATCCTAATGAATATTGGCTCAAAAATATACCTACCTTGAAAAAATTCAATTAGAAATGTTTAATTTTTTTTAACAGAGAGCGTTCAGTTTTTTGCGTAAATGATAGAAAAAGCTTTATTTTCAGTAAAAAAATATCGTTTTATATTTTATTCAAACTATAAAATCCAATTAAGAGAGGAAAAGCATGATGTAGAGTGGATGTGTTCTTTATATAAAATTGGGCTGCTAAATAAATATCGGTCAACAAACAAAAAAGTGCATTCATTATACAGGGTGTGGCTTACGTCCGTTATCATAAATGTCCGTTTATACAGGGTGTTAAGATTTATTAGGGAGAATCAAATATATATTTTTAATGGGACACTCTATATATTACTTCGAATTTACTTTAAGCTCATCTCTAGCATGTTTCAATATAGGGTTTATATGTTATTTCAAAAGTTAAGGCCAGGTGTATTAGAGACTTACTCAAACTCCAGCGTCATGTATTAGTGATGCGACGTTATTAGCGTAGCTTTTTCACGACTGTTATGTACTCGACAAGAATAACAACTGTTATTGTCCGCTAAAAATAACTGATAACAGATATACCTTTACTGCAACTTGGTACTTATCGAACAATAACGTAAGCAGCTAACCTCAATTGCTTTTGGTAAATAGCAGTGGATCTATTTTGCCGGATGATATTACTAATAGCAGTTAGAATTTCGTGGTAAAACATAACGTACGCTGAATTACAAACCTATTAACTTAATAGAGTGAATAGTATTTGAACGGCCAAGCAGAAATGTTATTTTGATGTTCAGATACATTTTTCTTTATTGTTGCCATTATTGAAATATTGACAATTTAATTATAAATGAGGGACTTTGTAATAGATAATCATTAATATTTATTAGAAACTATATTATATATATTATTACAAAAATTGTTTACACACACAATATTAAAAGACTATAGTGAATTAGCTCTTTAAATATCAATTCTTAGTATTTTATAGATAAGTTAATCATATAAGTGAAGAATACATTAACAGACACGACTACTAGTGATAACTTATTACAGACTATGTTGCAGAAACATATATTTTTTTGTACTTTATCAACAAATAATCACTTCTACTTCCCAGTTTAACATTAATCTGAAAGGTCATTGCTCTTTTATAAATAAATTGTACGTAAAACCAAACGAGAAGATTTCTGCTTTATTAATACTCAACATGTATAAATTTAGCATATTGTGGTTTCTCTCCAAGAGATGGCGACGGCATTTTTGACAGTTAAATAAATATAACTGTTATCTGTTATTTTCAGTTGTTATATGCACATAGAAATAACAATTACAACTGTTATTTAAAAATAGCAGTCTTGTCCATCACTATTATGTATGTAGACCAAATTAGGGTACAAGATATTTTCTTTTTTTTTAATCCAATATCGAAGCGATTTCTTAGGTATGAAATGTTATATATTCAATTTATAGATACATATATCAAAAAAAAAAAATTCTTTTATGATTTGGGGTTAGGTTGTGCATGGAAATTTTGATATATACAACTTTTTTCTCAAAGTTAGTGTTATATACCCAAGAAACTGTAAAAAATGCTACAAATAAGATTGGTTTTCGTTTTTATCATTGTGTAGGACTATGAAAACAACTACCCAAAAATATTTTCAAATGTAAAGGATTGTTAAACGTCGATTATATAAGATATCAATGGAAAAAATATTATTTCAAATACACGTGTGTTATGTTTAATAAGAATAAATCGTACCTAATAAAGAGTAGGTGCATTATTTATATTATATTAGGTGAAAGTTACCTTGTACTAAAAGGCAGAAGGGTTTGGCATAGAATTACGTATGAGCCGTAAATTAAATGTTCTGTAACACACCCGGATAGAGCTTACAATCATTGTTATATGTTAAAAAAGAAAACAAAACATGAATATGGGACACCAGAATATTTTAGAAACTACACTGAATATTTTGTCTGTTCATTGGGTTTTAACAACCTACAAATACTAATAGATATTTGAATTTTCACTCCAACCATCCCTTAAATGTAAAGAAAGGTGTTGTAAAGTGCTTATATGATAGAGCAAAAAACATCACTTCATCCACCCAAATCTTTAACAAAGAAGTCAATATTATCAAAGAACATCTACTTCAAAATGAATATCCCCAAGACTTTATAAATAAAACTATAAATCAACTAGAAAGAAAATCGCAACAACAAACCAGCACAAATAACCATCACACTAATACCAACCAAACACAAACAGACAACCAAATTATGAACATAATTCCATATATCCCAGGTGTATCGGAAAAAATTAAGCGGTTAGGACATAAATACAGCGTTAAAACTGTTAAAACAAATAATACCTTGCGCTCTATCCTCACACATACCAAACCGTTTAACGCAATCCAGAGTTCTAAAAATTGTGTGTACAGTGTTTTGTGTGACTGTGGCCATTCTTATACCGGTGAAACTTCAAGACCTTTAGAAGTAAGGAAAAAAGAACATCCATATAACATTTCCAGAAGACATGTGGACAAATCAAATTTGGCCAATCATGTATTAACGAGCACCGGCAGCCATAGGATAGACTGGGATAAAACAAAGATTTTGTTGAAAGGAGAAAATTTAAAAAAGAGAAAACTTAAAGGAAGCCAGCTGTATGATGATAAACAACACTGAAATCGGAGCACCTTCAGCCGACCTTCATTTGGCTGGAGGAATTTATTGCTAAGAGAACAAAAAAAAAACGGTAACCTCAGCGTCAAGTGATCGCCAAACGACAAATTGTCAGTGTCAAATTTTTTGACAAACAACAAATTCAAGATCAAAGCGAAATTTTTTTAGAAAAAACCTCGAAAACAACACTCAACGATTGACAACGACTCCAGACTCGGAGATAAAACGTCTCCATACACAGCTAAGTATTACACAATATACAATACATTACTTATATACAGGAATACTGGTTGATCATTTTGTAGACATCTCTTTCTCTCAGAATAACTGTGAGGAAGAATCTCTGTACAGATAGCCAGTAATCCGGGCAATTTTACGAAATTGCCTTTCTACACTTTGTTCTACATATACAATTTTTAAACAATTATCTGTTGCAGGAAAAAAATTGGAGGAGAGAAAACCCAATGAACAGACAAAATAATTCAAGACCTCCTCAATAATCTTTTCAAAATTACTTACACTGTATATGTTTAACCTATAATATTCTGTTTTTAAATATTATTAAAATTTGTTGAAGTTTTAATTTTTAATATAAAATAAAATATAATAAAAACCTTTAAAAAATGCTGTTAATAATATTTGTTTTGCTATTTGATGTAAGATAAATTTAACTTAAATGAAGTACTAAATCTATTGGTATTTTTAAAGATTTCCAGTTAAAGTATAAAAAAAACAATGAACTTTTCCCACTGAAATCTTACGATGAATAAAGTTGTGTATTTTTCTCATCGACTTAATAATCCTGTTGGCTAATGTCAAATAAATCTTATTTACAAACTGAAGTAATATTATTAAATGTTTTCAATTTTAGATATCGATTTTTACAGCTATTTATATTAATATTTATATTTCTTGGTGAGCCATGTCAGATTGATAAAAATCGAGGCAGCAAATCAAACAGCCATCTATGTTTAATTAAACAGAATCCAAAAAAAGTATAACAAAAAACTTAGACAGCCCTTATATAACATCTGAACAATATTTCCGATTGAAAAATGATACATTATAGATTCAGACTATAAATTCATTAATATTCCCAGTATGTGCTACATATGCCAAAAAATAAAGTCACAAATCCCGATAAGTGGCGCTGGGTATCAGTTATGCTTTTTTATAAAAAATGACTTTCGCGACTATTAATGATGTGTTGTTTCTAAACAATTTTAAATAATTAAATAAATTGGATAAATTTAGGTTATTATACAAAATACATTCATGTCATCGAGAACGTGGTTAGAATACCGTATATAGGTTAAGAGTTGTGTTATTTGTTATTGGGAAAATGAACTATGTCTACCATCTTGAAGCTTACAATTTTCGTGAACAAGTTTTGTAAATAAAGGTTTGTTTCGTAAAATCGTGCATGCTTGCATTGTTTTTATTGTCACTGTCATATTTAATAAATCATCATTCTAGTTTACGTTAACGGACAGCTTTCTCTGAAAACTAAATGCTGTAATTCGTTATACCGTCATACACCAGCTTTGCAGAGAACTAATTCTACCATTTCTCCGACTCTCTTTTGGCATTACGTTATTATGTTTTAATCCGCCTGCAGAAAAATACATTTTTATGTTAGTCTAATCCTCCGCAAATCCTGCGAAATCTTTTGAGAAACGCGAAATGGAATGGCCTGCAACACGAACTAGGATTTGTCAGGACAGGAAACGGGATTTCCGAGGAATTTTGTGTTGGAAACGGTCGAATGCACTAAAGAATTTAAATCGACGTTTCCGTTCTGTGTCCTTTTCTAAGAATTTAATATCATTTTTTAACAGAGCCCTTACGAATATTTCCGGGATTAATCCAGAAAATATTAGAAAGAAGTTTATTTCGATTGGACAAAATTTATTTAACAAAAAATTGTACGCATCAACCAGCTACTGTACTAAATTTTGAACACGTAAAGTTACTTCTCTAGATCAATTTTTAACTGGTACATTTCAAAGCATACACCACCATGTTGGTACAGTTGACTACCTGGTTCTATCAGGAAGGAGTACATTCAAAATACGCTGTGGAGGTTCAAGATCTTCCACATTAACCCACACAGGAATCAATCAAGACCTGGCAAGAAAAATGGATACAGACTAAAGAAAAGGCAGGGAGGACCAAAGAAATAATTACAGAGAAGAATTATGAGTAAATAAAAAAGATCCAATACCGATTACCCTTCTATCCAATTTCGATCTGCCTACAGAAACTTCAGAGCACACCTGTAAATAATTGAAAAGAATAGAAAGTGGAAGTTGCTGTAAATGTGCAGTGGAAGACATTGCTAAGCACACTTTTGGTAATTCGATAAATTTGGAACGAAAAGAACAGAAGTAGAAAACTAAATAGGTAAGACAATATCCCAGACAACATAATTCTGTTATGAGAAGAGAGATGAAGACAAAAACAAGATATATGTAAAAGAGGTAGGAAAATAATGAAGGCAAATGCTTTAATTAAAGCATAAAGCCCAGGAGCTAAGCTGAAGTAACTTACAGACGGCAATTCAAGCTATCCTTGGAGGGAGCAAACTGATGATTTTACTGAGTATCTGTTTCACATAATGTTGGTACAGACTGGGCATAATGATTTAGACTCCTTGGACCTTTTGATTTACTTTTTCTCAAGAGAAACTTGTCATATATATTCGTGAAGATTAAAATATAATAGCAAAATTGGACTACTCTTGTATGAGAATCAGTGAACCAATTGCACTGCAATGGAGGTTTTAAAACGGTTTTAACAAAAGGAGAATTACATTTGTATTTGTATTGTACACTGGAACTCAAGTAAGCTATCGTATAGTGACTACATCAAACATGTCATAATTTTTTTGATAGATTTTCGTTACCATATGAGTTCTTGTGTGTGAAACTCCTAGATGTCTACATTAATTTCGCCATAAAATGATAAATTCAGTTATATGTACTAAATAGGCACATAAATAATTATTCGGGATTTCGATCACTTGAGGGCAGCGCAATTGATGAGAGGAAAGAATATATTGTCTTGCGTTCAATGGATTGAAAAATTTGGGTATTGGATGAGAAAATTTGGACTAGATTCACTTTGTGGGAGGCATATCAAAAGATTCGATTAACTATTGTGAAAGTTAAAAAAATTATAAAAATTTGAACGCCAAGCCTAATTCATTATACGACGGTAAAGCCTATAGGGAATCAAATGTAGGAGTCGAAAAAACATATGCATTCTGGTCGGAGCTCAAGCTTATGGCTTAAATAAGGTACATATCAACGATTGCAAAGAGTGAACCCAGAGTGTGAAAATACTGCAGATAAAGTACTTATGCAGATTATACTAGATGTGTAGGAACCTACTTCTAATGCAGGAGCGTAACAAGTATCTGGGAGAGCAATATGAAGCCTTCTTGAGGCGAAAAGTGCTATTTTTTGACAACTAGAGCACTTCCTACAAAGAAAAGGGCTTAGTGAATAAATACAGGTCTAGTCGAAAAAGAAACGCTACTCAAAAAACACTTGTTGCTTAAGTATTAACATACAGGACAAAGTTTAGGAGAAAAATTTAGGTGAATTATTACCATGTAGGTGTTTCCAATGACCTCAGTAGAACCCAAGTGGTAGATGCTGAAATTCATGTGCAGTAATAATAATAAAACATACTTTTAAAACCATAATTTTGGAATTTTATTTTAATTTTAGAGTAAGATATGTATATAAGAAAAAATGTTGTATCTTAGCATGAATAAGTAGAAAATTCAGTCAGCAACTATGAAAGTTTCTAACAAATTAGTCTTCCACCAAAATAAGCACATCCCAATATAGTCTTTTTTTTTGAAACGGATATTTTCAGCTTTTATAGATTACACTAAAATCATACCTCAATCCCATATACTTCATATAAATGTAAATTACATCTTACCAGCAATTTAATAATTGAAGCACTTAACTCCGCTCTTGAGTAATTTAGTGTGGTTAGAAATGTCATTAGTTCCTCAAGAAGCTATTTCATTGTTCACCTAGTTGTACGAGTTATATGAATTACCTGGGCAACCAGAGTGATAGATAATGTGAGGCTTGCCAGCTTGTACATTTAACTCAAGTGGGTTATTCGCAATGGAAAAACAAAAGCTACGGAAAGATTAAGGGATTTTGGAGATTGTACATAATGGTAATACAACATTTCTTGCATAGTAAAATGTATAACGAACATGTTACACTACGGGTGTATATAAATCATTGTAAACGTACCAACTAAAGTTCGACGTGTACTACATAAAATTTCAGAACTCAGAGATAATTTTTGAAATTAATTTTGAAGAGAAAATAAATTATAATCTGATTAAATTAATTATAAAATAAGAAATCGGTAATGTATACAATAATCATCAAAATCATGGGGTTTCTATTTTCAGAACAGTCAGAGTTGAAGGGCATTTGCAAAGAGTTCTTGTTTAGAATCCAGGATGATTGCAAAAGGGATAGCATAATACTATATGAACTACCTTATTATAACACCATATATTGTGATGATTTGAGTAATACACTTATTACAAACTTACACTTTATTTAAAAAATTGTGACAATTGTTTCGCGTCCGATGGAGCTTAATCATACAATCATCCATCGGACGCGAAACAATTACTCAAATCATCATGAATTTCAACTTCCACCAAGTATCAGTCAACTCAATCCAACCATATATTGTCTTTAAACGTTGTTTGTGGCATATTCTTGATTACTTTTATGTTTTTTTGGGCAATAATACCACAATCGAAATAAAACGACTTATATTGAAGGAAAACCAAACGTTTCAAAGTCTATTCTGACTTCGTTTTCATGTAAAATTTACATCAATGAATATAAAGCCATTGACAACGAAGTCAGAATAGACTTTGAAACGTTTGGTTTTCCTTCAATATAAGTCGTTTTATTTCGATTGTGGTGTTATTGCAAAAAAAATAATACCATATATACTTGAAAGTCTGTATATTTCTAATAGTCCAAAAGTTTTACTTAACACAAATGAACAAGAAAAATTAAAATTTAAAAGGATTCGTACTGAAGAATTTAGTATAGTTTTTTATAGATCAAAATGTTTGTTTTATACAATCTTTTTTGGTGTATTCTTATTTAAAAGAAGCTTATTCAATTTACGTAAGTGTATTTGTTTTTGTGTTCTGAATTCATTGTTATAGTTTATAAGTACCGTTTTTAATTCTATTTAACTCGTTTTCTGGTATATTAATGGGATAAGCAAGGAAATTGCGTACATACCCTATATCTTTGTCTACTTTAACTTTATTGAAACGATCAAATTGAATTCTGACTCTGACGGCTGCGAAGCTTGCTCGTTCCAATATGCTATAGATTCTCCCACCAAATGGAAGGTTGAGGAAATCTTAATCCTTACGGAATAATTCTTGTTTCCCTACATCTGCACAAGAATGTCAAGCTGTTTTTGGTTCGGGTAAGCTTCTAATATAAGTCTTCTAAGTCCATAAAAGCTTTGGTTACAGCAGTCTCATGGCTGATTTCTAGTTGTTTTTATTTTTTCAAGTTATTTGAGTATAACACCACATATACTTGAAAGTTTGTATATTTTAAATAGTCCAAACGTTTCAAGGTCTAAATCAGACCCCGTTTTCAATGGTATTACTTAAAACATCATAGAAAATATAGAAATCAAACATAGCGTGTGTTTCAGAATCGTGTTTCAAACAAGCCTCTGACTCAAAGTTATCCAGAATTATATCCACCTGAATATACCTAGTATATGGGAGCAAGAAGACTAGAAGTTGAGTATAGAAATTCTAGAAGCAGTTCAGAGTAAATGATTACATCAAAGTGTAGCCTTGATAACACATTGGTTTTTAATTTTTATTGTCAGCATTTGGAGATCTGAAATATGCTTGGAATTTTCCTGAGTCCATGATTCCATCTTATATTAAAGCAGCGTCATCAGCAAGTCTAAGATGGATGAGTAATCTTAATCTACATCAAATCTTTAAATTAAAATAAAATTGTACACCTTTCTCTAAGTTTGTAAATGCCATAGCAACTAGTATTTCATATATTTTCGTCCAATCGATAACTAACATCATTCAATTGTTAGTAACTGTGGGCGTTGTGTCCAAAGGGTAGGGGATCAATTGCAAGCGCCAATCCCTAGCCCGATAGA
The DNA here is from genome assembly GCA_034190945.1 of Octodonta nipae. Classification (NCBI taxonomy): domain Eukaryota; kingdom Metazoa; phylum Arthropoda; class Insecta; order Coleoptera; family Chrysomelidae; genus Octodonta; species Octodonta nipae. The sequence goes on along the minus strand of CM067218.1, from coordinate 24,503,948 downwards.
GGTTCAGTGAGGACAATTTCCTTCAGGATTACGTAAATGCGGCCCAGAGCATCCAAGAATATCACAGATCAGTTAACGCTCAATCTGGTACCGCTAAAAGCCGCTTGTACCTCTAAGAAGTATTGTGCGTACGCAGACAGTAAAAACCACACACTTTGGGTTGTCAAAATACGCCTAGGCTAGAATTTCGTTCGTTATCGGAATTAACCAGAGAAATTGCTCCACCAACTAAGTACGATCATGCATCACCACCCACCGAATAAAGGAAGAGCTCGAAATCTGTCAATTCTCCAGGTGAGATCATGCGGTCTATACTACAAAAGTCACTCTGAAATCTAGCCTGCCCCCGTGGTTGTTCGGGATTCAATGTACTCGTATTCTAGTATTTCTTTTTCATTTTCTGTATTGATCAAGAGTTTTGAAGTTTTCATATAGGATCTCGTACTCTGTTCGCCACTTTTTGTTATACTACTTATCATTAACCCATTACTGGTAATTTTCTTTTTATAATTCTATAGATTTTCAGTTGGATATAATATCTATTGATATTTTCTTGTAAAATGATACATATTACACTTCCTTGGGAATCCTTGATAGCTGTAATAAGCAAAATTTGCGAACAGCATTTGCGTTTCGCTGATTCCTGACAACAAAGTGTCCCTAGAGTGCATTTCTAGTCGGCATTCGGTGCAGAAAGCTATGTGGCTCGATTTGAAATTGACACGAAATCAATTCGTATGCACTCCTGATGTAGTCTCTCGTACAATCTGTCTATCTTTCTACCGCGAAACCTTGTTATCCACTTCCGGCTCTAAAATCTAATCGCAAAGGAACGTTGCCGGGAATGCGAATCTTTCCGAAGTCTCAGGGAAGTTTGTGTGAGTTCGACCTCGAAAGGTCGCTCAGACCGCAGGGCTAAATTGCCAGTTCGAACATTGTGTAAGATTGAATTTTGCTAGTAGGTTCTTATGCTACAACTTTGCCAACTGATCGAAGTCATATTAGTATTTTAGGGGACGCCAGGAAATCGTAAGAATTATTGTTATTTCAGATAGGAGCTTACTATACAGCAGAAATGGAGTTCGTTATAAATTTTATGACAATGGGTGAGTTGAAAACATGAGTTTTTCTAACAATTTTCGAAAATTATGCAGTGTTCTTACATTAATCATTGTACAGGATATTTCCACATTGTATTGAGACAAATATCTATCTAATTGAAACTATCGTATCTGCAATCCAAACCGACGAGACTCGAGATTATACTTTCTGTCTAAGGTTAATGTCACGTACAAGACTGCTGAACGTAAAGTTGCCTATGTTGTATGCTAATGCACGTGGCCTTATTTGAACTGACCAATGGAAGGACGTCATTTAAACTGGTTACGCTGACGACAAATCTGAATCCCACCCAACATTGTCTGATAGAAACCAAGTTTTTCATTCTTTTGTTCTATGTCGTGAAAAAATGTTATTTTATGCTATAGCATGATCCCAGCTTATCGACATTTGGACTTACCAAGGGCATCCCTTGTCGCCCATTACAACTGACCAATGGAAACGCATCAAAGGCGTGTCTTATGATATCGCATAAAAGTGGAGCGTAGGTAATTCAGTGGTGTCTACACAGGAAGGTTTTTCAGGCAGTTATTTTATCAAGTTGTATTTCCGCAATATTTCCTAAACTATCTCTCTGATTTCTAACTGTAGTTTTTTAACTTCTTAGTTTAGGTAACATTTTTGTGTGTATGTATCTGAGTTGTTTAAGCTAGGTTTCCGTGAGTTCTTTTTTTTTGCAAGTGAGCTTTGTCTGGACCCCTCAGTTTGTTGTTGTACAGCACTTTGGACCTTATCTTCTGTTGAAAACCCTTTTCACTCTGAAATATCTTTAGAAAGGAGTTAATAATATTCCTGCATTGGTTAGTGGATTGTCTTGCACCAAGCACTGTTGTTTTTTTATTTTATTCTGTATCGCCGTCTATAGTTTGTTCAGGGTTCCACAGTACCGTGGAGTATTATTTATGCTTGGACCAATATGTCAGTGAGGAGAATCCATTTAGGATATCAAAACACAGTTTCCATGATTTCAACAAGGCACGACAAGAATAGTTTTCAAATGATTCCGACAAACACTACAGAGCATCAGAAACTCAGAAATCGTGCTTTGTAAATATGCCTAATATATTAAATTGTAGTACTCCGCAGGAATCTAATAGTTCGGGGTATATTCTCCTGATGAATTATTTTAATAATCAACACCATATTTCTCTTGAGCAGATTTAGAAGCTGTTACCGGAAATTAATTGGGCAAGGAAAATTGCTGCAAAACACATGAGATTGCAACCAAATTGTCACACTGATCACGGATTTGTTGCATTGTACGATATACTTAAGCTAGGCAGTTATGGTGTTATGTAGCCATTTAATTTCAGAAAAGAAAGCTGTGATTATTATGGGTACAGCAGCAAAGTACAGAGCACTGGTCCGTTTTTGCATAAGAGAAAATGGAAACTCCAGGCTGTTAGTAGTAACCCACAAAATATCTCAAATAGATATAGAAGTTTATATATGAATGTAAATATATAGCTATAATCATATTGATTGAACGAGATATAATATCTTTCATCTCTAGTAAAAATTCGATTAATAATAATAACAATAAAACTGAACTGAATTGGCTAAACTCTAATTGAAATAAAAACTACAACGATGGCAAGGAGAGCGTCAGCTAAGATCTCCGATTTTGTAGCACGTAGTAATTTTTTTCAAATGTATTAATATAACTACAATTTGCAATGGAATATATTCTTGCTAACAAAAACCTGTATTATCAAATAACTCATTTTTTATAGCTTGCCCCCTACACTATAATGACAAAAATTGTTGACCCAACCTCCCATTTTCATCTAAACGATAAGATTTATATTGTTTAATATTTCCTTTGTCGACAACATAAATCAATTCAAGCACGCATGTTAGTTCTCAGCCATGAGGTTTAATCAAAAACACCAACGGCTTTTTGACCAAAGTAATAAATTGGGACAGGCAACCCTAATTATTGTATTTTCTCTTTCGCAGAATTTTGGGGATCAAATCCGCTTAGAAATCTCGTGCGTGAGGAGGTCGTGAACGGCTCAAATCGTGTTAAAGTTTTATACTGCATCTTAGGAGGTAAAAGCTGAGGGATACAGGTTGGATTTGAGTTGGTAAGGGAAGCCAAAAATAATGGACTTTGTATCAAAACAGATATAGGAGTTTCTACACGCATAAGAGGTAACTCTAGAAGATTATCTTAAAACTGTTGTTATTGTGTTCCTGTACAAACACTATTGGTTGCTCAAACAAAAATCGACTTACTTTGGTATCTCTTAAGAGTAAATGAATAGGTACAAACGGTTGACAACAGATTCTGACTTTATGAAACGATTTATGTTGCGAATATCTGAGTTGATGCCCTAGCTTTGTGATGCTAAGGAATGATGATTCGGTAAAAGGTACGTATTTCTTATTTCTTCAGACCTTTTTGCCATTTAGATTTTAAGTTGCCCTCTTTGTAGTATTTGTATGTTTGTTTCAAAGATGAAGTTTGCAGTAGACTGCTGTTTTCCATAGAAACATACGCATTGTCTACAATTTGTCAGCTGTCACAATTTTATTGAACTTTTTCAAAGATCCTATTACTACCTGCCAAATAGATATGCAATATATGATGTTTAGTAGCTCTAAAATCCAGACATCCCTCAATTTCGTATGCCACATGAAGATTTTGCTATATAAATTAATGGGGCTTGTGTAATTGAAAGGTGCCTAAAGAAGGTTATAATAAATTAAATAAATTGCCAAATAAATAGACAAATTTGTACTTTATGCTAAAGAGCCCTTATCGGTATATTCTACAGAGAATGAACAAAAGCACGAGCTGGGATATAGGACAGATCAATTAAGAAACTGTGGACATGAGGTATGCAAGGAAAATAGAGCATACCATGTCCCGCACATATACAGTGCCAGTAAAAAGTCCCCCCACACTTCGTAGTGCTAGTGCTAGTGCTAGTGTTGCTAGTGGTAACATATGACATAACTGTAATAGATGACGTCAGAAGGCCAATGTGACTACTAACTAAATAGGTCCTTATGGCAAGTAGCAAGGATTTGAATTACTCAGCCATATTAATTGTGCTTGTGTTTGGGCCAATTTTAATCGATAAATGGGATAAATACTATAATTATTCAATTATTTAGTCCGTTTTCGTCAAAACTGTAGGCGTTTTTAAACTTTCTAGTAATTGATACGTAGTTTTTGTACTTTAAATATTTAGTTTGACTATTGTTTATTGAGCCGTTTAGGAGTTTACAACATATACTTGAAATTTTAGATTTCAGTTGGACTCTAATGGCTGGAGACCTAGAAAGAGTAGGCGAATTCTGAAACTTATTGTCTTGGGCCTGTCAGTGATCGCAGATGCACCAGACTGTCACTAGACAGTCGAAAAGCGCAGATATTGTATTGCAATGGTAGGAGCTGGAATCTGAACATAGAACAGGAATGACAACTAACAGCACTGTCAATATTAACTAATGTTTAGACTTGTATCTTCTGGAGATAACCTGCAATGCACAAAATCATAGCAAGGCTAGAAACAGAGCGCAATAGAGACAGTAACAGGCTATTTCACTTGGTGGGTAGCTAATGAATAACGTATTTCATTGGAAGTAGCTCCCAATAGTGAAATAGCCTCTTGCCCTCACTATTGCCCTTTCTCTCTCTAGCCGAACCACGATATTTGTGCACTGCAGGCTATCTCCAGAAGGAACAAGCTCTAAGTGTTTAGAACATAGACCCCAGCTGTCATGTGTATAGATATATCTTCGGAACAGCGAACTATGTTAAATACTCAAAACTACTGACAATATCCCCTACTGATAGACATGATTTCTCCATTGTAACATGTAGTTAATTAAACTCCCACATTCTAGATATTCGAGCGCCTTGGCAAAAACAAAGGCAATATATGAATTGAGTATCAAATTCACATGAAATCAATTTCAAATACCCTGGCAACAAAACTACTGTTGGCCTAAGAAATAGAAATAAAAAAATCTTTTGGTTGGATACTCTAAGCTGTAAAAATAAGTAGGGAAAACATTTTTTAGTTAGCTTTAATTCACTTTAATGTAGACGACTTTATGACTAGTATTTCCGGCCCTAGGACGAGGTAGTTGGTCACTTAATAAGCCAGAATACATTACTTATGTATGGAGGTACCCCCAAAATGAATATTCTCTATGAATGAGCGTTAGCATAAACTGACAGAAGTTATTGTGTAAACCGCCTCTGCAACATATACTTGGCCTTTATGGGAAATTTCCATTAAGAAATTGCTTTGTTCCTTTCGACGGCGTCCAACGGAACTCTAACACAATTCCTTTTGGCCACCTAGGGAAAATCCTTCCCTAATTCATGTTTACTGCTTTCTACATGATGTTTTCAGAAGATATTACACTCGCCCAGACACCCATGGGAAAATTCATGATGTAAGGTCTAAGGGATGAATGCTTAAATCTATTTTGAGCAAATTTAGGTTCCTGTCCGCGTCACGCGAGTGAAACTTTTTTATATTAGCTAGGAAATTACGTTTTTGAAAGACCAGAAAAAAAAGAAATCTCGTTTCCTAAAGTGAATCCGCTTTATTAAATTCTGAATTCTAAAGAAAATCATACATTAAATGTTAAAGATTCTCTGAATACCTTATGGAAATGTATGGAAATGGAAAACTTTATCAAAGTTAAGTTTCTTTGTAAACTAAAGGTGGGATTTCAAACATTTTGAAATTATGGAAATACGAGAAAATTCAAGTTGCACCTGAAATGCAACCTGCGGGAGCTGAATAATGAAATTTCGGGATAATAACAAACCATGAAATGTAAAATTAAATTCTAAGGGAATTTGAGAGTTACTTCACGAAAACAAAAACGAAAGTTTTCATAACACGATGGTTCGAGCACCTAGTACAATAAAATAGTCTAATTATTTCAAAATATCAGAATTTTTGATATGTATTTCTTTAAACTATTGGAGAACGACCAACGAGAAAAAATGTGCTACCCCGGGGGACAAAAAAATGAACATTCTTCGAAAATGGCAGAAGTTTGGAACTTGACAGTTTTTGTAATTCAGAGAATTAGGGTGACAAGGAATTAAGGGTGATGAGTTTTCTTTTCTTGTATTTAAAAATATAAAATTCATTCTCGGATAAATTGTTTTTTCGACTGTTAATAAATACTAGTGGTCGTCCAGTGGTTGAAATTGAACCCTATTTCATGAAATTGTAAACGCTAATGTTTTATAAGAAACAGAGTTGTGGAGAAATCGGAGAAGTAGTTGTAATGACCAAAATTGTTCACTCATATTGACAAATCTATTGAAATAAAAAGAAAATAAAAATATAATCAAATATCGGTATTCGAAATATTTTTGACAAATTTTAAATTTTGGCTGGAACCGCTCCTGGCAAAATATTCGATATAATAATTGGAAGATTTGTTCTTTGGAACCTAAAAGTTTTCGTCATTTGCGGTTTCAATCAAGTTCAGGAATATTAAAGAAAATAGAGGACTAACAACCCTAGGAGAACTTAAATATTTAATAGATTCTCTATTGTCCGCGCCCGAAAAATCAATACTGATCTACTACATTGACTATCTTACCACAATAACAACGCTTGCATGTCACTTCCAGAAGTACATGCTCTAAGAATATATCGCTCCTTTCAAATATAATTACTCAATGTTTTGACCGTCTGACGGCGGCGGCATCACACATCAAATAGGCAGCACTGTCAGTGGCGTTGACAGTATGTAGTTAAATAATGAATTTTTATTATATTTTAATTAATGAATGAACCAATATTATAAATTAATATTAGCATTCTGCACCGAAGGTCGTCAGTAGCTACTAATGAAGAAAATGAAAAACTAATCAATTTATACAGGTATGGAAAAATGGGGTCGGAGAATATTAGCTACATTCTGCAGGTTTGCCGAAGGCATTCAAGGTCATCGTATTAGATCTACAGTAAACAAAGGCAAAAATGAAGAAAATCGGTTGAGAGAAAACTTAACATTTTTTCTGTTTCAAAAATGAAATAAAATAGATACTCTTAAAATAAAATAAATTAGACTGTTAAAAAAATGTCAATAAGAAATTAATCATTAACCTTATAATTATTTACAACATATCGCGCATCTTTTATTTTTAAGCGATTGGAATCGTCGGAATGTGGTGATAGAAAAAAGTATTTATACCTAATCATTTTGTTTTCGCATGCCTATTTATATATAGATATTTATAGCAATTTTATTTATTTAATTATCTATAATAACGACTTTTATGTTAGAAAATACATTTTTTCCAATCAGAAAACTCTTTAGCAATCCAATAATAAGGATTTGGATATCTTTGATTATTTGGGATATATTTCATTTTTTTTCTCAAGTAAAACCCAAAATATTTTTATGGTAAAATTAACTGGCAGTAGAATAGATCTTAGTGTGTACTGTACCAATTGAATTTTTTGGAAAAGGGAATTTAGACTTTTCTAGACAAATACAAATAAAATATTATTTTTTTTTGCCTATTATTTTTTAGAGAGTATATACTTGCCATTCTTTAGTTCATAACCACCGTAATAATATTAAATACAGTAATAGCAAAAAAAATAATATAATTTTTTTTATATAAAAATACATGTTTTGCAGTCTTTTGCAGAAATATTTTTTATTTTTTAACACATCTCCTTGAAGGATTAAATTCTGTTCCATTAGTTTTTCGACTAAGCAACTGAAAAATTTGGATCTAAAGGCTTATTTGATAGGCATCTAACAATTCTTCATTCATTTAGAACTAAGTGAAGAGAACTCGATAACAGTTCTTTTAAGCCTTTTTCTATTAACATTTCTGTTTAAAATTTTCACTCAGTATTGACTCAAAAACAAGGAAAATGACCTTCCTGTATGCTTAGGGCTCGGAAATTAGGGGTAAACATTTGACGGAAAGAGTTCCTGAAATATATATTATGTTTGTTCTGCATGTTTTAACAAAGAGGAAATGGGAAAAAAATACCAAAAAAACTACCTGAAATCATATTTAAATTGCTGACACTGTATTATCAGGTTTTGTCCTCCTGGTAATTAGATTTCGTATGAAATGTGCAAAATTTTGTAAGGTTTCTAAGTTTGCAATTGAAATTGAAGAAACTCAAAATTATGACCAGTTTAATATTTCAAATGTGAAACAATATTTTAACGACATATATATATTTTTATACCAAATATTAATCTAAAATGCTCGTTAAAATAACAATGCATGTTCATATTTTAATTAAGTTAATATTTACTTTGTAAGAGTAATATGATTTGGAGAATTACTTTCACAAATACTACTGCTTAAGCTTTTAGGTTACTAAATTTTTATAGGCTAACAAAACAAATATTTAGAACAATGGTTAACTTGGTTTATTCTCTAACATTATGAAGATTAAATGTAGAACATTCTACCTTACGCTACATCAGTACACCAGTATGGTAACAGATGAAAAGATTAATATATTAGCTACAAGGGAGCTAAATTTGTAAGTTGATGTATTCGGTAAGGGTAAGCATATAGACAGTTTTGTGATTATAAACGACCTACACTGGAGAAGGTTTCTACATGGTTTTAAACTTAAAACTTCATAGACTGGTCTGTGGTATATGACGATATCTGTAATGAATGGATTTCGTTCTTTGTTGACTTTCCTAGCTGTTATAGACCAAGAGATCTGAAGTTCAACCATGATTCTCTGAGTCCTGCCTTCTGCAGTACTGAAAGGTTCTATGAGGTACTTACATTTCATGGAAAAATCCTAGAGTTTCCTAGGGGATTTTCCTGCGAACATTTTTTTGGCAACAGGGTAGTGATGGGTCTAAGGGTTCAAATCGATATATGAACTTGTAGGGAAAATGTTTAACTCCTGCCAACTAATATAATCTAAATATTTATCTTAACATGATCAAAATAAATTGGCATGACGCCTACTAGAGACATTTCTGGAAAAACAGAATAAAGATGAAAACATTCCGCACTTTTTCGAAGTGAAAATTCCTTTATTTCCTAGGAGGCGCCATGCCATTATTTTTTACCGACTTCAAGAAGAAGGAGGTTCTCAATTCGTCTGTATCTATGTTTTTTTTTGCTCTTTTTATGTTTGTTCACCGATTATTCGGAAACGGGTCAAGAAATTTCGACCATTTTACGGGATCCTGTTTGGGTAGATAGCGAAGTGGTCCCATATTTTCATTAACATAGCTTGTACCGTTTCTTAGAATATGGGGAAAAAATAATTTTTACCTATTCTTATATATTCTATGCCTTGGTGGAGGCGCCGGTATTATTAGAAACATTTTATTCGGAACGTGGGACAAATTGAAAAGAAATTGGAGTAGTTCCGCGATAACTCAAAGTGGTCAGATATTTTTTTCCAAATAACATAGCTTGTATCGTTTCGTAGAGAAGAGGGAAAAACTTTTAACCTAATTTCTTATATTCTGTGCCTTGGTGAAGTCGCCGGTTATAAGCTTTCATGGAGTTACTTGTATTAACTGTTCGGAACTTGGGGTAAATTGAAAATAAGAATAATTAATCAAAATAAATGAGTTAATATGACTATAAAGTGTGTATTCATAAATCAGACGATTTCTTTTTATTAATAATTTTTAGAGAAAAAAGTTATTCTTCACAAACAATTTTTTATTAACCGTAGACAAGGTTTGTCATCAAAGAGGACTTTATCGAATAAAAAATTTTATATACATTTCTACAATACAAGTTATTCTTTTCAACAGTAAACGAGGTTGGTCAAGCTAATATATGGCAGTAAAATACCTTATGATAGGCGATATGGAAGAAGTTAATTATATTTGAAAACTGCATCCAATGAAGGCATTGTTTCACTAAAAATTGTAAAATAAAAAACAAAAACCGACTTCAAAGGAGAATTAACTATAAAGCATGAAATAATAGTTTGCTACAATTAAATACTTTTTCTGAAGTTGGTGCCAATTTGAACAGCGAAGGTGCGAAGTATAACTCAATGTACTTCCCAAAATATTTTCACTTTCGCTTGGCACCGACTTCATAAAAAGTATTTAATTGTAGCAAACTATTATTTCATGCTTTTTAGTTAATTTTCTTTTGAAGTCGGTTTATGTTTTTGTATTTATTACTAGTCGTTTCAATATAAATATGTTTGATTAATTTAGTTGGCAGGGCTCAGTAAATCCTTCAAAATTAATAATTTTTCTTACATGTTATAATATCGATTTCAACCCTTAGACCCATTACTACCCTCCTGCCAAAAAAAATTGCATGTTAAAATCGATGGTAACCTATCGCTTTATAAACATGGCAGTACTCAGTAAATCATCGCAGCACCTACTCTTTAGTTTGGAAAATCTAATTTTCACAGGAAAACATCCTAGGAAACTCTAGGATTTTTCCATGACTTGTAAGTACCTCTTAGAACCTTTCAGTACTCCAGCAGGCAGAAATTATTATTAAGATGTACCAATATCAACAGACTTTTTGTCCTGTAAACTGTCCAACTTGCGTTAAATTAAATTTGGAGATGTGGATTAACGTTATAAGTAGTACTAACCCAGAAAGAAGAATTTGCTGAAAAATACGTGAAAAAATATAGTTTGCAACAAAAAAACTGCAAACTCAAGTTTCCACTTAAATGAAAGCTTGAAAATCAAATAATATTAAATTTATCTGTTTCTTTAGAACTGCTAAAACTTGTGGGATTCGTACCAACACAAAATAAATGGAAAAATGTGGTGTAACACCTTTGGAGGGATTCGTTCTTTGTTGGTTATTAAGCTACAGAGTTGGAATCTTATAAAATAGGCACAACATTCAAAATTACTTTAAAAACCAATTAATTTCATTTATAATAAAAATGTATGTTATTTACAGCTAGCCTCTATGCTCAAAAAGTCAGTTGTCAATCCTGTTCTATGTAAAGATTCTAGCTCCTACAGGTAACTATTTGCGTTCTGTACTGTACTTGATATGGCACCATGTTTCAAGTAATAGTCTGGATAAAGAACTAGATACATTTCTGCTCACATTACAACAGAAGCAAACGACATCGCTTATTCCGATGTTAGTGTAATTAACAAAAGATGCCTCTACGTTTATATTTAGAGCGTTTCTCTATTTCGACGAAAGCCATACATCTATTTCGAAACTATTTCAAAAAAACATTTCATCCAACCTCACAAAGACGAATATCACACGATTTATATTCGTGCCTCGCATAGTTCTGGTGGCTAGGTTGAATTTCCCTGACCATAATTCTTCTTTTAAGGTACATTACGATATTGCAGCGCTTCTGGGTAAAATTTACGCAGAAAGTTATCTAACTTTGTAATTTCCATAAATATTCGAGCAAATGTTTGGGAAGATTTTACTTGGATTAGTCATGGATATGTTTCTGTTCCTGGAAATATAATTTAATATAAACTTACTTGCAAATGTTTCATCGACGAAAACTCCAGACCTGGATAGGATTCGTCTTAATTTCTTAATTTGTAATTACAAAGTTTGCTTTTACTGGGACAACATCTGGTATTATAGCAACTATACAATATAGTACAGGAATTTGTCATTTGATATATTATAACAACTAATAGTTGGCAAGTATTAAGTAATAATGTTATGAGTCACTTTCAGTTGTAAAAATTGTTGAAATGGAAAAATGAACACACCGGAAAGCTAAAAAAGGTGCCATTTTTTAAAATCAATAGGTCATTAGTGTACTACACTATATAATGCCAGTTCCCTCCCACCTGATATCTTTTGAACAGTTCTACTTAAACTAATGAAATTTGGGAAGTGAAAATATACTACTAGTGCTAACAGATGACGTAACTGTAATGGAAGATGTCACAAGGCTATTATGGCTACTATTTTTAAAAATGACTTATATGATAGCTCATTTGAAAGGTAGTAATTGTGTTTTCGGTTAAACCAATTTTGAAGTATAAATTAAATAAATACTATAATTATTCTTTCACATTTAATTACCGAAGATTATCCATTCTGCCGTTGGTTAGTTTTCAAAAAAGTTTTATTATTGTTAAACGAAACTAGGAGTTTTCATAAAACGGAACTTTTATTTAATTCTAGATACGTTTTTGTTACTATATCGAAGACTTACTTAAGGGAGCTGCTTTAGGACTTTGAGCAACGGGTAGAGTTTAAGATGCCAAAAGATCTAGTCGACCAATAGTTAGAGATGACAAAAAAATGACATAATTGCACAAATAGTAGTAAATTCTACTTCTTCTATAGCTAAAGTTGTGTGTATCTGTGAAGTTAGTCAGTACATAGCGTCTTGGTAAGAAACAAATTGCATCCAATTACTAGTGCACCAACTTTCAGAGGGCGACCCACTGGAATTCTGTGAAATTGTGAACAATAAAAATAATCTCAACCAATGCAACACAAGAATAGGAATAGTGATGAAAGTACTTATTCCCTCAGTGAACATGTGAACATACAAAGTGTACGGTATTGGAGTAACATAAATGCGTACATTTTTTGAGAAAAGCATACTAATTTCCAGAAAAACTGAATGTTTGGGCAGTCATTTTGAGAAACTACATGGTTGAACCAGTTTTACGCAATACAAACCCAATATTGCAAAATACAAATGACCTGCTAATTCTTGAAATTCTGCGAGATAATTCAGATGAATTCGGCAATTAGGAAATAAGGTTTCAACAAGATGGTGCACCTGTGCATTACTAAAGCGCAGTAAGAAATTATCCAGAGTGGTCCCAGAGCGTTACAAATGAGAATCTGAACGAAACAGAAAAAGTGTTAATTTCCATTTTTATCTCAACTATGGAGAATCTATGAAGCAAGTTCGTATAAAAAATATATTTCTTAGTATTTTTAGTACTTTTGCTATTGGAGAATGGTAAATTCGAAATTGGTGCATTAATATCACAAAGAGCATTGCCGGAAACCTAGAAAACAAGATTTTTAAATGAGCAATGAAAAAATCGAATAACATATAGAGACTCTATATCTAAAAATGGTTAGATAATTTTCCCAAAGTCCCATCACGCTACTGTAGAAAAGTAACTACTATAAGTATAGTAGTAGTAGTATAAGTAAGTATATGTACGAGATAATTTAATAATGATTCAACGACTATGGTGCAATAAATCTAAGCAGTTTTATTTTTGAGGAAATTTTTGAAACGGGAAACATGGCAATATCCAAACGAAAGAATGATCAGTGCGATATTTGCTGCTCTTTTAATATCAAAAACAGCATAGTTAATGCACATCAGTAACAGCTACACCTAACTGATAAAAACAGGAATGGAGAAGAGTAGACGATAAAAGTACTGCTTTACTAGGTAACTGTCATCCGTTAACTATGGACCTGTAAGCTATACAGTAATGTCCTCGCCTTGATGCTTCGAAGCTACACTTTAAACAAAAATTAAGGGTTTGTAATTCCTCAATATATAACCTGGCAACACATTTGCATGTTATTGGTGGCTTGAAGACTAAAGTGGTGTAGAAACTAGTTGCATGATGAATTATTTTAACGCAAAATTCAACGATAAAAAGCCTATAGTGGTATACACTGATGGGTGCGCCTACCGGAATGCAGTTCTATCAAACGCTCTGTTAGAGTTTCCTATCAGAGAAAATATTACAATTGAACAAAAATATTTAGTGAAGAGGCATACTCAGATGGAGTGTTATACAGTTCATAATTTACTGGACAGTGAAGGGAGGTCTAGTATTTTCTAAATGACCTAGAGTTCCGGTAGTACTTTAGGTTCTGCACAAATTTTCTCTCAGGCCAGGAATGCACATCACACTTCAATCCTTCTAGGCCCAAAACCTTGTAGTTTTCCGCTACTACTTCTAAAATTGCTGAGGTTTCCCTTGTCGCATTTAAATCTCTTACTCTTACTTATCACGATCCATATCTTTTCGTTTGTACAATTTGTTACTTTATCGACTTGATTCTACGTTTTTCTGCCTGAATGCGAGCAGTGCAGCATTTCGGGATAAAATATTAAATTCACTTATATATACTAGGTATATACATAAATTATTGTTCGAGAATTTAATCAGTTAAGGGGAGCTCAACTGATGAAGGTTCTCGACTAGAAACAATATATTGTCTTGCGTTCAATGGATTGAAAAATCTCTCGAAAATCCTAGATGTCGGTCTTACATTTCGCGTCTTCAAATTTAACGAAATGCATCAAATGCATTCAATTGTGGGAAGCGCAACTGATGAAGGTTCCCTGACCAGAAACAATATATATTATATTTATATATAAGATATATTGTCTTGGTTACAAAGGAATGACACCTCGAAAGAGTATTCAATATCTCTGACAGGTGAAGCAACCTGAAAATTTTATCGTGACATTCTATCCTAGGAGTTAAGGGAGAACAGCAATTACACGGAACGGCTCCAGATTCGGAACCTCTGTGTGCTAATTCTCTCGAATATCCTAGGTGTCGGTCTTACATCTCGCGTCTTCAAAGGTTTTAGTAAACCTACGAATTTTTTTGTGTGATTTCTATCCTAGGAATCACAGGGAAACGACGTTACACACAGTACGACCCCCGATTTGGAGTATCTGTGTGCTAGACTTTCCTGAAACTCCTGGATATCGAAATTCATTTGGCGATAAAACAACAGATAAGTAAAGTAATTGAAATTTAAAGTGTAATATCCAAGAGGAGTTTGTGGAAATTGCCAGGAACACTAGCAAAAAAAATCAAAGTCAATTAGTCAACCAATTGACATTGCCAAAAAGTCAAGCTATAATATTGTAACGAAATTTCCCTAAGCCGGCCCTGGTTTCATTCCAGTACGACATCGATCGCTTTTAGGACAAAAAATTGTTCTAGAAATGGCTCGGCAGCTGTAGAATTGTTGTATATATTTGATGTAAATAAAGGTTCTAGAAAGTGGTAGTGAATATTAGTTTTTAAATTTTAATTGAACCCACGGAGTATATAACAATAATGTGTAAATTATTTTAAACTACATAGTTCGGCAACGATTCCTAATAAGGAATCGAAACGTCACATCAGATAAGTATCACAGAAAATACATCCCATCATATTATACAGGAACACTAGTTGACAAATCCGTAGACCTAGTTTCTCACAGTTAATCCTGCGAGAGAGTTTTTCTATATGCAGACAACTAGTGTTCTTTGATTTTCAATTACTTTACTTATGTGTTTTTTTCAGAAACCATTGTGAGGAGTGAAAACCCACATAAATATCCAAAATTCCAGTCGAATTTATTTCCGGGACCAAAATGGCAAGACTTCCTTTCCTTAAGATGCGAAGTATTTAACACATGACTTTTACATGGATTATAAAAATAAAGATATGCAGTGGAATACATCAATAATACCGGGAAATGTGTCGGTGATTCCCAGGTTATATAAAATCATTAATACTTATGTGTGACAGGAAATAAGTTAGGACAGAATAGACAGAAAGCCAGTCTAGTTAAAACCCTGGTAGCATAAACTTTTTACAAGGAATAAACTCAAAAGTAAATCTCCGAGTTTGTTACAAAAAGACTCTCCGAGCATTATTCGATTCCTTGATCGATTACACTTTAACAACCTCTAGAAATTTCAAAACTGGCTAATCCAACACCAAACCAAGAAGTGTACTTAAAACTGAATCAATTATTTTTGAATTCAGCCTGCGAACTTTCATGGTTCATAAATCTCTGCAGCATTAAGACTTTCGATTTGATAGAGTTGAATAATTTGTGATCGGCCATTGTAGCAAAAGTACATTATTCGAACGTGACGCGAAACTTAAACTCGATTGATTCGTCGATAAAATAACTCGATTGAAGGCAGATTCTGAGTCCGATAATGGAATTATTTAGTCCTAGGGAATATTTGAATATGAATCGGAATGTGAGCGCGGTGTCTCTGAGTGTTAACTTCGTTTGTAGTCGCGTAATCTGCTATTGTTTGAAGATTCCGAACCATTAAAGCTTTGAGAGAATTCCGGAGAATTATTGGGAAAGGGAATAGATGGCACTGGGCTTGAATAAAGAACAGTTTATCGTGTAGTGTTAATGTTTGAATTTTCAAGTTTCTTATTATGGTACTGTTTTGTAATTGCAGAATATGACACATGATTGTTAAGACTTCTTCTCTGTTATATGCTAAAGAATTTCTCCAAGTTAGTTTTTAAGTGTGCCATATTCAACGAAATTAAAATTAAACTCGAGCGTCCTCTATACATACAAGAAGAAATATATTGACAAGATGTGATTTTTTTTCAGACGTTTTACCTGATTTGTCTTTGTCTTGAAAATCCATATGTAATAATTTCCCATGTATTATTTTTCAATAAGGAGTTTAGCATTAGAGCCTGACCGCGCTTGTTCGACAGTCCATGGCTCTGATATTTGCATAGGATAATATGTTTCATAATCAGTTTTTCTATTTATTACACAACTGACAACAAACGAAGTGTCATAAGTTGGTGATGAGCTGACGTCAACATTTGTTGTTTCTTCTATTTGAATTTGTGGGTCCATCTGTCTGTAATGTTTTTATTTCCACTCTTGGGTTCAGTTCAGTTCATGGATTTATTTAAAAACACAGTCCAACTCACTCTAAT
The DNA here is from genome assembly GCA_034190945.1 of Octodonta nipae. Classification (NCBI taxonomy): domain Eukaryota; kingdom Metazoa; phylum Arthropoda; class Insecta; order Coleoptera; family Chrysomelidae; genus Octodonta; species Octodonta nipae. Next base: position 24,487,196 of record CM067218.1, on the reverse strand, counting down.
TTATTTCCACTACTTTAACACAATTTATATTCACAGAACTATTTACAATTTACTTTTACTAACGGCAGTCGAATACTGAATGAATTCCGTCGACAGCTGCCCGTATTTATTTATTTCTCTCGGAATTCTCTAGTAAGTTAACAAGCCATCGGGAAATATGTTTTGGAAGCTTCGACCAAATTCGACGAATTTACGGTAGTGGTCGGCCTCCGGTCGATAGACAAACAATATTTCGGTTTCCCAGAAATATCGGAGGAATGTCACTTCCACGAATTGGCTAATGGCCGATTGCACCAGCTATCGGATGAATTCTCGTAACTAGTCTAAAAGGGACAGTAACAAGTCGTGTAAGTGATATAGGTTCCTGAATGGTATTTGCTATATTTTTGGAATTTTTAATAAATATCAAATCTATACAAATTCAATCTTTTTAAAGAACGAATCATAAAGCCCGGAACCTTTGTGTTATCACAGTAGCCCACGAAAATCAGTGATTTTCGATCCCATTTTAGATGTTTTTTTGCTTAGGAACATGTGCCTTGGTCTTGGCACCAAATATTTTAAAATGTGACATGTTTGGTTCCTTACCAGTCTATTTGTGAGCCAGAACTCATGATATGGATCTATTGATGACACAAACTGCAGTAGCCATTACCTCTGCCTAAAAAGATTTTTGAAGTTTTGCGTCAAATGGCATACAGTTCCTGTTCCAGTTCCCGTTTAGCTCAGGTGTGTAGGTTTACAGAATTCCTTTGCATTGTCACTTTTTTTATTTTAATTTTTGATTCATTCTCTACATCTTTTTTAAATTTACCAAAAATCGTCTACTTTGCTCTTAACAAAACAAATATATACATTACAAAGGACCACATAGATCAATATGTATTATCTCAAGTAATGCACTTGCTCTTGAACCGGAATTTGGAAACGGTAATCATGTTTGTATTTATTTCACAAAAAATTCTTTATAACTGATAGTAATACCCTGAGCACATGATTCTAACCTCTTTACATAAGCCATGTTTAAATGCCACCTCTTATGCCATCATGTAGTTAAATTTGTATTACTGCTTGTCATAATATATGCATTACAAGTAACATTATTGTGTTTGTATATCTTCTTGGTTATTGTTGCCTTTGCTATTAACTCTTCTTAACATTGTAAATATTACAACCCGTCTCATTGAATTCTACTTTACAGTCACTCCTGACTAACCGATAACGGAAATAAATAAGACATTCATCACCATAATTCGATGTTCATTTACTTCACCCATACTTTGCCACCATTATTTTGTGAATGTTGTTATTCATGCATCCAGTCTGAACGTCTTGGCATGTGCATTGCAGCTGCTTAGTCAATATACCAATCATCCTGATTCAATGAGATGTAACCGATCCATATTTGGAAGAATTTTCTTTTGCCTTTTATTATTCTCAGATGTATTTTTGTTCTTTGTAGAGAATGCAAAAGTTTCGAATACTTTCACTTGTTTTAATAAAATCTGATGAAATATTTATGTCAAAACTTTCGAGACCAATGATCATGGTTTATAGTTGTCCGATAAACCTGCCAATATGAGTCTCCTCAGCCATTCATCTCCAACTTTCAAGCCAATGTTCCGCAACTTATGCGTTGACTTTTCTATACCTCTCGGAGTCTTCATCGCATTTCGATTTCTCTAAACTTCCTTCGATATGCACGTAGTTTTTCGGATCCATCAACGAAATTATCTTTTTGTTTCCTGAAGGATAGTTGCGACATATTTTTTTCAATTTTTAAGCTCTTTTTGGGAAATAACAGCACAATACATGCAATTGCTGTATATTTCCAAACATTTCGAGGTCTACGTTAGATACCGTTCTCAATGGCAAAGAAACTATGACAACAGGGACAAATCTAAAATAGAGAATTAAAATGTTTGATAAGTCAAATAATATTGCAAAACATTTTAATTTAAAATTTTAGAATTCTGTATTTCTTCATAGTTCCTTTGCTACTGACAACGGGGTCTGACTTACACCAAGAAACGTTTGGAAATATACTGTAATTTCGGGTATTGTAGTGGTATTTCCCAAAAAGTGCTTAAACACTGAAACTATTATTGATTTTGCTGTAATGTCGTTCTTCTGATCAGCTACACTACCTGATTCAATATTTTCCCTAATCTTCAAATTCGAAATAGGATTGGAAATTTCTACGTCGAATAATATTCCTTGCCGGTCAGTTTCTAAATTAGTAGTGACCAATGCTCAGTTTGATACAGTAAATATTTAACTTTCGATCTTATAAAAGAATTTGGGACTGCCAATAACCTGAAGAATAATTGCAAATGACAGATGCATAGCTCGCAGTCCAAACAATGTATCGTCATGAGTGGCCCAAAAAATATCAAACTAGAACCAATGTATGGACTAACCACTGTGTAAAAACCGATTTTCACCGACAAAATTAAGAAACAACACATTATATAAATTCTTAATAATATTCTCACTAAGATTCTTTCTATTTCCATCATTTGCTTTAATTTGAATAACTGAATAGCAACCAATTCACTTACCGTCCGCAGACTGTTAATTGTATGCAAGAAACATTCCTCATTCCTCAGACAGTTAAACAAAGACAATTTTCAATCAAAACAAACATCGGCAACAACTCGAAAGAGACCCCCAACTGTTTTGCTGAAAACAACTTAACATTTTAATTACTTGAATAATTTATCAAAGTTTCCTCCAAGTTAGATGACGCACTTTTGTAACTACGGACAAATTTTCTCGAAATACCCTCTAAAGATTTCGGAAGAAGAGTTATATCAGGCCCGACCGAGGTCCGTGATTTGCAATTCAATGATGTAACTTCGCTAAGGGTTGTTAGAGATGCTAACGTCAGTTACTCTCGAATTTAATAGATGGCTAAGTAATTGTTCAGCGAATCGACACGGCTGTTAGGTATGGACAAAGTGGGTTTATTCTCGTGAATCCGTCTGTGATTGACATCTAGTGGTGTAATTAGCCCTCGACGGCTCGATCGTTGTTTACTTGGAGGCTGTGAGCAAAAACCATTGCATGTGTAATGCGTAACTTGCTTATTTTATTAATATATTGTTACAAAGTTTAATTTTTATCCTACAAAACAGGATACTCTTCGAAATTAATCGTCTATAACAAAAACTCTCTCTCCGATATTGCCGACGAAAATTACTTTGCGAACACAGCAGTATAAACACAAAGTACCCTAACACTATCAAGTATGGTTTACTCATGATGATGAGCATAGCTGCTGAAACGTGCGTTGAGTAAACTAAAGGTCTGGTGTTTATACTTGTGTGACATACCAAGGGTTCCACAGTTTTCCCAGTTAAAAAAGCACTATTGCTGGATGTTTTTGTGGTCTTGGGTCAGATTATCAAATTTTAAGATGGCGGCCTAATATATATAATAACTGGGTTATACAATTTCCGTCATATTGGTTCCAATATCTCGTTTTTAATCTGATCTCAGAATCGTAATCAACTAACCAGCAAGTCGGTTGTTTTCATCCGCCAGCTTGAATTTTGCAAATCTGACCTTGGACGCGTGATGAGCAACCCTGATTTAAATGGGTGCTTCTAGCTCTCCAGTTGATGCGGATTGTTCCATAATAAATTGATAATTCAGTACATAAATAAATACTAAGTTAAGAAACATTAGCTATTGACTTCTTAATGCACCAAAATATATCTGAACAGATAAAATTGTTCTGTAACAGGCCATATTATAGACAAGAAATGATGGATATTGGGGTCCAATTTTGGATTAGAATATTCTCCTAAAAGAGAACATTGTGAAGTCAATACATAACATATGAGGCTGTAAGATTTTTCTAACTTAATCTTCTGCCACCCGTAGAACTTATTCATTGGTCACTAATCCAGAGTCAAACGTTCGTCTATCATTAGTGCGATCAACTTTAACATTTATTATTTTCCTAGAATACGGCCCAGGTAGGTAGGATCTGTCGTAGATCTTCGCGGTGTTAACTACTTCTATCTGCTTACCCAAAAGTTGTAGGAATCTTCTATTGTCTAATTTCAAAATTCTGAAGATCAAGGAACTAAGGAACTGGAAGGGTAAGACAATCTAAAAACCAACAAAACAGGAACTATTAGAAATAATTACTCACTGAAACATGACACCAATTCAGATGAGTAGCGAAGAAACAGCATCCCTACAACAACAACATGCTAGAAACATCACCCGGGGTTATACCAGTAGAAGAATATGACACAGGAAAGTTAATCTGAATTTTACACCTAAAACTCTTTTGAGCGTTACATGGGGAAAACCTAGACGAATGGCAGAGAGGTACAAAAAATATGATTTATATATACAATAATTGTAACTTATTTCTTAGATATAAAAAACATGCTTAATAGTGGAAAAAGAGAGTTGAGTCAAGCAGAGGCTTCAGAACAAACCAAGTTTTTTTTTAGTTTACTTACAGTCTGCGTCAAATCAGTGACGAAAATTAGGATAGAATTTATGATGATGAATAATATAGCTGTTTATTATATATTATTGTTACTTTTGATGCAACTAAAATAATTGCTTCGTATCCTATCACATTTTTTTAGACATTTAATCAATATTTTAATATTTATGCCATTTCTACAGTTGTTATGAAGAAGAACTGTTACGGAATATTTAACTAAACATAAAACATACAAATACTATTTAATTCATGAAAATGTATTCTGTTTTATTCAGACTACTCTAATTTATTTCTCAGCGAAATGCTTCTATCTTCTCAAGCGAAAAAATTACAAACATTTTGCACTTATCCTTGAACTAAAAAATAGTTACTATTTTGACAGGTACGTTGTTATCAGCCTAATTCTATCATTCTGAGTTGCGACGTTACTCAATTTTCGTCACGTACAAAGTGGAAGTGGATAAAGATAATCGAGCACTTGATAAGATTTCAACGGTATACTTTCGTTGGATCAGTAAATCTTCTCAATAACGAACTAACAGGAATCCTCCATTTCGTTAAGGACTTTATGAGAACTTAATTAAGTCACATAATCCAATTTAAGACTAACTCTGCTACAGTCTTGTTACATTTAATAGAAATATCATATCAAGTTGTGACATCAGTATCACATAATTGCTGTAATTAGTGTCAGAATCCAGCAGTAATTAATAGTAAATAAAAACGTATTAGTATGGGGCAGCCACTTTCTACCCAGGTGAAAGTTCCGAATTTTAGAGCTTGTTTGGTAGTTCATTTCATTATTGAATTATGCATTAGTAGTACAAGGTGCTTGCTCCACGAAATGGAACCTTAAACTAATTGCAGAACACCATGGGCAGGAATAACAGAGCAAAAGATTTTATATAAACAACTAATTTGAAATGTGGATGATGCCTTTGTGATTTGCGTTGCCCAAATAAAGCAGAAAAGTTTTTCGTCACCACATAAAGCATATAGTGCCCTATAGTGATCAACAAATTACTATTAATCAGGACCAATAGTTTGGAACAGCTTACAAGACAAACTGAACATCTCCAAATCACGACCTTTTATATACGAGGACAACACGAAGAAACCTGAAGAGTGTAAGTGTTACTTTTCCAAACCTTCGCCAACGATGCCATGGCTATCAGACTTCAAACAAAACGAAAGCTACTGTATGCAACTCTGGAATTTGTTAAAGTGGCTACTGCAAAAAATGACTGACAAACTGGAAATGATGATGATAATTATAATAGATCTACTTAATACAAAACTATGTATAGTCACGAAAAATGATAATTGTTCCCTGTATATAGGAATTCATTGACACTGTCATCTTGAAATTCCACTTGGAGAAATTCAGAGTATTCTTAACTGTTGATATGGATCATATAGTAATTACTTATCCACTCTAGCTAGAAGGACAAAACATATATCAAGAAGTGGTTCCGAAACAGAAGAGAACAGCTTTTTGTTATAGAGGTAGCCTGCAATGTACTAATGTCGTAACAAAACTAGAAAGAGAGGGCCACAAAGAGAGCATCACGCTGTCTCACTTGGTACTGGACGATTGGAAACAGCTCTCAATCGACTGAAATAGCCTCTTGCTGTCTGTCTTGTCCTCTGTTTTTATTCTTGACACAATATCTGTGCATTGCAGGCTACCTCCAGAAATATACGCTCTAAGTTTTTAGTTGAGCTCAGTTGAGTCAGTTCTGTTTGATATTAAACGTCATTTCTGAAATATTAAAATGAGAGTTTATAACTGAATTGTATTTTGAGTTACGAAGTTATCATCGTTGTTAAATAAAATTCGTAATATTTGCTAATTTTATTTATTATGAGAAAATTTTAGAAAATAATATACAAAATAATTTGACATAAATATCATTAGTCAACCTAATTGAAAGGATCCTGTTTATTATTCGAACAAAAATATAATACGTTTATTCATTTCGAATGATAGATTAATCATTTAATATATTTACTCAATATAGGGATATTTCCGAAGTATTAAATAATTTCAGCATAGATTACAAAATTTAATGTTGCCAATAATCAGTTATATGTAATTAAATTTATTTTATATTGCCTTTGGAGCTAAATATCGTCATATCATTTCACTAGATGCAACTGCAAATATTTATTTTAATTATACTTTTTATACATATATGCCATCAGTTCTGGATAATAAAGTTATTCATTAGGGGTAAATAACAAAACTGATTGCGTGATAGACTGCAGTAATTATCAGTATTTCTAGTCACAATATTGGGAAATCATTAAACAATGTACAGCTCTTTGGGAGACTGTTTAAAGCAATTATTAGGATTTTTATATACTAACCAAAAACAAACTATGTATGAATTCAAAAGGACGTGGGCGAGCTCTTTGTTTTTAAAGTTAATTACAGTTTCTTATACTGGGTGACATAATGTCAAAAAAATGCTTATATTTAAGAGACGAAACAGATCTGAAAAATTCCAATTAATTTCTATAATATGGAGGTGGAAGAACTAACTAATTCGCTCTGACTAGTGAATTATAGAGGATAATTAGACACGTTGCTTCTATTAGTTTCTTTTTTACTATCATTTACGTTTTGTGAGTAAATCCTATTTAAGTCGGACACAGAGTGAGAATTAAATCTAAATAAAACATTTGGAAATAATTATTATACGTCCTAGTTAAAATATAATTGTTGTAATAAATATGAAAATACTGAGATCTTTTACGTACAGAGAAAATTCAGAGTGATGCAAACAATCAGTTATATCGTTTAGAAATATAGGAAACAGTAAAGGCCCTACATTTGAGCCTTGAGACACACCCCAAGTTATTTCAACATATGGACGACGTACATGAATTAACTTGCCATTAGATAAATAAGGCATAAGTTAAAGCAGAAGTTCGCCATGCCATACCGATATTCTGAATCTGAATAAATAACGTTGGAATATGAAGTTTATCAAATGTTTTAGAAAAATGGGTATACAAGGAAATTAAGTGTTTTTATCGAGATCATGTACAAAACTCTGATATTGGTAACCAATTATGGGACACTGAAAAAAAGCAACACTGAAGTGTTGATCCCGGCAAAAATGTTTCCGGAAACAGAGTGATGGTAATGTTTTAGAAACCATTTCGTAGTTGTTTCTTCTTCTATAGGGGTATTGCTTTCTTGTTTATGACGAATTGCTGATTTTACTGTTTCCAGTTTAGGAGAATTCGATTTTTATTTAGAGACTGTTTTTTGGACTTTAGATGCAAACCGAACAAATGATGATGAAGGTGTTATTGTTGTCGATGATGTGTATTTGGTCCCTTTTACTGCTGCAGCAATTTGCATGTGTGCTTGTAGCTGACTCTTTGCGGTCTTAGATTTATCATTGGAAGCTATTCGGTGTGAGAGTGACTTCTTTGCTGCACTTGCAGTCCCAAATTATTTCTAGTTTAACCTTTTTAGTTGCTGAAGCTCCAGGCGAAGGCTATGTTGCCAATCTGAATGAATAAGGTGTACCATTTCCATTAGTTTTGAACTGACTCCAAGTATTTCAGGATAAAAGACATTCTTGGCTCAAACTTTTTAATGTTCAACAATATATTTCATAACAACTTGCAAAGACGATCCATCTTGTTCCTTTAAATCATTGATTGCTTTGTTGCCTATCTCAGATGTCAGGATGGTTTTTTTCTCCTTCTTCTTCACTGTGTCTGAGGTAAATTTGACACAAAAGTCACAGAAACAGTTGAACCGGAAGTTTGAAAACTGGTTTGTATTAACTATTCTCTTCCAGTAGACATTTAAAAAACTTCCTTGTTCCCTTATAGCAAGTGAGTTGAAGAATCTAGTTTAGGAGAGATTCAAGTCAAATAATGGTATAACTGGTCAGAAAGTTACATCAGGGATCACAACCACAAATAGAATAGAAGCTATATGCCACAGGAGCGGATCCAGACACGTGCTTCCGGGGGGGATTTCTGTCTCAGGGGGGCGATTTAATGCTTTAGTTACTTAAATATAATTTTATACCCAGATTTCTTGGGCTACTATATTAAAAATAGCATTTGTGAGGTTTAAACCCATAGAAGTTACCTTTTTCTAGGCGCTTGGAGTTAAGATTACCTCGTTTTATTATTAAATTTACTAACTTTGAGGCTCTCGGTGGGGGCGACTGCCCCCATCGCCCCTGCCCTTGGATCCGCGCATGATATGGCAGCTTGTGAATTAGAACACAATGCGAAAAAGCACGGTAGAAGATATATCCTTCTGCCTAAAGTCTAAAGTGATTCAATCCTATTTTTTAGTGAACTAAAATCAGAAATAAGAGGAACGCATACACACTTTTTTGTGTGTTGCTATGTAACAGAGGCACTTGCCTAACCGATATATTTTCCATTTTAATTAAATATTTGATAGTTTTTTATTTCGTATACATATTAATACATCTTTATATTTGAAAGTTGATAAGTAATAAAAAACAATAAAACATTTGTATATGACAATTTCTTTAATAATGTATTTTCGTCAAAAATGGAGTTTGATTAAAAACGCTCTTTTATCATTTCTTTTTATACATTCACATTTACGACAAACGGAATTTTTTCGTTTAAAACACATTAACTTTAATTCATCGAAACTGAAAAGTTTTTCTTTGTGCGACGGAAAATGAGGTCTCTAAATCTCTGTAGACATTTTATTTTCCAATTTTACATTTTAAACAGGATGTCGACCTCACTTAATGAATTATACAGTCTGTATCGCTCCCGGTAAAAGCTCCCGATTTATTACTTTACCGTTATTAAAAACTTTCTATTTAATCACGAAAAACTCATCGTGTCCCTGCACCCGCATACGAACTCGCAAAGTGAGTTGTCGAAGATTTTCTTCACGTTAATAAACAAGTTTGCACTCAAAGAACATCGTACCGTGATTGAACATGTAATATTAATAACAATATTATGAGTCGGGGCACGTTTTCCTGCAATTTGGTTATAAAGGGAAGAAGATAACAAAGTTAGAGGGTGAAGGTACGGTAATATGAGTTGGTAGGTTGTTTCCTTGTACTCGATATAATGGTATGTTCTCCATCCTTTTGAAATATGTGAAGTTTGATTAGAAAAATCGAGTTGAGTAGCGTAACGGCAATTTTCGTTGTGCAACACGAGACTGCATGAAATGAGATTGTAAATTAACTAGAAGAAAGTTTCCATAACAAGTTCCTGAAAGGAGTTAATGAAAGTTTGGCGAAAAAGTATTTAAACACAAATTAGGAGTGTAAATATTCTACAAGTATGAAATAAGTTACTAATTGAGTTGTTGTTTGAAGGATATTTGTGGCATATTTTTCAATGTTTGAGTACTTTCTGGGAAATGACACCAAAGTCACGAAATTTCTGTATATTTCCAAACGTTTCGGAGTCTAGGTCAGACTCCGTTGTCAATGGCTAAGAAATTATGAAGGCACAATTCTAAAATGTAAAATTAAAATGTTTTACAATATCTATTATTAGGCTTTTGACGTAACTAAGAGAATTTTATTTGACAATATACAGGGTAGCACAGAAACTTATAGATATCATATAGTAATAAAGTTCCTTTCAAATTTGAAAGGGGTGATCTTCAGAATTTTATGTTTTGCGACGATAACATTCGCCAAAATGCGATCAAAGAATATTGTTGATTCAGTGAACCCATTAAAATCATAAGGCAAAACCTTAAAAAACACTATGATCTATCCCGCTATTGCGTTGTTCATTACCAATTTCTTCCTTAATCATCGGCAACCAGGAACGATTGAACTCCACGGAAGTGGTAGCGGTACAACAGTTTTCATTTAACAAAATTAAAGCAGACTCTTTTAGTTTTTTTGAAATTGTGTTTTATGACCAAGGTCCCAAGCATGTTCATACATTTTGGATATTTCAAAGTGTCGTTCTTTAATGCAATTATTGTGTTCGTATATTCGAACACTATACCATACATACAGGGTCTGTCAGAAATACTGATTTGAAATAGTATAATATTAAAACATCAGTTAAAACAAGAACTACACTAAAATCTATTATATCAAAAACAAACCAAAAAAACACAACCCTAAATACAAATAATTGCATTTATAAAATCCCTTGTGAATGTAATACATTCTATATTTGAGAAACCTCTAGACCTCTAAATATTCGAATAAACGAACACAAACACTACATTAAAAAACGAATCCATAAATTTGTGAACATGCTTGGGACGTTGGTGATAAAATACAGTTTCAAAATTCAGTTATATTATACAAAGAAGAACACAACACGAAACACGAAAAAAATTAACAGAGTCTGCTTTAATTTTTTAAAATGAAAAAGATTGTATCGCTACTTCCTCCGTGGAGTTCAATCGTTCCTGTTTGCCGATGATTAAGGAAGAAATTGCTAATGGTCATGCCCTTATGAACAATCCAATATCGGGATAGTTCATAAGGTTTTTTCTAGGTTTTCCCTTATGATTTTAATGGGATGACTGAATCAACAATATTCTTTGGTATCATTTTTGGCGAATGCACTATCTTATAATAAAGTCCCACCTAGGAGAGCCACATAAAATTTTGAATTCTTCAAATTTGAATAGAACTTTATTATTATATTATCTCTAGAAGTTTCTGTGCCACCCTGTATATTATCAAATAAAATTCTCTTATTTACGTCATAAGTCAAATAATAAATATTGTCAAACATTTGAATTTTACATTTTATAATTGTGCCTATTTCATAGTTTCTTTGCCATTGAGAACGAAGTATGACCTAGACTCCGAAACATTTGGAAATATACAGAAGTTTTGTGACATGTAGTGTTATTTCCCAGAAAATGTTTATATATTAATTAATTGAGAGTAACGCTCGGAAACGAGTCTTGAGCTTGAAGAAGTAGCGCCGCTATAGACTAACCCCTCCAGTTTTAAGCCACGTCCTCTTGCTATGCTCTTATTGGTTAGTTAAAATGTTGTGAAACTATGGCATGAGAGAGCAAAAGGCATAGAACAATAGAGCATTTCTGGGTTCATTCTTACGTCTGGGTGTGAGTTGTCATGGGTTAGGTTAGATCAGGTAAGGACAGAAGGCAACGAGGCTATAGACTAGCCCCTCCAGTTCTCTGCGATGTCGTAGGCCACACTCTCTTGCTACGCTGTCATTGATTGGTTTCATTATTTGGACCATTTCTATAACTGTAACTCTAGTTCACTCTAAATTGCTACCATACTGTACATGTTTCTGCCTGTGTAGTGATCACCCAATATAAATTATTTGTCTACAATTTTCTGAATCACCCTGTACAACTATAATTCAACCCTCCACAATGATGCAACAGCCTTCTATAAGTATTAATCATCTCCACCCTATTGAATGTTTCTATTTTTCTATTCTTTAATACACCCTGTATACCTATAATTTTACGTTGCCCCATATGTCTACTATATGCAACTACTTTTGTTCCACACTATATAACATGTTTTTAACCATCCTGTGTAACTATAATTCCACTCCACCTTATATTTCACTTATCCTGTATATGCAACTGCTTCTAACAGTTTTTAAACCCTCCGCCCTATAACTCTAATATCCTTACTGCTTATTTATCCACATATTTTAAGGTTTTTGATCCACACTATGGTTTTACTTCACTCTTATTTCAGTCAGTATGTATACGCAACCACTTATGTGCCACCCAATACAACATTTTTGAATCACTCTGTATAACATTTATTTGTACGATTTTTTGAACCCATCTGTCTAATTTTACATCGCCCTATATTTCAATTGCGCACATTGAGTGCTGCTTGAATTTCATAGAGAAAAGAAAAGATCGCTCAGCTAACAAGTTTTCTTTCGATACACTAATGGAATATTTTGTGCCATTTTACTCGACTGCAAGCCTTATAAAATGAAAACTGCCAAAGAACTCTGTACCATATACTTTCATGGCACATCTTGACATTTAAACTAGATATTTATGATAAAAATTTGATATTTGTTTGTTTACCGTTTTTTGCACATATTTTCACGATTTTTAGAACACGAAAATTATACGCAATCAAGCTGGAACATCTCTTTGAGGAATACAATTTTAAATATTCACATTGTTGAGCCGTTTCAGACAAAAAAGTGTAGATTCATTGAAATTCAGTGAAGTGAAGTCCCTTAAATCTCACGTTAAAGAAAATTATATGGTACCTTTCTGTAATGTTCCTTAATATATGCAGTTTAAATTATCATAATTGCCCAAGCCGTTTTTGAATAATCACTGAGCATACGTAAAAAAACCGAGCCGAAGAATTGATTACCTTTTTGAAGTCGGTTAAAAACTGCTACAAGAACTAAAACAGCGACTTCCTTAATATTTAACATTTTGTTACAAAATCAAGAAAAAAGTTGTTTTAAATAAGTGAGAATATATAGTTGCAATTTTGATTTAAAAAATTTCAAACATCCTTCTTTTTTCGGGTACAATATTTAAAATAGTATATTCCTTAGCAGACTTAAACATTCAACTGTTTGCTTAAAATATCATAGTTATTTAAGAAGTCCCATCAAAATCGATCAATCAACAAAAATTTTAGAAATATGGTACCAGTTGAAATGGGTCACACTGTCATAGTCACGGCTGACTAGATCAACAGGGAAGAACCCTTAGTAAGCGTTTGACTATGTTAGAATACTCTCTTTATTTCCTGGTTTATTTAATTCTTCTTCAGTCACTATAACTTAAAAATGCAGTCATCTTATAAAGTTTTTTTTTTTTGTTAAAAAATACCATAATAGCGTAACATTGTATAGATATCCATTATTTTATTGACAATTAGAGCTGATTTTTAGAAAAAAAATATATGTTCTAGTTTTTGGGTGTAATAACGACCCTAATAGAGAAATTCTTTCTCAAAACACACAATACTGATGGTTTAAAACTTCTCATCCAAATCCTGCAACTAATGCCTTTAATATTTTTCCTTAAGTAAAAAGCTCTCATAATCAATAATGTCTAATAATTCAGCGTAATGTAAGATCCGACAAATCCCGGTAATCCCGACCGGCCAGCCAGAAACATATGCCAGAAAATTATGGTTGAAGACCTCTAAGCCTGCCAGGATCACAAAACCCGATGCATTATCGGCGGCGGCCATCGATTCGTCCTCGCTTTACAACCCCATAAATTCCCGGTTACACCGTAGCCTCGAAGTCCCGTTGTGAAGATACATACCGACGGCTGTCATGGGCTAACAGAGCTAAGCCTTTATTAAGGAAGAAGACTGGTCGCCGGTAATAGTAATTTATCATACAAAACCTAATATCGCCTGAAAAGGGTAAATCTCGAACGGAGTTTTAGGGACTCCATTAATGCTACACATCAGCGTAAATTTTTGTTTCGATCTATTCTGAACTCATATGAATACAGTATTAGCCAGAAAGAAAGCCTTTCTTTCCAAAACAGGTTTTAAAGCTTGTAAAATTTTTTTGCTTCATAGAAGAATAATTTCATTTTATCTATTCATTTCCGTACGCGGAAAAAGAAAACAAAACAATTATGGACCCTACCTACGTTCACCCTACCCACGATCCCCGATATTCATCTATAGACCTCACTCCAATAATTGTTTTAAGAACAACCACTTAGGTCTTAGAAATTGGCGCCCAACGTGGGAATTTCTATCACCGATTCCTTCCCATCTCAGTATAGATGTTGAAATTAAGCTAATGCATATTATAATGAAAAATAAAATTATTGAAATATAATTGACCTTATATTTTGTTTTTGAAAGTTTTCCGAGAGTGACGTAGTTAAAAATGATGAATATGAATTATTTGGAACACTTATGTCACAGTTCATACTAAGATGTAGCCTACCGGAAATACGGAACACTTTTTCTACTCGAAGGCAGTTAAAAGACACATTAAGCATATTTTTCTGACTTATCACATTTGCTTTCCTCAGAATGCCGCCATAACAGTTCCAAAGGCACTGGGAGTGCAATTAGAGTCCTTGCCAACGACCATTGATTATCACCTAGGTAGTAGTTGGTCCAAGTTTTCAGAAATGTATTTGGCCTGAGGTAATTTGTCCGGTAATGGTTTAAAAAATAACCACTTTTGTTATAAAAATTGGCGCCCAACGTGGGATCTGTTATCAAGGAATCCTTGTCACCTCAAAGATGCGAAAAAGAAAGAGAAACTGTCGGAATATAATCGACAAGTTATTTCATTTTTTAAACAATTTTACTGGAGTAAAATGAAATTATTTTTTTGAAGTATGAGCCTTGCTCTCTCTAATTTTTCTGGAATATTTCTTGGAACAATTTACATCTCTTTATTCCCTTTTTACATTTTTCGAAAGCAGTAAACTGCAAAATTTCGCCAGCCTTATTTAATATTTCGTGAGAAGCAAACATTAGGTATATCCTTCCGACTGGAAAAATTATATCCTTCGAACGTTATACCCGCATATTTCTTTACAAATATTCGTTTTCGTATTCCCTAAATCACGACCTACATTTTTGCAGATCATAATTACTTTCCTCAGAATGCCGCCCTAACAATTCCAAAAGGCATTCGGAGTGTTCTCATACCCACACATTCAAGCCTGAGTTATTGGCTCGTTGCATACGAACGGATTGCTACTAAATGCCTATAAATTGCCCGTCCAGGATGCGAGGCGTAGTCTCGAGAAGGCTTTCAGGAATCTTCGGCGATACACGGAACATTAAAAATCCGTGCCGCTGTTCTGTGTGTGGGTGGTTGCCGAATCAATTGGGTAAGGACTCGGCAGACGGTCGAATGGGACTGAATGCTTTTCGGTAAATGTTTCGGTTGGAAATAAGGAGGATTTCGATGGGATTGCGGATCGGACAGATACAATCTCAATTGTTTAGTTTGAGCTAGATGTAGTAGATGTAATGACTCAGAGGAGATTTAGTAAGAAATAAGATGCTGTTCTATTAGGATTACCGGATTTGTAGTGTTTTTTTTTAGTTTTGAGCAAAATGCAATACTTAAAACTGATCTAAAAAACAAAAGGAGTCTTGAAGAGGAATTTGAATATAGCTTGTTTAAAGTTCCTTGTAAATCGCCCATATTTTTGCTCGTGTCTACCTGAGTGTCTGTCTTACATATTGCTTAATCTTTATATTTGTGGTACATGAGATAATCTCTCTTAATGGGTCTATGGCAATAATACTGCACTTGAGAGGAACCTATTTATTTCAAAATAATCAAACTTCACAAGGTCTAAGTCAGACTCTGTTATCAAGGGAAACTATTATAAAATCTTAAATTAAAAACCTAAATGTGATATAAAGATATGTTTTCATACATGGGTAGCACGAAATAGTCCACTGTATAAATAGTAAATTTTTATAAAGGTTGCAAGAAGTTGAAAGAACTATTCATGAGTTATACATTTTCCAAAAAGTAAGAGATGAGTTGTTGTGATTTTTCAATAAGTTTATTTAAGGTGTAACCAAAAAAGTTATGAATATATCAAAACGAAATTATGATAAGTGATGCAATCGCCAACATTTATTAAAATTAATTCCGCTCTTTTAAATTTTGTCGAAAAATGTGAAAAATAGCTAATCTAGTGTTTACAGCTTTTGATCTTGAAATGACCTTCTGAAAGTCACAAAAATTGTATTTATATCACTTCTGACGTAAAATTTCTCGTTCTTCACGAATAGATTGTCAAAATTACGAGTTACCATTACAAAAGATACTCTGACCTTCAAATGACCTTAAAAATGAAGTTCAAGGTCAAAGTTACTTAAACCAAAAGGTGCTCCTCTTCACCGTGAACATGTCTTGTAGAAAGTCTTTTTTCATAACATGGTTAGGAACGAAAAGATTCGGGTGTATAGATTAAAATGGCCCACCCAGTTTATTATCTATTATATGTCTTATTATTGTGACTTTATACATGAAAGAATTTTTTTAAAGCTTTTTATTCTTTTATTTCCACTATATTCCTCAGTAGTAACAACCATATGTAGTACGTAATAGGTTACTTATTTTGTACTTTTACATACGTTTCAGTTTGCTGTTTTGGCTGAGTGATATTACTGCTATATCTAGTTGATTTGGCATTGGAGTAAGATTTTGAGCTCTATACAAAACACCATACTAAAGAGTTTTGAAGTGATTTTCATTTTGACCTGAAGGTTTGCTATGTTAAATTTATGTTAAAGAATTTCCGTTGTATAGTTTTCTAGTTTTGGTAATCTGCTTGTTATTCGTTTTTGTTGCAGTCCAGAGACCATGGAAATGCAGTATTTATGAATTTCTATATATTATATTCATCTTAAAATATTTGAGGCCGGTATTCACAGTCCGGTCTTAAGTAGGTGCTTAATCGTGCCTTCATAGAGACTGCCTTATCGGATCAAGTCATTATTTATTCATAGATAGACCTCAAGATGAACTTTGGCAGATGAAAGTTTCAAGAAAGATATTATTTTATTTAAGGCTAGCTTTATTAAGACCAAACTTAATATAAAAGAGTATAAAATATACGGGAGAAAAGCCCTTAAGAGCTAATGTAAAATTGAAGTATACGAGTTTCAGCGTCTCTGCTGAGTGAAGCCAAACGGCTTTCAAAACTATGTATTAGAATCGCTCCATTACCAAATCCCAAAGTTAAAAAGTCTCTGATTTCCTAATCTTTTCCTTGGAAGTAAGACTCTAACAAAGAAAAACTATTACGGCAACTGTTGGTTGTGTTACTGTCCTAGTATCACTCAAAATGAGCTAGGCATTTTTTTATTATTAAAACATATGTCTATTTAAACTAGAAACATCATTTCTACTGTTCTTGAAATAAATATATATAAGGAGTATATTGGAATCCTTATTTGTAATTACCTGAAAACTTGCAGTTGCATAAAATCGCAAACTTGTTAATAACTGAAACACTGGTGGAATTGGCAATCTTCGGTTATTTATTTTAACCAAATTGTGTTCTATTAATGATAATATTTTCCCACTTTAATACTGACCTTGTTAAGTCTGTATCGTTTTTTGAATTCGATTTCTGAATAAAAATCAAAAGGATCTTGCACATCTCGAACGTAGCGTTCAGGAATACGTACTATTATATCATCGTTGTCGATATCAAAATCTATATAAATATTATTGACAATATCAATAGCATATAGCCCCAAAAAGATTACTAACAATAAATTTAAGATGTCTCACGTCAAGTAAACTGTTGACTTAAAAAAAACTCTATTTTTTAATGAAAAGTTTGGTTAAGGTCTCTTTATAAGATTATCTTATTTGACTATGAATACATGAGTTATTTTCATATGTCAGTTACGTCTTTAGTAACGTTTATGAATATACAGTGATGGGCAAATGTGTGAAACCAATAAATATCTCTGGAATTATTAGAGATATCAAAACGAAATTTGGAAGGTGGATACTGCTGTAGATTGCCTATTTGTTTCCATATTTTTTTACAATTTTGAACATCGTGTTTTACCGGAAGTATTGACGATTTTAAAATTTGCAATGAAACACCCTGTATAGTATTTTAGTTTCTGATGAAACATTTTATTGCGAATACAAAAATATCGGGTTTGATATTGTTTACTTCAATACCTACCTAGATATTAACAGAAAAGTAACTAAGGAAAGCAAAAATTCGATGGTAGCTAAACTCAGTTCTGATTTCATTTACGCTCGATATAAACAAACTCGGTAAGGATTTGTATTTCTATTGGCCAATCGGTGGCATTATATCGTCACAGCCAACAGCACTGCTTGTTCCAGAGTCGAATGCACGTGCGTTTGTTTAAATCAGGCGCAAATTAAATCTGAATCAAGTTTAGGTGTCCATGAAATTCATTGCAGAAGTGTCAGTAGTTGTAAAAATAAGTTATTAGTTTTTTTTATTTGAACGTAAAAAGATTGTATTGTTTTAATTTGATCGTAAAATGACCGAATTAAGTGAAACAGAAAGAATAGAAATATTAATGATGATTGGGTATGGGGAGAGGAAAAGGACGCAGAAGTTTGTGACCTTATTAACATTGTTCATCCGAATACACAAATATCCCGTTCAGTAGTGACGAAAACTTTGCGAAGGTACGACACAAGTGGAACAGTTAGCAATTTACCAAAAAGTGGATGGTTAAAAAGTGCAAGTAATGAAGGTATAGCTTGTTGCTATATCTTTGGAAGAAAATCCTCACATATCCACTACCGACCTCGCCAATATGCATTGAATTAGCCGTCGTTCAGTAGGAAGGATATTAAGGCGAGAAAAATATTATCCATAAAAATTCGCCTCATTCAAGATCTCTCCGAAGACGATTTCGACAGACGTTTGCAATTTTGTGAAACGATGATGGATATTTGTAACCGTGATAATAATTTTATAAGGAATGTGGTGTTTTCAGACGAGGCTATATTTTGTTTAAATGGTACGGTTAATCGACATAACTGCCGCTACTGATCGCAAAGTAATCCTAATTGGGTACAAGAGGCTCATACACAACATCCCCAAAAATTGAACGTTTGGGCCGGCATTTATAACAGAATTATGGGACCTTTCTTCCTACAAGAAACTTTAAACGAACATAGGTGTTTACAGCTCCTGGAGACACAAGTTATTCCGGCATTGGAGGTAAATGGACAATTACCAAATAATATCTGGTTTCTGCAGGATGGAGCACCACCCCATTACGCTCGCATTGTTCGAGATCATTTAGATAGGACATTTCATCACAGATGGATTGGAAGAAGGGGTACTTATGAATGGCCTGCAGGAAGTCCTGACCTTAATCCACTAGACTATTTTCTGTGGGGTTACTTAAAGTCTAAGGTTTATGTTGATAGACCAAATAATTTGCAAGAATTAGCTGCAAGAATAACTTAAGACATCCAGAGAATTACACCAGAATAGTAGCTAATGTTACTAGAGAATTTAAAAACCGAAGTGCTTATTGTCAAGAAGTAAACGGTGCTCAGTTTGAACATCTAATACATTAAGTTTAGTTAAGTTTCAATGTTTTGAAAATCACTTTGATTTAGTTAATAATTATGGTTATGTATTTCTTTAATGGATATTAGATTTTTCCTTTCCTTAATTACTTTTCTGTTAATATCTCGGTAGGTATCGAAGTAAACAATATCAAACCCGATATTTTTGTATTCGCAATAAAATAACTAAAACTAAAATACTATACAGGGTGTTTCATTGCAAATTTTAAAATCGATATTACTTCCGGTAAAACAGGAAGTTCAAAATTTGGAAACAAATAGGCAATCTACTGCAGTATCCACCTTCCAAATTTCATTTTGATATCTCTGATAATTCCAGAGATATTTGCTTGTTCCACACATTTGCCCATCACTGTATATCCCAACAGATGTCTTAGCAAAGATCGAATTATTAAGTTTTTCTTAAGACCGCGGTCTGTGAATGTAAACGCTTGCTTAAGCTTCTGCTTAAGCCGAACATACCTTAAGATCGGACTATGAATACGAACCTGTGTATAATATCTCCTGTCTATCATGGAGATCGGCTTCGTTGGTGGATATTAGTCTAACTCACGATATTTGGTGTGTCATCTTTTCTACTTCTTTAGAACATTTTTTTGCTCAGTTTCAATGCATTTAGTAGCTTTTTGTGTGTATTTTGTTCATAATAGCTTGTGTTGTTATACGCAAATTGCTGAATATTTATTGCAGACAAAGAAATCTGTAAAATATTGGTCAATTGCCTACCTAATTATTGGGTTTATATAAATGTGGGTTGTACCACGAAGGTATTTGTGTAGGCTAAAAATTGCCAGTGATGATAAGATCTAATGTTAACAAATACGTTTGACAATATGTTGGCTGAGAAACCGTAGCCTTGGTAGGTTAATTTTCTTTTCACATGAAACATAGAACACGAAACCCCATTTTCTTTGGGTAAAACTACAGCACTTTGGTATCAAAGGCAAAGTTACTCGAAATCGGTACAGGCCACATTTGAAAAATATAATTAGCTTGCAGTAACAGCGTCCAACTCGACATGTTACGGCCTCTTGAGGGCGATGTCATAGCTTCTTGTTATTAATACGCCACAATATGATTGGATAATATCCCTGTCGGGAGACTCGAACTGATTTCCTCTATTCTCTATCTATCCTAATCTCCTGCTCGAACATAACGCGGGAACGGCACACCGTGACAGCAGTCATGGCAATACATAATTTATGATAGTGGGATCGAATGAAGTGGGCGAGGATCAGATTGATGGTTTTACGAGTACGAATTTGTCAAACTTGAGGTTCTGATGATAATTTACGGTCGGTGAATTGGGGAGATCGGGTTGCCTGGAATCCGTTTGTGGATTAATCTGAAGGAATTCAATTATGTGTACATTATCTCATGGAATATGAGGTTGTGGATATATATTAAGTTTAACTTGTTGATATAGTACGGACAACTGTCAGGACGAAGGCACATTTACTAGATCTGAGGTAATTTCTGGTTCCGCACAATGAATTAAATTCAAAATTTATGCTACGTTAATATATGAAAAATGTGAGTCAAAATAATGCAGTGCAATTTGTTGAAGAGAAAGTGTTTTAAGAAGGCATTCATTTACACATACGAAAACATATGACTATAGCAGTGAAATGCAAAAATTATAATTATTTCTAGACTTCGTTCCGACCGACACAACACTTTCAACGAACACGACACTCCTTTGATTTTGAAAAACCCATTCAATTCAGTTCTCGATATAAAAAACAAGGACGAAGTTATATATAGTATCTTCCTTTCAATAAAACCAATACATTGTAATAAATAAACAAATCATCCAGTTAATACAATACTTAACATATATCATCTGTCACAACACCACAAAAAAGCATCCTTACCAAATTTATGGATGGTAGAAACAAAATAGAATTGAATAAAAAGGTCAACTTACCAAGTTTATGGATGACAAACTTAAACTTTTATCAATAACTGTATACGAAGTTTGTCAAAAAAGCTGCGTTTTCTTTAATAGTGAAGGATCTACCATTTCTTTTATCGTTAACATTATACAAGATGGTTAAAAATATACTATATGTAGCTAATAAGTAGTTTTATATGCTTAATATAAATTCGATAAAATATAAGGCGTTGTAGATTTATAAATATACAAGATGGTTAAAATACGTTCCCAACTAAATGTTTTATTGGATGGCCCATAAGCAGTTGCATATACAGAAGGGTATATAGAGTGGAGTGTAGTGGAAATTCTAGTTATACAGGTTGGTTAGAAAAAAACTAGAAAAAAAATATATCGTGAAAGCCACAAGCGGTTGATTACATATGATATCTGAAAGATAAACGGTGGAGTAGTATGTTATACAGGGTGGTTTAAAAATGGTAAATAAGTTATACGTGAAGGGTAGCCCCTTAGCAGTTACAAATACAGAATGATTGGAGTATACGGTAAGAGTGGAATTATAGTTTAACAGGATAGTTCAAAAAATGTTATATTATGTGGCCACTGGCAGATGCATATACAGCGTGGTTACGGTATATGCTGGACTATAATTATAGTTATGCAGCTTGATATAAAAATGTGAGAACAAAAGTGTATATGTGAAGCCCATCGGCAGTTGTATATATAGAGTGGCTGTAATATAGACTGGAGGAGAATTGTAGTTATACAGGATCAGAAAAAAATTGAAAAAGAAATGTTTTATTGGGCACCCTACAAGGTGCTGTACGTAAACGGTAGTTAAAATATAGGGCGGAATAGAAATAAATTTATAGTTGGTATAGTAATATTATTATTTTGTCTGTTCATTGGGTTTTCTCTCCTCAAAATTTTTTCCTGCAACAGATAAGTATTTAAAAATTGTATATGTAGAACAAAGTGTAGTAAGGCAATTTCGCAAAATTGCCCGGATTACTGGCTGTCTGTACAGAGATTCTTCCTCACAGTTATTCTGAGAGAAAGAAATGTCTACAAAATGATAAACCAGTATTCCTGTATATAAGTAATATTTGTATACGGTGTAATACTTATCTGTGTTTGGAGACGTTTCAACTCCGAGTCTGGAGTCGTTGTCAATCGTTTAGTGTTTTTTTTTCGAGGTTTTTTCTAAAAAAATTTTTGCTTTGATCTTGAATTTGTTGTTTGTCAAACAATTTGACACTGACAATTTGTCGTTTAGCGATCACTTGACGGTTACGGTTTTTTTCTATTTTTTCTATTAGCAATAAATTCCTCCAGTCCAAATGAAGGTCGGCTGAAGGTGCCCCGATTTCAGTGTTGTTTATCATCATACAGCTGGCTTCTTTAAGTTTCCTCTTTCTTAAATTTTCCTCTTTCAACAAAATCTCCCAGTCTATCTTATGGCTGCCGGTGCTCGTTAATACATGATTGGCGAAATTTGATTTGTCCAGATGTCTTCTGGAAATGTTATATTGATGTTCTTTTTTCCTTACTTCTAAAAGTCTTGAAGTTTCACCGGTATAAGAATGGCCACAGTCACAAAAACACTGTAAACACAATTTGTGGAACTCTGGGTTGCGTTAAACGGTTTGGTATGTGTGAGGATAGAGCGCAAGGTATTATTTGTTTTAAAAACAGTTTTAACCCTGTATTTATTTCCTAACCGGTTAATTTTTTTCGATAAACCTGGGACATATGGAATTATGTTCATAATTTGGTTGTCTGTTTGTGTTTGGTTGGTATTAGTGTGATGGTTATTTGTGCTGGTTTGTTGTTGCGATTTTTTTTCTAGCTGATTTATAGTTTTATTTATAAAGTCTTGGGAATATTTATTTTGAAGTAGATGTTCTTTGATAATTGTGACTTCGTCGTTAAAGATTTTGGGTGGATGAAGATATGTTTTTTGCTCTATAATATAAGCACTTTACAACACCTTTCTTTACATTCAAGGGATGGTTGGAATGATAATTCAAATATCTATTAGTATTCGTAGGTTTTCGATAAGTACTTGTACTTATTGTGTTGTTTGTTCTATCTATAAGTACCTCAAGATAAGCAAGTTTATGCATTTTTTTCCATCTCCATTGTAAATTTTATTGTGGGTTCTTGACTATTGATGTTATCTAGCAATGAGTGCAGTTCTTCAGCACCATACTCCCAAACCACAACTTTGGTTTATTCTTATAATTGCCTATGAATCTTTCTTCAAAATATGTCATGAATATATTACTAATTAAAGGAGATAAAGAAGAACCCATGGCCATACCAAATTCTTGTTTATAGAAATCTTCTTCAAATTGAAAATATGTTGTTTTTTAGCAAAGTTCGGTTAGTTCCATAATTGTGTCAATGTTTAATTTTGTTTTGTTGTGTAAGGTAATATCTTGTTGTAATTTATTTTTTTCAATTTGAAGGAGATTTCTATAAACAAAAATTTGGTATGGCCATGGGTTCTTCTTTATCTCCTATAATTACTAATATATTCATGACATATTTTGAAGAAAGATTCATAGGCAATTATAAGAATAAACCAAAGGTGTGGTGGAGATACGTTGATGACATTTTTGTGGTTTGGGAGTATGGTGCTGAAGAACTGCACTCATTCCTAGATTACATCAATAGTTAAGAACCCACAATAAAATTTACAATGGAGATTGAAAATTTGCATAAACTTGCTTATCTTGATGTACTTATAGATAGAAGAAACAACACAATAAGTACAAGTACTTATCGAAAACCTACGAATACTAATATATATTTGAATTTTCATTCCAACCATCCCTTGAATGTAAAGAAAGGTGTTGTAAAGTGCTTATATGAGCAAAAAACATATCTTCATCCACCCAAAATCTTTAACAAAGAAGTCAAAATTATCAAAGAACATCTACTTCAAAATAAATATTCCCAAGACTTTATAAATAAAACTATAAATAAGCTAGAAAGAAAATCGCAACAACAAACCAGCACAAATAACCATCACACTAATACCAACCAAACACAAAGAGACAACCAATTATGAACATAATTCCATATGTCCCAGGTGTATCGGAAAAAAATAAGCGGTTAGGAAATATATACAGCGTTAAAACTGTTTTTAAAACAAATAATACCTTGCGCTCTATTCGCACACATACCAAACCGTTTAACGCAACCCAGAGTTCCAAAAATTGTGTGTACAGTGTTTTTGTGACTGTGGCCATTCTTATACCGGTGAAACTTCAAGACCTTTAGAAGTAAGGAAAAAAGAACATCAATGTAACATTTCCAAAAGACATGTGGACAAATCAAATTTGGCCAATCATGTATTAACGAGCACCGGCAGACATAGGATAGACTGGGATAAAACAAAGATTTTGTTGAAAGAGGAAAATTTAAAAAAGAGGAAACTTAAAGAAGCCAGCTGTATGATGATAAACAACACTGAAATCGGGGCACCTTCAGCCGACCTTCATTTGGACTGGAGGAATTTATTGCTAACAGAACAAAAAACGGTAACCTCAGCGTCAAGTGATCGCCAAACGACAAATTGTCAGTGTCAAATTTTTTGACAAACAACAAATTCAATATCAAAGCAAAAAAAAATTTTAGAAAAAACCTCGAAAACAACACTAAACGATTGACAACGACTCCAGACTCGGAGTTGAAACGTCTCCAAACACGTATAAGTATTACACAGTATACAATACATTACTTATATACAGGAATACTAGTTGATCATTTTGTAGACATCTCTTTCTCTCAGAATAACTGTGAGGAAGAATCTCTGTACAGACAGCCAGTAATTTTACGAAATTGCCTTACTACACTTTGTTCTACATATACAATTTTTAAATACTTATATGTTGCAGGAAAAAATTTTGAGGAGAGAAAACCCAATGAACGGACAAAATAGTTCAAGACCTCCTCAACAATCTTTTCGAAATTACTTAGTAATATTATTGTTACTATGGATTGTAGTCGGTATTTTTTTTTAAATTGCTTCAAATATTTGGAGGACATTAGGACTAAGTGTATAACAAACTGCAGTATTGAACAATTCAATTTAGAATGTTTTAAATTACGTAAATTGTAAAGCTATAATGTCTAGCAAGCTAAACTGAATGAAATGAAAAATGAAAATTAGTTTATATTGGAATTTTCAAATTGCTCCATTTATATCCATGAATAAAAAAGTGTTTACGGATTCCCTCATCAGAATGAATTACGAATTTATATTTGAATTCAGAAAAAGAAATATTAGGATTATTTGCGTGGCAGCAATTCAATTACTTCAAAATCCACCATTTAATAGAAATAATTTTTCAATGAAATCGCACACAACCAATTAACTGATAAAAATCGTTTTCCCCACAAATAAATATCAGGTATAAGCTTATTTTGACTGAGCTTTTTGTGCAACATTACCATATATTTTCAAAGAACAAGACCAATCGGCTATTAAATCATAAGTAATTGGTGGGTTGGAAAGATGTAAAGATACTATTGTGAAGTCCAATAAAAAACTCGAAAATATATACTGTTCTAGCATTCGAAGGCTATTTAGAAGCTACAGACTATTAAAACATAAATTTCACCTCCAACTGAGCCCTGGTAGAAGTCTGGTTTTGCTGATTCAACAAGTGATCAGTGGGCTTCGAATCTGGATTACGCGGTGGCCTATCAAATATCTGAATCTGGACAGAATCAGGGTAATTAGGTAGCATTCAAGTGTTATTGTGCACCATACGAGCCTACAGATTCCAATGTAGTCCACATATGGCAAAAACATGAGACTGGAGAATGTTTTTAATATATATCCTCAATGACTTCTTGAGGATTGACGCTTCCCTTTTCACCTCCAAATCAGCTCCCCGGAGGTTCTGATAGTGGTCCTGGTGCCTGAAACCACTGTAATTCAAGTAGGTCCCGCTAAAGTAGACACAATGACTGTTTTAATTTCGCAAAATTATGGGAATTATATATGATTATTGAGACATCAGCAGGAGATGATTTCCGTGATCTAATAACCAAAAAAGGTCAGTCAAATTGAATCGGCAAGATTTTCTAAATCATGTTATGCTTTGCGAAAGATATATTATTTGACAGTACATAAAATGCAAGTCAACACCTTTGTGTGTAAAAGTTTTGTTTAGTTTGGAAAATCTGGCATTGCTTATGACTTCACAAATTATCAAAATGCCATCAAAATTTTTAATGTCAATCATCCAAAATTTCTTCTTTGTGGAAAAATTAAAAGGGTAAGGTTTAAATTAACTTTAAAGAAATATACAAAGCTAGAGCAGTCAGGGTAAACAGTTAAAGTAAAGAGGGAGAAGATCTGATAACAAAGTACGGAGCAAGGATGGAGATGTGGTTAAGTTTAATGTGTGGATAATCAATCTGTAGTTCTTGCCTTTTATGTTTTATTAGTACTGGTAATGAAGATATGGTATCAGGGTAGAACAAAAATGAAAAGAGTTATGTATGTAGATGTTTTCATTTATATGTATATCGATGGATGATGTTGATCTATTGGATCAAATGATTGGTTGATATAGAATTTACATACGATCTAGAAAGTGAGCACCCAGACTATCTTTTTATTCCGTTGACTCGGCAATGGTAAATAGCTGGTTTGAGTGCAGACGAGATAATGATCGTTTAGGTGGACCAAAAACATCTTAAATGGTATTAATGGAGAAATGACTCCGTCTAGCAGAATGCCTAACACAACAACCGAAAAAACGAGGAGGAAACGTCCAAGGAATTAGACAGAAGTTAATTCCTTAGTTGAAAACACCAGTGAACGAAACTTAATAGCACAGACAAACAAATTTAGCCATTAAAGTTACCAATTGCTTAAAAGGAACGTGCATTTATGGCAATAGAAAGTAAAGAGATGATATATCTGACAGCAGTGTGACACATTTTCACTTAAGCAGCAGAAACAAGGGTAGATGTAAAGAGAAAAACCGAAAATCAATATTGTAAAAATTTCTACTCCTGTGAAGAAGGAGAATGTATGATTTAGTAGGTCACTTACCTCAACTTGGCGGCACTAAAGGGGACAAGATTTGAAAACATAACAAGAAACAAACTACTTTGTTATGTATCATAAAAGACAATTAATTCTGTTTTTTTTTATTTCCGATAATTGCGTCTAAAAAAGCATCATACATAATATTATCTATTATAATAAAATAGATGCTATCGTGATTCTTAGATAAATTAATTGTGACAATAAAAACATTAAAGGATTTTATGAGTTTACTACTTCTTGACTTGTATCTCAGGAGTAAATATAAGTACTTAAAAAACCTAATTTTTTTGACAGAAATGACTCCTTTTAAGATTTTAATGTCACCCTAGAAGTTCTTTTTCATTAACTCTAGTTCTCTAAATGACTATTTTAGAACATAGTAGGATAATTTTCAAAGGGAGATTTTTCCGTGTTAAAGCTGGAGAAAAAACTTAATTTGCGGTAACAAGGGAAAAGATCTCCTGGTGAATCACTTTTACATCACGTTCGCTGGTATTTAGCAGGAATAGGGTAGAAATAAATTGTCTTAACTGAGCATTGAAAAACGAGGGTCTCCGGTAATCACCCGATGTGACAAACCGAGTCGGGGTTTTTTCCTCGAATTACGTCGGCGGTGTTAAATTTAGCAACGTAACAAAAGTGCCTTAATGGATATTGCAATGGAACGTCTACTTTTTACATTGAGAAAATTCACTTCTTTGAGGAATTTCTTGAGTAATGTTTTAAGAAATCCACCGTTAATGAGCTTTTGTCTAAGAATTTCTTCGCAGCTGCTGAAAAGAAGTTGCCTAGCAATGTGGATTTTAAGAAGAGCTGTATAAAATATTTTTTTAAATGAAAATTTACTTAGAAACTCTATTAAGAGGAACGAATTAACTAAAATTCCGACATTGAGAACGCTGAATATGCAAAGATAATAATTATTTTATTCTCACACTTCATACGGGGGGTCTGAAAAACCCACAGCAGTTGGAACCTCAAGCTGGGGCAATGAGTTGTCGAAGGTTACAGATCTGTTAGACACTACGGAAAACTATGGCTTGGTAGTAGTTATATCCTGAGTGCTTTAGATCATGGAAAGGAACTCTTTTACATCCGTTCGTTGAATTATAGAAGATTGTTCATAATCTTGAGAACAGTTTGAGCCATGCGCATGACGAAGATGTTAATATGTTATTCCCGGAATTAGATGGCGAGGAATACAATGAATTCCAATGAAAATGAACATTATACAGATGCGAACAAACAAGAAGTACCATGATGCAATAGGTGATACCGAAAGTGAACACCAAGCAGCAATGTTTAAGCTATAAATTTGAAAATAAATATGAGAGTAATAAACGAAATAATAAGGCAACTTATAAAATCTCTAAGAGGTACAAATGGAACCAGGTGGTCTTCCAGTAGGCGACAACTAAATGCTCTAAGTCGATATAACACCCATGGATTGATAAATTTCATGGATAAACACCTTTAGATCTGTACAAAGCTTTTATAACAAACAGAAATTTTGATGTTTGGAGCTCACTTTTTCACGATCTGTAAATATTTCCAAAAATAATGTTGATGAATACTAATATGGTATTTAATGGTTGTCAAAACTTTGTATTGTTTGATTTATTATTATTTCTGTTATTTTTTTATTTAACTTTTTTACAATATGCTCTTTTCTATTTTGTAATACTAAATTTTCCGTTACCGTGAAATGTGATCTTTGGTGCAACCAATATATAGGTTGTGCTTTTAGAAGAAATACTTTTATTTAGCAGACATTCTGTGGAAAATATTGTTTTTAAAATAGCCACAGTAACATATGTAGAAAATCTGACATATTGTGTGAACGTTATGTCATCACAAAAGTAAGTTTGTAGTATGAGGGTAAATTTTTAAGCATTTTGAATAAGAACTTCTAAGTTCTTTTTGTTTTACAAAACTATCCTATTTAAATTACTGTATACTGTATTTGGTATTAAAGGAGGGAAAAAATGTTTTTTGGTTTCAAAAATTATATGCACGACCTAGACTAAAGCGATAATACAACATTTTAGTTGCAGTTGGAATTTTAAAATAGAAATGGAATTACTTACATTCATCGTGATCTTTGGCGGTGACAGTAAGTACTGTGTGTTGTATATCTTCATTTTCGTCGACTTCCGCTTCATAAAGAGCCTTGTCAAAATAAGGAGGATTGTCATTCTTATCAGCGATTCCAATTCGGATGAATTTGGTCACTGAAACAATTGAGAGTGTTACAAAAAAACAATTTCAAATATAATTTTAGTGTTTAACAAATAACAGCAATTCATTTTGAATAGCGATGAGTTCTGAACTCAATTTATACATCACTAACGCATATTGCGGATTAATCAGTACATATAGGGATTTGGTAATTGTTTTTTGTGAGTATGTCTATGTAAAGAGCTTGAGCATCATCAAATACCTAAGCACGTACAACTAGCCCTGCGTTGAAGAGTCTTGTGTTCATTCTAACTGGAAAAACTTAATAGTTGTTCTCGTGTTTTTAAGAAGAGTGACAAGTAATTGAGCTGTAACTATCCTTAAGATAGTTTAACTTACCTACCTTGCAATGTTTAGCGAAACTAATTTTTTACCAAAACTTTTATAAATAACTAACATGCTACACTGTTTTGATCTGTGGATTTGTTGACATCTTTTGATCAAGTTGCTCAAATTCGGTTTTTATATAAACTTGAAGAAGATGGTGTTCGTACAAAACTATTAGACTGGATTAAAGAGTTTTAACGAGTCGGTCGGCTCGCGTTCGCGAGTGCATTATAAACTTTGTGAATTTTAAGTAATAAGTGGTGTTCCTCAGGGTTCAGTGCTCAGGCTTTTACTGTGTAACGTATTGGCCGCTGACGACACCAAATTTTTCGGGAATTTAGACATGAAGTTATTAAGTTAGCAGAGTGATGCAGTGATGGGTGTCTTCGTTTAAATTCTGACAAGTCTTCAGTACTGCACATGGATTGCAATAACTCAAACCATAAATTCTTTATTAATAACACGCAAATAGTCCCAGTTGCTACCCAAAGAGACCTAGGACTCTGATCTGCTTATATTTCTAAAGTAACTGAAAAAGCCAACTCTGTGGCATACATAATTACTCTGTTTTTAAGAATATGACTTCTCTCCAAATACAGATAAGTATAACAAAATATACAATATACTACCACAGGAATCCTAGTTGATCATTTTGTAGACACGTTTTTCTCTCCGAGTAACTGTGAGGAAGAACGGACAGCCAGTAATCTGGGGAATTTTACGAAAGTTCCTTACTACACTTTGTTCTTCATATAAAATTGAGGAGAGAAAACCCAATGAACAGACAAAATAATTCAATACCACCCAAATTTTTTTTCGAAATTACTTAATGTAGTTTAATGATGAAAAAAGTACCAGCGCACTCGTAATGGCCTTGAATGGTACACACTATGCAGCGCTAGGCTTGGGTAACTCTGGACACATATATATCATTGGATATATATCCTAACCCGGTTATTTATCGCTCCTTCACTTCTTTCAATTTCAGTATATCCGATATATCCGAGTGGAGTCGGAGGCAGTGGAAGTCAAATTCATTCCGATTTAAACAAAACCGGATTTCAGAAAATTCTTAAAGTAGGCTAAACGCAGAGAGACTGGACTGGTCGGAGTGGATTTCTACTTTGTGGCGGGTTATGTACTTATGTACAGATTTCATCAAAATTTTTTAATGTTTTTTAATAAACAATTGGTTTTTAAGAAAACTTATAATTCATTAATTTTAATTTCTAAAATAGATAAATTTAAAACGTAATTTTTTAATATTATAAATGAAAAATATACAGTACCTAAAATATAGTTAATTATGAATGCTAAAGATCTCATTTTCTCTCTGAAAAGAAAGCTTTCAGCAATAATTGCTTTCATATTAGACTCTACATCACTTCTAATTTTCAAATTATGGGTATTATTTCTAGTTGTGGGATAATATTTATCTGAAATTTATTAACAATTATCGACAACCCGTGATTTAGAAATCTCACATTTCTTATTTTATTGAAACTGAAACACTTCTTTCAGATCATATGCAAACCATATATGTAACTTACTTTTCTTTGGTATGACACCTATTTATCACAAGCGACGGAATCCCTCGTCCTCAATCAACTACCTCAATCCGAATATTATTGAGTTTTTTAGAATATTTATAATACAATTATTCACGGGCAGGTATGAACAATTGGGCGCAGATGTACAAGAGACCCTTACAACCCAAATTTTATTGTAATTGTTAATTTTTATTATTTGTGACCGTTCGAACTTCAAGAGCTTGGCTACTTTTTGCTGGTTTTTACATTTATTATTTGCTTTTCGTTGATAGTGGTACGTGTTACATTTTAGTCCTCGTCAATTATAGTTTTTTTTGGTGAAATTCAAAATTAAGGAACTTTATGAAATAAAAAAAATTATAGCAATTCTATAATTTTTTGGGTCAAATGGATGGTTGGAAAAAAGGAATTTTCAAATGACTTCCCAAACTAGTGTTTCTTATATGTAGAGTATATTACTTATAGATTGTTTAAACAGTGCCCAAACTTTTAATTTAAAAAAGTGCCAAATGCTTCGTGAAGATATTTCTCAACTGTTTTTTAATTCTTTCATTCACAAATTACCCAATTTAACTATGTAATTTCACAATTTTTAGCAAACTCTAAAGTCTTTATTATATGTATCATTACTACCTACGTATTAAGTAAATAAAATAAAAAACATTTCCCGAAGTCTCTTCCTAATTTCATTATATGAAGTTTCAGACTGACTTATTGGTAATTAACTGTGAAATAAACACTTATTATTTATTTTATCATTCATAAACAAAAATGTAGGTCACTTGCCCTAGGTTTGGTTATGGTTATATGTGTCCCAGAGTTAAGTTAAGGTGAATGATTTAACTCCCCGGATATACTACAAGGATATGTATCCGAGAGTGGAAGGATATATTACATAATCCGCTCTCGAAGTTATGAAGCACAAGCCTACGCATCGCCACTTAGTGACTAAAGATTTAAATCCTCAATAAAAGGACGCGTTTTTCGTATTGTGGGAATAGAAAGTCGGTCCACCTTCTAATCTTACACCGTGATCAAGATTCTATCCTTTTTTCCATCTACACTGCTCCTCATCTAATAATAATTTCGGGGGAAATTGCAGCCACGAAGCCAACCATGGGCTTGCTAAGCTGGTAACGGCTCTTACAGAGCTAAATACTTTTCATATCTATTTTATATGAGGTTAAGTGAATTTTCCTATAGAGATGCCCTAAATTGTATGGTCCAGTCCTTGGGATCATAATAACTACACACATGATATGTATTTCGTTGATTTCATCACCAGCAGGTACAAGATATAGAGTTTCATTATACCATGGATTTGCATGTAATACAATGGACCTGATTTCTTTTTTTTGTAACAGATCGGTTTCAGATTTTCTATAACGTAATCTGGCTGCGTAAGCATCTTCCTCTTCATCAGAACCAGTTTAAAAAATTCTATATCTCTTAGCGTGTGCTGCAGTTGTTTTCTTTGGACGACCACCATCAGTGCTGATTTCGTTAAGATATTAGAAGTAAGACCTTATATGACTGGGACTTGAGGTAATTATTGAATTGTTTATCTATATGAAAATATTAGGAAAATACAACTTAGCAGATTTTCAAAGAAAAATTTAATATTAAATTTAATATTTTCACACACTTTGTAATTTTTTCATTAGTTAAAAAAATCTTTGGTTTTTCCCAATTGCATGTCATCCGTCTTGTAGTGTCATTCTAAACAAATTTAAGATTAATTAAGAAACGTATTTTCTACAAGCTATAAGAAGGAATATATTAAGAAAAAAATGCAAAAAACTAATTTTTTCAACTTTTTTTGATAAAAAATTCACAACTTACTGATAGAATTATTACACGTATTGTCTAAAATAGATTTCTACAAAAAATACGTCTATTCCCCATTTTGCATTAAATTTTACTATTTCGTACGGACTATACATTAGTTGACTGACAGACTGCACAAGATAAAGGATGCCCTTCAATTTAATAATTTTTTTTAATGAATGTTAGATTATAGTAAACAATTTCCATTTTTTAAAGCTTATAAATAAACAAAATAAAAAAATCAATATCATTTACTTATAATTTTTGCAAAAACCAATACCAAAGAAAAATTTTACCAAACCAGATCTTGTTCAGCCTTTGAGATAAATATCTAACAGTGTTTCTAATCAAACGAACGATGTAAAATTAAAACGTAAGCTTAACTGACACTGAAAACATACATTAATAGGCTTAAATAACTAATGCTTTCAATATGCCAATATCAACCAACTTGATATGGATGCTTCCATACCTGATCATACCGTAATTTAAGTTTTCCAACTCTTATTAAAATTATAATACCAATCGATCCTATATTGTTTCTAGAGATTTCCAGGTCTCAACATTAATTAATATTCATGCACACATCGTAAACAACGACAGGATGTGACAAGTTTAGCAAACAATCTCAACAATTTGTTTAGTACTTCATTATAATGTCATCTTAATTATATAGTAACACATTAGTTGAGAACCAAAAAAATATCTTTATCACATAAAGAAACTGAGTAACATTATTTTCAAAAGTAATATCTCTGCTAAAATTTTAAAAAATATATATAATTTTAACATGTATTTGTTTCTAATGATTTTTAGTTTGTCTATTTTTAAATCTCAATAATATTGTTATAAGCTTTTGTGCTCCTAATTGCTATGCCTGTGTATTCTGTTAGATATTACAGGCTATATTTCTTTCTGACATTCCTTTAATAATATTTTTCAATGTTGTAGGCGGTCTACATTGTTTTTTAGTTTCCGAGGATATTTTAAGTCACTTTAGGTAGACGTATAGTATGTGTCCTTAGAATATCAGTTGTTGGTTTTCTATGTCTTCTACTAACTTTCATTCTACTTTCATTTCTCTTTTTATATCTTCGTTTCTTATATGTTGGAGTCCAGATCTCCTTACTGCTCATTTCAAAACATCAATTTCAACTTCACATTAGCACTTCTTTGTTTCTGCGATATTTGCCAAACTTTTGAACTATACATCATTACCGCCCATGTATATTCTTTTATTGTTTCTTCTCTCACGTTCTTCTGTCTTAACATTAAGTTCAATGCTCCTATTATCGTTTCCTTTAGTTACTATGTCTTTGGTTGTGACGTCATTTTTCCCATTGTTGTTATTTTAATGCCTCTATACACAGTTTCAAATGTTTTCTGCCACTAGATTCACGTTCTCAGGTTCTCTTCCGGGGTATTTATATTGCGACTTTTTAGTGTTGGATATTCCTCTGAGAATACTATGTGTTCTTTATCATGTAGAATGATTATTTGTTCATCAGCATATGAGTTGCTTTATCCAAATATCTATTAAATCAAATAGTGAACATACATCAACCTTGGTTTAAGACTGATTTGATTTCATGTGTTATTTTATTATACTGAAATATTTAGTGTTATTATCGTTTAATGAGAACTTTATATAGGCAAAATGATACTTACTTAAGCCGACAAAGTAGTAGCTTTATTAATGATTTGTGAATATAGAAACAATCTCCATGAACCGGAAAGTTTATTTAATGAGAGGTACTCAGGTAGTACTATATCAAGGACATACTTGAGGGAGCTTTTTCAGAAGTTTGAACCAAAAGGTGTTAAAGATACTAAAGGTTTTGGTCAACCACCAGTTAGTGATGACAGTAAGTAAGTAAGTAAAAATGTGAAAAATCATACTTGGTTATTGAGTCTTTTCTAAACTTGCAATAAAGTATTTCACAGATGGTCACCAGATTTTTAGATATTGTAAACTCAATTGTTTTCTATGTAGACCTTTTCTAATTTTTCGAATAAATACTACATAAAAAAAAAATTTAACGAGACTAAAAACGAGACTCTCCGGTTGCACTGTATGTGGTCTGGCTATCTCCCATAATATTTGTCTAGTCTCGTTCACTTTTATCGTTTCATTGTATCATACATGAAGAAAATTTATTTGCAAAGGCATCTACACAACAACTTAAAGTTGTTAAGATTGTAAACATGATAATAGCGCGATCAGCATTAATCCACAGGCGCTTTAAAGCTTTTTAGGAGGAAATTGAATCGAAATATGGAGATTTGTTATTACATTCTGAAATAAAGTGGGCAAAGTTCTGAATAGATTTGTAGAGTGTTTTCATGATATACAAATATTTCTTCACGAAATCGGTGAAAATGATTTCTAACACAATGATAAACAATGGTTTTTAAGGCTTTTGATCTTAACAGACACAATGAACCATTATAATGATTTCAAGGTACGGATCCAAGGAAATAACTACACAATTTTGAATGAGGAATGAAAGACTTTTACTTCAAAATTGATGAAAAACTAAAAAAGGGAACATGAAAAAGAAAATATCGAAAAAGGTAATCCAAATATGTTCGAAAGTTTGATTTCGGTGAACAGGAAAAAAGGTTTCAAAGTCTTAAGGAACATGGAGAAATGTTTATATTTATAATAAAGCCAGATGAAATAGAAGAAAATATTACAAATTTGCAGTGTTTTGAATATCTAAGAATTGACAATTTTAATTTAGAAATGATTGATTTTAAAAGGGCGACCACTAGTAATACATAGTTAAGCGAGACAAGACGAGACAACTGGCAACGAGAGGAGACTGAGACTTATTTTTTTAGGAATTGAGGAGACCGAAGTCTGAAGCCCCAATAGGGTGTTGGTCAAAACAAATTTCATCCATAGAAATTAAAAATGTGCACCAACTTTCAGATGTCCAACCCGACAGAAGAATGGGTTTCTGTAAAATGATGATAAACATAATTAATCGAAACCAATACTACACAAAAACAATTTAAAATTGTAGTTTGATGAAGCCATTTAACAGGAATGC
Source organism: Octodonta nipae (assembly GCA_034190945.1). Lineage (NCBI taxonomy): Eukaryota > Metazoa > Arthropoda > Insecta > Coleoptera > Chrysomelidae > Octodonta > Octodonta nipae. The sequence goes on along the minus strand of CM067218.1, from coordinate 24,450,700 downwards.
AAGTATGCTTAGTTGAACAGCACATTACAATTATGGTATATAAGTACTTAAGTCAAACTTGTGAAGTACGATGTAAAAATTTGATAATCTTAAGATATAAGTCGTTGAAAAGTATGTAGAAGTGATAGCGATAATGCACATGTGATTCAATGGGTCATTGCTTTACCTATAACACAAGTTCCGATATCTCTTATCAGATTTCTATAAAAATTTCGATAAATGTTTAATTACTACATTAATTATAGTTAAATATTCGTAAGATAACTAAAATTTCAAACTCCACAGGGTGATATCTAAAAGCTATTTCTGTTCAATCAAGTTCTAATATATCACTTTAAAAATTGTTTAAGGTTCAAAAAATTAAATGAATTTGTCCAACAATGATTCTAGTCTTACAAATACAATTTCATGCATAGCGAAATTCATTTTCCATTCTGAAATTAATTTGAAGTTAAATCCAATGTAAAACGGGTAAATTTTGACATTAACTTGATAAAAGTTTTATAATTCTATATCAAAAGATTACTACCGCAAATGCTGCCGATTCCAACTTATAACTTCGACCACGAATTAAGCTCAATCACAGCGAACTAATCTCTTGCTGTGACATTTTCGACACAGATATCTCTTCGGCGTGGTATCATTCATTAATTTATCTTTTTCTGCAAATTTCCAGAGAATGGATTGTGATAAATTAGCTTAGCTGATTTCATCAGAAACAATCAGTCAAAAGTTACCCTCACCGACAAAGGATGTGGATAAATACTGCTGATATCGACAAAAGTTCCCCCATCTGAAAAACGACAGCAAGATTAAGAGCTTAAAAGATAAAATTGAGTCAACGGTCGAAGAAAATATATCATCATAAGTTCTTCGAGACAAGTCAGCTATTGTGTTTTCGAGTTTATATACGTTTTTTTCCTCTATTATCAGATGAATCGATCGAAAATAGGCATCTGCAAGGAGACGGAGCTGCCAACAATGGCAAACCAAATAAAAATATGCACTGTGAATTCATTCGAGTAGTGATTGAACTCGAATTTGTTGAGAAAATTCGTATTCAGTTGAGGTAAAATTCGTGGTGAAGGACATTTTTATGCTCGAAGAAAACTTTAAAGTAAGCATATTTGTAAAATCACAAATACAATTTTTTAATGATGTGGGTAGTTGTTGTAACCCTTTGGGTTCAGTGTAGCATGTAATATATACAAAATAAAATAAGCTGTTTTAAGCTCCTTTATTAGATAAACATATATTTTTGTTGATACTTTAAGTAGTATAAGGAAATTATTAAATAGGTAACATAGGAAACCAGTTTCTAATCGACTTCAACCTTTTCACATGGAACATGAAATCATAATAGTTAGTTCTGTTAACTAACTATTATGATTAAATTTGTTTGTGGCAAATCCAACAAATCGTATGAATGAATACCAACATTGTTCTATTACCAAAACTAAATTAATTGAAAATAAATGTTAATTGCCGACTTGAAGGTGCTTAGTTGGAATGAATCGACAACTAAAGCAGGAGGTACTACATTCGAAGCGTAAGTATTATAAACAAATAAATAATATATTTATTTCCTTTTGACAGTTATAAACCATATGGAAAAAGTCAGTTTTTTTTACATGGATACATGAAAGATAAATGTACATATATTTGTGTAAAATTGTAAATATATTAATAAAACAAAGATATAAAATAGGAACAATGATTTCAATCCTTAAAACCAGTTTCTAGCAAACATAAAAAACTAATATCATAATTGTGTACATCAACATATGAATTGTCCAGCATACTTTGGCTAACCCTTCGAATATGTAATACTGCGATATCCGGATTAAAAATTATGTTTCTGCTATTCGATTTTTCTTGCGGTATAAAAAACGACTTATAACAGCTCCAAGGGCCAAATTTCTGGATTCATAGCCTTGTTAAAGTTTTCAGTCAGTATGTTTATTTTGTACGATGAATATATTGTTGGGCATTTGGACTGCATCACTTCGCATGTTGCTTCAGGAAAATGCACTTTAATTGAATTGTTTAAAGAATCTACTGTCGTTTCTTTACTGATTCTTGTAACATGTAAAGTTGATATTTTTGGGACACCTTTAACATCTTTGCCATTTCTATTGCTTCCAATTACAATTTTTTTCCCCGTTGAACTGTCGTTTATGTTTAATTGTTTTCCATTCTCCATCTTTTACAACTTCCTGAATGGGTTTTTTATCGTCATTAAGTTTGCCGTCCTGTATTAAATTAATGTATTGATTCGTTTTTAATCCACTTTGTTCAAAATACAGTCCTTTTGAAACATCTGTTGTTGTCACTTTTTGGGAATTCCGGAATTCCCTTGTTTATTTACATCATTTTTTTTAGCGCACCCCATAAATAGAAGTCTATAACTGCCAAATCGGGAGACCGAGGTGGCCATTCGCGTGGGCCACTTCTTCCTATCCAAGAGTTGTCTTACTGATAACGAGTTATGAGCAGGTGCTCCATCATGTTGGCACCACTCAATTTCTAAACGAGTTCTCAAACTCAAATTATGCAACATGTATTGAAAAGTGTATTGCAAGAAATGCAAGTAGCGCTTCCCAGTAGGTGATTCGTAATAGATAAAAGGCCCCAGAATAGTAGACCCTATGATACCACACCAAACATTAAAAACAAATTTTATCTGGGGTCGTCTTTGTTCTACATGGAAAGGGTTTTCGTTAACCCAGATATGCTCATTGTCTCTATTGAACATACCGCAGTTACTAAATCTAGTTTCATCTGACCATAACACCTTTAATGGAAACTGTGGATTGTCAAGGCACATGTCTCTAAACCATGTACAAAACAAAATACGTCGATATTCGTCACCAGCATGCAAAGTTTGAGCAACTGAAAGTTTGTACGGGTGAAACTTGTGCGCTTTCATTACCTTAACTACAGTTCGTTGAGATGTGCCAGCTTCTGCCGCTATCACACTAGTTGATGTAGATGTATTTTGATTTACCATTGCCAAAACATTTATTTCTGCTGCTTCGTTAATTTGATTACGCTCCTTTGGTGGTTTTGTAAAAGATATCTGCGTAAACTATCGTAAAGCCTCTTAAATGTACATAAAGTAGGTTGACGACGAATAAAATATCTATGAACGTATTCCTCAGATGCACGAACTGAATTTTTATGGCATATGATACAACACTCCACCATATTCGGTTTTTCTTTGTTAGAATATCCCATTTTATCACGAAAACTTGTCAATATCAACTGTTAGTTCAGCACTACTAATGGAATTATTCTTAAATGAGGAAATGTCAAAGTGAAAAAAGTATAAATGCTCTACAAATAAAGACTATTGTTCAACATGTAATATTAATCCCAACAGCAATAAACTAAACAAAAAATTCGAAATACTTAGAACAACTTAATAACAATAACTGGATTAAATGGGATCTTACTCAATCAAACAGAGTTGTATACGATTTTCAGATGACCTCCCCACGCTTCTTGCAGACCATACCGGTCCTGCACACCTCACTGTGTTAAACATGGTTTGGAAGATGCAAGTGTGGACTTGGATTTGTCAGGCTACAAGGGTGAAATGCACGCGTGACCGACCAACGAGGATCACCATCTCAGCCAGGGGTACAAACTAGTTTTGTCATTGCCCGTAGGAGGTCAACCCAAAATGTAAAGGCACTGGTATCACCACACGATGCGGCACCTTTTCACCCGCACTATCGATTTTGGGATCTTACGAACACCCCAGTTTCTTTAAGATGGCCAACGCCGATGGGTGACATGTTCGACTCCCTACAATTCTACCTGTCTTACTTTTCTGGACAAGACTGAACATCCGCTTTCAAGAAGTAGATGCATCTACTGGGGGGACGTTTTGGTCCAATTTTAGGTTCAAAGAGCTATTGTCTCGAATACTAGGTCGCGCCACATTCAGGTCGATGACCCCACACCTCAAGCCACGGTCCCACTGTTACCCATCAGGTTGTCTCATCGCCACCCTGCTGAAAGAAATCAGGTCTGATGACTACTTGTATTAAGACTTAACAAGTTGACCTCGTTCCCTTTCGCTCATTCCCGAAGGAAAGTGAGTCAGGCGAATTACTTGTGTAAGGAAGGGCCGGGACCCTCTTCTTCTCTAGTCTCTAACAGGCACCGCCTTGTCGCTAGAAACGTGGTCTGGTAGCCACCGGGAAGTTGATTTGACTACCCATTGTAATACTAATGTTTAGGTTAAAAAATCCCAATTCTATTTTTCATATATTCCCAATTCGGGAAGTTGATCTTCAGTTTGACTTTGAGTTACTGAATTATGAGGTATTGGTACTCCATCATGTGGCAAATGTGTTGGTGTATACTAAGAGCAATATTTTTAAGAAATATAGACGACTAATTATCCAAAAAGTTATATAAACATCACATTTAACTGTTTCCTAGAAAAATATGGTCCAATTACGTAACCAAAAACAATACCATCCCAAACATTTAAAGATCATCTTGTTTGAGGCGTAGTAAATATAATAAGTTAAAATTATGTCGATATAAACAATCATTTTTATGGTATGGCGCCCCATCTCCAAAAATGACAAAATCAAAAAAATGAATCTCTTTTATCATGAACTTTTCTTTGTGCCCAATTACAAATGTTTGCTATTCGGCGATTATCAGCATCCAATAATAGCTGGCGTATCTAAATGTGATATGGGTGTAGCTTATTGTTTGATAGTATTTTTTGCAAACTTCCATAGCTTATGTTGTTCGCTGAAAATTTCTCGTACACCGTAACGGCTATTAATACTCATTTTCCAAGGTCCATTTTTGCATACGCTACATTACTTAAACGATTAAATCGATCTATGCCTTTCTCAAAATATTTCATGAAACACCCTTATTGCCAGTAAGCTTTTTTATGACATTCATCTAGTATCTAGACCATACTGACTTAAACTTTTTCTGTCAAATTAAATATTAATTGACAATTAGTTAACAAACACAACATTACTTAATACCTTTTGTCAATTACCGCTGCGAAGGCCAATTCCAAGAAACAACCACAACATTACACAACATTACATTTTGTTAAATACCGCAGCCAAGGCCAACTCCAAGAAACTTTCAGAATATCGTTTTATTTTAAAAAATCGAAATAACTCTACCACTCTAACATTTATGTATAGGGAATGATTAGCAAAAGTAAAAGTATTTTGCAAGTAGTATGATATAATATAAGGGTTTGAAATAGTCGAGAAAATCATTGTCGATAGTTTTGGGTCGCCCATGAAGGATATCAAAAACATTAGAGGTTTGAACAAACGTAGAATGCTTATTCTCGCCTTGAGATACTAATCTTCAGTTGGTGATTTTAAATAATGATGACTTCATTAACATTGTCATAGATCTTTAAAAGTACCCCCATAAACAATATATTGCCTGAATAGGAAAATGAGTATAGAATTCAAATTCTAGATGATATATAGAGTATTCTAATTTTTATTTAAAACTTTTTTCTATGTTTCAAAACAACGAGATATCAAACTCGGGATATAAGCTGAACACCCGGTATATGTGTTACAAAATCTTTGAAAAAACTTAATTAAAAACAACATTACACAGACTTCGACCTTATCTTTAATGAAAAACAATGAAATGATCGTTGTTAGAAGTACATTTGACACTGATAAAAGGGATTTTCTTAAAAGAACAACAATTTCAAACCGACTAGCGTCGTTAGATCTAACAAAAACTGCTCTAACATAAAACAGTTTCCTCCTGTGTACGTTTTACTGCTGATGCTAGCTGAAAGTAATTAATTTATAAGTGACAAGCATTAAGTGACACCATCTTACTTAGAAACACAATGGCTGCTGTTGTTTTGTTTCCAGAACACTTCGAACAGGTTCGAACGTTATTGTGTCACATATGGCGCTCAACTGTTTTACCGTCGTTCTTGTTTTTTATATTCGTTCCGGGTCTGTAAAGCGTGAAGACAGTAAATCGAATCGGGTACAGAAATTACACGTAACAAATAAAAAAGCTTCTCCCAGCACCGTGTAATTTTCGATAGCACTCCCAACGTAATTAACTTTGTAAAGTTTATATAGTTTTACCCACGCCAGTTTAACGAGCACAGATTTTGGACTTCTCTTAATTTATTGTTCTATATATTAAGTTGACAGGAATTGTGTAAAATTAACCCCTGTAAGTTGTGGAAATAATTATATTAAAGTAACTAAGAAAGAGCTGGACCATTTTCTGGCAGTGAAGCATGAAAATTAGAGACCAGAATTTCATACTAAATGTAGACTGAACTCATTCACAGCAAACCAAAGTACAATTATGCTCAATTCAGTTTGACATTTTTTAAATCATTAGTTTAACATTCAGTTGTGTCAACAATGAAGTCATGATGCATTGATTTTATTTAATACATGCTTTTATATGTTCCCTTCTGTTTTCTTCAACATCTTATACACCAAGAATATTACCCTGTATAAGACGCTTAGAGGCTTATACAAGATGACTGCTGAGATTCATATGGTTATGTGAAGACCAGAGTTCGTATAAGACAAGTGTTGTCAATGTATATGATAAATGCTGATTGGTTCCTGCATTTTTGCACCGTACTCATTTCCTGTTTGCTGTAAGGAGAAGCGAGCAGATGTTTGATATTTGTCATAGCGTTCCCAAATCTGACGAATAAAAATAAATGTGACGATATCTATATAATTTAAGCATTTGCTTTTCTTAGATAAATTTTATTAGATCTAAGCAGAAAAATACAATGCACGTGAATTATAATATGCATACACAGTATTCAATAATTATTATCAGAAGAAAATAGGTCGATTGCAGCAGCAACTTGTTTTTAGTTAACAAACTGCCTATTACAAAGTATTGAGAGTTGATGTCGCGTACTTACGATAGTGGGGGAATGTTAAAAATTAAACTATGTATCCCAATTAGGTATCAAACTTTTTTAATTAAAACTATTATCAATATTTTAAGTATGTTTCAAACATAAAATTGGTAGAAACTCTGACGATCAGGTATATCAACCTTGTAATTATCGCAACCTTCTGTAACCCAAACACTTTTTTCTCCAGCTTTTATCATGTCAATGACACAATCACCAACAATTTCAGGGCCTTGTGGAGGCAAGCAGCCCAACTGCTTTTCTGCTTCTTTGCCAAGGTCCCCAAACTGCAACTGTGCAACGCCTGCATCTGTTATCATCTTTGTATCAGTGACACCTGGACAAAATGCCATTACTTTAACCTTGGTTTGATTGAAAAAATACTCATGTCCCATTGATCTAGTGAACCCAATGATAAAGTGTTTGGTGCCGGTATACACTGGGGATGGATAGAATGGTTGAAGTCCTAATATGGACGCGTTATTCAAAATAACTCCACCAGGTCCGCAGTTCTTTACGCTCATATATTCAAATCCCAAAAGAGTTCCATGAACTAATCCTTTTATATTTATTGCTATTGTGTCCTCCCATCTGTGATCAGCCAATATACCAGCATTGTTTACGACAATATCAATTTTTCCAAATCTTTGCTTCGTGCATTTAAATATTTTCTCCATGTCATCTTTATTTCTAACATCGCATGGTTGATAAAATGCTTTGTGGGGTCCATATTTGTCATTTAGTACACAAGTAGCGTGATCGCATTCTTCGTCGACAATATCACCAAGAATGATAGCTTGTGCACCTTGGGATAACAGCCTCTCTATAACGTGAAACCCAATTCCTCTACCTCCTCCGGTAATTATGGCTACCTTACATTTACAAACTTTTTCTTCCTCTTTACAAGCAGAAGATGTCAAAGTTCTAATTCGTACGTTTGACGTATGATTTTCCTGTCGACAATTTTGATGACTCCCAACTAAACATCTGTTCACAGTACATAAAGGAAATTTGTTATTTACCCGAATTTTAAGACATTAACCCATTGTACGAAAATTGTGTTACATTATAAAATTTCAATTTTGACAAGGTCCTTTTAATCCTTTTGGTTTGAAACTCTGAAAAGGGGGGATGTCCCCCAAAAAATGATTGCAAACCGAAAGCAGAAAAGCATGCCCGTAAAGATGCAAAACATGATAAGGCCAAACATAAAATTGGTAGGTGAATGAATTTCTTAATTACCTAATTTTTTTAGATAAATGTAATATCAACTTATAAAATCAATTAATATTGAATGATATTTTTTGTTGAGCCGAATGCCGAATATTATTGATTTTTCAATATTTTTCTCTTCAAGCAATCTGACAACCCTGCTCGACGTAAAATAATCTGCACGGGTTTGGCACCATTCTCTTTATACGCACTCTGGTGGAAACTAAATATTATATACTCAAGTAATGTATGTATTGTTATAAGATTTCATTTTACGCTGCCAAATAAAAACTAAACTTATGAATAATGCCTTGATTATAAATAAAAGGGATAGTCATTCTGGATGCAGAAATTAGAAACGATTAACGTGCTAGAACAGAGAGCTCGAAGGTAGTGAGGGTATAAGAAGAAGATGGAAATGCGCCCAGGACAGAGTAGAGTTAAGTTGATTCGACACGTCGAACTGATCAGCTGTGTAGTATTAGTCAACGTTGTAGTTGTAAATATTGATCTTATTCTGATTTATTTTTGTCGATTAAAGATGGTTAAAGTGAGGTAAAAATTTTGTACTGGAACCCAAAAGAAGAATCTACTACAGTATTAAAAATATAGGCATGTAGAGAGAATGGAGATGTATGAAATGAAAAAAAAAAAGAGCGGCAGTCAACTTAGACTGAACCATAGAAACGAAAGCTTCTTAAGAAATATACTTCCCATCTTTCGTTCCATCCCTGTCACTGTTTTTCTTTCTTTGTGTCATTCTTAGTATTTAAGATAAAATAATTGTTACGATTCAAGTATTAATCCTAAAGAGTAATTTGGTTCCTAATTTAAATATTACTACAAAGGAACATAGGAAACATGTCATGTGTTTCTTTGTAGTTAATTTTTAATTAATATTTAAAGTTATTTAAAGAATTATAATAACACAAATGTACTTCACCTGTTGAATATTCTAGTAAAATATACGAGCTAACTTTTATTATAAGAGATTAATTTATAGCAACATTATTCAAGTAGATATTTTTTAAATATCAAAAGCATCTCCATACTATTCTTCAAAATAGATGTTATATAGTTTAATCTAACATACTAACGAAAGTTTCCGTCAAAATGTATTAAATTAGGGCTGATGTAGCATGAGACTGGATTTGTAGCAGCATACTAAAAGTTTTTAGGGTATTTCGTAAATAGATAATTAGAAATATATATATATATATATATATATATATATATATATATATATATATATATAGTTTTTGCATATCTTTGGTGGAAAACACAAACACAAACCCGATGACTAAACATTAACATTATTTTATAAGTAGCAATTAAATCATACCCTCTTTCTACACCAGTGCCATTCTGGTCACTTCTTGAACTTGTTATTTAATGCTTTAATTGGACACTTTTTCAGTATAGTCCCCATGTATGCTTGTCATGATTGTCGTTACTATCCATAAATTTGATACATTGCCCTTTATTGTGGTGTTCTGACTTCTGATGTAAGGCAAGTCTCTAAATTAAAATAACTCAAACACAAAATTGGAATGATTATCAGAACAAAAAGCAAATTTTGTGCTGGTATTGTACATTAATGGATGTGATATTTGTTTTTTTGTTTAAACGTAAATAACTTAAACGAAGAGACTCTTAATATATAACCTTATCCCTGTTTCTTATACAGAACTGTGCTCTACGGGCATTTCACGGTTAACCAAGTTTCGTGTCGGTCGGAAGTGTCGTGTCAGCCAGAACGAAGTCTAGAAACAAACGCAATTTCTGCATTTCGCTACCATCTTCAGTATTTTCGTATGTGTAAGTTTTGTGTATTATTTGCGTTGAATTTCCCAATACAATGAAAACGAAAATTTGTCATTTAGATAACAACACCTAAACTTCTGCCATAATTTGTTGGTAATTTGTTTGCTAAAGAGAATTCTGTACTTCTTGAAAATTTAAGCTACAGAGGCTACAGCTGTGACGGCACTTAGGACATCATTACAGACATTTAGCAAATAGTACACTAACTATGCTCTTTTGGTTATTAGCCATTGGCGTGATAGCTACATATTTAAAATTAGGCTTGTGGTCAACATTTGTGTTCTTCACCCATTAAGGCACCATCTACGTGAAAGGGTAATCGATAACAACGAAGTCTGTGCTAACTTCTTGACAATTAGACGTCAATAAATGGAAAGGTCAGCAGTGGCTCCTACTCTCAAACAACTGTGTGCCTGAGTCATGGACCGATGTATCTTATCTATGTTCCTCTTTTATGCTGATACTATTTATTTCACTATCACCCTATATGTAATGTTCATATTAGTTTTTGATCCATTTTCTTTTTCATATTCTCATACCATGGTTAAACTAACCCTTACAAAAATTACAAAATCATTTAGTAAGCTCCAAACAAACAATGAAATTTGAATTTTAGTGCTTCATCACTCTTACTAACAAAACTTAAAAATTCTACATTCAAATTAGGCAGACGAAAAAGAAAAACTTCCGAAATTATTAGAACTAAATAAACGCAGATATACTAGATTTTGCATTGTCTTTTATTAAACCTCACTAATCAAGTAATAAGAATAACCTTTATGGATTTTACACCAGCATTCTTTGTTACTCCTTCAAAAAGTTTTAATTGGCTGTAACAAGTTGCGAATGAATATTTCATGAATTCACCTAATTGTCTGAATTTGTTATGAATTTATCGTTAGATAGTTTTCAAAATTTGTCACCTTGATTGTAATTAACATGCGGAAAATTGTTTGAGGCATTAAATAATGTCATATTAAAGTTTTCTTGTCACAGGAAACTCCCCAACCACGGACGAGTTGAAAGCTCTTGTCACAAGGTAAGGGAGATTTTAATTTCCTTTCACTGACAACTTAAACGGCTCCCTAAAACGGAGATTTTCTCCCGGAGGGTTCTAAGCACTTAACAAAAAAAATTCTCCATTTCATTGTCCATCCACCATAAAGTTGTAAATTTAAACTAATATTGAGTTTTTTTGTCATCGGTGAAGAAAAAGGAAGAAAGAGAAATAGCATAGTCGAAAAATTAAATTGGCAGACTAGAGGTACAAAACATTTTTTGATTTAGACTGAAATTAAATGCGATGAAACATGTTTAAATTAAATGAATCGATATTAGGATTGTCAGTACAACCAGCGCTAATTCAAATAATTAAATTAAAAAAGTACTTATATATATGAATACCCGACTTACGCGTATATAAATATGAAAAGAAAGTATCCCAGGTGCAGTACTTTTCCATGATGCTTGACAAAACAAAAAATAATCCCAATTACATTTGTTTCAATTTCTAGGCCTGAGGTATTTTCGAGATTTATTTTTTTCCTTCTACCATGTCGTCATTTTTGTTTTGAACAGGACCCATGCCTTCTTCTCACCGACTATATATAAGCATATTTTTAGTTTACTATTAACGCGAACATACTTTTGACATTTGTTTTATATTTTAATATTTATGACAAAGACTTTTTTGACATTTTTGACAAATTTTACTTTTTTGAGATTTATAAAATTTTTAATTTTTTTTTCATTATACTTACACAAATAAGGGAACAAATTTAACTTCTTTACATATTTGAGTAGAAGGTCGTAAGTTCTATATGTTAACGTTACAAAAAATGAGTTAAGAAAATAAATAAACTAAACTCATTTACACGAAATAAGAGTGATATCAACTTTTAAACTATTTCTATCAACTTTTACAATACTTTTTCAACTCTATGGGAGTCGTACTAACAAAAAAAAACTTTAAATATATTTCTATAAGCCAAATTCTTTCAGGATTTGAGTTTTTCCGCACAAAGTTTGACGTCCATTTTAATCCTCTTAAAGCTTGAATTTTGAAAAATTATCCTATGTCCGTTGCTGAAATTTAAACTTTTTCTGTAATAAATTTCATCAAAATACGGTCAGCGGTTTGAAAGTAAAAGCGTAACAGACAGACAGGCCACACTTTCCCTATTATATACATAGTTGCAAACTTCTGCTGTGTATAGAACTCATTAAAATGAGACAAAAAGTCTCTAGAAAAACTCAAACAAAAATTTTTTTTATTAAAAACGGTCAAAAGTAAATAAACAAAAAAAATGTGGGTCTTGCATACCTATTTACCTTAAATAACATGTACTACATAGTTTTTCGACATAAAAATCATAAGTGTCCTATGGTGAAGGGGCCCGTAATTGTTTTGTTACAATGTTTTCTACTGATTTACAAAATCTAATATTGTTACCCAAAAAATATTATTTTTGTCCAATTGTTAAGATTCTAGAAATAAGTAGAGAAAATTGTAAAAAAAGGAAAAAATAAATACGGGCCTAAAACCTCTTTCACCAACCTAAATAGGACACTTATGATTTGTATGTCAAAAAAAAATTACATGTTATTTAACGTAAAAAGTTATTTAAATATGCTTTTTTAACTTTCTAAGGCTGCGTTTTTGGGCAATGTAAATAAGGACTTTTTTTGCTTATATTAATGAGTTCTATACAAGCAGAAACACCCTGTATAAATACGGATATTGTAAAATTGTTTACATATTACCTAGAAGTTCCCGTTTTACATAGAAGAAGTTTTCGTTTTATATAAATAAAGGTAATGCCAAAATTCCAGTATCATTTGAGCCGATACTTTCATTTTTTTCCATTGTTCCTCCGAAATGAGGTATAATCTTGCAGTAGTAATTATTTTATTATTAACACAAGTACTAAGGTATTTCCACACTAATCCAAAATTAATTATCTATTCTTGCACTGAAAATAGTATATGTGCCAATTTACAGTATTTTGTCTCTCGGCGGGGTAAATAATCCAGGCATTGTTGCATTTGACTTTGAGATTTTTCAAAAAATTGTTGAGGATTCATTAGTTTAGTTGTAAAGTATTGTACATTTATTTTATGCACGATTTTATTTAGGCAGTGCATTTCTGAATTTTTATTTTTTGGCCATTTTACTTTCTTGCCAGAAGTACTTTAGCTACCGTTACTGGAGGGTACAATATTCTCGCTCGCTCGTGGAAGTACCATTACTCTAGCTCTTCATTGTTGTTTAATTTAAGTAAAAAATCCGACCGATCGTGAAAATAGAAACAGCTAATATACAAAAAGGCAGTGCCTGTCAAGTCACTCAAAATACAGTCCACATTTTAGAGAGCGGTCAGCAGAGAAATCAACACAGCACGTAAGTACTCGTTTCTTTTTTTCTATTCTCTCTCTCTCTCTCTCTCTCTTCGGTTTTATTGGCCTAAGCTGCCAGGGTTATCCGGCCAGTCAAAGTGGTTTCTAGAGAGGATTGTCTGGGAATTCCCATATCTCTTCTGGAATTGTTCTAGTAGTTTTTCTTTATGTACACGTTTATATACAGGACGGGGCAACCTAGGACTTCCGGCTATATCACTAACTAACACATATATTCACTTCCAGAGCGTCTTTATCACTTTTAAAAGCGTCTTTAGAGTTGTAGAATGTAAAGAATTTGAAAGACAGGAATTAAATCAGTATACTTTTAAGGATTACTTAGCCTAACACATTCACACATGTGGTCGCCCCGCCATCTTGAACCGGAAGTTTTTTTCTATTATTATTATCACCTTGACAAATCAGTACTCAATTCACAACCATTTATTATTCACCTATTCCGGTCCAAGGCATCTCTCTCTTTCAAATTCTAACTTCCACTATCTGCAGATCGCTTGCCATTTCCTTAGTGGTACTGTTTCCATTTTATACCGTCCTCTTTCAACGATTTTTCTTTCGTATTGATCGCGCAACTTCTAAATTTGCTACAATTTCTTGGTCAACAGATACTGTAAATATTTCATGTTACTGAAATTTTAGCACACTGTTTAAGGCTTTTGTCATTGTCTATATCTAGCACCTTGGGCATATTTTTACCTTTGTTCCTCACGGTTTGTTCATTGCATTCAGAACTAGCGACGAAGATTATTTAGATAACCATGCCTTTCCATTTCTATCCTTTACAATTTATTAATACTACAAAAGTATCAACGTGCTCTACGCTTTCTAGTGTGCATTTCTTATTTATTGCACAGTTAGTGACTAAAACGCCAGTAGACCTATAGTAATGTCTTTGATTTCCATATATTTGGTTTTAATTTCTACTTCCAAGTAGTAATATCTGACCATTCTTTCCAACAATTTGAACTACCTTTGTTCTTTCATGGATCAGTTCAATGTGTTCGATTTAGGCTAACATTGGTGTCACATTCCCTGAGATTCGGTTTCTGTACTATTGTACTCCAGTTGTAGATGGTGGACTCTGTGGAGCCCCTGTCTCAGCCTTGGGCAACGCAGTCAGACCGCTGTCTATCAATATTTTATATTAATATATGGAAATTTCAAGTCTATGTGAATAAGGTAAATTTTTATCAAGTTATGTGCATTCAAAGCGATTTAAAATCTCAAACAAAGAATAAATTTGAGTTGTATCCCTCACTAATTAAGCTATTAGCTTAATTATTTCTATTACGCTAAATTAATTTGTGTAATATCTGGTCATTAAAACTAGACGTGACGCAAGCTACTATAAATACTGTAAATCCCCTGAAAGTATAAACAGCCGCGGGAAAACGGAATAGATGTTCGTCATGTTTATAAATTTTGAAACATTCAAGAGAGTCGCGATAACATTTATCCAAGTTTTCGGACAGAGAGTATTTGTCTTTGCTAAACATTCTAAACTGTTGGCGAACGTCCTTCGCCTAGAAGTTTCCAGTATTTACTTAAAACCATTGCCTTTCATCACAGTCAAGATGAATATCGATCTTACTAACTTTGTGTAATTAAAAAGAGCTCGTACCTTCGCTATTTATGTTATTTAAGCAGGTGTATTTGCCGCTTATAAATTAGAACGACTGTGCGTATTGCGGATTGTACAATGTCATTAACGTTTATCAAAAAGGGCTAGCTTATGTCCTTTAAACTTTTAGAAATTATATTACCATTAGCATTTTGATGTTTGGCTTTGACGTAGTCCGAGAATACAGCCTTTCAGAAATAAATTCATTGTTTTTTCGATCCTTGGAGAAGGTAAAAATGTGTACGCGTTGTTTTGTTGATAAAAACTTACCTAGAACTCTTGTTCCGGAGTTGTCAATAATTTTCAACCGATTTAAAGAATGGGGGTGGTTCTCACTTCGGTTGTATCTATTTTTTAGACTTCGCTACCTCAGAAGTTCGTCCATCATGAACCAATTTTAATAATTTTTTTTTATCAGATAGCGTATACTTCCAGAATGGTCTCATATGCGTTTCAATAACATCGCGTATATCATTTCTCGGAAAATCGGATATATCAAATTTTGGCGAATGCGCCAGTATTAAATGAAAATGGGTACTGTCATTCAAACTCTAAGGGGAATAATTGAAAATAGATTGGCATTTAATCAAAAATCAAATTTAATCAAAGTGTGTGTTAATCAACCTACTTCAAGATATATGTTCTCAACTCGTCTACAAATATAATTTGTCCATTTAAATTGGAATAAATGGAATTATTGAATGCTCTCTTCGAGGTGTCATTCTTTTTGTACGCAAGACAATGTATATATAATATATTGTTTCTGGTTAGGGAACTTTCATCAGTTGCGCTTCCCACAATTGAATGTCCTCTCGAACACTTCTTTATGTATTTGATACATTTCGTTAAATTTGAAGACGCGAGATGTAAAGAAACCAGCACATAGAGCTTCCGAATCTGGAAATTTCATCGTGACATTCTAACCTGGGAATTACGGGTAACAGCAATTGCATGAAATGGCTCCAGATTCGGAACCTCAATGTGCTGCTTTCCTCGAAAATCCTAGATGTCGGTCTTTACATCTGGCGTCTTCAAATTTAACGAATTGTATCAAATGCATGAAGAAGTGTTGGAAAGGACATTCAATGGTGGGAAGAGCAACTGATGAAGGTTCCCTAACGAGAACAGAGTATTTAATATCTAACCTAGGAATTACGGGTAACAGCAATTACATGGAATGGCTCTACATTCGGAACCTCTATGTGCTGATTTTTACCATCTCGCGTCTTCAAATGGAATTATTAGAAATAAAATTTAGATAAAAATTATTTTGAAACTTAAAACGAAATCATCACCTGCCAATTGTATCAACTTTATACGAGGTTTGTCAAAAAATATAAATTTTGAATTACCTACCTTTATTTCTGGTGTCACCCAAAATTGTTAAGTTGATTAAAATTAAAAACTGAATCTAATTATAGCAGTGTAATACTGAATTTTGTAAATGAAATAAAAAAATAATAGAAATATCTAATATATCATAAAATAATTTATCGGTGCATTAATGTGCTTTTCCATGTTCTAAAACTAGGATCAAATTAAGTGAAAATATATTGGAAATAAATTGACCCGTACACAGGTCAATGCAAAAAAGTTAAAGCAAGATTACCTAAATAAAATCCTAACAAAAAAATATACAAATAAAAACAATCAAAATAAATAATAATTAACCGAGTTTAAAAAATTGAGGTTCTCGATTCGTCTGCATATATAGTTTGTCCATTTAAGTTAGATTCATATCAAAAACATTTTTTTCATATTAATATATAGAAAAAAAGTATTCAATTTTACTAAGAGGATCTG
Organism: Octodonta nipae; assembly: GCA_034190945.1. Taxonomy (NCBI): domain Eukaryota; kingdom Metazoa; phylum Arthropoda; class Insecta; order Coleoptera; family Chrysomelidae; genus Octodonta; species Octodonta nipae. The sequence continues at coordinate 24,433,895 of CM067218.1, read as the reverse complement.
TGTGGTTGAAACCTAATATGAAATCTTTATATATCACTCTTTTTCATTCTATATGAGGTTTGACAAAAAATATGAAGTTATTCAAAAGAAATGGCCTTTTATTTCTGGCAAATTATGCCTTGATATTAGTAAAAATTGGGAAATTAATGAGATGAGCTAAAAAAACAAAAACCGACTTGCAGAAAACACAATGATAACTTAACTACAAGCAAGACATTAAATACATTTTTTAATAATATGACTTGAAGTCATAATTTTAACAATAATGACACCAAAAATAACTTCGCTATTTTAAAGACGAAAAAATATTATCGTACAGTCAAAAATAAAAATCATAACCATCCCTAAGATATTATGAAGACTACATACCTAAACTAGTAAACAGTCAGTTTGTTTATTGATGTAATCACTTGTTTTGATGCCTTATGTGAAATTGCAGTAATTTTAATTTGTAAGAAATATAATTAAATTTATCTTAGGTTGTATTGATTATTTGTCCAACGATCTGAATGTCTTGAAGCAAACCAACGTTTGGAAACAATCGAATCTGGTTTATCACTCTAGCGAGTGGCTTTTTAAAACAGTTTTAAAGAATTTATAAAAGTGTTATTGCATTTAGCGCCATTCAAGTATATATAGTTATGTAATTGAGTGGACTGTAAATTTAAAGTTGGGTATTGCTTCAAGTTATAAATATTTAGAGAAGCTAAAACCCTATATTTTATAGAATATTTCCAGCGTATATGTATATAAATACGTAAAGGTACAATTGACAATTATATTAATACAAATTAGGCTGTCTTAGCGAAAAAGTAAAAGGGTGTAGTACTATGTGTAGTTCCCGTTAAGTGGTTCCGTCCCTAAAAATCTGCACATCCGTCAGGGCACGGAGTTGTTAAGAAAAATTGAACTGTTTGGCACGAGAGTCGATGCGAAAGTCTCCATCAATTCATTCAACGACGAAAGATGTGTTTTTTTCGAACAAATACATATAGTACAGGAAAAGAAGGAAAATAAAAGGAATTTTAGGATATCAGCACCCAATTCCAGTAAATAAACAAATAATACATTCAGTCTAATGAACTTCCGTATCCAACTTATATAACCCGCAAAAAACTAAATAAATATTCATTTAATAAAGTGAAGACGAAACAAGTGTACTTTCCTTGTTTTGTTATACATTTTATTAACATCTATTAATCAGATTTTTGCTGTTTATATTAAATTGTTGAAGACATTACAATCGATTTTTGACTCACAAATTTTATTTTTAGAGGGACTCTAATGTTTTCATTTGCTTTATGCCTTGCATTGTAATTGTGTTCTAGGTTTTTTTAAATATTTTTATATTTGTGTGAATAATTTATTCTTTCAAAAGAATCATATTCAATAATGGCATTTTTTAAAAAGAAAATGCAGGTACTACAAGTAATTTTTACAACACCTTCACAATTCACCTTTGTACGACTTCCAAACAAATCTGTTAAGTACTTTTCATGGTTAAAAAAGGAACTACAAATCAAAAAACTTGGTTAAAACAACCCTGTGCACATCTCTATTATATGCTAACATTAGTTACGAGAATTATGTCATAAAACAACAAGTCCACGCTCTAACGAACGTCAAATACTCGTAATTATTTAATATTGAAAGCTATTGTTAACCAGCAAACAGTTTTGAAACCACAAACTTGCCTCAGATATTCACTGCAAGCTACGAATTACTTAGGGATCATTTACAACAATGGACAGATTTCAAATTACTCATGTGTAAATATTATGCTGCTTTAAGGTTTATGTTGTGCTTGTAAAGGAACAATGGCGCATATTTGTTGATGTATTTGCTACACGTTTAGTACATCATCCTTTACGAAATTGTTGCTTAAGGTGACTCGGAAACATAAACGAAAACCCATTTATCTTATAATGAAGTCATTATTACCAACAATCCTATTGTTTCAAGATACTAGAAAATAACTGATACAAGTTTTCCACTAAAGGTCTTCCCGGTGTTAGAAGTTAAAAGTTTAATAAAAAGGGGGTCATTTGAGCCTGAACGATGGTTTCTTGGAAAATATACTTCCCGTTTCTAGTTATCTCCCTGTGTCTGCTTCCCTTTCTTTGTGTCATTCTTAGGAACGAATATATATTTCAGGAGAATTAAATATTTGACTCTAAACCAAACGTTTCAAACTCTATTCTGACTTCGTTGTCAATGGCTGTATATTTATTGATTTAAATTGCAAAATGAAATTTTGATTTATGACCTTTTGCAATTTAAATAAATAAATTTACAGCCATTGACAACGAAGTCAGAATAGAATTTGAAACGTTTGGTTTTCAATCAATATACGTCGTTTTATTTCGATTGTGGTGTTATTGCCCAAAAAAAACAAAAAAATAAACACGAATATGCCACAAACAACGTTTAGAAGACTATTATGACACTATTTTGTTTCGATTCAGATATTAATACTAATGTGTGATATTTAGTTCTTAATTTAAATATAACTGCAAAGGAACATATGACGAGTAAGTTAATTTTTAATTAAAATATAAAATTTATTAAATTACAATAATTCAGACCTTCTTCACATACTTAATATCCTTGCAGCATATAACGAAGTCACTTTAATTAAAAAAAAAAAAAAAATTGTGGGACCATGGTTTAGGTAAAGACTTTAGGATATCTTATAAATATTTAGGAAAAAATATATATCTTACAAATCTTAGAGAAAAGACAAAACCGTTGGCATATAATACTAACTTTATTTTAGATTTAGCAATTTACGTCATACCCGCTTTCTACACCAGCGCCATTCTGGTCACTTCGTAAGATTGTTATTTAATACTTTTTGCTGGACACTTTTTCAGTTTAATCCCTTTATATATAGGTTTGTCATCCATAAACTTAGTAATGTTGACTTTTTTGTCATGTTTTGACTTCTGACCTATGTCAAGTCTCAAATTTAAAAAATTGCAAACAGAAAAATGGAATGTTTATTAAGCAAAGTAAATGTTGTGGTATTGCATATTATCTGGATGTTATATTTGTTTGTTTACTATAATTTCGCCACTATTAAAAAAAATTCCATATTACTATTCTACAGCTGATCTCTGTCATTTCCGTCACTGAGCTTTATTTCATCACTTATTTAACTAGTTATGACATCAGATGTGTAAATCTCAATCCAATTTTGGTAGGATTTTCATATAAAAAACAAAACACGAACAGGCAGTTTCGTTGCCTGTGATTGCTCTCTTAAGCAAAATTTTTTTTTAATCACTCAAACTGTGTTGTCTAGTTACAAGTATATCTAGTTCTGTGAAAATCGTGGGACGTTGGTGAGACTCTAAATATTTTAATCACCCCTCACGCGAGATTTCCACTATGTTTTAGTTAATTTGAGAATTTCAAGTGATTTATTTCATGTCACTGATTACTTAAATACGGACAGGGACCTCCACGAATAAAATCTTACAATTGGGAGGTGCTTGGTCAAAATTGGAAAATCCCAGACATACAAGAGTATACTCGGATATGATAGGTTTGAGCTTTTAGGGCAAATCAGAAAATTTCTGTTAATATACATGGAAATGGGCGTTTAAAATACTAGGTAGTAGTTTTATTTCACATCTAACGAAGAAAAGTCAAGGTGGGTAGCTGTCATTCCCGCCACTAGCTTGCGACCCACTTGGAGGCATACACAATATTTGATGATGTCTATGCCCGGCATTGATTTTCTATATAATACAATCTTTCTGCTTTTAGAATTGAGGAAATTGCTATCTGTAATAATATTTAAAAAATGACGTGAGAATTCCGTTAATTCCCCATCCTCTATAATTAAATTTAAGTATTAGGGTGTGTACAAGTCACTCTCCCAATATTAGCTTTCGTTTCTTCGTAGGTTCAATTGTAAATGAACTGTTTGCAATATTTTCACCACAGTTTTAGGCTAGATCAAATCTGCTAAAGTCATTATTTCTACACAACAATTTACAAGTGCTTATGTTCCATTATTGATACGCAACATCAGAATCTGAACTATTGAAACTTTGGCTAAGCTATATATCTTGATTTTGATTCAAACATTTTCTTATGTGATCTCGATAAAAGACTGTCTGAATGAGATTCAAGCCTTAAACTTATATTCGATCATGGAGTATAAGAATTAATATGAATTGAATATTCTTTTACGAAATGAATAATATCACTACATAACATCTATTTACAAATCTTGCACAAAACTAATATATTTATCCCATTTCCTTGGTAATTTGATTATATTAATATTTTCTAGATATAACGTCAAATGTTGCTGAATCTCTTTGTTGTTGTAAGCAATGCACATATAATTCAACACGGTAGTAAACTTAGTGATTTAGCATCCTAGAACTTAAGAGACAAGATTAACGACCTAGATTTTATAATATATATTACATCGTCTATCTTACCATATTCTTACAAGCCATAAAAAAATGAAGTGGGTAAACGTTAAGCCACACATTTATGTCTTCTTTAGTACATTTCTTTTTATACGAAATACTTGGAAATATATTTTGCCTCCAGCTGAAGGATTTTCCCTACACCTAACAACGTTTCTCTATTTCTCCAAAGGAACGTTCACATAAAAACTTGATTTATTTTGAAAAAAGCTTATCTTTGCCCTTATATGGGCTAAAGCTGAACAATATCAAAGAGAAAGAAAACTGAGGCTTTTCATTGATAATAATTTCCTGGAATAGGTTTCATTTAAAAAATATGACTTAATTTTTATTTGTAAGAATGTATAGGGATCATTATGTGAATTAAAAATTTTATTAATAACTGATGGTGTTCAAAAACTTGAAAACGAATTTTTGCATTAAAATTTTAATCAATCAAGCTGACGAAAGCTTAATGGGTAAAGCTTCTCTATGCCTATCGATTAGTCAAAGAGTGACTCAATTTCTGACAAAACCGTTTTATAGTAATAATAACTTTGCTTGATGAAGTATTAAAGCTTAAAGCAAAAAAAAAATATATGAACAAATTTGAAAAGCTTAACTGGTCAGAGATTGAACGGTAATATTTGCTTAAGCAAGCTCATGCTCAAGATCTGACAGGTGAACAGGGAGTGTAGAGATTTTGCATTTAAGCTGATAAAACCTTAAGCCTTGGACACTCACACCAAACCTTGATTTTTACCGTCAATGCCTTGTCAACAGCTAGGCTGTCATATTAATTGAACAGAGCAAAACTAAATTTAGTTATACTTCTCTGAAAGTTATGATGTTATACATGGAGATTGAGACATCCGGGTAAGTAAGTAAGAAAAAAAGAAGAGTACGAAGTGAAAGAAAAGACAGACAACCTAAACTAAAAATTATCAGACGAACAAAATAAATTATGCATTGAAACAAAAGTTAACAAAGTCGTTTGAGACTGAAAGATGGAAACGAAACCTTCTTACGAAATATACTTCTCTTCTCCCGTTATCTCCCTGTCTCCGTTCTTCTTCCATGTGTCATTCTTTGTAATGGATATAAATTTTAGTAGAATTAAAATAATAGACACTACTTTGATACGATTCAAGTATTAATCCTAATGAATAATTTAGTGTTTAGAAAGCAAATAGTCACTGAAGACGACTACAGACCTGCGAACTTAAAGGGCTCTTTAGCAGAAAATAAGTGAGCAGTAACCTAGATTTGGTTTACACTATGAAGATGGCAGCTTACCTGTTGAAACGATGTTGAGTTAAAGAAGGTTTGATGTTAGGGTACAGAACTTTGTGTTTATACATCTGTGACGCAAGAAGAGATCCACAGCATTTCCAGTCCCCGATTAATAAAGGGTGTTTTTTTAGAGGTATAGAACTTTGAAATGAAATAAAAAAAGAATATATTTTTTAAATTGACATGAAATTTACTTTATTCGAAAGATAATCTTCTGGCATTATAATTTGAATATGACTTCTGGCATATGACCGCCACGGCTGGCTCGGACGTAGTCTAATCTGGAGGTCCAATTTTCGATGACTTTTTCCAAGAATTGTGGCCGTATGTCGGCAATAACAGGGCGCATGTTGTCCTCCAAGTGGTCAATCGTTTCGGGCTTATCGGCGTAGACTAGCGACTTAACGTATTCCCATAGAACTCAAGCGGCGCTAAATCGCACGATCTTGGAGGCCAATTCACGGGTCAGAAACGTGAAACTATGCTGTTACCAAAAGTTTCTTGCAATAAATCAATTGTGGCACGAGCTGTGTGACATGTTGCCCCGTCTTGTTTTAGCCACACCTCGTATGCATCATGATTGTTCAATTGATGAACGAAAAAGATGGTAATCATGGCTCTATAGCGATCACCATTGACTGTAAAGTTCTGGTCAGCATCGTTTTTAAAGAAGTACTGACCAATTATTCCACCAGCCCATAAAGCACACAACAGTCAGTTTTTCTGGATGTAACAGTGCCTCAACATGAACTTGAGGATTATCATCACTCCAAATACGGCAGTTTTGTTTATTGACGTATCCATTCAACCAAAAGTGAGCTTCATCGCTAAACAAAATTCGCTTATGAAAAGAAAAACGGGATCAACGGCAATCTTGTTTTGGGCCCATTCACCAAATGTAGCCTTGCTAGGTGATCGCGTGGCTTCAATTCTTGCACGAGTTGAATTTTGTAAGCACGCAAACCAAGATCTTTCCGCAAATTCTTCCCTAAAGTGGATGGCCAATTCCTGTGCACGATGGTGGATAGACTGATTCGGGTTTTCCTCTACGCTACGGGGTTTTCCTCTACGCTTTCTGTACGCAGTGTATGACATCTCTGTGGATGCATATTATGATTTATAGTAAACGTGGTGCGAAAACGTTGCATAGTTAATCGAATTAATTGCTCTGATGGACGATTATGTTCACTATAAAATGGATATAGTGCGCGATACGTATTTCGAACAGAACCATGATTTTCAAAATAAATTTGCACAATTTGGAAGCGTTGTTCAGGCGTAAGTCTATTCATGATGAAATGTCAAACCAAACCAAACATTAATCACTTAACAGCTGACAAGATGGCGGCCGGTAAAAAGAGTGTTGCCAACTTTATACTTCTAAAAAACACCTGTTATAAAAAGAGTTCCCCTTTTATGCAAAAAAAAATTAAAAAAACTACCGACTTGCAGTTGTATTTAAATCGATAAAATTGCTCTCTATAGTTTTTTCTCTATTTTCGCTTTGTATTGAGATATTTTCTCTTTAAAAAATAGATAATTTATGACAACCAAAAGTATAGTATATACATATATATATAAAATTTTTTTTCGGATCCATTCAGTAGTTTTTTCGAGGTACGTGTTCAAGTAGACAAACAGAAAGACGAAAGCTAAAAAAATTATCTTTTGAATTCGAAATCGCCAGCAAAATTTTCAAAAAATACTTCACATAGAGACAGGGTCTTGTTATCGTTTTCTTAAATGTATACCTAATCTAGATCTGGATTAGCTAAATTATTTAAATGAAAGTTACCAAATTTGAAAACTATGTTCAGCTCCGTAGGGCAAACAGTTTTTCCAGCTTCAGTAATCGAATCATTGAGCTTGAATATATTATAAAATTAATTTGAAAGAAGAATATATAGACGGTATAAATAAGTTCTTTGTAGTGTTGCATTGTTGAAACATATGCGATACTAACATATTACGGAAAAATACTAAAATTTTCAAAACTATTTCGAATTTTATTATTATCATTGCTGTATTTCAAAACTGTTTTCCGAACTTCGCTTTGGAGAACATAAACATTCCGAATTCAAAATATTTGTTACGTATCGTTTAACTCGAATGCTAGCTTAAGTTCAACAAACTTCTCAGTCGAAGGATTTTCAGATATTTCATAAGTCGAATGCAGTTTCCGTATGTTCCTGCTGTAAAAACTAACGTAGCCGTTTTCCTAACTTGTACAGCGCGCACATTTACGACGCGAATGCATCAAATCCATCAATACATTTTTACATCGAAAGAGTAAAATCTGCAGCAAATGGAGCTATAAATTTGGAAGATTTGCATTCGCTCGAATATTGATGACGTATGTCTGAGATATGGGCGGGTGAAACATCCAATCGAAACATCGACACAGTTCCTGCATAATGTATACTTTAAGCTGGATATATGGAGAGAGCATTACATTATTGCAGGAAAATCGGGGCCTATCTAGAGGAAATAAAGTTAAAGCTGTCGGTTTTAGTCGTTGGTAAATAATAAACCGAATTGACAGGTTGTGTTGTCGAACTCGTGTATAAAAAGGTTGTAACTAAATTTCGTTTGAAGGTAGAAAGGAACAACAGGATACATCGCCGAATGACATGAGAAAACTTGCTAATAAGCAGCGATTTCTAAAGAACTTGGCATTCAGATATGTATTTTGATAGAATTTTCGTTTTCTTTAGGGTTTCTTTTCAAATTGAAAGAGCTGAGGCAAGCAAGATATATATTAGGTACTTTATTGAAAGCTTGAAAAAATAGTGGCGTTACTCAGTCCTCGAATATTCAGTTTATAACAGGTGAGGACAGAGAGTGACTGATTAAATATATCAAAATGCAAAAACTTCAGAAATTATAAAAATGAGAAAATTGTAAAAAAGTAAAAAATATGTAAAAATGTAAAAAATCTAAAATAAAAAAAATGTAAAAAATGCAAAAAATGGAAAAAGGTAAAAATGTAAAAATTAAGAAAAAATGTAAAAAAAATGGGGGTCAGAAAAAATTCAAGTGTTAAAAATTTTAAATTTAAAATATGTCCAAATTTTGAAAAAAGTCAAAAACCCCAAAAATGGCATAAATATCAAAAATGTCAAAAATTTCAAATGTGTCGACTGACAAAAACGTCCAACGACAAAATGTCCATTTTGAATCCATTTCTTTTGACAGGGCTCCTATTTTAGCATTTTTCATCATTATACAACTAGACTAATTATTTTATGCATGTGAATTGAAAGGTAGAGTCATTTCTTTAATTAAATAGCGTAGATATTCATTATACGAATACTCATGTTTAAGTGAGGACTGAATAAACTACACCGTGTGATGAAAAATATCAAAGGCGCAAATATGTCAACAATGTCAGAAATGTTAAAAATGACAAAAAATTTAAAAAATTAATAACGTAAAAATGTAAAATGTAAAAATGTAAAAATGTGAAAATGTAAAAATGTAAAAATGCAAAAATGTAAAAATGTAAAAATGTAAAAATGTAAAAATGTAAAAATGTAAAAATGTAAAAATGTAAAAATGTAAAAATGTAAAAATGTAAAAATGTAAAAATGTAAAAATGTAAAAATGTAAAAATGTAAAAATGTAAAAATGTAAAAATGTAAAAATGTAAAAATGTAAAAATGTAAAAATGTAAAAATGTAAAAATGTAAAAATGTAAAAATGTAAAAATGTAAAAATGTAAAAATGTAAAAATGTAAAAATGTAAAAATGTAAAAATGTAAAAATGTAAAAATGTAAAAATGTAAAAATGTAAAAATGTAAAAATGTAAAAATGTAAAAATGTAAAAATGTAAAAATGTAAAAATGTAAAAATGTAAAAATGTAAAAATGTAAAAATGTAAAAATGTAAAAATGTAAAAATGTAAAAATGTAAAAATGTAAAAATGTAAAAATGTAAAAATGTAAAAATGTAAAAATGTAAAAATGTAAAAATGTAAAAATGTAAAAACGTAAAAACGTAAAAATGTAAAAATGTAAAAATGTAAAAATGTAAAAATGAAAAAATGAAAAAATGTAAAATGTAAAAATGTAACAATTTAAAAATGTAAAAATATAAAAATGTAAAATGTAAAATGTAACAATGTAAAAATGTAAAAATGTAATAATGTACAAATGTAAAAATATAAAAATGATTAAGGTTTCCTGACCAGAAATAATATATATTATATATAATATATAATGTATATTGTCTTGCGTACAAAGGAATGACACCTCGAAGAGAGTATTCAATACCTCTGACAGGTGAAGTAACCTGAAAATTTTATCGTGACATTCTGTCCTAGGAGTTAAGGGAGAACAGCAATTACACGGAACGGCTCCAGATTCGGAACCTCTATGTGCTAATTCTCTCGAAAATCCTAGATATCGGACATCTCGCATCTTCAAATTTAACGAAATGTATCAAATACATAACGAAGTGTTCGAGAGGACCTTCAATTATGGGAAGCGCAACTGATGAAGGTTCCCTGACCAGAAACAGTATATATTATATATAATATATAATGTAAATTGTCTTGCGTACAAAGTAATGATACCTCGAAGAGAGTATATTATCTAGGAATTATTATTTCCAAGTTCGGTCCATTGACAGTTCTCCTCTTTAGGTATTCCTTGTTATCACGCTTCAAGATTGCTTAAATTGTTTGTATTAAGTTTTAGTCTACATGTCTCAAACTTTCACCAGTATATATATGTATGACCACAAACCCAAGTCATACTGTTTAAGTAATTTTTTGTTATTAGGTCATCAGTTAACTGTTTGAAGAGCAGTTTTTTTGGTTTCGTTGTTTTAAAAAATCATTTCATCATTCTGAATTTTATCCCTAATGTTTAACATTACCGATATTTAGGTTGTTTGTATTGAATATAGGTTTTGCAGTAAAAACTGTTTAATATTGTCTAAATCCTTTTCCCTCTAAATGTTTTAATCTTTAAATAAGTATTATTTCAATTAGCATTAACAAAGTTTAATATTACTGCCAAATATTAATAAAACAGAGTTAATAACACGGCTTTCATCTAGCGCATACTTCCTCTAAACATATTTTTCAAAATTTCACTCAACATGTAGCAACTGACAGAAACTTTTCTAGTTAAAACACGTTATTTTTCATTTCCCGATTTCTATGCATTCACTTTATCCTCAATTTGAATAAAGTTTTGACGAAAATTCGCACTTACGACGAACACTATTCTCGCAAAACTTACCGACGACAACTTTCAATTCAGTTCTCACCAGCTTTTTTTGCATAATTTTCACCGCCGTGAAAAGTTATGAACTGTTGTTTCCTGAAGTTGCAGATGATAGTAATAGAATGTGATTTATAGCGCTGAAACTCGGCATTTGAAAATAACCCAAAAGTTCTGGAAATGTCGAACTTTAATATATTATATTTTCTCACTTGTCAAATTTTCTTAATATATGTCTACGTTTTCTGTCATCAATATCACTTCGGGGATGTTTATAACCTGGCTGTCTTGTTTGCATGGTAATTTCTTTGACCTACATTCGTGACGGGAAAAAACATTGCAATGTGCATTTTGGGGTATGCGAGGAATTCCTTGTGTGTGTTTCAATTGCATTCTGTGGGATCTGATACGCAAGCAGTTTTGTGAAAATAATGTTCCAATGTCATGTTTAACAACTGTTTTTACTGAAGCGGCAAAATGGAATTCCGTTTTAATTTTTTATTCTTTAATGAACTTATTGCTCCATTCTATAGTACTGATATTTTAAACACATTTAAACAGTTTTTGAGACATGATAAACTTTGACAATTTTGATCCACAAAATATTGAACCGTCAGGAGATATAGTGAGGCAAATTCTTCTAGTTATCAGGAAAATTTGTGCAAGTGAAATAGTATTAATGTAACAAATTTCATAATAGTAATCTACTCTGTTTATCAAATATCAAAACTGATCGCACTAGTTTGTAGTCGAATATTAAAAAACCAGATGCCGCATGTATGGGAGACTCATTCGGGTCATACCAGATATTTGGTTCACACAATTTCATTGCATATAATCGCCCGACAACCAACCTTTTACAAACCATTACTTTCAAAAATCGAGAATCCAGCGTCCTGAAGTTTGCAACATACGAGTGCCGATGACCGCTGTGTGCCTATGGCGAAGTCTGCAGGTAATGTGTATATAATATGGTGTATGCGCTGACACCAGTATTCAACAAAATAGCTATTATCTGAAAAATTAGTTGTGTTTTTTAAATTATACATATATTACCAAGCAAAACTGGTCCGAGGCGATTCCACAGCGTACGAGCTTGATTTCATAAACTTTTTTGGTCCCATAAAAAAAATGTTTATATATGTTTTGAATATCTGTTTGTCTTTGTCTGGCATTAATTCCTTTAGTCATATTGTGTTAGTCTTCATTTCCATCACGATACACTTATAACGGTATGCCGATGGGTATCCAGCAGTCTGGTATGACGTCACGTTGGAGTCAAAATTTAAAATTCTTAAAGCTAAACACATAAGGGAGTAGCGTTTTCGTAACAATAATTAGTTTCAAAGACCTATTTTGTAATACAACTGAATTGGATATATTATCGATCATATGTAAAAGTTAATGATTGAATGTAAATGTTAGTTTCCACTCAATTATTATAAAATGAAATGAACATTTTCATTTTTTGACAAAAGCGATATTTATTTTTATTCATTTGCTGAAGGTGATGTGAGCAACTGGTCAACATTTACCTTTGAAAAATATGTTATATCATGTAAGAAGTACCAAAAATTTAAAAACATTATCTGTTAACAATAAAAAAATCGACTTATATACTATTTGACTAGATTCTTTTTAAAACATTAATATTATTGTTAATAACTAAAGTATTCAAGTGGATCTATATTCTGTTAAAATGTGAAGGATGATTTGAGACTTTTGTTGAACTAATATTTCAACAACTAGGGAGAATTAATCATATATAGAATAAATAAAACTACAACGTCAAATGTGAATTATTTTTTATTTGTTAATTTATATAGTTTTTTTCCAATTTTCTTTGGCAGTTGCATATTAGCATTAATAACATGCAGCAGTTGATTTTTAATCTGTTTTTCAAGTATTTTCATTTTCTCTTTTAATTCAGTGACTTCACGAAAATAATGATAAATAATAATTTGTTAATACAAATTAAAATTAAATAAATTTAATTTACCTACATTCAACATTAATTGCACATTTACTAGGTGCTGTCTCAATCATTAAGAGTTCACTAATAAACTGAGGTTTGATATTTCCAATAAAATTTTCACTAGAATTGTCAACATAAGACTCATTCGGATCAGATTTTTGTAACAATTATTTGATAGTGTCTCGTTGGTTCCTCTTATCAATTCTCTTTGAATGGTATAAATCAATTTTTTCTGACAGGTATCAGGAAGTTGTAATAATGGGACTGCATCTGATTTTAAATTTTGAATATTTTTTGTAAGATATTGCAATAGTCTTTGCCGCATAGAAACTTCAAAACAATTCTCCTCAAAATGTAAGGAACATATACGGGCTAAAGTTTAAAAGACAGTGACAATAAAAAACTATAAGGTTATGTTTGCATTTTTCTTAGTAATATTAATAAAACTAATAATAATAATAATAATATAAGGGTATCGTGTAATGAATGCTTTGACTCTAACGTGACGTAATGCGCACAACCGTTCGAATTTGAGCTGACAAATCAGCATACCGTTATAAGTGTATCGTGATTTCCATGTAGAACGGGGTCTGATTTAAACTCTGAGACATTTGACATGTTTGAAATATACAGATTTTCCAGTAGGAATGAGGTTGTTGCCGAAAAAATAAAAAATATAAAAAGCATCCTTATAAGTTTTTCTCCAACAGGATATGACATATGATTTTTTTAAGAGAGGTCTTATTTACTAGTAGTAGTAGTCCACATTTGAGCAAATAAACATGGCTCGTTTCGAGGGAATTTAGTTACCAGGAAAAATTTAGTTTCAAAGTATTTTGCTTATTGAAAATAGTATGTTTAGTTAATTTATTTATGAAGGAAGTTTGAATTCAGGACGTTATGTAGAAATTCTAGGACTTGTGGACAATTTTCATCTACAAGGAGTTTATCCTATTCACCATGATGCTGCAGAGTAAACTAATCAACAGAACTGCCGTTATATAATGTTAATGACATCTCGAAGGAAGTATTAAATATCTCTTGACTGGTGAATTTAAGTTGAAATTCCTAACCTACGGATTACCAGGTAAAAGCAGTGACATGAATTAGCTCCAGATTAAGAATCTCTGCGTACTACTTTCTCTGAAAATCACAGATTTCGGACATTACATCTAACCTCCTACGACCAGCATGTGCAACAATATCACCCATATATATATAGATTATTATTCCGTCATTAACATACAAGATAAATAGTAATGGGCCAAGAATTGTTCCTTGAGGGATACAAGTGATAATATACTACTCAAACATCATTACATTTAACTTTGTGTTCGTTTTAAATAGGATTCAAATAATTGGTTTATTGTATAAGATTTTGTATAACCGTTTAATCAAATAAGTGTGAGCATTTGGATTATGAAAACCGAAATTATTAGAATACTTGGAGAGGCGCAAATATCTAAGATCCGAACTTAGTTCGACCTTAGCTGATAATAGAATGAAACATACTTTATAATAAATTTTGTATATTAGGAAATACTTTAAAAATGGGTTGCCTAAAGAATTCCTGTACAGACTATTTTAAATAATTTTTAAAAAATGATTTTTATGATCTCATTTATAACGCGAGGGGAAATGTATGACAGAGAGATCGGAGGTAAGTATACCGTGTAATAATAAAGGACCCAGCATGGATTAATAGTTGAACTAATTAAATGTCAGTTGCTCCAAATTATTGCTCACTGTTAACTCTGTCATTTTCTGTCGTATAAATACCGAGCATACGCAGTTTCTTATGATCGAGGTACTATCACGTGCGACTGCGATGTTGGGTCCTTTATTATTAGATGGTATACTTACCTCGGATATCTCTGTTACACATTGATATAATTTTTTTTCTATTATCCAATCAAGTGAAAGTAACTGGCATCGACATACTTGTTTATATGTGGCAACCCAGTAGTTCGTCCAGGCAACCCAACGGCTGCACATTTTATGTTTATACTAAAGATAAAATTTTCTTATTATCTTGATGATGCAACATTTAATTAATAATCGGTTTTAAAAAATAATTAAAAATAGTCTGTCTAGGATTTTCTGAAGCAACCCATTTTTAATATATTTTCTAATATACTAAATTTATTGAAAAATATGTTTCATTCTATATAGAGACACGCATATGAGTGCCTAACGAATAAGACCAAGCTGAATTATAATACGAAAGAAGTCTAACAGTATAGAAGAATTGGGTTGGCAGACGATGAGTTTCCTAGCAATGATGGCATTAGAGTAATATTTCGACTGCACAGGAGTTATCAGTGTGGCAGTTTGGTCTAGCAATCATTGAGAGAGCTACTACATCTAAGAAATAAAGAATTTTCCTCGTATGCCTTTTTAAGGAATATCTTTATTAACTCCTCTAAATTGCCGAAGACGTTTTAGTAAAAGATGTTAATACTTGAAGGCAAATTGAATATTTGTAGGTTTAATTGACGATAGTGTTGGTGTATATTAAGTATATCATCCTCCAATCACATGATTTTGAGACCCCTTACTTCTGAAAGATCGTCCTTGATAAAAAATGGACATATTTTTCGTATAATTTATTAAGAACACTTTCGGTATATTAAGAATACATAAAGTGCACGTTATCGATTTCTACAAGAACTAAAAGTCTTTGGGATCATTTTACTTACAATTTTTACGGCAAAAGGAAAATTGAATTCTGTTCCATAGAAAATTGAAAATATGAAATATATATATATCCCAGAATACTGAAATAAAATAATGCATTTCATTGATGTGTTCGAATATTCTATCCTTGTAGACATTACTGTACGTAATGCATGACGAGATAGCCTGGATAGGAATTGAAACGTGTATAAATGGATATGTGTGATATGCTGTTATGCATTTCAAATGCACTGCCTAGTATGTTCAAACTCTTTTACGTTCTTGGGTTAGAACTCTTTCAGACATTTACAAGAGCTTCAAGGTAATAGAAACTTGTTTAGTAACCCGGAAACTTGGAGTTTAAAAAAATGGTTATAAATAAAAAGATCATGTGACATATTTCTTCAAAATATTTGTAGTGGCGTAGATAGTTGTTAATTTAGAATACAGAGCAATACTTTTTGGAATTCTTGCCTGAAGACGTACCATGAAAAAACTACTGGATGGATTTTGATAAAATATAGTCTGGACCGAATTAAAAGATACAGAATAATAATTAGCTAATATCTGAAAATTACTAAAAACATAAAAAATGTCAAAATTTTCAACAGACAAAAAAAAACGTGAAAAATGGCTTAATCTTAAATGTTAGTAATAAATCACCTATGGGCTGATTTGTCTACAACTTGCGAGGCGACGGCCAGTCAGCTAGTATATAATATTACTAAACGGGCAATCTTTGCATTTATGTATGTCCAGATCTCCTCGAAAACTGCTCTAACCTCTTTTTGACAAAGAAGAAATATCAAACCGAAAATTTAAGATTAAACGTTTAGTTACAACATACAGCGATTGACAAAGACTCCAGGATTGGAGTTGAGCAAACCCAGATCAAGACTATTTACGTATTAGAATTCTGGGTGATCTTATTTTGGGCATTTTTTTCTATCAGTATATCTCTGGAGAATAATTGTTGTAGATACAACTAGTAATATGGATAATTTTTCGAAACTGACTTATTTTTACCACTTAACAATTGTAAGAAAGATATAAAAAAATAAATTAACAGGCAAAATAATCAAAGACCTCAATAATCTTTTCGAAATTAATATCTAAAACGTCAAAAACGCTAAAAATGACAAGAAAATTAAAAAAATGTCAAGAATTTAATTTATGTCAAAAATTTAAATAAATGTCAAAAAATCTAAAATGATGGCAAAAATGTCAAAAATGTTAAAAATGTAAAAAAAAAATTCTAAAAATGTCAAAATCGTCAAAGATTTTAAAAATGACAACCATGTCAAAACTGTCACAAATAGAGAAACGTGAAAAATGCCAAAAATGCAAAAAAATGTGAAAAATGCGAAAAATGTGAACAATGTCAAAAATCTTAAAAATGTTAAAAATTTATTAATATTACTAAAAGATCTCCTCAAAAACAGCTCTAAAGACATTTTGACACAGAAGAAAATTTGTATCAAAGCGAAAACACACATCAATTGACAACGAATCCAGAGTTGGAGTTGAACAAACACAGATAAGTATCAAGACACTACTTACAGATTGGAATACATGGTGATCTTATTCTGGACATCTTCTGCTTTCAGTATATGTGTGAAGAATAATTTCTGTACACACAACTAGCAATCTGGACAATTTTTCGTAACTGGCTTATTAACTACTACTTAACACTTGTAAGAAAAATTTGAAAGAACCCAAATTAACAGGCAAAATAATCAAAGACCTCAAGAATCTTTTCGAAATGAATTTCTAAAACGCCAAAAATGAAAAAAATGCCAAAAATGCTAACAATGTAAAAAATATATCTGTTTTCGCCATTCCTTTCATTTGATATATTACATGATGTGTTAGAAAACAATTTTAATTTTATAATTTTCATTTAATTCTGTAATTTGCCCATTAAATTAATATTAGAGGTTTCTCTTTATTTTTCCAGTAAAATTCAGATGAATCTCTACATTTATAGTTTTTTTTTTAAATTTTACGCCTTCTAGTTTCGGAGATAAGGTAGGGGGAATGGGTAAAAATTTTTATATTTTTGTTAATATCTTTAAAATAATTTATTTTATAAATATGAAAAAAATATATTTGTTTTCGCCATAATAAGCCCTTTAATTTGATATATTACATGATGGGTTAGAAACAATTTTAATTTTATATTTTCTATTTAATTCTGTAGTTTGCCTCCAGAATTCATAGTAAAGGTTTCCCCTAATTTTTCCGGTAAAATTCAGGTGACGCCCTATATCTCCATTTTTTTTCAAAATTTTACTTCTTATAGTTTCGGAGATAAAGGGGGAGGGGTCCAATTTTTAAATTTTTACCCCCCCCCCCGAAGTAACCGTAAAATCAAAATATCTTCACTTACGATATGTACTTCTCATCGGAACAACAAACAATACACTGATACCAAATTTCAACCTTGTGCGTCCAGTAGTTTAGGAGAAAATTGCTGTGATGTGAAAGAAAATCAGAAATCCAGAGTGATATTATAAGTGTATCCGTATAGTGTATATACGGAACCCTAAAAAATGACAAAAATTTGAAAAATGTTGATATTTATTACATTAATGTTAAAAATGTAAAACAGTTTCAAAAATTTCAAAAATTTCAAAGTTGTCAAAGATGTTAAAAATGACAAAAATGTCAAAACTGTCAAAAATATGGGAAATCTTAAAAATGCCAAAAATGTGAAAAATGCGAAAAATATGAAAAATGTTAAAAAATTTAAAAATGTTAAAAATGTCAAAAAACTTAAAAATGTCAAAAATGTCAAAAATGTCAAAAAAAGTAAATAAAAGGAAAAAATGTTACACATGTTAAATATGTCAAACAAAATTCGGGACCAATCGAACTATGTACTTCAGGTCCCATATGGTCTTAAAAATAAAAGCAAAACTTAAGAAACCTGACTAGAGTTTGGCCAAGTTTCTTGTTTGGTATGTTGAAAAAAATCTTGAGATGCAGAGACCTGAAGATGATTGGCTTTCAGAGCATCCAGATCATTCTACGACGCTGGAATAAAAACATTCCTTCTAGCTGGAGAAAATATATTTACAAAATCAGCACGTTTACATTTAGTTTACTCCCGTACAAATTATGGTTATGTGCATTTCTGACAGCCAAAATTACTTTAAAAGCAAAACTTCATATTGTTGAGTAAACCGGTAATATTCCTGTTGTCATAAAACTCGAATTTCTCTAAAACGTTATATACACAAACCGAGCTTCCATTTTCATAATGCTTATAAACGACTAAACACTTTTCTTACGTAACGAGTCATAAACACTCTGTCAGAGAAATTACCATCTGACGCAAGGGAGCATCGATATCAAAGTCATTGAGATGGTGATATACTCTGCGGCAGACATTTATTAAGAAGGAGCAAGAAGAGGCAAGAAACGATAATATATTAAACTTCGACGTTTAGAGAAGTTTTTCTTACGCTAAACCTCGTTATCTTCCAGTGATACGAATCATAATGTATATAATCTATGAAACTTCCACGAGTTTAAAGTTGTCGACTAGTTTTTCAAGAATAACGTAGTTGTGGTCATTCTCACACATTTTTGCTCTATTTACTTTTCACTCGGGATGTGGATTTCTTCATTGTAAAGATCTGCGATGTGGAAAATGTTATGGAAATTGGGAATATGATATAGGTTAACAGTTCTCGTGGAATTGCGATTCTTTGAAGCTGTTTGGAATAGTTGAATTGGAAGCAGTCTTGCAAATAACGTCTACTATGATGCGTTATTTTTCTCTTTCACCAACATTTGTATCTAAAGAATAGTCATCGCTTATCGCTAAAAGTATAGGCGTTGGTTTTGGGACATTGTATAGTAACGATACAGTGAAATTACACTAGAAAATTTCTCTTACAACTGCCAGCCACCTTCAGTCGTGAAACCTTAAAATGTTATTTAAATTCTATTGCAGTAATGTGGCGTCGTTTGATTGGATAATGGTGATCGAGTGGGTGGAGACGACATGTCGGTCAAGTGGACTCTATCATACATGTTTGTTATATTCTATGGTCATTACCGTTTATGTTTTAAATGCTGAATGGTACAAATCCATTATTCTGCTCTTTTGATATTGAAATTCGGTTTAAAAACCACGGGTTTACTTAGATTTTGATATTGGGTTGAATAAGCATCAAAGTGAAAGGTCTTTTTGAAACAGATGTATGTTGACAGAAGTATTGTGCGTTTACTTATACACATTGCAAATTTAGATGAGTTAATTACAATTTGCAACGAACTGAAACTAAATAGTTTATGTAACACTTCGTTTTTGTTTGCGGTTTTGTACAAATATTTCTCAGAAGTTGTAATTTTTTTTGAGGATATATAGAATAACCTCTGGATCTGCTTTAATAGAGTACAAGTTAAAATATTCATTTTGATCAAGCACGCTTCAAAAAATATAATTTATAATGATTGAACAACATTTTTTGGAAATATAAAATGATATGGAAACCTTTTGGAATATTCCTTAATACAATGGAGTTAAAATTATCCATATTGGTTAAGTCCCATTAGAGTCGATCAGGATGTTTACTTGCAGACGCGAGATGCAAAGACCGTCATCTAGGATTAACTTTAACCTCTTAGAGATATTGAATACTCTCTTCAAGGTGTCATTCTTTCAAGGTCTCAATCAGACCCCGTTTTCAATGGTATTAACATAAATGAACAAGAAATTAAAAAATTAAAAGAATTCGTAATGACAAATGACAAATGTGGTAGATTGTCAAATTGTTATTTAGGATCATTCAATTTTAAAATTTTTTAATTTCTTGTTCATTTGTGTTAATATCGAGAAATGAGTTACATTGTCTATCAACTTCAGACTAGCATTGATTGGTTAACAACATGAAATATTTATCTAATAATAATTTTTATCATTTCTTCACTATTTAATCTCTACCTCTATTAACAAACAACCAGAATTGGCAGACAAAGCCAACATTAATGCGAGCAAAGCTGCAGATAAAAGCAAAAATTTTATATTTTTGAAATTTTAGAATTTGTTTTTATATTTCTGATACTGTCTAAATTTTTGATATTTTTTTAGTTTACATGTTTTAGACAGTTCCAATATTTCGGTTTACTTGATATTTTTGATAAGTTTGATATTATTTTGAGAGTTTCTACATCCTTGCTAATTGATATTACGAACTATGAGACATTTGAGCCCGAGAAGTTTTAAGCTGTGAGAAAAAGATTTAGTTAACAGATTGAATAACACTCAGTCGGTGACGTCGTTACATACCGTTTACTTAATTTTGACATTTTTTGGGATACTTGATAGGTAATTGATTGATATTTGTGTCATTTCTATTATCCTTGGTATTTCTTAGAATTTATTACGTTATAAGATGTTGGGACATAAAGAGAAGTGTCGTTGTTTTGCATCTTAACAAACAGTTCTATTGTGTGCTTCCGCTGACGAGGATTATTGATCGTTTCCGATAAACTATCCAGACGTGTGTACTGCATTAAAGTGGGAGGTAAAGTTTCAGGCTGAACAAGTAACGTTTCTGAGAACAATGAATATGGAACTTGAAGTGAAAATAGTGCATTTTGATATGCCTGAAGGCACTGGATGCTTTACTGAAAATTTACTTCGATATTATTTACCAAAATTGATGCACACATATGGAGATTCTGAAATAATAGAAGTCGAGAGGAATCTTGCTCTTGACATCAGAAATTAAATCCACAAAATAGTTGTTTGGAACAGTTCATACTTTATATAAATTTGCCAAATTAAATCGGGAGGATAAAAACTAAGTTCATAAACGATATTCCTGTAATGCTTGATTCACCCCAAAGAAATCCAAATTTTTGCTATGGCTCTCCTGGATGCACCTACCACATTTTGACATTTTGTTTTTTTTTTCTATTTTTAACATTTGATATGTTTGTCTTTTTACGCATGTTTTATGTTTTTGAAATTTTAATTGTTTTTGCCATCAAGTATTTATAATATTTTTGGCATATTTCATGTATTTGCAATTTTTCGCGAAATGTAATGTCACACAACTGAAGTCACCTTCCGGTATAGTCAAAACTGGCCTTCAGTTGAAAATATTTTAACTAAAAGAGCATACTCGGAAACCCTCACACGCAGTTCTCTAACGTAGTTTTCCTGAAACGCTTATCGTAACATTTCGTTTGAAGGATCAGGTATAGTCTATTAATAATGTTCCATATACAGTTGCAATATTGTTATAATATGAATATACAACTAGAGCAAAATATACAAGCGGCTTTTCTCCAATCTCAGTTAAACGCTTCATTCCATATGATATTACAAGCTTACAGTGTCTATCCGCTGAAAATCGTCCTCAAATCCGGCATATTGACTGAAACTACAATCGTCATATATGCGACCTTATTACTTCGTTCCGAAACTGAACTGCAAAATGCCGAGAGCTCGCTCCAAATTAAATGCGCTAAACTTTCACATTGTTAGCCGATTACCGTTGCACAAAATGAAAATCTAGAGATATCCAGATCTCGTAAACAATATCCCGTGCCATAGAACATGTGTACATCTATAGCGTGTTTTGCAAAATGAAATGCTCTAGGACACAAATAAAGGAAGTGGAAAACGGAAAATGCGGATACCAAGTTTTCCATTGACACGAACAAAGCGTAGGAGGTTGGAGTCTGACTTGGGAAAAATAACTTAGATTTATGTCGGTTTTGGGTTGTGGATTCGGATATGCTTGACGGTTCGGGATCGATTTTTCGTTAGTGTTTTTGCGGGGCGAACTCTTGAAATGTTGGGGCATAAATGAGAAGCGTCGTTGTTTTGCATCTTAACAAACAGTTCTACTGTTTACTCATGCTGACGGGGAATATTGATCGTTTCCGATAAACTATCCAGACGTGTGTACCGTATCAATAGTGGGTGGTGAAGTTTCATATTGAATAGGTTTCTAAGAACAAGGAATATGGAACATGAAATGAAAATAGATTTTGAATTGCTTTAAGGCACCCGATGCTTTACTGCAAATTTACTTGGTTATTAATAACCCTAGTTGATTGTTTTATGAGTCGAGCTCTAGACGATTTTGAGGGAGGAGTATCACTCGGTAGTAAAAGAGTAACAAACTTACGAAACGCAGACGATACAAGGTTTCTGGGCGAGAGAAAAGGCAGAAATGAAGATAATGTTAGATAGAAAATGCTAAGCGGGGGCCTGGAAATAAATATTAGGAAGACTAAACTTATGGTAACAGACAGTAGTGAAATCTTCTCACGATCGAACATCCCTAGTATAGAAAATGTAGGTGAATTTGTACAGTTTAGAGCCCTACCAAGTAACCAAGCAGGGTGTCAAAAAGAAATAAAAAGGCCAATAGAAATGGCACAGGGAACCATCAGCAACCTTATAAGAATATGAAAAGGTCGTCGAATTACAAGAAACACGAAGATCGTATTGGTCAAATCTCACAAATTCTCAATCTTCCTGGATGGAGCGGAATTGTGAACGATGAAAACATCAGATATACGATGCACTAATGCATCTATATTGAAGGAGTTGAAGTGTCAAACACAGATTGTTCCCAATACCTCGCCGGCGAATCTATCTTAAAATACTTGGGATACACTACAAGACGAGAGGGAGATAATCTAGAAAAATTAATAGTACAGAGAAAGGAGGATGGTAAACGATCGAGAGGCAGGTCACCGGTTATATAGATAGGCCAAGTAAAGAAAATTACAAAATACACAACTACAAACCCTACTTACTGAAACAATGAACCACAGGCAAGGAAAACCAATGCAAATAGATATAAAAGATTTCTAAAGATCACGATTTCTCATACATGCGACTAAGACTATTTTTATGGATTTGTTGGAGCATGATCCATTTGAACATTTGGGTCTTGTTAATGAAAATATGATAAAATATCAATCTGAGGTTGAGAGTTTTACATAGTCATAATTAACATAAAAAATGTTATTCTTTTAGTAGTATTATAACAATAGACAGGTTTTCGCTGCAAAAACGACGATCTGCCTCCATTGTTCTCTGCCCATCGCGACTTCCCTCTAGTTGTTGACATTCGTATCTGCATAATTATGTTATCTCTCCTCTTGATTTTTGGTCGTCCAAGGGGTCTTATGCTTGTTGGATTCTAATTTAATACCATATTAATGTGGTATATATTGTTACAACAATTACTTTGACATTACTAATTGAGAAATTCTCTTGAAATTAATCATCGCAATAAAAACTAATTCTCTGAATCAAAGGACGTTTAGTAAAAACGAATTTTACTAAATATATTATTATGTGTAGAAAAAAAAAGCAAACAAAATTTTTTAGCATTATACCAGAGAAAACAGCAGTACTCCAGAATAACTGAGATGGATAGTAGTAGTAGATAAACCGATATACGGCTGACCACTTTTAACTGTGAATTGAGAATTGGTTATCTGTTTTTACACATAGTTCGGTGTATTTAACACATAATTTAGTTAGATTGATAATTTTTTTTTGTATCTCCAAACATTAGATGGTAATTGTAAGAACTATTCTAAATAAGGTTGTTTAAAAGGCAACAATCTCATTCCTAATAATAAGCAACCAGGAAGATTGAATTCCGAAGTACAATGGACGCAACGAAGTTCATTTAAGAAACTTTGCGTTCTGTTATTGCCTGTGCAAAATTTTTGAAATGCCAAATTGAATTTAATGATCCACATTTTGTGTTTTTCGAATATTCCGTTATATAAATATAATGTTTATTTATTCATACACCCAAATTGCCTACATGTTTCTCCAATATAAAATTCATGACATTCATAAGATATGTTATAAATCCAATTTTTTGTGTTTTAAGTTGTGTTTATTGGTTTTGATTGCAATTTTAAATACACTGTTCGTAATCTCAACTGTGATATTTTCGACATTATATGTTTTTACATTTTGCCATTTCTGATATTCTTGTCATTTTTGAAATGTTCTGGATTATAGGATTTTGCAGGTAAACAATTCAAATCTTGACGCTTAAACAGAGTGCCTTAACAAACAGCTCTATTATTTACTTACGCTGACAGGGAACAATAAATGTGAAAGATGAACATGGAATTTGAAATGTCATAAATACTTTAAAGCACCGGTCTTTTTCCTTCCAATTTACTTATTTATTAATTAAAAAAATTGATGCTCTATTATGAAAGCTTTGAAATGAAAGAAGTCGAGATGAACTCTGAATTTGAAATTATATATAAAACTGCAACATTATCTCGGGAGGATAAGGAGTATCAAAAGTTTATATATGTTATTCTATTAGTACTTGAACAGATCAAAAGGTATTCAAATATCATTTGTTTCATTTTAAAAAGAGACTTGGATTTGAAAAGAATAGATTGAAATTGGTCCATCAAACTGATTTATGTCTTAATATTTGACATTTAATTGACACTTTCGGTGTTTTTAGATATTCGATACTTTTGTTTGTTTTAGACATATTTATTACATTACATATGTTTATTATTTTTCCTGTATTTGATATTTTTGGCGAGTGTAGGAAATTTAGAAATAGTAAGGTCATAGCGTACTGTCGATTCCTTCGGTTTGCTGTCAGCCTTAGAACAAAAGGCCATTTTAGCGTTTCGTGTCTAATAAAAATGAGCTCTTATTGGACTTAGAGGTTGTACCTGCTGGAGATGGTAAGACTATAGAGAGAGAGGGCAATAGTGAGGGCAAGAGGCTATTTCACTCGGTCGGGTGCTGCTTCCATTGAAGTACGATCAGCATGTTGTTCATTGGCTGCTTCCACCCACCAAGTGAAATAGCTTGTTACTGTCTCTGTTGTCCCCTCTTTCCAGCCTTGCTACGAATTTGTGCATTGCAGGCTATCTCCAGAAGGTACATGCTCTAAGTATAGGACTACCTTATGTCAACCAGTGGTAGGTGGCACCCCAAGCTGTTGATATTAATATTGATATTCGAATTATCGTAGGTAGGACATTTTATATTTAATAAATTTTTTATTTTGAAAGATTGCAGTGCTTATAATATAAGAATGAATTGTTTACAAACAAACTTATTTTCTCTTTGAAACAACCACTACTACCCTTAAGGAGTACTATACAATTTCGTAGAACCCCCTCCCCAAAATGTTGCAGACAAAAGTATTGATCCAAGAAAAGTTTCAATAAACCTTAACTTAAGAAACAGTAGAGTTAAGCCTTGAACGGGAAAATACACAACTCATTGATTCTAAACAATAATGTCAAAAAATTAAAGATCAATTGTAAATTTAATTAGAAAAAATATTCTTCTCTGAACCTCTGCCAAAACTTATGTAAGTGAATATTGCTCTATCATTGCTGCTAGCGTATTGTAAATCACACTATTTTAGAGTGATAAAAAAATTCTTAATTATCCATTTGAATGTTTAAATGTGGCCATAAATGTCTAGTGACACGTTTTATTGGCAGTAAAAAAGGGAAATAGATATCGTAAAGATTTTCAATTTATGAGCCTGTCGTGGCAATTCCTCAATAAATTTAATAAAAGATAAATTTGCTTATTGGCTTTTTTATTAAATTGAGTGTTCTAAATGCAAGCTGTATGATACAAGTGATATTGTGTGGATTGTAGTAATATAAACTTTGTTTATAAATGAAGGATGTCTATCTATCTTTGACAATTATATTCATCAATTCATAGCCAAGACAGAATTCTTTTTAATGGACTTATTTCAGAAATTATGTATATGACGTTAAGGAGCAATATAAAATCTTAGGAGACAAAAACCAAGCTAAAATAGTTTTAATAACAAATAATTGATTACGATCTGTTCTCCCATATTCAATTAAATGTAGCACATCTCATTCTGGCGTAGGCGCCAAGCGAATGCGCTAATTAGCACATATTAGAAGTTATAGGCAGAATAAGATTTTATTGTTATATGCCACGGACAACTTTCCGAAAATAGTTCCCATCCATAAGTTACGCTTAAAATCAAGTGTCACCACAGTCAATAAAAGAATTTCGACAAACAAAACCTGCATCACGCGCCAAAACAAAACATCCGATATTAGGTTTCCGCGGAAATTGCGAAACGCAAGAATCCGGAACAATCCGACAAGAAAAAATATAGTGGCGCACAATTGCTTCCTGTTGCCAGTTCGAAAAACGATACAAAATACTCTCCGAAGTTGATTGATGGATCGTTCCTTTGTAAGACGTTAAGGGCCGTTCGATAACTGTCAGGAAAACTCTTTTTTTTCTCTTTCCTTCTACGACGTAATAAATTTACGTTGATAATTGATGAAAACGTAGTCGAGTGCCGGTTTTCATCGAACATCCGGAATTTTAGAGCCGAACAGAGTTCCTCAAATCCGAGAACGGCCATCGTATGAGTGAGTCAAGTAGTATAAGCGACATCACGTCAGTTTCAGTGACTTTTTGAATTTATTAACTCATGTATAAAGTAGTTTTGAAATATTGTCAATAATTTGTACATTATATAAGATTTTGGATATTTGACTATATTAATATGAGGACATTTTGATAAGTCAGTGATTTATTGAAAAAAATATATTTTTCTTGACCAATAAGGGTTCAATTTCTCTCTCTTTTTAGCTTTTTAGCTCCACAAATTTACTTCAGCGATTTTCCAGTTTATTTCTCCTTCCAAAAAAACAGGTTTTCCTAAAGTCTCCTCTTTAGACAACCCAAAGCCTTATGGCTCATCTATCTTATCAGGTTTGGAAATAGGAAATTGTCTCCTGGGGTTAAATCAGTTCATAAGTTTATGAATTTTTGCAATTGTGACTACATCATGGATTATATACACAATATACGGATACCCTTATAATATCACTCCGGATTTCTACCACTTTCACGTCACAGCAATTTTCTCCTAAACTACTGGACGGAAAAGGTTGAAATTTGGTACCAGTGTATAGTTTGGTGACCCGATCAAGAAAATGAAGAAATTTTTATTTGAGGGGTACTTCTGGGAGATAAAACTAAAAAAAATCGATCGTTCCTCCCCTTATCTTCGAAACTATAAAACGTAAAATTTTGAAAAAAATTAGAAATATCTGAATTTTACCGGAAAAATAAGGCGAAATATCTACTATCAATTTTGGGGGGCAAATTACATAATTAAATGGATAATATAAAAATAAAACGTTTCTAGCGCCTCATGTAATATATCAAATGAAAGGGCTCTTTATTGCGAAAACAAATATATTATTTTTCATATTTTTAAAATAAATTATTTAAAAGATACTAACAAAAATATAACAAATTTTACCCATTCCCCAAATCTTATCTCCGAAACTATAAGCCGAAAAAAATTGAAAAAAATTAGAGATGTAGGGCCTCACCTGAACTTTACTGGTAAAATAAGGAGAAACCTCTAATATTAATTTTACAGGGCAAATTACAGCATTAATTGGAAAATATATAATTAAGATTATTACTTACACATCATGTAATATATCAAATCAAAGGGGTCATTATGACGAATATAAATATATTTTTTCATATTTTTAAAATGAATATTTTAAAATATAAGAACAAAAATATTTAAAAATTGACCTATTCCCCAAACCATAAGACTTAAAATTAAACACATCACGCAGTATATCAAATAAAAGGACTCATGAGGAATTTAAATATATATTTTTCATATTTTTAAAATTAATTGTTTACAAGATATTAAGAAAAAATCTTTTTAAAATTCTCATTTCCCGCTTTATTTTCGAAACCATACTACCTAAAATTTTGAAAATAATTACGGGTGCTTGGGCTCACTTGAAATTTATAAGAAAAATTAGTAGAAAACCCCAATAACAATTTTGGGGACAAATTATAGAATTAAATGGAAAATAAATATAAAAATTCAAACACATCATGTACTATATAAAATAAAAGGCTCATTATGCGAATTACAAATATTTTTTTCATATTTTAAATCATTTGTTTAAAAGATATTAACAAAAAATTAAATATCGACTTATTCCCCCTTTTGAAACTACACTATCTAAAATTTTGATAAATATATTTTATTTGTATTTTTAAATAATTTGTCTAACAGATTTAATAATTTATTATTTAAAACTTGACATATATTTTCCCTTTTATCTTCCAATCTACAAATCCTAAAATTCAGTAGATTATAAAAGGCTTCCCTGAAAGTTTATTAGTAAAGTAAAACTCTAATAATAATTTTGTATTCATGTGGCAGATTAAATAAAAAGTCTATGTGTGGAAAATAAAAGTGTATACTTTGATTTACCTACATTGTTTCAAATCGTAAAGGTGATAGGGAACCCTTAGTATGCGAGTCCAACTCGCACTTGACCAAATTATTTTTTTAATTTACTTTTATATAAAATTTATTTTATGAAGTAGTTTTAAAAAATAGTCAATATTTGGTACATATACATAGGAAATATGTGTGTTAAAACGGCTTGGGCATCCACTTATAAAGAAAATATTTAAATATGATTTCTTGCGTTCAAAGATTTTTTTAAATCAAGAAAAATAGTTTTTCTTTCATGGATGATTAGTATGAGTGATTGTCCCAAAAACTTTTCATTCCCCTGTTCTGCCCATAAACTGAGTTATCGCAATACGACGAAGTATGTGTCTAACCTTTTAAAGACATACTGAATACATTAGTGTATTAATTCTGTTGCTTTATAATTTTCTCTTCCCGAGAACTTTTCACCTCTCACTTTAGTAAAATTCTAATTTCGCAAAATGGGGATTAATTGAAGTAAGGCAATGAACTAATATTTACGACTGTAAAACATTCGGTGTGTGAAATATCGAATATTTACAAAACAACTCAATTTTCCTTTATTTCATTTTAAGTTCGTTTACCAATAATTTAGATACACTGCTATAAAAACATGAAAAAGCTATGAGCAAAATAAACTTGTTTATCACAGAAATCACAGCGGTCCCGAATTCGGTTTCAAACAACCGAATATGCTCCAGTTGCCACAGTACATGGTACCCTGTTTAAGATGGTGAAAGCTTAGCTTCCTTTGGATATTCACAGCTTGAAATTTGGTAACATCTATTATTTTGGGAATTCGTGGTACAAATAATTAAAATCTTACTGTAGATATTTGTCCAGATTTGATACACTTTTAGATTTTGGAACTAATTGAAGTTATCGTAAAATGGGCACTGAATATGCAATTACTTGGCAACAACGTCTAATACAGACCAAAAAATGGCAATTATAATTACAAGTTGGACATATTTTGTGTTTTGCCTGTATGGGCTCGACACGGAATATGGTTTTACTGTATGTGAGTTAGGCACAAACGATTATAAATATATAGAATTCTATTTTGGTGAAGGTTGTTTCCAATTTTAGTGGAGATGCAGTAAAAATCTTGAACAATCCGATTCAGAGTATTCTTTGAAGATGTTTGATGAATTGTTTCTTTTGTACGAAGTTAATTCCCGTTCGATAAATGTCAGGAAAAGTCTTTTTTCTTTCGTTCTCCTACGACGTAATATATTTACGTTGATAATTGATGAAAACGTAGTCGAGCGCCGGTTTTCATCGTACATCCGGAATTTTAGAGCCGAATAGAGTGCTTTAAATCCGAGAAAAGCGTTATTAACTAAGCCGTAGTGTGAGTGACTTAATTATATTATGTTTGATGTGTAATGGAGGTTTCTCTGAGAGCTGCTCCGTGAAAACATCGCTGCGAATGTTCTTCTCTCGAAAATTTAGTTGGAAAACAGAAAGGCGTACATAGTTTGTTAGTAGCGTAAGTTAATTAAGTCGCGGGGATAAATAACCATCAACTGCAAAGAAAAAAGTCTATTAGAGTCTACAGTGAGTTTGTGCTGTGCGATTTAATGAATCTTTTAGTATTCGTAAGGGGCTTGTATAATGATTTGATTTATTTCGTTTGCCATTTACTAGGACAATTTTCTTAAATGGTTAAAAGGTCTTTCAAGGGCTACGAATGCGGGCCTAGCGATCTGAGAACTTAACATATGCCTTGAAAGGAAATAGAGAAGAGCTACTCAGGATTAGAGCCAGAGCTTATTTTCTGCAACTGGTATGCTGATATATTTAGAGTTTACCTACGATTTTTAGGTTAGCAAAACAAAAATAATTATCATTACAGATGCACAAATTGGACCAAAGTGGAGAGTCAGAGTACCATGGAGGGATCATGTCTAGTGAAGATAATTGCAACTGCAGAAAGAACTCCTGCTAAGTGCAGCTTCCCCAGAAGACAACCATCTAAAGAAATTAATGTAAGATAAAGCTTGGTTGACGGGTATACCAGATTAAAGATTAGCTGGATCAGATTCAAAAGGAGGCGTAGGAAATTTTACGCAAGCATGCATGTCGCAAGTACAATGCGCTAATTAGGTTACGCCATATGGCGGATGCGATGTAGCAATTAGACTCCGGAAACAAACTGCCACTAAATGTTTCGCTGTGATTCAAGATAAAGTTGTATAGTAGTGGTTATTTTAATATACGTGCACTTTATTCGCTATTTACTTGTCTTGAGAGAGATATCTGGAGATTACAATATTAAACTGAACCCAACTATTTTCTTTCAAAAATCTTGCAGAAAATGATCAGATAGCCTCATACGTTATAGAGGACAGCTTTTCTGTATCGTGCGTTGTACTTGACTGTCAAACACAGGCATTATTGAAATCATCTTGGCATCATGATACATTTAATGTTGTCAGGCTCATGACTAGTTCCGAGTCGGATCTGATTTCTATCAAAATTTGTGGACAGGGTTCAACATGTACCACTATCTATGATGGAATCATAACCTTGTAGCATCATGATACATTTAATGTTGTCAGGCATTCATGACTAGTTCCGAGTCTCGTACTATTTGATCTGATTTGAACAGGTTATTAATATATAAATAAAATATTCGTGGAAGCAAAACTGTTGTAGCCCTGCTCTGTTCCATTGATGCATTTTCTGTAAGCTGAAGTGGTGTACCTAAATCTACAGCATACCAATGTTCATGCGGATGACATGTATCTAGTACTACATATATGTAGGCGATTAGTGGAAACCACAGATCTATAGCCATTGCTTTTATTGCTATTTAGACATTTAGTTACACTTTTGCTTTGATAAATCCAAGCTAGAACAACTATAATTATTAAGGACATTCGTCTTTAATTTGATAAGGGGACAATACTATCCATTTTTAATTCTTTAGGTCAGTAATCTTTTAGGTGTTTAAGAGTTCACAGATAATAGAGTGTATAGGTTATATTATTAATGACATTAAGTATGATCTTTGTCCTGTTTGATAGTTTCGTCAGTTAATGTATGTTAATTTTGTTACAGCAACAGGGTTGCTGCTCATGTACATTGTCAATCAGATAAAAGATAGTAACCGACTTCCATCAAATTTTTTCGCTTTTTTTTGTATGTATGTTACCTGATTTCTTTCCTGTGGTGCGAATATCGGTAGAGTATATATCTGAAACCAGAATTCTACAGCATGGAATATATAAGTCCTTATGCTGTTTATCTATTTGATATACACGTGCAACTTGCTAATCGCTGCTTTCTCGAAATGACATAACAGACATTTCCTCATAAATATTTTAATTCCAACGTAATAGTGCGGTAATTTTAGGCACTGTTTTAATTGCGTGAAAATTTTCTATGTACATCTCAAACAGGCATAGTATTTTCGGCTCCTTAAATATGATACCAAGCTCGTTTTGTTTGTATACCAATAAATACCTATTTAAATGCAAACTATTTTGCGAAGACGGTGGTTTGGTTGTCACATTCTCCTGGCCTAATAGAAAATTCAGTGAAGCAAAACTGTTGTAGCAAACAAAATCACAAAGTAAAGTGGTTGAAGGAGTTGCATTTATATGAAGATTGAAATATAGGACGGACTAGAATGATAGTGTCTGTCGTATATACAGGATGGTTGGAATATAGGGTGACTGGACGTTTGGTGGTATAAAAATGTAGAAAAAAATGTGAAATTAAAATTATATATGGTAATTAAAAAACTGTTATATGATGTGGACATAAGCAAATCATAAACAGGATGGTTGAAATATATGCTGGAGTTGAATTATATTTATACGGTATGATTAAAAAATTATTTCTTTTATAGCCCATAAGAAGTTGCATAAAGTGTGGAGAGGAATTAATGTTACACAGGGCGATAACATAAAATGTTAAAAAGGAAATAATTTATGGGGTAGCCCACAAGGAGTTATATACTATGGTTGAAATATAGGATTTGACTCCATAAATATAGGATGGATTCTACTCCGTCCTATAGTTTACAGAAGGCAGCAAACAAATGTATGCTTGCCGTGGGCAGTCGTATGTACACGCTGGTTGGTACATAGGTTGGAGTGGAAATATCTAGTTATACAGGGTTGTCAAAAAAAGTTGAAAAAAGGTTACATGGCGTATATATATTTTGGGCTTATTAAGTCAACGCGTACTAGTACATTTTGTTCGTAAAGATTTACCTGTCAATTTAAATGATAAAGTATCATTGTGTAACGTTGAGGCTTTCGATGTTACCTGGTTCTGTCTATTAAGGTTATACATACAAAATAAAAAATAAAGAATGAAAACTACCTGAGTTCAAAAAAAAACTAAAAAGTTGAAAATAAAACATTAAAAAATATATAACCGACTTCTACCTATAACTAAAAAGCTAAAAATAATTATAACAAAATACAACTTTAGCAAATAAATAACACATTCAATGTTGTAAGGTACCGACCCAGGAAGTAAAAAATGTAAACATTAAAAGGTGCGCATTCTGTGAAAATTAATTACCTACCAATCTAGTATATTTTTGAAGTCGGTACCAACCAACAATCAAGTTTGATGAGTTAGTAGATAAGTACGCAATGAAGCATCTTAGATTTGCTTGGCATCGACTTCAAAAATATACTAGATTGGTAGGTAATTAATTTGTACAGAACGAGCACCTTTTAATGTTTACAGTTTTTACTTCCTGGGTAGGTACCTTACAACATTGAATGTGTTATTTATTTGCTAAAGTTGTATTTTGTTATAATTATTTTTAGCTTTTTAGTTATAGGTAGAAGTCGGTTATATATATTTTTTAAATGTTTTATTTGTCACATTAGTTTTGATGTTTATTTTTTGGGCTAACTATATGAATTTTAGCATATATTTTGTGTGATCTTATTGTGTGTAGTACATTTATTATTATTATTTGATATTGTAAAGCAGAGTTCCCACTAATAGTTTTGTAGCGTTGGAAGATCGGTATTAACAAAAGAATCCAGACAATTTGAAAGTGAGTCGTTCAAGAATTTTACATCTATACATCTTTAATTATCCGTCTTGGCAAAGGCTTATATATTGAAGTAAATAAAACCATCCTCTAAATATTATGACGTTTTAACTGTACTCTCTATGTTGGTGAAATCAACTGAATTATCAGTACGAATACTCATACCTCGGCCAAATGCGCTCAGTCGAATTGATCCTTTTATCTCAGAAAACCTTTGGCGAACGAAGTATAAGCAAATCCACGCGTTTTGAATACGTAAACTTCTTTCTGGAGGACTGGCGTTCCATTTTTCATATTCCCAAGTTCTTCACCACTTGATCGATCGCGAATTTCAATAAACCTTCATATCCGGGAGCATTCCTTATCGAAATTTGACAGAGCTCTCAGAGGTTCAGCGTCATAAACATTTCTTCCATTTTGACACGTTCCGTAAAAACGGGGGAAATATGTTCTCGAGTCTATATATTCCGTAAATTGTTTCAGAATAGCGATACTTTGGAATAGTGGCTCGGGAAAATATGCAAATTTCGACGTCGTTTTATTGGAAAAACGTAGTTGTTATAATAGTAAAAAAGATACCGCTCGAATATATTTCGGTATGTTTTTCTGGAACGTGACGAGATTTCGCAGCATCACTCGAAGGGATAGTATTGGAATATTGGCAATCTGATGGTGGAAATCTTGCGACAGATGCTGACTGCGAAGAAAATTTAGACTGTCTGGCTACGTGAAGCTTTGACGGACTTTAAAATTTTGAATTTCCATGGAATTGCAGAAGTTGTCAACGTCAGAATGGACGTATCAATTTGATGTCCCAACGGGCTATAGGTGCTTGCAAAGTTTTGAATAAGTGGTACTGGAAAATATTACTTTTTACATCTTTAGCATGTAAAAAATTGAAGCAGTTTATATCAATAAGACAATCGGGACTGACACTCTTTTAATTATTTTAAAAATGATATGTTTTGACTACTTTGTATATTCATTGAACTGATTTAGGTGCTTCAAGGTCCGGAGTACCTTGTATCCAGTTGTATTCTCATAAAAGTTGGCGTTATCAAATAATTTCGTCGTCTGCATGGTAGAACTGGATGTGAATTTTTGTTAGCCTATTTGTTGTTCGAAAATTCATAAAACGTGTGTATTCTGATTTTGTAAAAGGTGCTAGAATTAAAACTTATCCTATATTCTCTATTTCAGTCCTTTTGCTTGTGACTACTTAATTTAAAATTGGTTCAAATTTATCAATCTAGAAATTCTTCTTTAAAGGAGATCATGCAAGCGATGAAGAGTCTAATGTGTGATTTTCCTCAACAAGTCCAAAGAATAGGAGTGCTATCGATCTCTGC
Organism: Octodonta nipae; assembly: GCA_034190945.1. NCBI lineage: Eukaryota > Metazoa > Arthropoda > Insecta > Coleoptera > Chrysomelidae > Octodonta > Octodonta nipae. The sequence continues at coordinate 24,398,601 of CM067218.1, read as the reverse complement.
TATAGAAAGGGGATACAATTTTGATTTAGCATCGAACGAACGTAATTGACTTTCTTCTTGTTTCGACTCTGGTGGGGCACAATGTGCCGCTTTCTGCGAGTAGGTATACAGGGTGCTCCTAAATTAGGGTTTCAAACATTTGCAGTGTATTTTTATATTATATATATTTTTTTATATTTTTATTTCAATTTTGTTGCAAGATATATAAAATCGTAACAAATTTAAAAAATATTATGTTTGTCCAAATGGATGTTTTCAATGGTTTTTGGTTTGGTAAATTGAGTTTGAAAATTACTCTACTACTTGGAAAATTACCAAAAATTATATAAATCTGTTTACCATGGCAAATAAACGACTGACGTTTCCACAACGCTCAACAAATTAAGTTATTGATAAACTGTCAATTGAGCTTTGCAGTGTTTAATTAGTAAAGGTAGGGATTGGAAGAAAAACAATTTTGTTTAGTCCCTTAACTCGCTAAGGGTCATGTTAACAGGGATTTTAATGAGTTCAATACACAGCCGAAGTTTAGAACCCTATTTTAGAAACAGTCTGTTTAGTTTCACCACGTGAGTACTTTCTGAAAAAGATATTTGTGGAGGCCGTTTATTTCCAGGGAATTTTTACTAGTTGTTGAAGGTAACTGTAATGCCATTTTAAAGTAAAACTATATTTGTAGCAATGTAATATTTTATAGTTTAAGCATGAGGTCGTAATTTAGGCATAGAGCTTTCTACTTTTACTGTTGGGTCATATATTTTTAGAGAAAGAAAGATGTTATAGATCGAGTTCAAGGAAGGCCGACACAATGAGTTTAAGTTACTTTATCGTATCATGATGTTAATACATGATTCAAATGCACTAAAATCAAATAAGAAGAAGAACAAAGCAATGAGAACAATCTAAGAAGAGATCCTAGTGAGTCATTAATGACAGTAGAAATGCCAAAACACCGTAAAATATCTGAAGAAACTAAAACCAAATTGGAGAAATACACAGAAATACTAAAAGAAGAGATATTATAAGAAAAGATCTTGAAAGAACAGTACGATGGAAAGGCAGAGGTTATTTTACAAAACAACAAATAGATAAAAAGTCGTAGATGATAAGAGGGGGAAATTTATAGCCGTTAAATATGTCGATGTTGATGAAAAAAAGTGATAAACATGAAATTAAACACGATTGTTTTATGATGAACTATATGTTTCCAGAATAGATAAACTCCTAAAATATGCAAATAAGAGCGTAGTAAACGAACTAGTGCAAATAGACAAATTACAGCTAAAAAACATTGATTACTATGAACACCAGGCAACCAATCTTAAAGAATTAGATTATACATGTATCGACTAGTGCATTAAAAGCAAGGTCGATAATACGACCATATGAAAATAGAAATCGATGTCAGTCAACAATGAAATGAGTAATAATATTTTATGAACAACCGCTGTACGTTATGTTAATTTTCAACAAATCTAAGATTTTTCTTTCTATTTTGAGGGCTTAATGTATGTACCCTCAATGAAGACATTGGCTTGATCTTAATTTTCAACTAAATGTCATTCTCAAAATGAAATCAGAGGTCACTTCTATCTTTCTACTTCGATCATATATAACTTGCTCGATACAGATTTTTTCAAAAAGTTCCCGATTCTTGAATTTTCATACTTTTTCCCACTCGGCATATCGTTAAATTATTAGTTGTTGAGCAGCAAGCTAGGGGAAAGGCAAGATGTAAATAGAGCAGATGCCTCACCCTCCCAGAACTTGTTGACCTAATCAGGCTGTAAGAAAGAGGAAAGCATAGATAGTTGTAACATTTGCAGTATATGTTTTCAGTGACCTTACTCGAGTTAATTTAATATTAAACATTTTATTTAGAAGAACTGAATTTGGCCATCAGATAGCTAGAACGCAAAATAACTTTCAACTTTCCTACACACTGTTAATGATCTAAAGAGGGTCTCTATATTTCGATGTCGAAATTAGATTACATAATTAACCGCTTTCAGTTGTTAAAGAAAACTTTGGAAGTTGAACTTTCCCGGTATATTAAATTTGGTACATTAGTTGCTTATTATAGTCACAAATTAATTTCTATTCAGTAACTTTTCATTTATGCTGAATTAACTTTAAATAATAGACACATAACCAAACTTATGGAATTACCATCTTTATGAAAGATTTTTTTGAGGAAAAAAATGTCAACATAATAAAAAATATACTTGTTGAAAAAAAGGTGGGTGTACACGCGTCAAAAGAATTGTTCCTTCAGTGACATTTTCGAAAATCTAATTCAAAATGCTTTATGTGGAGTTATCAGAAGTTCAATGAAGACGAATTCTTACTCTGTCAGAACAGGATAGATATGACGCAAAGGGAAATTGCACGACCGGTCGGAATGGCACAAGGAGTGGTTTCAGAAAGCTATAGAAGATTTGTAGAATAGGACTAGGAGAAGTCATGGAAGAGTTACTAGAGAACGCCAGAACCGCTTCTTAATTCAAACAGCACAAAGAAATCGCACAGCCTCCCATCCAGAGCTGCAATGGCAACGTTTTAACTACCTGTGTTAGAGTTTTAGTAGAAACTATAAGGAACAAACTTGTCCGCCTTAATTGGTTTTGGAGCAACAAAAGTGGACAATTTAAGACTGATTAAATGTGCTTATTTCAGATGGGACCAGAATTGCCATTCAATCAGATGATCAGCAAATTTTTGTTCTACCAGGTCGTGGCAGACAAGCGAAACTCCGTGCTGCTCGATCAGTCCCCAAACACAAATGTGGGACTGTAATAACTTGGGGTGGTATCATACATGATGAGAAAACGAACTTGAATCCCATACGATAAACTCTAACAGAACCAATGATGAGAAATTTGTGCTACAAGCTGTAGTCAGCATTCGGGGTTCTTTCCTATTTATGCAATATAACGCACCTCCACAGACCATCAGAGCTGCTAGAAATTGTTTAGACGATGAAGGGGTGTATATTTTGCAATGCCCTGCTCAATTGAAAGCTTGCTGAACACGCCTAAAAGAAGAATAAGAGCTAGCCAGAGAAACACTGGCAATGTAGAGTAGCCCGTGGAAGCACTGTTAGAGGAATGGAGATTTCGTTCTTGCATTGATGCTAGAGGTGGTAATACTGACAATTAAACTACCTAAAATCGTAATATTACTCTTCATATTATGTTTTTTTAGTCAATTTAGTTTCTTGTGATATGCACATTTTTTTATTTGTGTAATAAATTATTTGTATTTATTTTCAATATATTTTTTAATAAATTAAGTTTGAATAATCCGCTTTTTATTTTAAAATCATTTACTAATAGTCAAATACTGTTATTATGTGATTCCTAGATGATTGCATATAGGTTTGGTTGTGTATACTTTGAATGCAGTTGAAGGAAGTGGCTACATATGGTAGGTGGAATATAATTAATGAGACATTACATTAGAACTATTCAACATCTAAAGAAATGATTTTGATAGATTTGTGATAAGTCTTCCATACAGAGTTCTGTAATTCGTGTCGGTACCAACCTTGTTAAACATCTTACGGAACTGCACATGTTCAAACTTACCAACTTGTAAGGGGTGATTCGGTACTTACCTGTAAAAAAAGAAAAATAAGTTTAAATATTTTATATCATTAAACAATATTAAATGTTTCTTCAAAAGTATTTTAGAATTCTAACCATCCTTTTCGAATACACACTTATAACATTTAGTGCTTTATATCTATCCATAGATCTATTACTAATAGTTTGCTGACATATACAATTCTAATGACGACGTGTGTTGCTCGTAGTGTCTCTATCGTTCTGTCTTTTTTTCTCTCTGGCCTACCGTTCTCAGAAATTCGATAGGTCAACTATAGGTAGCGCAATCTTCATTTATTGCTTTAATTTAGAAATGAATGGACGTAAATAGCATAGTTCGTCAACATTTATGTGTTGTTTTACATATTGTAATTGTAATTAAATTGTTTTTAATTGTACTCCAAATTAAGATGGCACATAAAACTGTATAACTTTTAGGGGTCCGTAGATTTAATTTACAGGAGTGCTTATAAAGTCACTTCTAAGTCTTTCTCTGTTAATTTTCCCAGAAACTACGTTTTCGATATCACTCGAATATTTTACAAAATTGTAGTAATTACCAGTTATCACATTTCTTATGTTGAAAAAAAAAACCCTAATAAATAAGTGAAAATTTATATAAGAAAACTTTCCAGGAGCACAGTGCTGGTAATGGACTGTAAGAAACTTTATCGGACCATAAACTTGTTACGATTCCCAAACAAATATTATCATATTTCCAAAAAGGCATAATGTTGGCAGATAAAAGTAGTTTGTTCCAATTACGTTTGCCATGTTTAAAAGTTTTCGAAAAGCATTATCCATAAATTTGCCGGATGAAGTATTATGAGAAAAGTTTGAAAAGCAATCGATCATACTTTATTTTTGAATAACAATGCACGTTTTCTTTTTAAAAGGGATTTACTGCAAAAGGAATGCGTGCATTGGAAAAGTAATTTCATACACTAAATCACTATTGCTTGTTATTTTTCTGTTGAGATTCACTGCAAACGGGAAAGTTATTTGCAATCAAATGGTTCTATTTGAAAAATGGGGCTGAAATACTTTTCGGAAGAGCCAACTTGTTGGGATTGGAGAGCTCTGAGACGTTGGACTGTTTTATTTATACATTTCGAGAACTAAAATATACAGATCTATGAATAAAAAGTAATAAAACAAACACTAGTGATTTTTAGAATATAGTAAAAATAATTAAACTTTCTTATAAAATTCAATCTGAATACATAGGGTGATTTTTGTAACATCGCATCCAAATATACAGGATCATTTTTGTAAAGGTTATAAAGTTACATTTAATTTTGAATAGATTTTCGGCAGAAATATTTAAAAAAATGTAAACTTGAGATCATTTAAAAATAAATATTTTATAATTTCATCTTAATTGACGAATTTATTCTCTACTAACTTCCCAACAAAAGTCTAGGTCCATCTTGTAACCTTGTTTAAAACTTTCTATTTTGAGGTACAACTGACAAAGTAAATTACAAAATCACTCCTACGTCTGTCTGTTTGTCACAGTCTACTTTCTTCGAAATGTTGAAATTAGATCAGGATATAGAGTTTGGTGATTCAATCATAAGCACACAACCTAAATCATTGAATTCCAATTTTAGAGGATTTAGATTTTGCAACAATCGACCCTTCCCTTCTTATTCCCGAAACCATTTAAAACCAAATTTTGAGAATTATATGCTTAAAACGCACATAGTGTATTTTCTTAACAAAAACCATTGGTCCTATGGCTCTTTATGATTTCAATATTGCTAATAATCTAAATTCCAGAAAAAACTTATGCTACGGATAAAGAACAATTTACTATTTAATGTCTAAGTGTTTATTGGGAAATAACACTTAGACATTGAAAAATATGCCACAAGTATCCTTCAGAAAATTACTATTTAATATTGGCTGATGTTTTATATTTCCTAACACAATCTCTTATAATAAATAGCCGTGCTTTAAAATTAACCAACTCTTCTTCAATGAATTCGTAACATTGAGTTATGTAAACAGTAGAAATGTTCTCTATCCATCGGCATGTTTGGTTATCTTGGCACGATCGAAATGCCAGCTAAGCCTGTGCTGTCTAGACGGCACGCCAGTTGAGAGCAGCCATGTGGAAAATTTGACAAGAATGACAATTCGGAATCATAATGTAAAGCTATTATTAGTTAGATATTCCGAGTATTTGGTTAGAGATGAAGTCATAAGACGAAACATTCACATCAAGGTAAAATGTATAAACGAAAAAAAAAAAAATTAGTCAGCTCTATGCTCGCGTAATGAAAAAAAATATACAGGGTGTAAATAGTTAGTGCATATATTTTAGGTGGGGATAGTATAGATCGAATAATAAATTCTTATAACATTATGGTCTATACGCCTTAATAAGCAAGGAAATCAAATCAGGTTCACTTTTAGCGTGACTAATAAAGATAATGTTTTCGACCAGGAAAAATTAACACCTGTGTTTTATTTGTGTATTGAATAATTATATTATTTCGAACGCCGTTAGGATTATTTAGGTAAACAAAACTTTATGAAATATTATTTTCAAAAATCTACACTTTAAATAACTATGTATTAAATTTTATATTTATATTTGGCGATTTATTTTATGCATCAATTTGAAGAAGGGAGTCGTTTACACATTATATACAAATAATTCGATACAAATTATATTCAACAAAACATTTCTTATAAGTTCTTTTAACTGTTAAATTATTAGAAAAATAATTATTACTCATTAAATTAATATTATTTATGTTAGACAAACAAATACCCATGTACTTACAGGATATGTCATTCTCATAGAGCTCAGAAGAACAAACGGATTTTTCATAGTACATATTCAAAATTCTTGCTTTTACATCTGCTTTCCCCATAAACGAATAACATGTACCAGGTCTTTCCTTAATTTTATAATCTGCCACTGTTTGTCACAAAATAATACTGTCGTACACCATTTCATTTGTTTTCCAATATATTTTTTTAATGAAAATCAAATCGCATAGTCTACATCAAATATCACGCAAATCACTTTTTCTTATTAATTTTCTCACAAGAAGAGTTTAAATAATTATTTTCTTTGTTAATGCAGTTATTAAACGTGTACAAGCTATTGAGTATTTACATATGTAGCTTTGCCAGCATTTTAAAGGCAGTCTATTATTCACTGTATTAAAGGCTATGTAACTTTTAATTTTTTATTTTTCTTTTGAGAAAACTAAAAGTCAAAAAGTTTTTGATTTGTTTTTTCCTGAAGTATTGATCCTCAAAATGTTTGCACTCAAACGGTTTACAACCTGTATATGAGGTGGTTCGCGATTCTGGATGGAGCTATTATGAAACATACTATTATTTTAAACTAGTGAATCTAGAGGTATTTGTTCAAGGCGTATTCAGCAGTGTATTTACTTTGCGTCTATTTATATTTTTTTAAATCAGAATAGTTCAAAATATATAAATAAATGACATAGAATTAGTTATGGTAGGGTGAGTACTACATAAATGAGTAAATAATTGATTAAACTGGTAACTAAATGTCTTCATTGAGATGTAATTGTTGATATTGACATCTTTAGAAAGTGTTGGTTGTTTAGTACTAACTCTTTGTGATAAAGGATTCCTACTTATAGTTAAACTACGTTATAGTTCTTCTTAAGTTCAACATTTTAATCCTTCTATGTTATAATCCATCCTAAATACTATTTTAAAATTTTGTATATTGTACGTTATGTGCGTAGTGTTCCTACATTCCGTAATGGTTATGGATTCATTTGGGTTCATTATGATTGAACGTCTTACTGAAAGACTTTGCATGACGGTACGGTAAGAAATTAGGACTATCATTTGCATAAGATAGGGTCAATTTGTCGAAAAAATTTTACCCGATCCCAACGCCACCTACTGGGTTAAATCAAACTAACTCAAACACAAACAAAAAGTAACATCAAAATCGACCAAAACGTTGATGAGGATGTCTACAAACATACCCAAGAAATTTCCTTAAAATCCGAACGTTAAGGAAAAAGTAGAAAATTCTACAACAGATCACAGCGCCACCTACCAAGTCTAAGTATGAATTTAAACCTTCCAGGAACCCACTCAAATACTCATAACAGATACGAAAATTCGCTTACCCATGGCTTGAATGTTAACAATTGAATTGGGAATAAGCATACTTTCACATTTCCTCAAAAGTTTCTTTTTCCTAAGTCATATAGCCGTAACATTTTTCTAATACCTGTAGTAGTCTTTCGTTATAAGCGCAAAGAGCAACTGGTACTTCGTCCACAACTGTTATATGTACTAAGTCTTGTTTGGCCATCATATCAATTTTATATGTGTCTAGATAACCTGACGAACACAATCCTGGATTAAGTTGAAAGCCTTTCGCTATACCAATAATGACAAACGAGTGGTGTTCAGGCTGAGTGTGGAATTTAATTAACATCAGAGACATTGCTGCTTCATTTTGTTCCAATGGAATCAATTTGTACGTTAAACCTTGAACTGGATCCTAATAGTTGATGCCCATAGATTTTGTCAAGCTTTTCGAGCTGGAAATATGCTCTCTGGCAAGCCTTCATTTAGAACCGCTTCTGCTATTTTCTTTAAACAAAAGAACACAAAATAATATTAACTAAACTACGCATAAAAAAGATTATAATAACGAGCATCAAATGTTTAAGTTAAATAATCGTATTTAAGCTGAAAGGAATTAATACTCTACACCCCTAATTACCTTTCCGGTTACAGTGATACGTTTGTTAGAACATAAATTGGGTATAGTAAGTTATACTTAAAGGATAGATATATGTTATCTGGGACTTTTTTTAAATATAGTAAAGAGGAATAACCCATCATGAATTTCGTTTGTTATATCTACCCTTTCAACAATTATCAATATATTTCAACTAATTCACACATATTCTATACTATAATTATATACCAAAATCTTCCTCATATATTGATAATTGTATTGCCGTGATGATATAGAAATCATAAGCATATGTTGCTGTGAATTAGTTAGTGCGAGTGAGTATAATTTTCAAATTCTAGCTGGTGGAAATTCAAAAACTACGAGGAGCTTTCTTCGGAAATGTTAGCAGATCAATGTAGATTACCCAATTTAAAGAAATGCTATAATATGTCATTATTACAAGATATGCCACAAAGTTAATGTTATACTGCAGATTATTATTCTAATATTTTTACGAAACGTATCTAAATAGCACTCAGATGATAAAACATACTTTGCTTAGTAACTTTGAACTCATGTATTCGGCTTAACTGCACCGAAAGACATCGTTAATTATTCGGAACATGCAACGCCATAAGCACCGCCATGAAATTAACTTGTCTACTTAAAAACAACATTCGAGCAGAACATCAACCGCGAAATGTATCCGTACGACCCCCCACGGAAACCCTCCATACCACATCAGACATAATATAATTATGTCACTCATACCGTGGGCTTAGTTGATGCCGATGTACGCGTATTAAGAGCACTCTATTTGCTTCTAAAACATCGGTTACGGTCGGCAACTGTTTAATCAATTTCGGTGTAAAGTCGTTGCAAACTACGAGCCCCGAAAAAAATCCCACATGGGTTTTTACTGACGTATTTCGAAGGTACTTAAACGTCTTATAAAAGAATCGATCAATCAAATTGATGAAGTGTTTTGAATGTTTTCCGCCTCTTGAAACTGTTTTCTGTTAAACTCTTAACAAATTGTGCAGTTTGATTGAGTGTAAGTGAGTGTTAAGTTGAGCTGAGAATCTCTGTTCTCGAGTTTTATTCAAACATATTTTCTTCTCCACTATTTCAGCAAATTACTTGTAAATGTGAAGGCTGACTGGCGGTTACCGACAAGTTCTTTTTGATATATCCTCAAGTGTTTAGTAATTATATATTCAAACTAATTCTGGAAAAACTATCTCCAACTTCCAAACAGAGGTTTATGAAGGTTTTAACAAGTGGTGGAAACAGCTGTCCAGACATGTTTCTTTGAGATTCGGGACTCACAAAAATTTTTAGGAGACAAACCAGGAGAGTGGCAGCAATGGACATAAATTAAGTATTTCGAAATGAAATTAAGGAGTTTGTATTCCTGAAATTTGTATTAGGGGCAATTCGAAAACTATTAAATTGAAGCTACTACCCTCAGCTCATTGTAGATAAGGTCAATTAATGTAAGACAAGTTACACTGTGGTCAAAGAAGGAATGATGATAAACAATAAAAAAACATGTTGTCCTGGAAACAAAGAAAAAATATTCAAATTCGGGATAAGCATTTGTTTAACAAAATTAGCAGCAAATAGAGCCAAGCGAGTAAAATAGCTGCCATGATAAAATTGGACATCTAGTTGATGTTTGATGTTGTTTTTACTCTCGGCTCTATTTGTTGCGAAACTATTCAGACAAATGACAAATTAGACTTTAAATAATTTAAAATTGTTCTCTATGTTTAATAAAAATATTATAAATAACTGCCAATATGAAATGAAATTCGAGGTCCTGGTATTTCACCTGATAAGGTATTTATACAAATGTTCGTTCCGGCTCTAAATATTTTTAAAATTGTTCCCTGGACTCAATAGAAATATTCTAAACACCAGCCGTGATGAGATTCGACGTTCTAATATTTCATTAAATGCCTTTTTACTCTCTCATCTCTTTATTATAAAAAAGCTCACCCCGACTGTCAAGAATTTTTATATTGTTCTAAAGAGTTGCCATGATGAAATTCAATGATATAGAATTTTGATTAATGCTTTATTAATCTGCCGGCTCTATTTGTTACTAAGCTATTTCAACAAATATTCAATCCCAAATTGAATAATTTAAGATTTCAAGTGGACATGTTTCTACTTATTTCTTATCATAATCTCCTCGTTCGAATACAGTGTAGCATTACATAATTGACCTTATCAACTAGCAGGCGATTGTAGCCTCATTCGAAAAATTGCCCGAATTGCTATTTGTCTCTTCCAGAAATTTCTCCTCACAGATATTCTGAGAGAAATAAATTTCGATAAGATTCTAAACCAGTTTTCCTGTTACAAACAAGTATAGTTGAGTCTACATTGTGAAAACGGTTAGACTCATACTCTAGAGTGGTATTCATTTCCTGTGTGAATACTTTACTTTTTGTGTTTGTCAAGTTTACCTGGCTTTTCGATTACTTGGTAGTGAAAGTTTTCCTATTAGCCTCTGCTAGGAATAACTATTTTGAGATATCACTGGAAGGCAATAATTTAACTTGTTACAATAAAGAAGTATTTTCCTCGTAATTTTTCCCAATTTTTAAACTTTGCCTCTACTGCAAATTGTTGGTATTACAATCTAAAGTCTAATATTTACCTGTTATAGACACAAAAAATGGGAGAGACAGAATAATGAACTATAAAATAGACTTCAATAAAAATATCAAAAACACACACAAAAATCTTACCACATTTCAAAAAATAACAATAACATAAATATTTATAGAAAAGCGAAATTTTAAAATGTCCGTAATTTTATAAGTAATTAAAAGAATATTTAAAAAATTAACGCAATAAAATAGTGAAGATGAACGGGTAATGCTAAGGAAGCTTGGAAAACACAAAAGCGGGAACATCAAAGAGTTAAAAGTGACCGATTAACAATGTTGAAAGAGTTTATAAAATGGAAGAAACATGACAGTATCATAACTACAACAGTTATAAATTAAATTTAGTTATGAAATTATGAACATGAACTGGCAAGTAGCGGTTTGGTAAAGTTTAAGAAAAAAATAGTTGCATAATGATGCTCTAAAAGATTTAAAAAATGATTAGCATTATCAAATATGTTTTCGTAAATTCTTCAGGTAGCAGAGTCAAAACTGAAATGCAAAAGTTTGAACAATGAATACAGTGTGATTCATATATGTGCTAATCAGAGACAAGGAATTGCAAATACTGAAGAGAGTCTTTATGGGTGCAGTAATCAGATGTGACAGAAACAAGTTGGTCAATGAAGGCATAAGTTTCAAATACTGTACAGACCGTATTCAGCAAAGCTGAGACCGGACTTTTGTCATTTTATACGGGTCCCACCGAACGGAAGCAAAGAATGAAATCGATAACATTGCGGCACCCAAGATCCAAAGTCGATGGCGTAGGACAGGGATGCAGTAGAAAAATAATCAAATAGAAAGCCTCTTTTGCCGATAGGCAAGTTTTAGAGAAGTTAATAATTTAGTGCAGCATAGTAGCCTTTCAGCTATAATTTTATTCCATGAGATTTTCCACATCTAAAAACTTTTTGTGCCAGTCTTAACTTGGGTCCTTATGTTTCATTGCCGAACTGTGCAGATAGTCGACGTCAGATGATCTAAAGGCATCGACTAGCCTACCGACGTATATGTACGCCAGCAATCCTGACAATTATAGTTATCTGTAGCGAATTTGCTTTAAATTCTTGACATTTCAGTCCTTCTCTAGCAACTAGGTTAAAAGTATTCAATTCAGTAAGAAAAGTTGTCGCTGTATTCTCAATAATTCAATTTCAACTCAGAGAAATAAATGTCAAAAATAGGTGTATTCAACTAATATTTATTAACATTAGGTAGTTTGTATTTCTTTATATGCTCGATATCAAACAAAAATCGTCATGAGTTACTAGGTAAGTACGTTTAACTCACATTAATGAAAATATACTAAATCTTAAAATATATTACATTTACTTCGTACTAATTTTTGACTTTAAAATGTCTGAGCAAAGATCTTAATTATGTTCTACTATATTCATTTACTTACAGTTTAAGAGTATTAGAATTTTTCCATCTCAAAAAAGAGGTAAAGAAAAAAAATGGGAATGAAGGTGCAAATACTGCAATACAAAAGCTGAGAGAGTCCTTTTGGGTACAAGCAATATTTGAAAAATAAGAAAAGCACGCAAGATAAAGTCGATGTGACAGATAGTAGAAAAGTAAAAAATAAAGTTCCTAGAGAAGTGCATTAGTCAACTGTTAATTATAGTGGTTAAGTTTCCTATAATTTTATTAAGATTACAAAATTTGTGAATTATACACACAACGTCAGATTCAAGATAAATAGGTATATCTGGCAACCCTGATAATCATGGCTATCTGTAGGGAATTTGATTTAAATTTTGACATTTCATTCCTTCTCTAACAATTAGGTTAAAAGTATTCAATTCGATTAGAAAAGTTCGAGAATTCAATTTCAACTCAGAGAAATAAATGTCAAAAATAGGTATATTCAACTAATATTAATTATTAATACTCGGTAAGTTTGTTTAACTCAAATTAATGAAAATATATTCTTACAATTTATTAGATTTAGTTTACATTCGTACCAACATTTAGATGTGAAATGTCTGAACAAAGATCTTAATTTTGTTCTGTTATGTTCACTTACGTACACTTTAAGAGTATTGGGATTTTTCCATCGCAAAACAGAAATATTATTTAATATAGTATATATTGAAAGTCATACGGAAAATTGTAACTATATGTGGAAACATATATTTAAGGAAAGAAGTTTTAATTAAATTTTAGGTACGTAATCTCTCAGTCAGTTACTGTTTCATGACAATGTAGATATTTTATACTTAATTTATTTTACATTATATGGTCCCATTCATGTAAACTGCTGGTTTTTAATACAAGAAGATGACTAACTTTTATTTTATTTATTTTTATTCGACTGTAATCAAATTATATATTATATTAGATTGGTTCTCAAATGACTACATATGACAGTGGGTAATACTCCTTTAGATCATCATGTGATGATCATCTTCTACTGTCCAGCGTCTGGCGTTGCCTATAGTTCAATATGAAAATAGTCAGTGATTAGTCACCATTACATTTGGAATGTATGGGATATATTTTTCTAACAATAAACCTTGGGGGAGGGGGTCATTAATATCCAAAATTAAAAATTAATTTTATCTATTATTTCTATAAATTTAATTCAAATGAAGTAACAGGAATAACACTACTACTTTTCTAATTTCGCTTCATCTTTATTTCTTATAGACAACTTGACAAAAGTACGTACCTAGTCAACATAAATCTATTATCTATATATAACTTAATAAGACTTATCATAAGTGTAGAAAAATGAGAAGGCTGGAGTGAAAGCTTTGTTTACTGCCATAAGTTAACATGATTTAAGTTTTTTTTTCATTATTTTGCCTATTTATTAGGGTTTTCTCTCCTCAGATCAGTCTTTACAATTCCAAATATGAAACAAATGGTAGCAGGACAATGTCGAAAAAATGCCCGAAAAACTTAAAAGAATTAAGTACAGAAAGCAAAATTAATGTCAACCAGTGTAAATGAAAATAGAAAATAAGTTAGGCTGATTTTAATTAAATGTAAATCCCACATTGATAAGAGCTACAGTAATTTCAGTTTGTTATATAATTTCGAGCATCAATCAACCTTGACCGCTAAATATTGCCATTAAAAAATTTTGTAATCCACTTTATATTGTAGAAAACATCAGTTTTTTTAACATAGAAACTAAACCGTTCCGAACTGCAGCCAATATTTAATTGCAAATTTAATTGTTCCATAAATTTCAAACGCTTAACCTCACCGGAACGAAAATAAGAGGTTTAAAATTCAGGTTGCACTCGAAGTATAAAGCCACGTTAAACAATTTAAAAGGAATTTCCGTCTGGAAAAAGCAAGCACCGCCTCGCCGTTCCAATTTACGTTTATTTGTCGGAATGGATTACTAGAAATTTACTGATAAATTAATATCACACCATATTTCAGGCTCACTTGGAATATACAAACCCTCACTATTTTACTGCTTATAACGAGTTTTAATTACTGCGGAGCAGTTTATTTTATTTCTTTCCTCATTAGTGCTCGGAATACGGTGTTTTGGTCGCAACCGAGATTCATTTGTTCTTTGTTTGTTTCATTATCTGGGATTTATTGAGACGGAAATTTCAATTACGATAGGAATATGGGAGATTAGGTTATTCCTAAAATATTGACAGGATTATCGAGTAAATTGAGTTGATATCTGGTAAAATACAATCTATAACTATCCCAATATATAAATTAAAGTTTCATGCCGCGATTGTGTACGATCCTATGCTCATGTGTGCTAATCGCTGAAAGTATTGTAGGATTACAACACAATTTTCACTAGATGATGATTTACGAGGATATTTGTCGATCACTTGTACAGGGAACAAATCCTATTTTGATTTGTTTGTATAAGAAAATTGTGATTTTCATCTAATTCAATATAATAGTAGTATTCTACTTTTGGTCTATATTGTAACAATTTTCCTCACAAACACTTAGGACCAGCAGATCTATGAAGCTCCTACTATCGACCAAGTTCAAACGCAATTTTTCACGATACAAAATCTTTCGTGTTGTCTTGGTCTCACTTTAGGCGTGCTCGTACCCGACGTAAAACCAATAAGCAACCGGGAATTGTATTGCGCGTAACAATATTGTTATAGTTAATTTTATAACATACCGACATAACTAACTTAACTAATTTGCGTACATAATAAGTTGTATATACCACTTACTTACACTTTTGGTAGTTAAAATAGAATTTTCTTATTATTATCAGAACAATAACTATTATTTTTATATACATTTTATATAAAAGCTATTTTTCAATCAAAAAGCTTCTTAAACTGCTAAATTCCACTTACATATTAGAAAATAGATCAATGTGGTAGTGAAATGCAAAAATTATACTTTTGAGATTTCGACCCGACGCTTCTTGAATACCCATACAACTGTCCTGTGTAAGAATGTTGAAAGTCTTTTCGTTTATAGATCATCAATAAATTGTTATAAAAAAACAAATGTAACATCCAATAATATACAATACCAGCACAATATTAGCTTTTCGTTGTAATAAACACTCTAATTTTCTAAACTTAGAACACCCCCAAAAAGAGCCAACGGTACTAGCAGTGTTAATCAGGAACCAAGTAGCTATTACACTTGAGTGCTGTCAAAGTTCATTTTATAAAGTGAATTTAGAGTACACTTTTTTTTTAATTTATAATATCGGTCCTTTGAGCATATACTTCAGAAGGTACCGTGTAATTATTTTTATGTTTTTTTGGGCAATAACACTACAATCGAAATAAAACGACGTATATTGATAGGAAAACCAAACGTTTCACAGTCTCATTCTGACTTCGTTGCCAAATGGCTGTATATTTATAGAATTTAAATTGCAAAATGAGAAGGGGCTTTAATAAGTAATGACTTCAGTAAAAATACGTTAACATATAGCTAACTTGGTGAAATTTCAAATTCCAAAGTGACGTTAGGTCGTCCACGTACTTTGCATTAGTCAAGTTTGTTCTAAACAGATAGTTGTTTAATATTTATTAATACTTGAATGGTAACAAAATAGTGTCAATAATTTTCATTTTTCAGAAATGTAATGTCAATTACTAAGAATGATACAAAAGAAGAGAAACAGAGACAGGGAGATAACGAGAGACGAGACATATATTTCGTAAGAAACTTTCGTTTATCTAGTTCTCTCTCAAATGACTGCCGCTCTCAGTGGCGGATCCAGACAAGTGCTTCCGGGGGGAATGCTTCAGGGGGGGGGGGATTCTGTACCTTAATACCTCAATATAATCTTATACTCAGATTTCTTGAACAATTGTTTCAGTGATAAACCCATAGAAATGACGTTCTTCTAGGCTTTTGGAGTTAATATTACCCTGTTTTAATAATAAATTTACTAACTTTGAATGAATTTTGACAATAATGAGAAACCATGTAATAGACATTATTATACATGAAACAATTGATTTGTTGAAAACCGGCATTAGGTTTAACCACAAAAAATACAAACAGCACATATGTAATGTTGTAACTTCCTTATCCATGGTTTCGGTAACCAGATACTAAGTGCATGAATAAATCTGTACATAAGTAGAAGGGAAGCTACAGTATAATTTATCGTTAGTTTTAATAATGTCATTACAAAATGAATTAAGACAGACTCTGGTTTATTTTTTTCTTCTTCGTGTCCTCTATTTCTCCTTATAGTAAAGTGATTTTGAATTGTCAAATTGTATTTTATGGCCTAGGTCCCAAGCATGTTCACTAATTTTCGATTTTTCAAATTTACGTTTCTTTATGTAATTCTTGTGTTCATTTATTCGTACGTTTAATGGTTTCGATTAATATAAATAT
This sequence comes from Octodonta nipae, assembly GCA_034190945.1. Classification (NCBI taxonomy): domain Eukaryota; kingdom Metazoa; phylum Arthropoda; class Insecta; order Coleoptera; family Chrysomelidae; genus Octodonta; species Octodonta nipae. The sequence goes on along the minus strand of CM067218.1, from coordinate 24,381,784 downwards.
AAAATTTCTTGCATTCGCAAGGAATCTTGTATATGCAGTTTTTTTGAGTTCTGGGTTTTGTTGATTGGTTTTGTTTTCGATATTAGAGATTTCAGTGCATTTCTTGTTTGGAATGTTGTTTCAACATTAAATCTGTTGCCCACTCTTTTCAATCTTTCTGACAGACCCTGTATATATGGTATAGTTGTAACTGTAATGTAATTGAGTAGTAGTAATAGTGCTAATAAGAGAAATTCTGGGTTGATTCGGAAGGTTTGTTTTCTGTTCAAGTCTGTTTAACTCGTTGTTTAAATTGTGTGGGGTAATTGTTTTCAGTGAGAACATTTTTTATAATTATTTTTTTTCTTTGTTGAATTTATTACCATCAGAACAGATGGTCTTTGTTCTATCATATAATAAAAACCTTTCTTTACTGTATTCGGATGATTTGAATTGAAATTTAGGTATCTGTTTGTATGAGTTGGTTTTCTATAAACTTTTGTTTCGAATGAAAATTCTGTTTTTGTTATTAATACATCTAGGAAAAATAGTTTGTTCTTTTCTTCAATTTCTACGGTAAATTTGATAGTTGGCTCTTTGTTATTTATGTCATTTAATAATTTATCTAGTTATTCAGGATTGTGTTCCCAAATACGAAAATGTTGTCAACGTAACGCACACCAATACTAAAGGTTGTATTTTCTTTCTGGAATAAAATTACTTAGTAAGTTCAAAAATGTGTTCCATAAATATGTTACTCAATTTCAGGTGTTATTTTAAAGAGATGTCCTGTCAAGAACCCATGGCCATGCCAAAATCCTGTTGGTAAAAGTCATCGTTTAATTGAATAGTATGTAGTTTCTGGTACAATATGTTCGTATGTTCACATTATATGTTTCAATTGACTAAATAGTTCGTATGATTTAAATATGAAGAGTCCCTTTGCTAGTAGTGCGATGTTTTACTATTGGAAGTGTATTGGTAACGGGAACATTGTTATAAAAATTTACTCTATCAAAACTTGCTATTGTAAAGTTATTTTTGTATTCTATATGAGACAGTTTAATGTATATTGATAACGGACCTTAGAGCATATAATCTATATGACTTTAAGAGCATAGCCAAAAATTTATTATTTATGAAACCTTGTGAATTTACTAACGCATTACCAACATTATAGTAAATATTTCATAGAATTTAAATTGTTTTCTGTTATGTAAGTGAGAAGGGGCTTTAATAAGTAATGATTTCAGTAAAAATACGTTAACATATAGCTAACTTGGTGAAATTTCAAATTCCAAAGTGACGTTAGGTCGTCCATGTACTTTGCATTAGTCAAGTTTGTTCTAAACAGATAGTTGTTTAATATTTATTAATACTTGAATGGTAACAAAATAGTGTCAATAATTTCTTCATATTAATTAATAATGTAATGGTCAATTACTAAGAATGATACACAGAAGAGAAAAGAGTACAGGTTTTGTCTATTTAGATAATCGAGAGACGAGACATATATTTTAAGAAACTTTTTTCCATGGTTCACTTCAAATGACTGCCGCTCTCAGTATCCAGACAATTCCGGGGGGTGATTTCATGTCTGTCAATTCTGTACCTTAATACCTCAATATAATCTTATACTAATTTCTTAACTATTAATTAAAAATAGTTGTTCTCCGGGTTTTAAACCCATGAAATGATTCTTCTAGGATTTTGGAGTTAATATTAGTATTAATAATAAATTTACTAACTTTGAATGAATTTTGACAAAAATGAGAAACCATGTAATAGACATTATTATACATGAAACAATTGATTTGTTGAAAACCGGCATTAGTTGTGTTTTGTTTAACCACAAAAAATACAAACAGCACAAGTGTGGAGCAATTTTATGTTGTAACTTAAAGAAGCTATCCATGGTTTGCCAGATACTAAGTGCATGAATACGAGTCAATCTCTCATAAGTAGCAGGCTATGGAAGCTATTGTCAGTATAATTTATGTTAGTTTTAATAATGTATTTTACAAAAGATGAAAATTGACGTAGTATTTCTGCCTGATGGTTTCTTTTTCTTCTTCTTCGGAGATTCCTCTATTTCTCCATTTATAGTAAAGTGCTTGCAAGTTTCTTCATTTTCATATAACATAAGCAAGGCAGCCGAGACGGATTGGACCACCGGCAGAAACTAACTCTAATTGTATCTATCTAGTCACTTCTACACCGCCATTATATATAACTAGTCACTTATAAAGCACATTTACAAGTTTATGATTGATGCATTTATTGTTATGTTCTAATTAAAAACATTTTTTCCATTCGATTTTCTCTCCACAATATTTTAGGTTAGAAACAAGATATCGTGGTACAGTTTAGACGACCTTGTTTAGACCTCATTTTTCTAATAAGATGTAGTGCCAATAGATTCAGTTTTTCAGAGAACGTGTATTTTATTGTCCATGAAAAAACCTTTTCAACTGCATCAAGTAACCCGAATTTCGCTCAGTCATCCTGAAGTTACAGATGATTACTTAGTAAAATATTTGGACAATGCTTAACAGAGAACTCAAATTTATTTCCGCTTTAGAATGTACAGATTTTTTGTTATCTTAATCAGGCAACCAAAACATTACTTCTTGAAATTCAATATGGCCACTATGTATTGGAAGTAATTTCCAAGATTTTCTTTCGATAAATTTAGGTACCGTAAGTCTTTTTATTCAATAGTTTGTTATATAAAGTTGGTTGGTCACCCGATAAATTTACGTTTGGAATGCCACTGGATTAAAATCCGATACTTTCGGCAACCAAAAAGGAGTCAGACGGTCAACTGGTGGTAGTTTTGGTCAACCATTTTCTCACTTCTGCCTCGAAGGAGGTGAAAATTGCATTATTGTTGAATATAATGAGGCGAGAGAAAATCTGCGTGGTTAACAAAGGAAACAACTTGTTTTCCATTTACTGAAAAAAAATGCTTTGTCCCAATTTCTTCGCCTTTTAGGTGTTGATTAAGTGAACTATATGATGCAATAAAGCATCAAAATAAGAGTGCCGCATGTGTTCAAAGGGTTGAGATAAGAACGTGATTCTGTAAGGAAACATAACAAGATGCCACGATTTTCTCGCTTCTGTTGATATGGAGAGTAGTTCACAAAAATGTGGTACTAGAATTGCGAATTCCCAAGTAAGCTTAAGTAACCGAAAATATTGTGAAAACTTGAACGATTCCTGTTCTTAATCTTACTTGATCATTTGCAACGCTTATCTCAACCCTTTGACCACACTTATGCCTATCATATTCATTTAGTCAACATGGCAGAGGCGAGAAAATCGCGTCAAAACACCTTTTTTCGGAAAATGGAAATCCAGTTTTTCCTATGTTCCACACCGTTCTCTCGCAAATTCCGCCTTGTTTTCAACCATTAAAACACTTTTCAAGCCCCTGCTAGGCAGAAGCGAGAAAATGTTGAAAGAAAATCTTTCACCAATTGAAGGTCTAAATCCTTACCCCCTAGTTTCCATGATAGTTGTCGTTGAAGTCACGGTGTGGATGTAGGGTGACATCTGGTGAAAATTGTCATTATATAAATAAGCCATTCTTAATTGATTCCATTTCAATGACTGACCAATTTTAGTAAAAATGAGCTGACGTTGAAAAACAAAACGTTTCCTTATAGTCTACAGTTACAAAACAAATTCTAATGGCATTTACCCCAAAGCGAATAGTTTATAATAGCGACTGACCACGTAGACGTCCTTCGGATCATATCCTTCCACACGTCAACCCCTTCCTCTTTTCTGAAACACTTAATCGTTATCATAGTTTATAACGCAAACAACATTTCACGGTAACGCGGTGCGAAAGGAAAATCTCCGTGGGATTAGGCTGAACTTAAGCCGATCCGACCCCATCAGCTTCACTGTCTTGAACGTATCATGCAAGAAAGACTCCCTTTTACTAACATCCTATTTAAAGCCGTTTAATGCCTTTCTGGTGGTTTGAACGTATAAGATGGCCTTACTATAATTCTTGGGACAAATTAATATTAGTTGTCCCGAATTAAGACGAATAGTTCGTGAGGGAGTTCGTAGTTGTAGTTTCGGTTTAGATTTATCAATTTAATTATGAAGTAATTTGTTTGTAAACTAACGGAATGTTGTGAGTTAAGAAGTTGGGGAAGCCCTTTAATAATAACACGAGGAGAATTGGATGTACAAGATAAGAAAAGGGAAACAGAAATTGCTGAATACTAAATATCTTTGGGAAAACAATTAATTGTTTGTGGAAGCGGAAGAAATATGAACGGTTCACTTAAACACCTGTTATTGGAGTGGAACAGAGAAAAGGGTTTACGGTAAATTTATTTCACTTAGTAATAACGAAGGTGGTAGGCGTTTCGGCGATGATTTGTTGGTTTCACAGCGAAAGGGAGCTATTTATTTTTCTTTCCATCGGCTTATTTTTCATTAACTCTATGCTCTGCATACTGCTTGTTAAATTACCCAACTTTTCCTCCAGTTAACTTTGCACTTGTTTCTTTGTTTCTAATATTTTAGTTTCTTATAGAACAAGAGCCAGTGATATAATTTCAGAGGTAATTTCAAAACACATGATGAATTGTTACTCACTCAATCTTAAATACCTACCTAGTCAATATTAAAAGATACTTCTAGCCACCCCAATGACCTTTTAATTTTGAGGTGGTAGGAAAAAAGATACCTTAGATAGTATTCTAAAGTCATACAAAATAGTTTTGTTATTTCTTAATGTTGAGATATAGTTATGATCCATTTATTACCATTGAGTAAAGTGAGAAAGACATATTGCCTGAATTCCTAGAACAAAGGCCCTAGCCACCGGGGGGGGGTCTGGGGATTCAAACGGGGGGGGGGTTGGAATATTGGCTTTCAAGATTCAATTTTAACCAAATAATCATCTTTTTCATGAGAATAAATTTTATATTTATACATTTTTATATATCCTGGATATATTTGAATACAAATACAGATCTTGCAATACCAATCTACCACCAATCAAAAAATTATCCAACCCCCCTCCGAAAATATTGTCCAACCAACCCCGAAAAATTTTTCTGGCTACCGCCTTGTCTAGAACTAATTACTACTGCAGCATTGCTGTTACATTCAGGTTTTAAAATATCTAATAATTCGTTCTGGTAACCTTGGAAACATGTCTGTTAATTAAGCACATGTTTACTATAGCAAGAAGAATCAAATATTAATCAAACGTTTTCCTTACATTTAAGCTATTAATTTTCCGTCCGTAATATTGTATGTATGTATACTACGTGTTTTTCGTAGCTCCTCGTTTATACGATCAAAACTGCTTGATAAAGGCATCTTTTATTACGTTTTAATAAACTGTTTATAGAATAACTAGTGTTGTGTGAAAGTGTTAGTGTCAACAATTCTTTTCACCTTATAAAAGATATAAATTTGAATTTGCTGATTACAATGTAATTAATGCTGCAATTGAGGCTATCGATTGGGTTCATCATTTAAAAAAAATGTTGCCTGCTGCATTCAAATTCTGTATGACAATCTAAGAGAAATAATTAATAGCAACACTACTGAAATGAATATAAAAAGGCAATATCTAGTCTCGATATACTGAAGGTTTAATTAAGGAAAATGCTAAAGATGCACAAAAAATGGAAAAATATATTTTATGTAAATTTTTCAAATCTAAGAAAATTTGTTATAAATAATTTAAAAATTGATTATAAAAATTACAACAATAACTGTTGAAAATAACATTAATGGGTTGCATTAAAAAATGTTGGTCATATGTTGCTAGCCAAAACAAGTATACGAGTTTATTTAACACATTTATGTAGGAAGGAAAGACAGTTTAGCAAATGACTCCGATATGTGTAATGCCTTTTCTAGTTATTTCTCATCTGTATATGAAGCTAAAGTTTCAGCTTCATATACAGACGACCTTAATTGATTCTACTAGTGATCTCACATTTGATATCTCGTTTTCTATTAATCGTACCACAAAGGAAAGATGTTTTAAACCAAATTAACTGTCTGGGCGTAGATAACAGCTCTGGTCCAGACGGTATTCCAGTATATCATTTATAAAAAAGCAAAAATTCCTTGGTCATTACTAACTGGGACCTTTCCTGTCTACTGGAAAACGGCATTAGTAGTATTGTTAACAGGGCCTATCGCCAACCTAGGATTTATTTTAAGAACCACTAAAGATTTCTCGCCTGAAGAAAGTCTTATTATTCTTTTTAACTCTTTCGTGAGAAGTAGGTACACTAGTTTGGTTTGAAATCCTCAATACGTAAAATACTTGGAAATGATAGACAGAATACAAATTAAGTTCATTAATAATTTAAATTATCGGTTTCACAGAGAATTTTTTTATAATACATCTGAATGCCATTTGCCAAAATACAAATTGTTTAAACCTTCCACTCGCCATGATATTAGTTCAAAATAAAATAGGCTGTATTGAAATCATTAATTATTTAAATTTTATCTGTAGCATTAGCCATACCTTAAGAACTAAATATCTATTTTACAGTCCTAGGTGTGATACTAATTCCTCATACATCTATTTTTTGAACAGGATGCTGAGAACATACAACTTACATTTCTGGCAAATTGAAATTTTCAGAATTCCCTTATATACACTAAAAAAGCGACCTATTAAGTTTTCAAAATTTAGGCATTCAGTTGTCCTCTAAACGTTCTTTGTGGCATATTCTTGATTATTTTTACAATAATGTCATAAATCAGATTTTCATTTTTCAATTTACATCAATAAATATAAAGCTATTGACGACGAGGTCAGAATAGACTTCAATATACGTCGTTTTATTTCGATTGTGGTGTTATTACCCAAAAAAACATAAAAGTAATTAGGCGTTCAGGTATGTAAGTTGCTTATTAGTAGTAGTTTTTCATATCTTTATTGGTTTCTTTCTTTTTTATTGTAATTGCGTTAAATATTAGTGTGACTATGACTAATTGTGTGACTCCTTTAATTGGGTAGTCCAGGCTAACTGTTAGAAACCCAAGTTGTAAATAAATAAATAAATACGATACTAAACTTTAATTATCGTAAGTAAAGGGAGAAAAATCACATTTTTCATTGGCAATATGGTATAAGTCATTTTTGCAAATATGTGAAAGAGAGGTACCAGAACAGTGCCTTGGGGTACATCTATTTCTACCCTTTCCAGATTACTTTTAGTGTTATTTAGTATTATTCAAGTATTTTTATCACTTATAAAGCAATATCTCTGGAGTCGAAAGGATTTAATTTTTATTATAGTGTTTAGAGGTTAACTGTGTCAAATGCCTTGATTGATCCAAGAAAAAATACAGTTGGTAGGTTGAAGGATTTTTATTTCAAAACTCTACATGAAATTTGCATAGAATATCATTGAGAGAATATCCAAATTTCTGATGCAACTATTTTTCATACATCTTTGTAAAAATATGGGTTTATAATTTGTAATCTGATGCTCATATAGTTAGACAATTGAAGTTTAACGAGAAAGTATAATATACACAATTTGGTGAATTTTTCGGTATCACTAAAATTTTTCTATTTAGTTTATTTACTTTATTCCTATATATTAGATGAGATTCCTGATATGAAATTATTATATTGTTATCCAAACTATATTTTGAAAGACATTTAAAGGAAGGTTGAAATTGCCTTTAAAGATTCTGTTCCATAGACAGCCAGATACATGTGAAGGTAATAAAAGAGTGTTATAATGGAGTCTTTATGAGAAATAAATAACAACATTGTAAATTTCTGTCATAAATTAATATGATAAAGATAATATGATTTATAGTCATGTAAATTATTTTGTATAATTTACAGTACATATATAATAAAACTATTATATCATAGTTCTAGTGTTATAGCCAGACCGGTTGATTAACTCAATATTGATAAGTGTCAAAACCTCATCAAAGCTTCGAAGATTGATGTCCAATATTAGTCTGCCCACTATAATAGGATTAACCGTTTAACAGGTGATAGTGTTTGCAAAATGCTTTATCGAAAGCAGGTTGTTAAACTGATCGATAGCCATGGGAAATTAATTTCCTCACGTTAACAAGGATTACGATTATAAAAAAAGTTTTACACAATTATATGAAGAAAACAATAAAATATAATCTACAATACTTTTAAATAACAAACGATTTATGACGTTTTAGCAGTAAGTATTTGTTTACATTTTACAGTTGTCCAAAAAGAATTATTAAAAAGGCGAGCCTAATTTACAAATTGACGGATAGCAAACTTTATTTTCCTTTGTTAACTGTTTCTGCTTTAGGGACTAGATAATGGTTATTGGCAAATTAGTTAGGCACTTAATAAGAATATCTTTAACAGAACGAGATAATGGTTAAAGAAAAATTTCTTTCAAGTATTATCAAAACAGAAATTTAACATAAAATGAGTCTAAAAAATAAAAGAATAAATAACAAAATTAAAAAGTGAACATTTTGTCACAGATAATACCAAATATATGAGCTAGAAACTTTTCAAAGGTAATAGACATAGTAGATCAGAATTATAATAAAGCAATAGCACAATTGAAATAAGGATGAACAGTGGACCATAGTATTTACAGTCAAGGGACAAAACACCCAATGTCCGGGTCATGATGTAGGCATGGCATTTATGTTTGTTACCTGAAGGAACTGTACATCTACTGCGTTATTGAATTTGACCGAACAGCTACATCCTTTCTCTCTTGGTTTATTAGTAAGCAAGAAAGAAGGCTGATATGATGAGATAATTATGTAAGTTCAATAAAACATTTATTGTAAAATATATGAAGTGTGATATAATAAATTGGCGCAAGCAGTAGGGTTTGCCTGCTCAGAGCAAATTTTTAAATTTCGAAACCGAATTGAGGCTGCCTGACAGTTTCTGTTTATGTAGCAATAATGAGCCATAATTTAGTAAAATTTATAGACATAATCGACGTATTTAGTTCACTTAATTTAGTGGCTTTATTGCAGCTGATTCGGTGCTTTAATTAGTTTAACTTACCTACTAATATGACTGGATAATAGAGAGATTTAAAAGTAGCAATGCGGAACGTTCAGAAAAAAGGATCTATGGCGAACATTTTTGTAAAAGAGATGCAGTAGGAAAATTTCTCTGATAATAAGAGAATATGGAGAATACTAATGTTTGTTATCTATGCATAGAACATTTTATTAACAAATGCGTAAAAACCAATTAATCAATCTAGATGTCAATTTCAGCTATGTAACACATTTGGAATACATACGCCCGCCATACTGAAAGGTAATTTTCGCTCAAAATATATCCATTTTCCAGAAAATTAAGCGCGTTCTGGAACCACGTCAATATTTAATTCCAGATTGACTTGCTCCGGGAATCTCGAACGCTTAACCTCAATACCATGTAAAATAGAAACACCGAGATCCGCTGTGTGTTGCATCGAAAGTCCACCGCAACGTAATATTGTTTAGAAGCGGAATTTCTGAATGTTTTGAACTCAATTCGGTGTTTCCAGTTTACAATTATTTTCTCAAATATAACACTAGATACGTAATGTAAATTTCTCAATTTGATGTGATGAGAACTTTGTAAATGCTTTTTTCTTGCATCTAAGTCATCAATAAATAATTTGTCGCAATAATCCCAATAATATCGTCGACCTGTGAGGTTATGTTATGTTATAACATAACATATCCTCACAGAACCTCACATACAAAATCAGAAATATCAGAATATTCCAATACATTATTCCTAAATGGGTCGACGATATTATAACACTGGATATTTAACATATTATATGTATATCCAGACTTTTCTCTATGGAATTTAGAATTTCACAAAATGTAGTCCTTGTACTTTGTCTGGAAGGGATTAATGTGAAATCGTATGGGCTACAGTATCCCATCAATAAAACAGATACCTATAACAGACTGCTTTCAGTTACTATGTACAAGCTGTAGATAGCAGATATTTCTGTCATGTCTGTTTTTGAGGTAGCCGCCTTCATTGAAGAAATTTGTTTATTTAGGCCATGTTTCAAGAGTCAAGTATAATCATAATTTTTTCCTTTAAAAGGCCCTTCAACTTAGGTTGATATTCGGCTGTGAGATGAACTGTTGGATTTCTGAAAACAAGAGAGATTATTTCTTTTGTGTAACATGCTACGCTAGTCTGTAGCACCTTAGCTGAATGCAAAAGTGTGATACAATGACCTTAACACCCTAATCACTACTATTAAATGAGCGATAGACTAAGATTTTTAATTGAAAAAGTGTTTTTATGAATCACATATTAAAGTCGACGAAATATTCTTTTATATATGTTGGAACTAGATAGTCTATTTAATATCGGCAGCAAACAAGGGTGCCAACGGTAAAAGTAATGTTGGACCAAGAGAATGCTTGGCTGGCACACCAGCACTGTCATAGCTATATGATTAGAATTATGAAAATACGGGCTGAAATGATAACCTCGTTCTTTTTGGAAGTCGATTAATTAATCAAAAGACACAATACACCTTGTATCAGTGGCGTACAACTGATGGACGAAGGGTTGAATTAACTTTTTAATGCATTTCTTCGGCGTCGGTAACCCCTATTTGCTAGAATTTTGAAATAGGGAGCCATTTCGTCTAGAGAGAAAACATAATTAACTTCATTTACCATCGCATGCAGTTTTTCAAGTTATGTTTTCATCATAATATATATAATGTATTATTTGGTTTGGTAGGTCCGGAAAAACATTTCATGATGCTTTCGTATTACGTTTTTTATACTAAAAAATACACTTTTATGGCTACAGCTCCTCGAGTACCCATTCCATACGACTGATGGTGAACTCCCACTCGTACTGGCGATATTCAGGATACACTACAGTAAACGTAACGTGCTGATAACTTTCATTGTGCTATTTCATATTTTTAAAGTAAACTATTCATGGGCTGACTATTGGTAATTTAACATTTTCTTTTTCGACAGATTTAGTTCGCTTCTAACCGGAAGTGTACCGTCCTTTTATCTTCTTAACTATTGAACATTTATACTCATTGCGATCACAAATGTCTTTTATTCTCTGATTGAGATGCACTGACAGTTTTTCTGAAGTATGTATTTTGAACTAAGTTCGTTAATTATAGTACCTTCCAAAAATGTGGGACAGTTATAAAGAGTTTTGATAGGATTTGTTCAGTAATCGATTATGAGGCCCGTCAAAAACATTTAATCGATTTTCGATGATAGCCGTCTGAAACAAAGGTGAGTTGAAAGAAACCTAACATGAATTGATGGAAAAAGACATCATCATCTTCGGGGTTCTACGGTTCCTACGCAGGATAGTTTGTCTTCTACAACATAATGTTAAAGGTTGCAATTGTGTAATAGAATACATACTGCCTCATTTAAACGTTAAGTTCTGGCTTGCCGTGGTAGATAGAATATATTGTTATCAAATTCAAACAAACCTTCGAAATTAATCATTCTGACAAAAAACATAATTACACAACATGCTATCCGGGATCTTCGATGGGGCAAAAAGCATCTACCTCGAGAAACTTTTCACAGAACGCTCCGACAACAACGAGATAACCATCGAAAAATACGGGAAAGTTTCTTGCTAATTGTATAAGGACAGCTAAATATTTCAGTTAGTTAGTTCAGTTTATATTCGTTTATGTGCCGTGTGAATTGTATCGAAACAAATTAGCTGTAGTAAATAAATAGCGGATTTATTTTAGTGTAAATAAACTCATTATAAGTGAACGTGTTTAAATTAATTTTGAATCCACGACATTTAGTGCAATATGTTATCACTAAGCTTCCATGTTTTGATTAATTAAAATTGTCTGGTGCCAGTTCACTAATTTTTTCTTATAAATTACTTTTTTAAACCTGCACTCATGAAAAGCAGCAGTGTGAAAGTAATTCTTCTTTTTCGCAGTAATGCTTTTGTTTTTTAATATATTTTTTTAAGTATATATTCGCTATATTCTAACGCAACATATATTGAAGTTTTCCAATAAAAATCGCATATTGAATATTCATTTTTTAAGTTTCCCTTGTAAAATAAAATGCTAAAAAGCATAATTCAAATGTAAAGTCTTCTTTGTGTTTCTCAACTGAAGCCTGTCTTCATGTAGATAACAGTCGACAGCTGATCGATCAAAGAGAATACCCGATGTTATTCTGAGAAAAATCTTTTGTTTTGAAGTTGTTTCAAATAGCTTTTAAAACTGAAAAACCATCTGCATTTGATTGTTCTATTTTATTTTAGTTCGCTTACAGCTATGAAGTGAACGTAATATTTTAAAATATACAAAGGCGCAATTATAAGGGTGCCAGCGAAAAAAAATATTGCACTTGGGAAAGAAATAATCTAAAAAGAAACTCATCAACAGCTAGAGGAAAATGTTGGAGTACACTAGTTGCAATTTGATGTTTTGAAAAGGTCAGAACGTCATCTAAAATTATCCACGCTTCTCTTTAATAAAAGTCCCGGAGTTTCGCGTAATTTTTTACTAATTTGATGGTATTTTGATGTTACAAGCAATTAAGTCAAGTTCTAGGTAAGGCCTTAGAATGACATTTATCTCATTGGTGCTACAGGTATTCACCACTTAAAATATTTTGTTTTAAACTTTCTTATATACCCGTGTTTCTCTTTTTTTTTGCCAAGTTTTTTTCAGGGCAATGGGCTTATCAGCCTTTGTATATATGTTTGTTTCTTTGTGGTGATCTCGAGACCGAACGCGTGGAACAATTTTGACAATTTTTACATCAGTGGATTTTTCTTAATCTTACTAGTGTCACTAGTGAAATAGAACAAATTAAACTCGAAGAACAATGTTAAGTGGGGCATCATTACATAATAATTTGTAAATCATTAGTTTTTCTTATCATTTTTCATTTCGAATGACCATTTTATGAACTATAATATATATATATATATATATATATATATATATATAATAAATTTTCTATGCTTGTAATAAATCAGTGATAAAGTTCTTATATTGAGGCCTTAATTTTTCGTTAATCTAAACATTATTTAAAATGTACCTATACCATCAGGATACCTAACCAATTCCAGTTAATAGTCTAATCAAACAGTATATTTAAAAAAAAGCGAAAAAATACACCACGAATTGATAACCTCCTCCTTTTTGGAAGTCGGTTAATAAACCTTCAATGTGGGGGAGTTCTCAAAATCATGTATAATAGGACAATTACGATTCTACTAGCGTATGGATAGATATAAATATCTCAGATCGTTACTGAATTTATGAATATAAATATAATGAATATTGCGAAATACACCTATAACCTCAAATTGACACATCATAGTAAATAGGGCAGGACATTGGAGATAGAGGTATGCTGAAGCTCAACAATAAGCCAATGGTTGACCAGATGAGGATCAGGAACACTTAGAGCCTTAGAAGTATCAGGCTTGATGCCAGTGGAACAGATCCAATAATGTTCTTATAGTCAAAGAAGCATCAAACTCAATAACAAATTATCAGATAAGCCATATACTATATCGAACTATTAAAACTATTAAAAATAGAGAGTTTGTGCTGGAGCTTACCTGCTTGTGAGTTACAATGAACTACTTTAGATCGAACTGTGTTTGTTTTATGTAAACGCATTTTTGCGAAAGATCAAGACTACGAAGCCTTGACTTGTGTTAGGTCTCTAGATAGATTAATTAATTATTGGTAGTTTAGACAACAAAAACTACTTGATCCACCCACGACATTAACTCGCTCAATAAAGAGGACAATACAGTGTACCATCTTATATCTGCAAAGTGTAAAAGACGAAATTTGAAAAATGAAAAACCACAACAGCCTTAAGAACGAATTTTAAAAAATATCTCAAAAACCAAACTGCGTGAAAAATCAACTTTAGGAAGTTGGAAACAACACTTACTTCTGTCGCAAATCCCACTACAGAACACTTTAAGTCGATATCTATGCCTTATTAATTTAAAGTCATATTGCATCCGACTGCATGAGATTGTTGTGTCATTGCGCAGCAGATATTCATTACTGCTTCAATTAGCGAGAGTCCGACTACGTATGTTGCTCTGTACAGAATATGTTCAGGAAAACCTACCCAATGGGAATGTATCTAGGCTTAGGGTGTTCTTTAGGTGGTTGAGATTGGAGCCAGAAACAGGTCATCTTGTTTCTGTCTTTTTTAACAGTGTTTTGATTTTTTTATTTAAAGTTTACATTTTTCGCAGTTGGGTTTTCAGATTTTTTTAATATATGTTTTATTTTGAAAATATTGTCGAGGAGGCCTTGAATTATTTTGCCTGTTCATTTATTTTATCTCCTCAATTTTTTTTCCTGCAACTGATAAGTATTTGAAAATTGTATATGAAGAACAAAGTGTAGTAAGGCAATTTCGTAAAATTGTCGCACGGTTGTCTTTACACAGATTCTTCCTCACAGTTATTCTGAGAGAAAGAGATGTCTACGAAATACTTAACCAGTATTCCTGTTTATAAGTAATATATTGTTTATTATATTATACTTATCTGTGTTTAGACACGTTTTAACTCTGGAGTCATTGTCAATCGTTTAGTCTTGTATTGCGAGGGATTTTTTCTAAAAAATTTCGCTTTGATGTGGATGTTGTTATTTGTCAAAAAATTTGACGGTGACAATCGTTTGACGATCACTTGATACTGAGGGTACCGTTTTTTTTGCTCTGTTAGCAATAGCTTTTCCCCAGTCCAAATGAATGTTGATTGAAGGTGCTCCGATTTCCGTGTTGTTTATCATCATACAGCTAGCTGCCTTCATTAAGTTTTCTCTTTTTTAAATTTTCCTGTTTCAACAAAATCTATGTTTTATCCCAGTCTATCCTATGGCTGCCGGTGCTGGTTAATACATGATTGGCCAAATTTGATTTGTCCAGATGTCTTTTCAAAATGTTATGTTGATGTTCTTTTTTCCTTACTTGTAAAGGTCTTGAAGTTTCACCGGTATAAGAATGGCCACAGTCACATAAAACACTGTACACAGAATTTTTTGAAATCTGTGTTGCGTTAAATGCTACCACATATCAAACCATTTAACGCAACTCAGAATTTAGAAAATTGTGAGTACAGTGTTTTATGTGACTGGGGCCAATCTTATACCGGTGAAACTTCAAGGCCTATAAGAACATCAATATAACATTTCGAGAAGACATGTGGACAAATTTGACCAATCTTTTATTAGCCAGCACAGGCAGCTATAGGACAGTCTGGGACAAAAATCAGATTTCCTTGAAAGAAGAAAATTTAAAAAAGAGAAAACGTAAAGAAGCCAGCTGTATGATGATAAAGAAAACGGAAATAGGAGCACCATCAATCGAGCTTCATTTGCACTGAATAAATCTATTAACAGAGCAAAAAAATGGGTATCCTCCGCATTAAACGATAAATTGTCAATGTAAAATTTTTTGACAATCAATTCAACAATTTTTTTAGAAAAAAAACCCTCGAAATACAACACTAAACGATTGACAACGACTCGAAATTATTAATTATAACACAATATACAAAGCATGATTTGTTACAGGAATACTGGTTGATCATTTTATAGACATCTCTTTCCCTCAGAATAACTGTGAGGAATAATCTGTGTACAGACAGCCAGTAAACCGAGTTATTGTATGAAATAGCCTTACTACACTTTGTTTTTCATATACAATTTTCCAATACTTCTCTGTTGCAAGAAAATTGAGGAGAGAATATATTTTCTTGTTGATAATTGAATCCAATTATTACTGTCCCTACTTCAATCCTTGTATTTTAAGAAAATATTTATTTTTGCAACAACTTCAATAATTATACATAGTTGCTAATTATGGTACTTAAAAAACTTCGTAAAGAGATTTAAATGAAATACATTTGCATTCGAACTTCAAGAGCTGCTACAGTCATTAGGTCAATTGGTCGGAAACGTCTGCACAGCACAATAATATCGAGCAGTCAATAATCATCTCGAATTTGTAGACCGTCTCTTTTTATTTCTCTAAACTTCAATGAATAAAGTTGAAATTTATGTTGGAAAGTTTTCACTGGAAGATTCAGGAAATTTTCTAATGAACCGTAAGAAACTTATCGGATCATAAACTTACTAGGCGAAATTGTTTAGTTCCTCGAACAAATATGATCGAATTTCCACAGGGCATAATGTTCGCGGAGGAAACTTTTGCGATACCGTTCCGAGTCTTTGAAAATGATTTTCCAGTATGTTTAATACGTTGAAGTAACAGGAACAAACCATCGATCATCTTGTGGAGTTTATTTGATGGAAAACCATGTTTGTTCGACGAAATATTCGTTGAAAATGTCTGTGAACCCATGATGAATGATAGCCCTGTGAAGTTGATAAAGACTGGTGAGCCAGCGTGTATATAATACGAGCTCAAAACTGTAGAAGAATCCTTTTGTAGTAGCTACATAGATGTACATAACTGTAACTTATAAACCCTTGCCTGTAGATATTTTATTTTATGGCTTCACCATTAGAAATGCCATTTCCGAACAGTTTCCGTCTCGACCGCATGTATTAGGTACTGATATCAGCAGCTCTAGAGATTGCTCCGACATTTAGAGTTTTCATAAAATTAGGATTGTTTTAAGAATCCTAAACTAGGATCTTAAAATGATCATTTGGTATTCTGTATATATGTTGTGTACTTTAGAATAGAGATAGATTGGACCCCGTAGACTGCTATAGGCTTCTTTTTCTCAGGAGAAACTTATAGGGGGTTAGGTGATGTAGGGGGTTATATTTGAATAACATTTTTCATTGCGTCTTCCGACATACTTCAAGCTTTGCAGAAACCTTGTGTATATTTGATAATTTAAGTGTGCAATAATGTTTTTTCAAACAACTTTTAAAAGGGGGTGAAACAGGATTGTGAAAGTTATAAATAAAATTTGGTGGATAAACAGATAATAGAGAGTAGACATCAGCATATAAGAATTCACATTTTAAGGACGAAAATGGCCAGAACGGGGGCTAAAGTTTTCATGAAAATTTTTATAACAACCTCCGATTTAGTTAAAATTTATAAAAATGTTTTTGAAGACCCCCTTGGAGGGGACTAAGTGGGGGAGCCAAGTTACCCCGTTAAGGTAATTGACAAAATTATGGTAATAAGTTTGGTATTATAGAGTGAAACAATATAAAACTACATTTTATTAAAGTACTATAACAATTTAATAGATGGCTGAGCAACTTATACAACGTGGTATAGTTTTGTTTTAATAAACTAATAGATATTAGAAGTATATGTTTTTGATTCATTCACCATTAATTCTATGTTCATGATTGTAACAGTCAAGGACAAGCAAGATGATAATTAACCGACGATATGATTTAAGATGTAGTGGGATCTTAGTTTGCTGAATGGCAGAACCTATAACTCGACAGTTCATTTTTAGGGTTCCGTATATACAATATACGGATACCCTTATAATATCACTCGGGATTTTTGTCTCTGTCACATCACAGCAATTTTCTCCTAAACTACTTAACGGAAGAGGTTAAAATTTGGTACCAATGTATAGTTTGGTGACCCGATCAGGAGTACGTATCGCAAAAGAAGAAATTTTGATTTTAGGGGTACTTCTGGGGAAAAACTAAAAAAATCGACGGTTCCCCCCCTGATCTCCGAAACTACTGAGCCTAAAATTTTGAAAAAAATAGAAAATATATAAAGCGTTGCCCGAACTTTACAGGAAAAATAAGGAGAAACCATTAATATAAATTTTGGGGGGCTAATTATAGAATTAAATAAAAATTTAAAAATTATTTGTTTTAACGTATCATGTAATACATCAAATGAAAGGTCTAATTCTCAGGAACACAAATATATTTTTTTCATATTAAAAAAAATTAATTTAAAAGATATTAAAGAAAATATACCAAAATTTACCCATTCGGCCCCCTTATCTCCGAAACTATAAAACGTAAAGTTTTCAAAAAAATTAGAAGTATAGAGTCTGACCTGTAGTTTACTGGAAAAATAAGGGAAAATCTCTATTTTTAATTTTGGGGGGCAAATTACAAAATTAAATTGAAAATATAAAATTAAAAGTATTTCTAATGTTATATATCAAATGAAAGGGCTCATTATGACGAAAATAAATATATTTTTTTCATATTTTTAAAATAAATTAGTTAAAAGATATTAACAAAAATATAAAAAAAATTTACCGGTTCCCCCTTATCTCCGAAACCATAAGCTGTAAAATTTTGAAAAAAACCTGAACTTTACTGGAAAAATAAGGAGAAACCCCTAATATTCATTTTCGGGGGCAAATTATAGAATTAAATGGAAAATAAAAAATTGAACTTGTTTCTAACGGATCATGTAATATTTCAAATCACAGGGCTCATTATGACCAAAACAAATATGTTTTTTTAATTAATTTAAAATAAATATTTTAAAATATATTAAAAAAATATTTAAAAAATTACCCATTCCCCCCTTTATTTCCCAAACTATATGACCTAATAATTTTTACTTACATGAAAAATACGAAGAAATCTTTAATATTAATATTGGGGGCCAAATTATAGAATTAAATGGAAAATAAAGAATATTTTTTAACGCATCATGCAATATATCAAATGAAGAGGCTCATTATGAAGAATACAAATATATATTTTTCATATTTTTAAAATTAATTGTTTACAAGATATTAACATAAATATATAAAAAAATCCCTTTTCTCACTTTATTTCCGAAACCATACTACCTAAATTTTTGAAAATAATTAGGGATACTGGCGCTCACTTGAAAGTTATAAGAAAAATTGTTAGAAAATTTCCATAGTAATTTTAGGGACAAATTATACAATTAAATGGAAAATAATGTAATATATCAAATAAAAGGCTCATTATGTGAATTACAAATATATCATATTTTTGAATCATTTGTTGAAAAGATATTTGCAAAGATATTAAACATCGATTTAATTCCTATTTTAGAAACTACACTATTTAAATTTTGAAAAACATATTTTATTTGTATTTATAAATAAGTTGAATAACAGATTTAATAATTTATAATTTAAAACTTGACCTATTTTGCCCTTTATCTTCCAATCTATAGAGCCTCAAAATTCAGACTGTAGATTATAAAAGGCTTCCCTGAAAGTTTATTAGTAAAATAAAACTCTAATGTTAATTTTTGGGGGCCAAATTAGAAAACTAAATACATATGTATTCTTATAAAAATCAAGCGAATTTTGAAGGTGGTACGGAATCCTTAGTATACGAGTCCAACTCGCACTTGACCAAATTATTTTACTGTATCTATTATCATCTACCTCTATTCACCAGGAACCAGAAATGGCAAAAGCACCGTTTCAAAAAACAAAAAAGATACACAAACTAAATTAATTATCAACTAATATAATTTTAGTTAAATAAGCTAAAAGAAACGTTTTGCAAATCATAGTGAAATATAAACCTGTAATATATAATATAAAATTTTTGGTGTATGTGCAGGTACCTGTAAAAAAATCTTTTTAATTTAGTTACATTAGCCTTGTATAAATATCGGATGAGTTGCATGAAACCAAATTATTGTATTATCATCCAAATTACCTATAGTCACAAAGTTTCATCCATATATGGCAATTAGAAACTAGTTAAAAATTATTTCCAAGATTCGATTACACAGTCAGATACAAGTGAAACTCATAAAAGCTTATAAACCAGTTGTCGTTCAGAAACCTTTAAGGCTTGGGCACATGGTATAATTCTGAGAATCATCTGGGTGAATAAGATATAACAGTGAAGTATTCAATAAGAGAAGGAGAGATTAAACAATAAAAATAAGAAAGGTGTAATACTTGGATGATGTGATGAGAGCTGAGAAGTGAAGTTGATGCAAGTAACTATTCAAGGAAAAATAAGTCAACATAGGATGAGGACACATATTCTGGTTATACATGGTGTGACTGTGTGCAGTTCCAGTTTATCAGTGCATCAAAAATAAAAATAGCTTCGACATTCTTAACCCGGCGTGAATGAGGGGAAAAATTGTTTCAACCAGCTGTGAGGTAGGTATGACATAGCCTAATATAGAATTGTCGATTTGGATAACTAAAATAACTTTAAAATAATACTTATTACTGCAATATGTTATTTAACATTTTGGAAAATAGGTAATTTGATAAACTAACACATAACATAAATTTCAAATTTCAGAATGTAGAATGTTTTTGCATCCACAATATTTTGGTTCCATACTTTGCTGGCGTGTTTGGAATATAAACATGAATTACGTTGGCCTCGTAATGATAGAAGTACTTCGTAATTGTCATATATTCCGTGACAATTCTGCAGAAAATAAAACTGCTATCGATTCATTATAGATGTAAAAATGTCTATGCCAGTGTACGCCACAAATCATTTAGATCCTGTCTATTAAACTTACCAAATACAGGAGTCCCAAAAAAGACTTGAAGTCTTCCAAAATAATGTCTTTCATGTGCTATTGTCCTTTGCCAAGGTCACACAAAATCGTCCTATTGGTTATTCCATTATTTGTTTAGAAGAAGTATGGAACATGGAATCTGTAATCAAAAGTGCCCCACATCCATATTCTGTTTAGCCACTTTTAACTGCACCTGTTACAGCTTGTTGATCTCGGATAATATTATTGGATCTTGTGCGGGTATTTGTTCGATGACAGACTTTTTGATATTTAGTTCCATCCTTACCAGTAACATAGGATCCAAGTACCTCATTAGAGTAGACACTTCATTATATGTCGACTGTAGAATGTGAAAATACTTACATCGACTGTGAGGTCGGGTATACCATACCCGCTTTATGTTGAAATACAATGTAAATAATAATTTTAATTTGAATGTTTAAAATGTTCATAAAGAGACCATAAAAAGAGGTATAACATAATACCCCTTTGTTTTTTAACTTTTAGAAGTGATATTCACCACCGCTTAAAGGTTGAAACTGCAGGATGACCGACACGTATAAAATGTGACCCCTCCGTAAATATAAATTAACGTATTTTTTTGTCTCTTTGTTTTCAAGATATTTCAAAAGGTATTTTGGGAGGCTAGTTTTGAAATGAAAGCACAGTTTATTGCCAATTAATTATATAGGTGAAGTAAGTCTGTGTTATTTTAATTCTACAAATTTTATATTTTAATTAAAAATTAATTAACACGGCATATGTTCCTTTGTAATTATATTTAAATTAATACCTACATTAAGATTAATAACTTGTATGGAAAATTGTCAATTATTTTAATACTCCTGAAATCTATTATCTATTAGGGACTAAAAACGGCAGAAAGAGTGAGAAACAGAGACAACTAGATAACAAGAGACGGGAACCATATTTTGTAAAAAGCTTTCCATTCCATAGTTCAATTTTAACTGACTGTCGTTCTTTTATTTTGTTAGGCAAATTTCGTATGTGGTAGATAGATACATTTACGTCACCTTTACAAATACATTGCTATATGTACTTTGAGTAAACATTTATAAAGCTCAAGAACATCTTTTGAAGGATAACGCCTAACAATATTTTTTTGTTGTAACGGTAAAAGCAGTGTCTACTTCAATAAGCACGGTAACGTTCTTGGAAAAAAATCTCAGAGAAAAACCAGCCAAACCACTTTTCCCCCAATCTGTTGAATATTATTAGCCTACATTTGAGCTAAACCATTCGAAAGAATTGCTTTTCCCAACATAAAATTGTGTCCTCTTAAAAGCCGTGACTTTGCTGTATTTTATTTTTCGAGCCAATATAGTTTATTGGCTACCTGTTAGAACGGTTTCCGAACAACACGCCGACCCCAACCGGTGGAAACGTTGGCCCCGACCACTTCATAACTGACAACATATGTATCTCGTGAACACTGTTGATGGGAATCCCGTAATTTAGTCCGAAGTTATGAGGTGCTTCAATTATGCAAATGCAACGTCAACCTGGAGAACCTCACGATGTATTGTGTGGATAAAACAAAGTGGTGTAAATAACTTACGTTAAATGGAGATCTATGACGGCGTATTCACATTTACGGCTTCTTTATGTTCGCTATTTGTATCCATCTTGGGGGTTATTTGTTTGAATTACACCTTTTTTCGATGGAGCCAACATTTCCGGTATACGAAAACACATCTCTAGGAAAATACAATATTTCACTTCGAGGAATTGAAGAGAGGAACGCTCGATTGATTTACTTTGTTGTGATTTACAATAGAACGAACAAATTGCTGATATCGATAGGAGGGGGTTCTTGAGCTGTTCAGAGAAATAAATTAGAATTTCCATGTAGAAAAGGAAATAATAAGGTTCTACAAAAATCCATTAATTGTTGTTTGGGCATTAAAACTTGGAATAGAGATGTATTTATTCTCAATGGAAATTATTGTAACAAGTTTCAAGCAAATGTTCCCTCCATATGTTAATTAAACATAATAAGGCTTAATATAGGAAACACTACGAAACCTTTATTGGAGATAGAAAACACGAATAGGACAAGAAAATTCGATACAAACCACGGAATTATGTTGCCACTACATTTTTCCAAAGAGCAATGTGTGTCAAAGGAAGTAATTCCAAAGACTTCGCAAAATGAAAATAGGAAGGATAACAATTTATCGAACAGTAATATAAGTAATTACATAATTATACCTATTTTAATCAAATATCTGAAAATTTTATTGCAACAAAAGTACATAGAGAAGAGTTTAAATCGACCGACTTGAAATAATTACATAAACATATTACTATTTGAAAGTTCTCACACACATTGTCAATCTATACTAAACAATATACAAACACTATAATTTGTAACTCACTACTAACAAACTACTGTTATTCCATGGTATGATTAATAGTATAGCAACAAAGTCATAACATAAATGTGATTTGGAGATTGAAGTTAACATTATAAAACAGATTGTAATCAACACTAGTTACGACACAAAAATAGGTACTTTTTGATTGTAGAAAAACGAAGTACTTTGTTTTATATCACTAATTTATATAATTATTTATTAAATAAAAATAATAAAACCGAGAGTAGTTTTGACAACACTATGCCATTTTCAAACGGAAACAAATTCATGAATGATCCACACTTTTAGTAGTAAATTACGAGGGTGAATCAAATATGAACCGGACTTTTGTTTTAAAAATTTTATTGGTACGATCAATACAAATTTTAATACATATTATTTTTCTACATAGTCTCCTCTCTTATGTATACATTTTTCCCACCGGATTGGAAGTTTTTTAATACCTTTCTCAAAGAATGAAACTGGTCATGTCGATAACCAATTGCGCACAAACGTTTCTACACCTTCCTTGTCCTCAAAGTGGTGGCCTCCCAGTTCTTCTTTAAGTGGCCCAAACATGTGGTAGTCACATGGCGACAAATCAAGACTATAAGGCGGGTGTTCAAGGGTTTCCCAATGCATTTTGTTCAATTTTCCTTGAGTCAATACAGCTGTATGTGGCCGAGCGTTGTCATGCAACAAAATCACACTTCGGATAGACATATCCCGCCTCTTTTGCCGATAGGCAAGTTTCACTTGTTGGAGTAGTTCGCAGTAATACTCAGCATTAATTGTACGGCGTTCGTGCAGAAAATCGATCAGCAATACGCCTTTCGAAACCCAAAAAACTGTTGCAAGAATTTTCCCTGCAGAAAGAGGGGTCTTCCACTGTCTCTCGGCAATCTGAAAACTTTTTGTGCCAGTCGTACACTTGGGTCCTTGAAAGTGTTTCATTGCCAAACTGTGCAGATAGTCGACGCAAAATTTCAAACGGTCTAACGCCCTCCGGCGCCAAAAATTTGATAACAACACGTTGCGCAACAGACGTATGCACCTCTTGTTCTGACATGATGCTACTAACAGCGCATCGACTACGCCTCGCCAAACCGACGAACTCCCCTCTTCTTAACATCCCTACCTAACATATATCGAGACGTCACGCCACTCGAATTACCTACTGGGCGAGAAACAGAAAAGTCCGGTTCATATTTGATTCACCCTCGTACAAGAAACGGAATTATTATGGCTTTTGTAAATTTCTATATTCTCAAGTTTTTCAATAAATGGCTTAAAATTGTTGAAGTGTATAATTCTAATATACCTACTATTATAGACAAGACCTCTCCGTTATACTTCAAAATATTTTGTCATCATTCATTTAAAAACAAATAAATAAATTACTGATATAAGAGAAAGTAATTCGTTTTTCTACAATCATAATGACAGTATATAACAAAGTAACGCCTTCTACCATCAACTATAGTTACTTTGATTCAACAAAACGTACAGTGATTCACCAATGATAGAATTGCAACCACAGAAATATTCTTCTTCTTCTTCTTCTTCTTCAAGTAGCCTTACGGCCTTTTTAGCACAAGGCTAATGGTCCTGGTCCTTTCGACCTTAACGACCAGACACTAGTGTAAAAAATGTAAGAAAAAAATTTCTTATATAGCTTTTATCTATCTACATCTTATGTACAAACTTATGATAACTTATGATAAAAAAATAACGTAAACTCAATTTATTAAATTCTTTTATAACAAAATTAGCTTTTCTTTTCGATCAAACTATGTACAGTGCGAGGTGGCGTTGGACTCCCGGTTTTATCACTAATTAACCCTTATTATCACTTCAGGAGCGTCTGTATCACTAACTAAATGTTTATAGGGTATAATAATAGAAAATGGGAATAAATATATCAGGAAACTCTCAGGAATCTTGAACTTTTTCTTAATCTAACACACACACACCGTGCCACCTCGCCATTTTACCGGAAGTCACAGAAATATTAAATGCGTCTATAAAATTAATAACTAATTAGGAAAATTAATAAAAATAACAAAAAGTAAAACCAATGAACACTAGTGATATTATATCATCCAATAAATATTGACACTTTTACACTCATCTTTTGTAACAAAGAAACATGATTCTAATTTCGCTAATCATCTAGTAGAACATAATCACAATTCTGATAATAATTTAAAAATTTTAATATACTGAAATGCTTAGAAATAAATTGGCTGAATAATTCCCACATTTATTCACTGAATAATGAGAATTTAGTAATTCTTCATAACTAAACTTGTTCACTTTAATTTCTTCCTGTTTGTTAAAAACAGTATCATTACACAGGGTGTCAGAAAAGTTTCGGGACGATTCAATAATTTGAAAAACAAAACAATCCTTGTAGAAAATGTTATAAACAAAAATTGTGGGTTTTTCCTGATTATTACGTGGTCTGCACCAATTTGAGCAAGGCCAAGGTTTTTTTTTAAATCGAAACCCCTATCTTTGACTTCAGAAATGGAGAGAGTAGAGAAGTTTAGATCCAAGCATGGTTTTTGAACATGACCTCACCGATGACCTATATAGAAACATAATATCTTATAATATTAAATTAGTTTCACGTTCTTTTTTTTAAATACGTGGAATAATCTATACTTGAATACACTCATGTAATAAAATATTGGACCCATTTCTCTAATTGTAACATAGTATAAAAGCAAATAAGCAGGTTATTTGGCTAAAAAGATTGATGGCAGGTGGACAAAGATATTACTAGATCAGTGATTTAGATCAGATAAACAAAATACAAGCATACAAAAATGGCTTTTGGCTTCTGGATGACATTCAGAAAAAATTCTGAGGAATATAAAAAATACAGAGTCGATTGAGGAGCCACTAGTATCGTATATAGCGGAAACTGTCTGGCAAAGGAGAATATGTAAGACCGAAAGAACCGTTGTCAGAAGATTTCAAAACTCGAAGAGATCTTGTTTCAGCATTATAACAGTAGACATTTCGCGAGTAATTTGGTTAGAGTAATACAATATCGAATATAAATACGAATATTGAAAAGGAAAGTATGATGAAAAATTATTCTAGAAATCACCTATTTTCATCTCGGTATTACCTTTCATCTAAATTCAAGCAACAACAATACAGAAGACTTCTATCAATTTTGCAACAAATAAAACATTTTAATTTAACAGCAATTAGAATTCACGTCAGTTTTACCATTAACAGTTGACTCCGGTAATTCAACACGAAATTATCAACGCCCTAATATTAGCCGCAAATTTGGATCGATAGAAGATTTAGAAATTACTGAATGAAGCGAAGAAATAAATTATCATTTACCTTTTGTATTTCATTTTTCTCTTAATAGTGCCACTTTTAGGGGTTTTGAGTCAATTTGAAGAATTTATATCAAAATGGTGAGTTACCCAAATTATCTATTTCACAGAAAAATGTTAGGAAAGGTTAGTTTGGTTTAGAAACGAAGTACACAATTACAAAGCTGTATTAAGTAAATGTTTCTGTTTAAATTAGATGTCAAACACAGTTAAATGTTCCATAAGCAAATAAACTGGCCCATTTTTCCCATAAAAACATTAATTCTGTTCTTGGAAAGATTCGTTTTCCAAGTCAGTTTACGTAACACCGCGGAAACCCACACTATAAATTCGAATATGGAAAAAGTTTTCCAATATTCCACAGTCGAGAATAACAATAATGTCTAGGTAATATGATTTTGGAAAGTTATAGTTATAGTCTTTGGAGTCTTTTCTTTGGCATTACAGATTACTTGTAAAAGAAATCCAAAGAATAGATTATAAAATTCGGAGGCATATACCCTATGAATCGCAAAATAGTATATATTTTTTTGGGAGAGAAATACGTAGGATCTAGAAAATTAATTATGTATTACAAATAAACAAAAGAATATTTAAACACAAAGACAGCTGGGAGGTTCAGTGTAACTGGCCACCAGAGACTCCGATTCGTACTATAGGAACCCTACAATTATAAGTAATTGTTGGGTTTTAGAATGAAATTCAAGAGAGAAAAACTACTTTAGCACGTACGAGGAATCTTGAAGTGACAATGGATCTGAACTTTAAAGTAGTGGTTTTAACAAGAATTCATAGTGAAACGAGTGAAATTTTGTGTATGGATGCGATCCCTAGACTTAATTAAGCAGAGCAAAATTATAGAGTTTGTTAGTTAGTCGTGAGCCAAAGTTATGTCACACGCATCGAATACTGCCACCGAATTAACCCTTTTGACAAATTTACAAAAAACCAAACAATCATTTAGAAAGCAACAGAAAAACATCTAATTCCTCGTAGTGGCACCTTTCCACGCCTATATGGCCTACCGAAAAATCATAGAGAACAAGTTCCATTACGACCGATTGTGAACTTAATCGGCTCTCCAACATACAACATCATCAAGTATTTAGCGGATATTCTTAAGACATCCACTGGAAAATCGCCCTCACATATTTTAAACCCATCTTATTTCATATTCCTATCTCAGATTCCCCATCGATTATTAGAGAACTGCTGACGGAAGACGGACAAACCTTGGATTTTCTCATGTTGATCAAAAAATTTCTTGGGTCAACTTATTTTCTTTCTCAAAATAAATATTACATTCAAATTTCTGGTATTCCCATGGGTTCTCCGCTGTCACCAGTAGTGGCAAATATGCTATGGAGGGTTTTGAAGCAGTGGCTCTGGAGTCTTCAAGCACCAAGCTAAAATCTGGTTGAGATATCTTGATGACACTTTTGTCATCTGGCCACATGGACAAGAGGCTCTCCAATTGTTCTTTCACCACATTAATGACCAACATTCAAACATCAAATTCACGATGGAAATTGAGTCCAATGGATTCCTGCCCTTCCTTAACGTGTTGGTTTCACAGTTGCCAAATGGTCTCCTGGGCCACTCAGTATACAGAAAACCAACACACACCGACAAATATCTTCACGCCCGGTCCCATAATCATCCATCTCAGTGGTGAACTCCCTTAATAAGAAAGAATCTCACAAGTGTTAGCCTCTTCAAATGATAAACAAAATTCTCTTTCATCCACGAGTCTCCTTTCAAACGCTGTACCTGAACTTTATTACGAAACGGGCCACCAAATCCTCTTCGAATGAGGCCGTTGAAATCGCCAAAAATTCCCAGAATTGCAACCTAGGCAACCGTTTTGAACTTTCGCCCATCTGGCAACCCTGCATCCACATTTCAACCCAGATCTAATCAACGAAATAAATCACTTACTTTACCCAGTAATAAAATTCGATGAACGAACTCAAAATATCATCACAACCATTAAGGACCTCCTACCCTTCTTTTACCTCAATTTTCGGAAGGCGAATTATTATTTCTTCAAAAACATTGTTGGCTATATCCAAAGGGTTAGTCGCTTACAATTTGTGCTAGTGAGGAGTTTAATAAAGTGACGCTAAACGAATTTACTCGCCGCAAAGTAAGCAACATTTGTATTTCTCATGTTTGAAAAAGCCCTCATACAAGTGTGGGCGAATCATCGGAAAACTTATGTTGGTTACATATATATATAAATAAATTAATTCGATAAAATGACGCCCTCCAAATCCGGAAAAAGCAGAATCAGCTATGACTGTGAAAACATACGTTCTCAATCATTCCATGTATAATCAGTCCATGTATGAGTCAATCATTCCATGTATGAGTCACCACATGCCTAAAAGATGAAGTGGTACGAAGGATCTTAAAAGATTAATAGTTGTGACTATAGTTGGGAAATCTGATACATAACTTAGGGTAACATTGCTGGAGAAGTTTTGTTAAGTGAACTGAGTTAGTACTTAGCCACATTTTGTTCATGCTAAAGTGAAAAAGTGTCCTTTAAAGGTAAAATTTTGTTCATGTTTAAGAAAACAAAATACTGGTCATAGATAACGGTTTTGACGACCTTGTGTACAGTTAGTACCAAAGTCCAAATTCATAATCAGATATTGAGGAAGAAACTCAAAACTGCTGCTGATATTTTCAGCATTATTACAGAAACTCTGTGTTATCGAGCACTGGACTTTGAGAGATTTTAGAGTACCCGCTATGACAAATATCGGGTCCTAAATTTTTTTGCCAGAAACTCACGGTTCCCAATATTTAAGGATGTTTCTTGTATTCACAAACTTCGCTTTGGATGTCTGTTTTAATTCACAAAGTCATCCTTAAAAATCGACAGCGCACGATTGGAGTTCAGTGTAGGGGATTTTAAAGGAAGGTTTGTGGATGAGAAGTTGTACTTCGGTTGCTGACTGCGGGTGAAGAATCATGGCGGTATGGTTATGATCTTGGAACGAGTCAACAATCTAGGTAAGAGAAGACTTTGGGAGATGTGTGATTAATCGTACCTTCCAAATTTGCGCCACATGGTGAGACAGTTAACTAGGTTTTATATCCGGAAGTTCTCCAAACAGTTGCACATCAGTTTACGGTGCAAAATGCTTGATTTCGATTTCATCTGAGTACCTGTAGTATTTAAAGATATTTCGTTTAAGTTAGCCATGAAGAATTGTAGAGAGTATCACAGAGAATGGAACTTCTAGTTCCAAAATGTTTCTAGTGAGTAGGTCGGTTCTTCAGATTTGCTTCAAAATTGCATTTACAAAGGTTCAAGTTGTTATACTAAACATTGAATTCTCATCAGCTCATTCATTGACACCTTCTAACAAAAATAAAGTTCAGATTAGTTTCGAGAAAAACTAAACCCGTACAAATTCAATAGTGTCTTAGATTTCACCAACATTTATCCCAAGAGGGAAATGACCGTGTTTGGTTTACAGTAAATCGATTTCACTGGTATAATTACCCTGCAGACAATTTTATTTGCCTCGCTTCTCTTACGGCTTAACTAAGCTCGCTGAGTTAATTGTCCATTGCTCTCAACGAAGATTTATGTTCGAATTAATTGTCTGCACTGAAGCTATCAACTTGTTTTATCCGCGTACTACGAGTAAAAAGATACATTAATTTTTATATATTAATAAATTAGTACATAAAGTAAATATTTATCACGATGTGATAAATCTTCTGCACCCAAAACTTGTTTATTATTTGTCAAATCATTATATCTTCTATCACACGGAATGTGAAAGTTTCAATTTGCAATTTACATTTTCAATACATATTTTAAAGCCATTGACATCGAAGGCTTTGAAACGTTTGGTATTTTCTTCAATATACAACTTTTTATTTTTATGTGGTGTTATTTCAAAAGAAAACATAAAAATAATCAAGAATATGCTACAAATGACATTTAGAAGACAACTTAATATTAATATTAAGTGCTCGACTAAGACGTGTAAAGATTTCCCATTGAAAATACATAAAAACTCTGATTTATTATTTTTAAATTTCTATAGCTCAGCGGCACTTCATGGCATTGCTTTGGGGGGTCGTTCGAACCCCATCTATGGTACATCGTTTGAACGTAAATTTTCCAGCTTTTTTAAGCAACTGAGTTGACCTTGAAATGACCTTGAGCATGACTCCAAGGTCCAGGGTAAGTCGCCCTTGATGTTGTGCAACTTTTGTCTAAAATGTTTTTCGCACAGTTTTTAAGATATTCTAGTGTGGAAATTAAAATGGTCTAACCGGTATATATGAAGTGAAGAATTATTTATCTGGGAGTACTTCCGCTCCTTATTTTAATTCATATAAAAGTTACACTTGGCACACCCTGACAGTTGCTGTGTCCGTGGTATGTATTTATAGGCCTTTGTCACAGGTTGTAGCAACGCTGGTTGTTTGAAGTTGCCTCCTCCCCTCCTCGGTCGTTTGGATCACATGTCCAGTCGCTCTGTGTTTTGCTGATTCGGTATTATATTTACTAATTTTTATTCTTCAAGTGTTAAAGAGTTGGAGGCTGTGATTTCTCTGACTTAGTCATGAAATGAATATTCCTCTTATAAACGATAACTTTAATACTAAACACATCTAGGTACTGGTTTTTGACTGGATTAAAAGTAAACTGTACAAAATCTGGCATTATCTGGGCTTTGTCAGCTAAAGCTCCGAAAGAAAAGGAGCAAGCGTCTAGACCGGAATACTGCAGATCTATAGACGAGAACTGTCTATTGAAGAGAGTTATACTCTGTGTGCTAGTTTTCTCGAAAATCTTAGATGTCGGTCTTACATCTCGCGTCTACAAATTTACTATTATATATCAAAAACATAAATTTGTGTTCTATTGTGGGAAGGGCAACTGATGAAGGTTCCCGACCAGAAACATTATGTATGATATATATATTGTCTTGTGTACAAAAGAATGACACATCGAAGAGAGTATTTACTATGTCTGACAGGTGATAAAATCTGAAAATTTTATCGTGACATTCTAACCTAGGAGTTACGTGAGAACAGCAATTACACGGATCGAGAAAAGAGATAAACAAAATCAAACTCTGTTGGTATTTTATTTTGAAGTCATGTGTCACTCTCATATCGAGTAGCATTTTTCTAATATGAGTCCAAATAATAGTAAACATATTTATATCTAATGAAATAAGGAAAGAAAGTTGCAAAATTTAAAACTGAATTCTCGTACTAAAAGTGTAAATTCAACCTCAGCATCAAACCGACAAGTATAAGTAAATTCATTAACGTTATTCGTAAATATGAACGTAAGATATTTTCTGTGTTTCGGATTAGTTGTAATCAAGAAATATGCTTCTTTGTTATTCAGCGGTGATGTATAAAATTTCTAAATTGGATAGACGGCGTATATAAAATTTTCTGCTAGTAAAAGTAAAATATATTTTTCTTACACGACCTTCAATGTTGTTCCCTTCTGATCATCATTTGTAAAGAATTACTTGTTTACATAAGTCGATTTTCAATTAACTTGGTAGCTATTTGGATTACATTTTATTTTTCCCAAATACTCGATATACAGAGTGTTTTATAGAAGGTTGGCTTAACATGAAGGGCAGTTAAGTGCGCTCATGTAACAAATTATTGCAACTTGTATGTTTTATTTTTTGAAGTTTTAACTTGTAAGTTACATTCTCAAATTTTATTATGATACTAATTACTTTCCAATACATGTAGTAAATCGTTGGCAAGGGGCTGACGTATAGAAGTTTTTGTAAGCATTCGACGTTCTCGATCTACTTCTTATTTTTTATTTTTGGAATGTGATAAATTGTTTAAATTAATGACTTTTTCATCCACTTGTTGACTCATCATTTTCTCACCCAATTATTTGTGTCAAATGTCTATTGCAAAAGAGCAAGCAAAAATCATAGATTAGATTTAAGTTTAGTTGGTGAAGTTACAGTGAAAAATAAATTGTTTTCAAAAGTTGATATGAAAAATCTCGGAATTAAGAAAAAATAAATAAAACAAAAACAAAAACCGTAAACTATACAGATGTTATATGGGCTGAATAATAGGTATAGCTCATCAACTCATTTATCCGCTCCTTATCTTTGGTGGCCCTTCTACAAAACACCCTGTAGATATTTGGATAAGCTGTTCAACGTTTGGTTTTTGTTTAGACTCATATCAATTTCATTACAAGCGTGCCACATAATCATCTAGTAGTTACACATATATGCAAAAAGAGTGAGGACAATAATCGATTTTAATTTGTGATTTCATTTCTACGATTTGAACTATGCGATAACAACAGAACTACACTCAGTTTGACGAAATTGCTGATATAGATGTTAATGATCGGTTGGAGCTATGTTTATTCATGATTGATAACAAATTGGATAAAATAAGTTCTTCAGTGCAAAACAGCGCAGAAAATCATACTTTATCCATTAAAACCTAAAACCGGCCGTGATAGCTTACAGATTTTTCACAGCAAACTTTTGTGAATTATTACTACATCCACACCTAAACAATTGAATTATGAGTCCTAGTAATTTGCAGTAAACAGCAGAAGTCTTTTGTTATATTTTGTTTTCACTTGAAATCCTGAAGTTATTTTGGGTCAGAATACAAATTCGATTTGAAAGTTCTGCAGTTTCAGACATAAAAAATGAAAACCAATTGAGGCAAATTGTGAGAGTTAGCTCTGTGAAAAAAAAATCTCACACTTTTTATAATCTGCTTAGACCATTAATTTAGAAAGGGTTCATGTATTTATCATTTTGTACAAAATTTTTGAACTAGTATCTTTATCTAATGAGTTTCTATAGGTTTCAAGAACTGCTGACAATTTTCACTGATGTGAACTAATCCAAACATTTAGGCAGTGCCTTGGTGTAGTAGGTTTTTGATAATAACTCATTTTACCAAACACGTAAAAAATATGCATTGTCCTTATTCAGAATAGAAACAACAACCCAAGGAATCACGACAAGTCATATGAATCCCGGAAGAGTGGCTGAAGCAAAATCATATCAATAATGTCAGGTATGCAGACAAGGGCGTACCATGCTTTTGGTTCAGAGAGGGGCGAAATTAGAAAAAAAATTGTCCTAGAGGGGCAAATCTGAAAAAAAACTGTCCCAGAGAGAGGGACAGATCAGATATTTTTGTGGGAAGCTTTAGTGACTCATGGCAGGTTTTTCAGGTCCAGGGGGGCAGCTATCCCCCGTCCTCCCTTCACTACGCCCATGTATACAGATGAAACTGTAATTTTGTGAGATAACCTGCATGATCTTGAACTCGTGTTACGCTGTGTCAGCAATATAGGAGACAAAATGGAACCGAATATAAATCTGAATGTGACCATATTTATGACCTTTAGCCGAAACTTATACCCTACTACAAACTTGGGCAACTAATAGGAATTGGGATGGCTCGTTCAACTTTTATCAGGAAACCCTCCTTTGTAATAATAACGTCTATTTGAAATTACGATAAAGGACGGTAAAGTTCTTCATATGGTCAGGGCTCTTATATGGTACACATATCTGGACCCTGAAAATAGTTACTAAAAGTCGGCTAGAAGGCCTAGAGATGTGGATATATAGAAAAATGTTAAGGATACTATGGATTGCAAAAAGATTTTAACAAATATAAGATGCAGAAAAGTTTCGCAATCCCGTTTATCAAGGCTAATATATTGTCTTGCACCTAAAAATAAAAGACAAAGTAGAATGATATGGAGGAGTTGGTAGAAAACAAGCCTCATGACTGTTGAACTGGACAGTGTCGACCAGAATGATTGAAAATGTCAGGGAGATTGGACAAAGCAAAATCTTATTACACCAAATGACTGGAAAGACCTGGAACACCCTCCATGCCATCCCGATTTAACGCTTAGTGACCTTCCTATATTTTTGATTGCAAGACTCTTCTCAATTGCTAAAGCCACGTATTATATCCCTTATGACCAGAAATGGGCTTTAATATCGTGAAAAAATGATTAAATCAGTAAATTCGTGTACTTACTATAAAAATACGCTCAATACTATTGGTAACGTACGTAGAAGATTAACATGTTGAAACAATTATGGGACTAATTTAGTTCAAGAAACTGAGTTCTAATTATAAACAAAATAGCAAAGAAATGACATAATTTCCTCTTCACATAAACATTATTCATCATTTAACATCAAAAAGTTATGGTAATCCCGTTACAGGATATCCATTAAGTTGATTACATCCCGAAACTAATTAACCATCGCTTATGGAAGTTTCTCAGTTTATTTTCTCGTTTAGCTTAAATTTATCGAAATGTTTCAAAAGCCAGGAGATTAGTCTTGAAATGAGTTCGGTAATGGACATTCATTCGGATGATGAAATTATTTCATTTCCTTCTATGACCGACATATTGCTGGCTCATACTAAGTTCGCATATCACCTCGTCAGATTTGGTTCTAATGCCCTTTTAACAATTATTTGCCATGAGACATCTGCCAGCAAGGTCATCTTATTTGTAGTCTATATTCATGTAAAATGGTATAATTCATTTGTTTGTATGTAAGTAGGGAGTAATCTCTGTAAGTAGTGAACCGATTTTAAAAGTTCTTTTACTAACACAAAGCTACCCAACCTGTGAGTGACATAGGATATATTTTATTCTGATAAATTTTTTATTAGTTAGACGAGGGCAGTGGAGTTTTCTATTGTTTTAAATTAAATTCAATGTGTTCAAGACAAGTAATACAGGCGACAAAATTGGTATACATACTGTTCTGCTCAAACAAATAAAAACGAATTTTCTTAGTTTTCAAAATCGCATTATTTTTTGAAAAATTCGGTACTTTTGGGGAACCAAATATAATAAAGATTTAGGAATTGATAGGTTAATTCGTATCTTTAAATGAATAAATACCTCAATCGTAATTTTTCGATAATTCATTTATTGAAAATATTATTTATTTAGGAAAAAGATAAAACAAGTAAATTGAATTGAATATTTAAAATTCATTTGTTCGAGAGGGGACAGGTAGGGTATTTTGTGAGAAATATTCACTAATTTTTGGTAATGGAAAAAATGGTGGTATTAGAATTATGACAGTAATTCGTTAAATTAATTGGGAAAGGATCCATTATTTTTACAAAATTCTATTAATGTATTGTATTATTAGAGAAATTAATGTCTTGGAAAAAAATACTAGAAAAATATGTCAAATGATATAAATCTTTAAAATGAAAATAAATGTCGAAAACGACAAAAAAATAACACAGATGTCAAAATCTCAAAAGTTCCAAATATACTAAATATCAAAAATGACAACCAACAGAGAGGAGAAAAATGTCGACATAACCCAAAACGTCAACAATGACAAAATGTGGTAATTGTAAAAATGTCAGGTATAGAAAAAATGCCAAAAAATGTCAAAAATGAAAAAGAATAAAAATGTCAAAAAGTTAGAAATGCTTGAAATGTCAAGAATGAAAAATTTGTCAAATATGTCAAATCAGTCAAAAATATTAAAAGTACCAAAAATGCCAAAAATGTCAAAAATGTCAAAAAGTAAAAAAATTTAAAAACGTCAAAAATGTAAAAAACGCCAAGTATGTCAAAAATATCAACCATATCAAGAATGTCAAAAATGTCAAAAATGCCCAAATATTTAAAAATGTCAAAAAAGTCAAGAAAGGTCAGAGATGTCAAACATAAAAAAGGTCAAATAATACGCATATAGGTATAAAATGTATAGTCATGCTTTTTAAGGGTAATCAGCTAAAGATAGGTTATAAACAGATAAATTGGTAGACATATAATTAAACAAGCTGCTACAACGAAAATATTAGGATAAATTTGTAAGTTTGCCCACAAATACATGGTACACGCGACCCAGAATTGCTGATACTTGCAGTGGCTGTAAATGGTTTCGTATGCGAAAGAATTGATGGTAAGCCCTTAATGGTTTCTGATAAATTCAGACTATATGATAATATTTTAGTACTCACGATATCTTACCTTATCCTTCACAACATAACTTTTAAGAGTGGTGAAGCATAAAAATATAATTTGTCACAAGTCACAATTCAAATTTGTTATTGGCATTAAGTGGAAAAGCTGTGGAACCTTTGGTGTGTCACAAATGTAAAAACACAGTTTTGCACCCTAACACCAAACCTTTATTTTAAAACACTCAACGCCGTTAGGGTGCAAAACTGTGTTTTTATAATTGGCATTAAGCATTAAAATACTAAATCAATATTAACGGTTTTATTACATAAAATAGTAATGGAATATGTTGTCAAATTATTTTACTCGATTTGATGCATACGAAATTTACGGTGTCCTGCAAATATATATTAGTTACCATGCACTTTAATTATATTAAGAAATGTCTGAGTTGCACTCAGAAAAACCCAATGAGTACGTTGCATTAAAGTAGGAAATTTTCATTGGCCAAAGCAATTCTCAAATACTTTTGAAGAGTCTTGTTTCTCATTCAAGTTTGCTCGTAAAGTTTCGTTCAGTTGAAAAGAAAATCTGTTCTTGAAGCTTAGAATGAATTTATCTTCGGCAACAGTAGGAATTATTCGTCCAGATAAGGATATAACATGTAGCAGAAAGATATTCTCGGCAAAACTTTGTTTCGAGTTGTTGGGTACAAATGTTTAAGATATCTCAGTTTAGGGATGGGAAAGTTTGTTTCCGCTCTAGGCTAACTTCAAAATTGTGATTGTATTTTTAATACGAACACAAAATTACGGTTCGGTCATGAACTGTATGGTACAAACACTGTACACTTGACATAGCTAGAATTTCAGATTACATTTACCAAATATTCGCATTTTATATATAGTTTCCTATCTTGTATCCGGTTTACACCGCTTCCTGGTTTGTGCTCTGGAAACAACAGCTAACATGACATTTTTTCAAACTCGCATTTGATATTTTTCAAGGTCAAATTTTTACCATAGAATGAAAAAATAGAAACTGCCTTTATCTTTTATATTTTGATTGTGAAGTCGTAAATAATATAAATTCTAATGAATTTATGAACAAAATTCGGAGATCATCTAGAAAATACAATACTAAATAATACAATAATAAATCTTTCCAGTTTTTATTGCACTGCTTTACTGTAAAACATATAGCATTTATGTACCATTCCTCAAAGTTATGTAATTTAGTTTTATATTATTTATTTAAAACTCTTAAATGTGAGACTCACGTAATAAAATTGAATAGATCGTCTGTAAAGTACAAATAGGATATTGAGTGTTTTTTTTTAAGTTTATAACTTACATCCTGGCTTTGAATGTACTAAAGCAAAATTTGAAGTTCAAAAAAAGTGAAAATACTTTTCAATCGAACGTCGATTAATTTTGAAAGTACATGTTTTAAAGCTAACTTATATAATGATTAAACTTTCAAAATTTTTACAAATAGTAAAGTTTTAAAGATAAGTCAAATTTTATGAAATTGCCGAAACAGTTAAAACTTTGCAAGAATTAAAAAATAAATCCAATTTAACATAGAAAAAAAGATCAAGTTGGGATCAATAAGTTACATTTCAAAAACTAAAATTTGGAAATACAAATTGCTATTTTAATTCTTTTTTAAATTTACTTTGGGCTGAAGCTTTGAATATCTATGGTTTTTAGTACCTACTTGAATATAAAAGTTATGTCCACTTAAGCACACTTTTCTCCAAAATAGTTGATCTGCCCGTATAAAATTTCTCATAGACAGTAAATTATATTTTTAAAACAACCCAGTCTTAATATAATTTATTGTAGCATCTTGAAAATAGAAAATGATCGACTAACTACTAACTCTGTTATCAGTACTTTAGCTGAAACTGTTGTTGACTTATCCTAAATTTTTTTATATGTACCCACCTCAATCTTTCTGTTTATGCTGCTGTCAAGGTTATTCATGAAAATCATTTTTTATAATTTACGTTCAACAGCTAATATTTGTGTATTTTCTAAATCACTATGGTGATTATGTAAGCAATGTATAGCTAAAAAATAGTTTACTTTTTTAGTCTTTTGCCATTTTAATGTGATGTTAATCGACGTCTTAAATTCATAGATTTCTGTCATATGTAAGTCACAGGAAAATCATTGCAATGTATTTTATATACTACGTTTAATTTAAGATCTTTTTGTGTTTTGTCTTAAATATTACTAAATAAATCACCAACATATTTTGCATTTTTATATGCGAATCTTTTACTAAGTTCATTTTTAAAAACTTTACAATTTTAGTAGTAATATCTCTGATGTACCTAACTAAAAGATAACTTAAAGTAAGAACTGTTAGATGTTATCAAATACGTAAGTGCTAAAAATCATTAAATTTAAAAGTCTAGAAGAACAAAAGTTGTTACGAAAATGATGATATTAAAGAAATTGTTCTTTGTAAAACGGGTGGCTAATCTTATATATTCTTTTTTCATTATATTTATCAAGTTGATTTTTATTTTAAGAGGATGATGGGAGTGCAATTTATCATATATATTGTTAATTCCAGAAATAACAAGGTATGCCTTTTAGATACAAGGAATCTGGATTTGCAAGGTGATCAATTTTTCTATCAATTTGAACACTTGCTTATCAATAACGGCAACATATGTGGATCTGCACAACGTAACTGTCAACGACTTGCGTCGACATATAACGACCAAGCGATAACGACTCTCATATAGAATGCGAACACGCACTAGTATAATGATGGAAATCTGGAAAACATAAATGGTGAATGTGTTTTTTTATTGCGTTTAACTTACTAATGGGGGCGCATTAGATCGATTCAAAGAAAAAACGGAGTATAATAAAGTAAATGTTTCCACATAATGTCACGTTTACTATACCATTAGGGACAGTTTAGGGTGGTGTTGTACAGGGTGTTACATAATGCAGTGTAGATACTTTGGTACTTTTATTTATACGAGCTGTCGCCCAGTGGTCGAAATTCGACCAATTGTGTCAATATCTCTGGCAGGTTAAGTAACCTGAAAATCGTATCGGGACATTCTATCCTAGGACCTTAGGGAGAACAGCAATTACACAGAACGGATCCAGATTCGGAACCTCTGTGTGATAGTTTCCTCAAAAATCCTAGATGTCGGTCTTACATCTCGCTTCTACAAATAAGTAAAGAAATTCAAGTTTTTTTTCAGATATAATTCATAGGACATTATTTGTGTTCAAATTCGTAATTCTTAATTTAATATGACAACAAAGCAACCGCTAATGGGCTACCATACATATTTATTTTTTCAAACCTGTCTGTATAGCTATAATTGCACTCAATTCTCAAACATTTATTAAAATCCTCATTATAATAAATCCATCTCATTATATATTTCCACCACCCTGTATATGCAACTGCTCATGGACCACGCATAATATTTTTTAACATTTTTGAACCACCCGGTAAACCATTCTGTATATGCCACTGCCTATGAGCCACGGTATTTACTCTTTTTGTTTATGAAATTTTTAACTATCTTCTGTAACTATAATTCTACTCTGACCTATATTTCAATCGTCATATATATGGAACTCTTCGTGGGCTACTCTATAAATCATTTCCGTTTCTAACATTTTTTATCATCACCCTGTATATCTATAATTCCTCTCACCCTATATATACAACTGCTTATGGGTTACAAAATGTTGCATTTCCATTTCCGCCACCCTGTATATGCATCTCTGTATAATACTCTTTGCACCACCCTGTATAACCGTAATTCTACTGCACCTTCTATTCCAAGAACCCTGTAAATTCAACCGCTAATGGGCTTCCCTATATAATTATTTTATAATTGCACTCTACTCTGTATTTTAAATACCCTATATATGCAACTGCTTATGTGCCACCCACGAAAAAAATTATTTTGAACATATCTGAAATCGCCCTGTATAATTATAATATACAACGATTACTTTACCACTAAACAATAACAACGCTTGCATGCCACATCCAGAAGTACATGCTCTAAGTATATAACAGCAATGGTCTGTCTATATATAATTACTCAATGGTTTGAGTCTGGCGGCGGCGGCACGCGGCACATTCATTTGTTTGTCATTGACATTATTGACGTAAATAATGAATTTTTATTATATTTTATTTAATGAATGAACCAATATTATAAATTAAGATTAGCATTCTGCACTGAAGGTCGTCAGTAGCTACTAAACAAAACAAAAGTGAAGAAAATCGGTTGAGAAACAGAGGAGAAAATGGTACCTAATCGTTTTGTCTTTGCCTATTTATATATAGATTGTCGGATACCACTCAGATGATTTGGGGGTGGGCTTCCGCCACTTAGCCCCTCCCTTGTAGACATGGCTAGTGTTGTAGACATGTCTTCTTCTCAGTATGCCTGTGAGGAAGAATTTCGGTATAGACAGTAATCCGGACAATTATTCCAAACTGCCTTACTAGACCTCGTTGCCCAATTACAAATTTCAAATACGGATATGTTGCAAGGAAAAATTGAAGCGAGAAAATCTAAATGTACAGACAAAAATTGTCAAATTGCAAAACTAAATACCCATCCGTACTTCCAATAACACTACTGTCAAATCCTTTTTTCACTTTCGATTATTTTAACTTCCACTAACTACTGGTCCTGACAGTTTCATATGTTCAACCTTTTTCTGGAATTTACTCGATCTCTTTCTCTTTTGAAGTTTTTATTCCTTTATGAAACGACTCTAGAAAATTGTTGTGAAGTTGGTTCTTGCATTGAGCGACATTAGTGATCTATCAGATATTTTACAATTTGATCCTTTTTGCTATAGGTGGCGTTAAAATAAAAACTTGTAGCACTATGTACCTCAAAGATAGTATTTTCGATGAGGAGTGTGTCTTAACAATGCATATTTCGATAAGGCTGTGTTTCAGCAGACAAAACCAAAACTTGTTACAAACAAAATATACATATTTGTGCAAGATTTTAACTTAAGGCCAATAACTGTCAATTCTCTACTAATTCGCCCGAAGTGCACGCCAAAACGAAATTTGAACATCAACACAAATTCTGTGACGACTCTAGCAAATTCAAGTTACAAGCCGCTTTACGAGAATAATGGGTTTGATGGAAAATTTCGTAATATGAATACGGCGAACATATTTAGTTTTGAATTTAGCTAATTCAAATGTGTGCATAATATATTAGACTGTATAATGCAAGTTTCTGGTCAAACAAATTTCAAATAACCGGGTAAAATTTCTCTCGGCGCTATTAGTATATATTTTATTAATCAGGCGACCATTTACATTTTCAACATATGTAGCAGTAGCTACATATTAATGGCAAATTTTGTAGTGCTAAACATGTGTTTCTATACAATGTATCTCAGGTTCGCTTGTCTATACAGAGATCTTGGCTTCTATTATACCTACAGCAAAGGTTAAATTGGGAAATTTTGAGAGAAATCTTAGTGCATTCGATATCCAGCTTCCAGCTTTCGTTTTTCAAAATATCGGTGAAGATCCGGAAAGACGGATTTCATTTTTCGCCAGTAAATCCGAAACGGTTATGTTGATGGCTGTCAAAATGTGAGATTATTCGGAAACTTTTTTAAGACGAATAAAGGCGGAGACACACTGTAGAAATGGGACGCTACCCGATCCTACGTGACGCGTGTTAGGTCAAATCAAATCTTTGTACTTTTTGTGGCTAGAAATACACTAGAGATACTCGACAACATTCGATAGGGTGTTTGTAGTGTGTTTATAGCCGCAAAAATACTACGATTTGATTTGTCGTAATACGGGTTAAGTCGGGTCGGGTCACGTCTCGTGCCAACAATGTGTCTCCGCCGTTAGATTGCGTATATGACATGCCTCAATCGTCTTTTGGTTGTAAAGAGCGAAAAATTTACAGTTTAGTGATGTCTCACAAATTTCGTTTACAATATTGTAGCGGGTTCTAGATTGTTTAAAGGTCCTATGGCTACTTAAATTGAATTAGGTTTTTTTATCTTAGTTTTTATGAGGCTGCCGCGATACACCTTCAAATATCATGCAGAGGTGCTGTCGGGAGTAGTGTTAAATGGTCAGTACATATTTGATTTTCTATTTTTACTAAATTTAAAGTTTGTGTAAATGCTTTCTAGTACTCTCATATACGTCTTAGTACCTCAATTAATATACTTATCAGTACTGAGTATACTGAAGCTATATACTTAGTACTCCGAAGCAAGCCGAAAGACATTTTATTATAATTTTTGATTTGTAAAATGTATGATTAACAACTCACTGCAAGGTCAGTTGAACTTATTGCCATCAATATTGAAAGTTTACTATAGATGAAAGAAAACGGCCTGAACTATTTACTCTTGGAAGGACACAGGCTAACGACATAGCAGACAATTATTGTGTAGACCAAGAAAATAAAAAACTATATCCGGACGTCTACTAAAAGAAAATGTTTTCGCAATACTTTATCAGTTACAGATTTTGAAGTCTTCTTTGCGATTTAGTGTTTTTTGAGATTTTCTGAAAAGCGGTAATTTGCACTGCATAGAAAAATCTGCCGGTTCACCTTGAGCTGAACTATAAGCTACACCAATCTGTTGATTTTCAAATATGATTTCTAGGGCTGAGAAAGTCGATCTCCATTATGATAGTCTGATAACATTAGCAATATTTCGTCCACTATAGTTCAAGTGCGGTACCTGATACCGGTCATAGAGGTATTATACGTAGAGTGAATTAGGTATGGGCGTTACTGTAAGTGGCAGTGTAATAACAATAGAAAGAGAAAGACAATATCAGGGTCCACTTGCTATGTCTCTACCCTTATAATAGTCGAAGTTGTAGGCGTCACCACTGACACTGACCAATCAGGAACGACCCGCTTATTCTCTCTCTCTTTCTATTGCTATTACATGAATTTCCCTACTTCACGTGCTCTACAGTATAATACCTCTATGATACAGGCACGGGGCTTGTTAACGTTACACATTATATTCGTCTCGTATGTATTCTGATGATCATACTTTTCAGGAATGGCGAAAACAATATATGGGATGAAGAGTATGAAAGGTTAAGCGATGCTGGTGAAGATTTTATACTGAGTAGTAAGTATGAAAATCAATCTGAAATATCGGAAAAGGAAGCTGATATTATATCTAGCCTATAGCAAAAACGTTATTAGCCTCCAATGAGAATTCTGCCAATAGAATTCAAAGGACTGGCCAGGGGAAACATTAGAAGAGACGCCAGAAAAAAAATCCGAATAAATTGAAATTGAATACTCTCTTCGGGGTGTCATTCCTTTTTCGGTCTTACATCTCGCGTCTTCAAATTAAATTGAAATTGTTTAAACAATTGAAACAGTAATTTTATTATAAATTGATTTTATTTTTATAGGTCACAAACTAGAGATTACCTACATTTTTATATAGGACTTTTCAGTATGTACTTACTATAGTCAATACTATTAAGTAAAACGCATTTGTTGTTTTTTGAAATTACTTATAAGTTAGACATTTAAATGTACATTAAATTATTAAACTATTTCTTGAAAGAAATAACAATTTGCATTTAGGAATGATTTGTTAATTTTTTCCAACAATTTTTTTTGAAAACTGTTTTAATAAAATTCTGTAAAATTGTAGAATAATATATTTTTAAGATAATCTCTAAAATAATTTTTTGTTAAGCGGTATCTCATACCGGCGGGTAGTTCAAGTGCTGCAATCCTTCAGCGTAGCCATTGCGGGTTCATGAAATGGCAATCTTAAAAACATAGTCTTTGTGTTACACTGTAAAACTAAGTCGTTTTAAGTTATGCTTTTAACGTTTGATTTTTTTTAAATATCCTCTGTTCAGCTTGATATTCCCTAATAAAATTACGAGTTTCAAGCATCATTTTTAGTCGATTACATTTTTTTTTCTCGTCTCAAATGACCGCACTATCATCAACAACCACTTCGCTTTCAGATTGTAAATTCTGCTGAGACCAATGTTCCGCGAACTTTCCAAAGATACAAAGGCAATATGTGTACGTATCGGAATCCGTAAAGTAGCTGACATAGCACGAAAGAGGTACTCGAAAGAATTTCTTCTGGGCTGAAGTTTCCTCTAGTCAGCGAATTCAATCTACCGTTCGTTACATCATAATGAAAGCGAGTTAAATCGTTTGTAAGGCTGTAGTGGGTATTTCTAGAGAAATGGGAAAAATAACAATTGAAAACCTTTGTAAATATTATCGTAGCATTTAAAAAATGAAATATGGATGTCTACAACTAAGTTGGATACGGAAAAATGATACAGAAAAAGTATAGGTTTTGATAGAACAATTAAA
This sequence comes from Octodonta nipae, assembly GCA_034190945.1. Lineage (NCBI taxonomy): Eukaryota > Metazoa > Arthropoda > Insecta > Coleoptera > Chrysomelidae > Octodonta > Octodonta nipae. The sequence goes on along the minus strand of CM067218.1, from coordinate 24,337,228 downwards.
ATCGTTTTTAGTAGCCAACGATAGTTTAAAAGTTGACCAAGTTTTCGTAAAAATAAAACTTTCCCATTTTTCGGGGTAAGTTTTTTTTCTCATTTTCAATACAAACGTCTCCATTGAAATGTATATAAACACAAATGTTTATATGAAGAACTGTTAGCCGGGAATACATCCGTTCGTTATTTTGATTCATGTTTGAGTCTTGCAGACGTTTCGCCAAGGTGTCAAGTGGCATTCTCAATGCTTGGCACAGTGGACTGTTGGTCAAATTGTATAATACGTAGAGTAAATATTTTTAGACTTAAATAAAAACTATTATATATAATTATTTCCTATTATTCTTTTATAAGCAAAAAGGAAATTTTTAATAAAAAATAATTGCACAATTTAATCTTTATCAGATTCTTAAAATAATTTTTTTATCATTATTTTTACCATAGTTTTGATGGATGGATAAGTAAAAAATGCTGTCATAAGCAACAAGTGAATTTTTATTTTAAATGATTATACAATTAAAGCCTTTAAAAACCATTTTTTTTTCATTATTTTTATCGCAAGTGTGGTTTGAAAAGTGGCAATCATACATTTTTCTTTTCGTGAACAATTAGTAAATTTTTGTCTCAAATAATTGCACGTATAAAGTATTCCAAGCTCTCAAAAAGTATTTTTTTGATAGTATTTTAAGCATAGGGGTGGTTATTAAAGATGAAAGTTTAAGTATATAATAAACCATGTTAGAGAAATTTAAACCTGATTGACTGTTTATGCTTCAGCAAGATTTTTATCAATGAATGTTTAATCCATAATGTTTTAATTTTCCATTACCATTCAAATTCATGCAGTTTCAAGGAATTCAGGGGTTACAGCTGTTTTTGAGCTTCAACAATTACACCATATGTAAGCTCAAATTGTTGGGCACATATCTCTGCGCTCAATCAAGAGATACAAAAGATGGACAAATGGGTAGAACGCTTAATAAAGCTAACAACTGTTGATAAAGACACACACACATAATTAGCACAACGAAAAAGTTTTTTTAATGAAATCGATTTACACCCAGTGAAATTTTTAAGGGATTAAATTGGACAGGTAAGAAAAATATATATCGAAACACACAACTTTGTTAGAAAGTGCAATCAACATGTGTTGGTATTTGTATTACGAAAAAAAAAATCTTGCACGAATCTGCACGCTGCAAATAAATGATAAAGCAAATAGAAACGGTTTGGGTACAAGCGAAAATTTGTTCGGCTTAAACGTGCTTGCTTGAGGATGCATTGTCCAGATATACATCTACTATGCTTAAGAATAATTTATTGGTATATATTCTCCACACTTGTTTATGACTATGAGTATTGGGTACGACAATAAATCCATCAAAATAGGTAGGTGACCGTCGACTTTTCTTTTAAATATAATAGATACAACGAGTGTCATGCATAGTAGTCATCAAAAGAATAAAAAACAAACCAAAAGTCACATTAGATATGCAACAAGAGACTAAACTATACATTGTTACGGCTGATATTGTAGAGCAAAATTGGAGAAATTTGGGAAGATGGAAAATATTCTGGTTAAAAATAACTAGTTCGGGTGTAGCAACAGAGATGTTAGTAATCTCCGTATAATTAACCTTTGTCAGAAGATGCAACGTAAAGAAGGAGAAGACTGCTTGCGGAAAAGAGAATAGAATAATGTAATAGTGCACAATATTTTCTTAGGTTAGGTTGGGCTTAAAAAGGCTTATATTATCGTCCTGAGATATTGCATGACATTGAAACATTTGAGACCGGAGTGAGAAAATTACAAGTGTTATAAAAAATCAATCAGCATAGTTAGAATAGGAAATTAAATATAACCGCCGCGCCGTTCAAAATAATAAAGGGATTAAAACAAGGATATTGTTTTTCCCACTTAATCAAAATATATGTCAAGCTGTTTTGAATGATAAAGTACTCCAAAATAGGAACACAAATTGGGAAGATATATTTACACATCTTGCTGTTTGCAATCGATTAGAAACTAGTAGCAAGTGATGAGAGTGTAAAAATTAACACAAAGAAAACGGAACATCTAGTGGACAAAGTAGCGATATCAAGCAAATGACTAGAAAAGCCGGACAGTCAAATGCACTTCCCAGTAGCAACCCATAAAACTTTCGGAGTCATGGCAGGGGATTCCAGACCTCGTTTTTGGCGACAAGGCGGTGCCTGTTAGTAACTAGGGCAGGAGAGGGTCCCCGGACCTCGAGTGTGGCTTGTCAAAACTTTACACAAGTAGTTCGCCGGACAGACTTTCCTTCAGGATTGAGCGCTAGGAAACGAGGCTGACTTGTTAAGCTTTTAATACAAGTAGTTATCACACCTGTTTTCCTTCGGGATTGTGGGGATGAGACGATCTGGCGGGTAACAGTGAGACCGTCGCTTGAGATGTCGGGTCATTGCCCTGTGTGGGGCGCGACCTAGTATTCGAGACGAGAAACCTTTGACAACCTCTTGCCTGTAACTTCTAATAATGGACCCAAGCGTCCCGCAAGTTGCGATACCTACACCTTGAAAGCGGATGTCAGTCTCGTCGAGAAAAGTAAAAGAAGTAGACTCGTAGGAAGTCGAACCCATAGGCGTGGACTATCTTAAAGGAACTGGGGTGTTCGTAATATACCAAAATGGGGAGTGCGGCTGGAGAGAAGTCCCCATTGGGTTAGGTTACCGGTGGCTCTCCATACTGGGTTGGCCTCGCACGAGAAATGCCAAAAATTAGATTGTACCCCTGGGTGGATAGTCGATCCGCGTTGGTTGGTGGTACAATGCATTCACCGTAGCGTGGGAAGGTAGACGACGGCCGTTTGAGGTGCCGGATTGGAGGTCCCGCTCCTGGCGGGAATGACCAGTCTAAAATCCGAAGCAAATCCTACCTTAGTACACACCAGAGCCCTCAAAACCGTGCTTGTCGCGGTGGGTTAAGTAGGTCCGCTAGCAAACCGGGACCATCGTCTGCACATTACAGAAATGGTCTTGGGGTTGATTCTAGAGATGAGCTCACCAGTGATTTTTAGGTCTAGAATCACGGAAAGGTTTAACGTTGCAGCAATCGAATTTTTAAGATGATCATCTAGGATGTCTATTTGGAGCGTATTCTAAAGAAACAATTAAAGAAAGTGCAAACAGAGAATATTTTAGACACAATAGAATACAGAAAATTAATAAAGTACGGTCTTAAAAACAGGATGAAGAATATGTGACCAACGAGAGCCCTATAATATGCAAATACAACATACAAGAAGGAGAGGTACACCCTGTAAATCTTGGAGAGAAGAAACTCAAGGTGTCATGATAGGAAGAGTACTGATAGAAGAGAGTTGTTAGAATATCTTAAAATTGAAGTGCGGAAAAAGCTGAAGTCTGTTCTCACATTTAAGCAAAGTCACAGAAAAGAGCTTTCAAATTGCTTGGAGCGATTCGGGCCAATCTTCGATGGTCGTTAATTATGAAACTTAATACATTAGTGGTAAGGCTATGAAAAGCCAATTGAATAATCATAGTCCATTGAAATTTTGTCTGAATCTGCAAAATGAGGTGGCAGCAAACTAACACAGAACTTGTATGTGTTTGACCGTGCTAATTACAAATCTGCAATTAGTTTTTGCCGCAAACATGCAATAAGGGAGAAATCTCCATAAAACCCCCCAAAAAAGGGTTTTTTGCATTTTACTCAAAAACCACAATAAATTTAAATAAAATAACCTTGTCAATGTATTTCCCATAAAATTTTAAGTTGAAAACGTGTAGCTACTTATACAAAGTGAACAAATTGTTGTCTCATTATTTATTTTTTAATTTAGTTTGGCATATTCGGAATACACGCGTTGGGCGCGCATACACTCAATATACGTCGTTTTATTTCGATTGTAGTGTTATTGCCCAAAAAAAAAACATAAAAGTAATCAAGAATATGCCTCAAACAACGTTTAGAAGAATTATTTCGTATTTTTTCGGGAAATTTTAAAGATTGACTTATCATTGAGGTTAGTGGGAGAGACTGTAACTTTGGGGGATAAAAAAGTTTTTATTTTACTCAAGTTTCTAAATCGTTTCTAATTATTTTTATATCCTAATAGTCATGTATAATGGGTTAAATATTAATTACAAATATTGGTGGTAGTGTTCCGAGAGCTACGACTATATAAATTGTTTTAAGGATATTCCTGAAAAACAGCACACTCCTTTTTTTATTGTAGCATTTATTACTTTTGTTATTTTTTGCAAAACTTAAACACTTTGACAACAATTTTCCTTGAGCGAAGTTGAATTCATAAATAATTTCGAAAAGATTGTTGAGGAGGTCTTGAATTATTTTGTCTATTCATGGGTTTTCTCTCCTCCAAATTTTTTCCTCTGTGTATGGAGACGTTTCAACTCAATTTTTTGACAAACAATAAATTCAAAATCAAAGCGAAAATTTTTTAGAAAAAAACCTCGAAAACAACACTAAACGATTGACAACGACTCCAGACTCGGAGTTGAAACGTCTCCATACACAGAGGAAAAAATTTGGAGGAGAGAAAACCCATGAATAGACAATTGAATTCATAAAATTCAATAACAATTTTAAGTAATTATATTTCAAAATAATTGTATATACTTCATAATATACAGGGTTCCTGAAACGAGGGGGAACATTAGTGGATTTAGGGAAATCAAACTTGTTAGAGATGGAACGATCCGTTCTAGGCGGGTCACAAAGTTATAAAATAAAGATAAAAACATCAGAAAACAAACAAGAATCGCTGATATAATTCAACAGTGGGTAAGATGAAATAGCAATGGGCTGGGCATGTGACAGGCGGATACAAGAATAACAGTGACTTAGACAAACTAAACTAATTGTAGAACGTCCATAAAATCTTTGGGTCGACGATATTGGCGTAGTGGTAGCTGGTGGTCGAATACTCGTACAACAAAGAACAGAGAGACATGAAACGGAATAGGCGAGACCTATATCCAGGAGTAAATGATTGTAGGTTGAAAAGAAGAACACTCTAGCTGCGGCATTTACCGTAAAATTCAAGATATGCAGGATATTTGCTCGTTTTCATCATTAAAACATTGATCACCTTACCCATATACAAACGACAATTTGAAGCAGTGACCGCAGCTAACGGCTAGAGTCGCCAAGAAAAGTATATCTATTTTGTAAAAAAATCTATCTATTTTGTAGTTTCTTGTGAAAACTTACCAAGCTATATCTGATTCTAGTATAAGGCTTAAGTATCACGTACCACGTGATTATTAAACATGCCTTAAATTGTTCAATTGTATACGAAGTCATTCTAAAAAATTACCAGTGCGTTTAATATAACAACGTTAAAGAGAACCTTCTGTATATCCGTAAAGTAACATGCCATTGACAAATTGGAGTGTGCACGCGTACATTGCGTGGATTCTCAATATCCTAAAATAAAGTAAAATATTAATAATTACAGAAATACTTAATCGTTATCTGAAAGTTACTATACCATTTCGATGTAAAATGTTACGAGGAATACAATGACGCGGTTATTTTCTTTAAATTTATTTTAAATTTTGAGTAAAATTCATAAAACCCTTTTTTGGGGGGTTTTATGGAGATTTCTCCCTTATTGCACGTTTGCGGCAAAAACTAATTGCAGATTCGTAATCAGCACGGTCAAAAACACAAATGTTCTGTGTTAGTTTGCTGCCACCTCATTTTGCAGATTCAGACAAAATTTCAACGGACTAATCATTCTTGTTAAGATTTCAGCTCCACACCTCTGTGTTGAGTTAAGAATGACAAATAGGTAGAACGCTTAATAAAACCAACAACTGCTGATGAAGACACAGACATAATTAGCACAACGAAAACGCTTTTTTAATGAAACCGATACACACCCAGTGCAATTTACCTAATGGATTAAATTGGACGGGTAACAAAAATATACATAGAAACACCCAACTTTGTTACAAAGTGTAATCAACATGTGGTGGTATTTGTATTTGCACGAATCTGGACGCTGCAAATAAATGATGTAGCAAACAGCATTCCCTCACAAATGATTTATCGCGTCGAGAATGAAAAACAAACGCATTTTTGCTGGAAAAAATTAATTGCAAATCCGACAGATTGAGTGACAGTTTGAGCGACGGCTACACGGACTTAATTTGGTTCTTTGTTAGGACGCGATGCTTTCATCATATAACTCAATGTATCGGCGGTAGAGGTGGTGGCGGCATAAAAAACAATGTCTTTTATGGAAATGAAAGGGAGATGATTTGAAAGTACAATAGAATTCGCCCGCGCTCTGATTGTTCCAATTTTTCCGAGTTTGTTTACTATGCGGGAAAGCCTAATAACCTAAAGTTGATTGTTCCACCTCATAACGTTCTTATTACACAGTGACCGGGGAAAAAGCGTTTCGACTTATTTCTGTGGAAATGCTTGGCTAAAAAAAAGATCAAAATTGTTGAGTCATAGTGCGAATTCGGGTTTTAGTGGGTAAATAAACGTAATCTATTTGTTGGTAATTTTAAAGGAAAGTTTTGTTTTTTCTTGCATTTTGCAAAGTAGTCAAGTATTCCGCCTTAGCTTGAAGTAGAATTTTTAGAAAATTTACACACTTTCCTTGTTACTAGTAACAAAGATGAAATAGTTTTAAATGATGCATACTAATAATAAATTCCACGCAACACAAATGAAACAAAAGGAAAAGTTGAAAACTTAAACATAAGCTGCATGCTTATGTTTAAGGGTTTAATGATAAAATCTCGACAAATGTTTTATTTCATTTATCATAGGTGAAATATTAATAACAAACCTGCTTCACTATGACATTAGACATCAGGTATCTTTTGTTTGTTATAGAAATGCGTTTTCTGTTTTTTTTTCTGTGGACTAATGAGAGGTATCTTAATTTTGATATAAATTGATAAATCTGTTGTTCTTGATCTGCTTGTATGTTATTCAAAACTTACTAGACCTTAGTCTAAAAATATATATTTTTCAGTTATACACATTAACTTAGGTTACTTACTATTCTTAAATATACAGTTTATTTAAAAAAATTAGAGAAAAGTTGGAACCAAACCAAAGGTAGAAGAGAAATATGTATTGTCCATATTTTTATATGTTGAAGGGAGTTGTTGTATTCGATACCCAGGGTGAAGAAAATGAAATGTCGAAAATGGAGTTTTAACCGATGTCTTTATCGTTCTGCACTTTTGTGTAGATACTCAAAGTATTTATATGACATTTACTGTGCAGTTTAGCGTTGGTTGCACATATTTCCAGATAATATAATACCATTTAAAATATTCAAGTTTATTGAGGCGTTATTGAGCAATCAATGAAGATTCATTGAACCAGAGGATACTAACAACTGTTTGTTGGGGAGAAAGATAAGTTTCAAGTTATAGAAAATTATATGGCAAATTTTCGTAATATTCCTTCATATATAAATTATCCAAATTGATTAAACTGTGTTCAAATAATCAATGAGCATATAAAAAAAATAGAAGCCGACGAACTGATAATCTCCTCGTTTTTTGAATTTTTTTGATTTGAAAAACACAAAATATGCTACATATTTAGAATTTTTACTGTTTCATGAATTGGTAATTTGCTAGAAATCTGTTTAATAGGTCTGTCTCTCTTTAGAATTGAAAAAAGTCACGAGTTATTGAAACTTCTATTTTCAAAAAATTACATTTTCAATTAAAAAAATGTGCATTTCTATAAGGAGGGCTGCACAGGATCAGAGTTTGATGCGCTTACTTGTTGTTATAGCAAACTCGCAGATAACCAACTAGATATTTTGAAAAATATATTTTTAATTTAAAAAAATCTCGGCAATTATAAGAGCGATTAAAAATATAGATCATTTATGGTTAAGGAATCAGTTTACTTAATAAGTCTTTTAGTTAAGGAAAGAAGCGATAGATATACTAGATATAAAAAACATTATTTGTTTAAAGTAGATTATAGGTTGACGAGAGACCCAATTTCTCTTTTGTTTAGAGCAATGGTTCTTTCAAAATGTTTCGACAAAATTTGTTCATTCATTTCAATAAATTTTCTTATTTTGAAAATATTTTGGTTTGCCATTTCTATAAGTTTACGGTGTCACAACTTCAAAGGCGAATCGAGTTTTTAAAGGACATGTCTAAATAATAATTTTTTCGTAATTAGCGGTCTTCTAAATGTTTTGATATCATCATTTTCCATTCTATATTTTATTATACAGATACGACTGGATCGTGGTCCTTCAAAACTTTTTCGAAAGTGTTTACAACCTATGACAGACACTATATTTTTCCAGATATTTGCAAAAAACAAACCTCATTTTCCAACGAACTTCCAAAGTAAACAAATAAACCATATTTGTTGAGGTACATTCCAATAGCGTAAAATTTTGACCAAAAAAAGCTTTATTACGAACGTTTCGTTTTTTTCAGCTCCGTAGAATTTCGGCCTAAATTAAAAACGAGTTTACAGTCGATATTGGTTTGTTGTTTTTTTTTTTATTGTACGAATTCGTTCGGTCACCGGTTACACGGCTGACACTTGGGAATTTATATGGATTGATTTGAAAACGAACGAGGTTTTTCAGCCGGCTATCAATCCAAAGGGGATCCCATCTTCCCGAACTAACGTGTCCAAAGTGGCTTACTATTTCATTAAGTTGATTACAATTCTACGTATGTGTCATTTAAAACAGCGTATTTAGTTTAAATTATCGTGTCGTAATTATTCTAGATTGCCAACTAAGAATGTCAAAAAACTTAAATTCGCAGATTCTAGATCAAAAGGAAATTATTTTAATATCCACACAAATGTCTACAACGATAAAGACATCAGTTAATTTATTTCTTCTTCGTTCTAAGGTGTCGAATATAACAACTCCCTTCAACATAAAAAATTTGCACTATACACATCTTTCCTGAGTCAATACCATTTAACTGACTATACAAAAGTATATAGAGGGTTTTCTGAATGTTATTTGTGGCATCTTCTAGTTTATTTTAGATTTTCTTGGGAATAATACCACATTTAACTGACGTTTCAAAATCCTATATTTCGTTTTCATAAAGTTTATAAAATATATAGAGGGTATCTCAATAATTGTATTCCACAATTGCTATCTCTTAAGTATTACGAGGTCGGTTAAATTAGAGAAATGTTGCAAGTTTTGACACCCATTTAAGATCTTTTTACCGTTTTGAAAAATTTCAATTAGTTCTTGAGATAGAGTGATTTGTGAAAAATTTTGTTGCATATTTCAACAACTATTGAGTTTCCGCTCACAGTTAAAATCTGAAAGCTGAGTAATTTTTCCGCTCTACAACTCAGTCGTCTTCAAATTGTAATTCTGACGTTTTTCTGGCTACCCCTACCCACTTCATCTTTGAAAATACCGATCAGGAATTCTTATTTTGAAAAAAATATATATACCCATATACTACACAGATATCCTTACCGACGTTACTAACTGTAAAATACATAATCGAAAATTCCTTTGTACGGCCCTGTCTTTTAAGTATACTTTTATAAATATTTTTTTAAAATTTGTACTAAAAATGTATGTATAAAACTATGGAAAAGCGACAGAAAACTTATAATACTTTTATTAAACTTCATAATTTTGTTGGAACAAGATCTTTGAAACATTTAACAACAGAAAGAATAACAAATGCAATAGTTGAAATTGACAACCATGTTTCGTGAATTAATTTAGCAGATTTAAAATCATCTATTTGGCCTTCTTTTCGTATAATCAGATTTCCCAAAATTTGCAGTCTATTTCGATACACGCTATCTTTAATAAAACATGATATGTCAGAAATAAAACATGAAGGCACTATGCTATAGAGCGGGTAAAATGACAAAGATTTCAAGTTTGAACTGTGTCTCGAAACTCAATAGTTTTTGAAATATGAAACTAAATTAATTTAGGCATTTTGCACAAAGCACTCTGTAGCTCAGAAATTAATAGGAATTCTGAATGCGGCAAAAAGATTTTAAGTGTGTGTCAAATAAAACAACTTCTCTCTTATTTAACCCAGAGTGCTTAAAAGGAGAGAGGTGCCAAGGCCATTTTCTGCTCATTTTCCAACAATAAGAATCAACATTAAAATCAACGACATGACCCCTGTGTGTTATGCAACTGTACACACCCGTGCACACTTTTAACAATCATGCAGGGTTGTTAGATTCTTTGAAGAGAAAATTCCTAAAAAATTATCTTTTACGCATTCGCATGATCGAAAAATATCATTCAAGAGATCAGCCATTGATTTTAAAAGTTGATATTAAAATTAATTACCTACAAAGTAAAAAAATACGTAATAAACAATTTAATGTACCTATCAATTTTGTCTTTAAAAAAATAGAATATTGATAATAGAATAATTAAAAATTTTCTGAAACCTAATTGGGGCCGTTAGTTTTATTTTTAAATTACCCGACTATCGTAAGTACGCAAACAGCAACTCTAAGTACGTACTTTGTAATATGCAATTTGTCAACTAAAATCTGTTGATGCTGCAATTTTCGGGTAACTATTGAATACTGTTGTCAACATTTTATAATTTAGGTTAGTGTGAATTTTTATGGCTTAAATTTAATAAAATTTAACTAAGAATACCAAACAGATAAAATTATACCGATATCGTAAGATTTACTTTAAATCATCAGATCTGGCAACACAGCGACAAACACTAAACATCGATTCTACCGTCGCTATAGTAAACCGGAATTTAGTGCAAAAAATTGCAGAACCAATCAGCATTTAGCCTGTATCTTAGCAACACTCTTGTTATACGCACCTTAATTTAACCGACCTCGTAATACTTATACTTTAAGATATAGCAATAGTGGCACAATTATTTAAGACACCCTGTATATATGAAATGATATAATTTCAGATTCAACTTTCATGTGGACGTTCCATCAAATTGTCCTAGCGAAATACAAAATTTTATCAAAAATATAGTATTGTCTGAATTCTTATCAGTTAAGATACCGAACAAAATAAATATCAATATTTTCGTTTACTCATGTCAAAGACTCTATTTAAATAAGAGACGAATTCAATTCCAAAATGTTGTGCGGTCTTTCGTTCTGCATTAGATCCCTTTAAAAGAGCTAACTTCATTTACGCCCTCTGTGTTTTTGTTTCTTTTTCGTCTTTAGCATTCGTTGGCCGGGTGTACGGCCGGACGTTGTTGTAATTAATTTAAAATACAATTTACAAAGATAGTGATCGACTTCAAAGCAAATATTTAAGTTCAAAGTGAACTCAGTTTAACAGGCGTGTACTTTTCACAATTTTTCTTCATTAGTTTCACCTTCTTTTTACGTAATTTCCCTTTGATCATGATAATCAATATTTAGAGCAAATTATAACGCAGGTGTTCTGGATATTTCCTAAGGGTGGAAATTCAAATTTACGTAGTTGTTTTGAGGAAATTGCAATTGAAAGGGGAACTGATTATTGGATGTCTTGTTTATTGTAAAACTATGATCGTAATATCTGATGTTGAGCGGTACTTGCCGACAATCAACTACTATTCTAAATAAAATTTTCCCAGAGATATTATAAAATTAAGAATATTTGAAAACAAATAAAAAAACAATGTTCATTATAGATAAGGTAAAATTTCTTCGATTATGTTCCACCGTACGCCCTTCTATTGTCTAAAGTTTGTTTCTATCACGTTATTTACCAGATATTTTGTGACAAATATATTTTAAATTTCAAAATTTGTGGTTTAAAGGAAACAAATTGGTGCATATATATCTTGTTTTGATAAAGTTACAATTTGCTACTAGTTATGAGGAAAGCTTTTTAAGTTAATAGGTTTGTTGAATGGGATAATTTATTTAGGAAAAATCATAATTTTGTACGTATTTAGAAAAAAATATATAATTTCAAAATGTTTTTACGATCTGTAAAATGATTAGATCAGATTAATAACATATAATAAAATATAAAAATATACTATATAATGAAGCTGAAGCAGTCTGTTTGAAACCTATAATCTATGAAACTACCAGCTTGATTAGAAAAAATATTTTGTGTTCTATAATTATTTACTGGAAGATTACTCCAAAACCCCTCACAGATTTCTATAGTTTTTTAAATTGCATTCTATTAAGGAAGATCCCGAGGTGGTCTTATATATTTTTCTATAACTTGTGAAATGTTGTTTTTCAGAAAATACTATCGAGGTATCTGACATTTGGCCATAAATATATTAATTTCAAGGTAATAGTGCAGGAGCTGCAGACACTAAAAGTCTTAATCATGAATATATACATCTCAAGAATAAAGGTATTTAATTAAACATATTTTAGGCTCATAATATCAAGGACAACCAAGTTAATTTTATTCTCATATCTGTTAGCTATAAATTTATATCAAAAGTTTTCAATTCTGTGATGACAGGACTTTTAATCTCACCGACTGCCGGTCTAATAGAAAATTGAGTTGATAAAAATGTCAAGCTCTAACCTGATATTCGGTGTGATCATACATAACAATCATAACATACTAATCATAATTTAAAGTGAGTCAATCAATAGTAATAAAAGTTAATGGAATAGATTTTTAGCTTATTAGACATGTAAAAAATATATATTAAATGACTTTAAATAGGACTAAAAAATTGAAATTAATTAACAAAACATAACACTACACAATAACTAAGACATTCGCTGTTGTTAGGTCCCTACACACAAACTAAAGGATGTAAACAAATTCTGTAATTAATTACCTGCTTATCGAGTATATTTTTGAAGCTCGTGGCAAGCACTAATCGAATTTGGTGAAATAGTAGATATGTAGGTAGGTAAATAATTTGTACAAAATGGGCACGTATTATTGTTTACATTATTTACTTTGTGTGTAGGTACCTAACAATACTGATTGACTTATTTATTGTCCAATGTTACGTTTTTGAAATTATTTACGACATTTTAATTTCACTTTGAAGTTGGTTATAATTAAAAAAAACTAAAGATTTTAATTTATGAACCACCACGAAACACTTAAAAACGAAATGTATAAACAGAATTTTAAAAATACTATTTTTCAACAAAATGAATAATTTAACATCAAATTCGAATTCAAATTAAGCGAAAATCGAAAAAACATTCAGCCAGTATTCGCCATCCAAGCCAATTCTTGGCAATCGAGGTTTTCACGGTTTCCCTTCATTAGTTTTTCCTTTAAATTTCACGTTCTTTTTCCTCGATTTCCCGTTTGATCTCGGCAATCGATATCGGAACTAAATTATACGATAGAAGTGGGTGATTCTGTAGCGTGACTGGAAACTCGTTAATTACATAATTGTTTGTAAAATTAAAAGTCTACGAAGGAAATTCCTTTCGATCTTTCCCAATCATTATGCCAAGTTTAATTTCCTCTTGTTTTTTAGCGCAGTCATTTCGGCCGGTCGCTTTTGAAAATTTGGGTTGGCAAATTACTTTCGTTGATTAATGTTTTTTTACTTTAATCCTTCGTTTGAAAACAAAAGCACTATTGATTTTTCATGGTCAACTTGAAAACAAAAAAAGTAGTTGGAAACTCCCAAAGAATTTTATCCATTTGCTTAGAATTTTCTATAGGATTTGGTTCCTAAAAAGACTGAGGAGTTAGTATGTTAAACATTTCAAATTTTCTAAATCAGTAGTTCAATGTTGTTGAGAGACCAGAAGAATAGTTAAATAAAAAATTATATATATGGGGTTGTGGGTACTATGACCTAGCAGCTACTTGCACTTCAATTTCCTTTTTCTATTTGTAGATATATATGCTAGAGCTCTTGTCAGCCCCCTATTCTTGTCCATTCTGTTTATGTGATCATAATAACTATTTTGTAAAAAAGTTTAATGGATGTTAGCTGTTTCTCCCCTTTTTTTTCATTTCGAATATGCACCAAAGGACTTACCTTAGGCACTCATCTAATTTCCGTGCACATTTCAAAAATTTCTTACCCATTTAATCAGTGCCGTTTAAATATATATTTTGAAAAGTGTTTGGAAATAAATTAATCACTTCGAGCACAATTGATTCGTTGCTGTTACTAGCTTAGTGAGCTTTATATACAAAAACGCACTTAGCTAGTGTTTGAAATGTTCACACACGTCTTGTTTATTTCAGAATCATATAAATACCTGAAACAATTTATTTATTGGGCCGTTATCAAGTGGCTTTTCAGTGTTATCACTAGGACTATGAAAATTAGGTGGATATCACATTTCTTGCCATCCTTCATTTAACAAGCTGTTTCAGTACTATCCAAACAGGATTAACCAGCGCTCCTTAGACTGATTTTCTATCCCATCCTTCAAAACTTTGCACATACAGTCTTCCTATAGAACTATATGCGCCTATAATAGCCACACATTAGTTTGCAGTTTGCAGTACAATCATTGGAAATGTTATTTTAGTTATTATTTTCATAAACAATTTGCCTCCATTTCTAAGTTACTTAATTGGAGTACTTCCTGGCCATTATTGGATTTCATTCCATGTCCCGCCTTTCACCCTTTCATTTGATTTTGCAAATAGATTTTGGTAATACTTACAGACTAATTCATTCATATTATAGTTATAATTGTGTATTGTAAATCTTTTTTAGATTTCTTAAGCGTTTTCATGCATCTGGTGCCTCTTCTCTCTTAAATACCTATTAACATCTTCCCAGTAGGCAGCAGCAGCAGCTTGGGTATCCCAAATCAAGCTCAACATTACTTTTCCAGCAGATGCTGGAGTTCTAAATTTCTTCTACGTGGTAAGCTATGCTTCGATTCCATGCTTTGACCTGATTTTTATCACGCGTTAAAATCCTATATAGAATATTCCTTGTCACAAGAGTTCTTTCAAGTCTGCACAAATTTTGAGTATTTTTTTGAGCATTCTTTCTTTTCTGTTATTTTACTATACTTCAGCTAAGTCTTTCTTTAATTCAAACCTTCCATAAAATTTTGGTATAAAAAATCTACGATTAATTTTTAAAATTTATAATAAGGCGAAACTAATATGGGAAAATCAATATGGAGGATAATTGTTAAGGTTTCAAGGTCCTTTGCTGTAAATTCATATATCCAGGCCTTTGTGGCCCTTCATCACGAATCCGTAATCCACCTTCTACTTCAAAGAAGAAGGAAAATCCGTCATAAGTTCTGCAAATTTTAGAATAACAGAGTTTGCAAAAATTAAAAGCCATATGGAATCCGCCATCTTGAATGCTATAGAATATATAAATAATATATTCACGATCAGTAACCCAACAACCATGTCACGATGCTTTGACTAAAAATTATTTCTCCATTTTCGGATTTTGCCTGTTTCTATTCTTTTGTCAGGATTCTTGTTTATTGAGCTTAGAACACAATATGACCGATAGGTAAAAATTCCCACCAGATTTGATATCAGCACCCACAAAATTTATCAGATATAAGTTATTAAGTGTGTGCTAATTTTTTTTGTTTGCCAAATATACATGAATTCCAATATTTTCAAAAAAAAATGAAATTTCGAGGTTAAGTTGTATAATTTGAACTTTTGTTTCCGCTTTAGTTCAGCTCCATAAAAAAACTATTGATTTGATATGTTTTGTCGTCCCAAACATGTACAATTTTTCCAAAAAAAGTGCCCGTTCGATTTATGGAGTAGTTCTCCAATTTCACCATTATTAACCATGTACAAGTTAAATCTATTCATTTTACGTTTTTTTCTTTCATCGAGATCTTATTATTGTCCCATTCCCTTTGGATGTTAAACCTGGCATTGGTTAATAACTGGTTGATTTAAGTTATGTTTGTCCATGTGTTTTGTTGTTCCACCTTGCTTACTGCTAGAGGTTTCGAAGTCTCACATTGTATGTATGACCAACAAACACCAGGTAAATTGTAAACACCATTTTCGGCAAAATAAAGCCCCATAATACAATAGAGAGAATTTTGAGCTTATCGTCTGTTCTTTCTAAATGCTAGTTTTATTTGATGCGTCCCCATATGTTTTTGGCTGGGTTATTTCGAAAAAGTATACTTCTCGATTTCGTATACGAGCAATGGTCATTTTATTTTCAATTTAATACAGTAAATTTATGAAATTCAGCGCTACGGCATGACTCCTCACTTTATTACCAAACCCAAACGTTCCCAAAGCTATAAACACCAATGTATAGGTTGCCAATAAGTAATTGGTTAGAATATTTCATGGCAATCACACAGATTAACGTCCGGCGGGGTACCCTCGCCGACATTCAGAACGGCTTTATCCGTCCGTTGCTGTTGCAGCATCGAAAAGTTTGAACATGTTTTGTGTAAAAAAACACAACAAAAGCTGGGTTTTATATCGAATGTCTCGTTTATCCACTGGCGAAATTAAAACAGGGCTTAACAGTAAATTTTGGTTTGGTTTTTTTGCTTCTCTTTTTTAACGTACGTTCGAAAACATTAACATGTCTGTTAACTTGGGGAGTTTATGTGGAATGAATTGGATATTTTCAGATTTTTTTCCCAAAAGGGAGCAATTCAGCCACAGATTAACGTAAAATAATGTTATATGACAGAATGGAACGAGGTTTTCCAACTGAAAAATTCTTGAATTCAGCATGTTTGACGAATTGGAGTTCTATATAACCCAAAAATTAATAATGCTAATACTCTTTTTATGTACCCGATGTATGGCTCGTATATTGGTCAGCTACAATATTAACATAAATATCACAGTCCCCTGACACCTGACGCACCACGCGTGACCATAGATGGCAGTAAGAAACAAAAGCTTGCTAAGGAATAAATTATCTTTGTGTATGCATTTTGGTTAATTTGGGTTAATAAAATAATGTATGATATGACTGTCAGCATAACTTTTCAGTTTATCTTCTAAAAACTTTAAATGTTCTTCTAAAATCGAAGCAGTGCTCAACACCCACAAACTGCTTGGGAATTTTTGATTGTGGAATATGTTCTTTTTTCACATTCAAACATTCACCGAAATATTGTCCAATACACAACGAACCTGCAGTTTCGGGAATGTTGTCACTAATTTTTTAATAACAAAAAACTGTAGTCGTCTTCCTGGTACAAAATTCAGTGATAATTTATACAATTGTTACTTCTGTCACACTTTAAGATGTCACTTTAGTTATTAATTGTTGTGAGGTTTCATTACCCTTACATGATTCTAGGCTGGCCATTAGAGCTGATTTCAAGTTATTTTCTTCAACACTAGTCTTTTTACGGTAGTAGTTTTCTTTGACAAATAACTTGGCGGACCTTCAAAAATTGTTGGTGCGGTATCTTCTTGTGGCTTAGACTTAATTCGGTCAAATTATTTTGTCATTATTTTCTCGAACTTGGTCTACACTTATGAAGCACAGCACTTTTCTTCATAATATTTTACGCAAAGTTCTGTACCGATATTTCGAAGCCACTGTTGTTTTAGTTTATTAATTTTATGCAAACAAAAAGTGTTACTTGTTTTACAACTCTTTCAAATCACAAATTTTAATTACAGCCTGACACATTTCACTTATAAGGCACATTTTATGGAAATATACAACTTGGCTTAATTCAAAAGTAACCTTTTGAAATGTGAAAACGAAAGGTGCACTAAATTTTTTAGGTTAGATTCAAAACAGTTCTCAGACAATCGATATTGATTGATATTGTCACATGGTATGACCAGTGGCAGGGCCATTTGTTTATTAGTGTGCCGTGGATAAATATGTAGATTTTGCAACGCCACTTTACACATAGGCAACCACAAATACCAATAGGCGAGAGCCGGAGTTGAACCCGGACAAAGAGAGCTTAGTTTAGAAACAAGCGCTTCGACATTTAAGCCACGAACATCCGCCCCTGCGCACCTATTCAATATAGTTCTGAAATTGAATGTTTACAACATAAATCGAAGTCTCCGTAACATATACAACAGAAGGAATAATTTCTTGAAGTTGATTTTTTGGAAATGTGATGGTGCATCAAGAATGAAACCATAATAATTGCAAGCATTTTTATTAACATGTATCCCGAAAATATTAACAATGTGTTCGGTGAACTGTTCAATATCTCCATGTGGTAACTCGTTTGAAAGTACTTGAATTTAGAAGACTCGCTACCAGAGTCTGTGGAAGACGGTGCACATGTTTGGTGGGATTTAAAACCGGTGAAGGGACCGGTGACGGCAAAAAATTTGCTGAAAAAGCACATCTAGATAAGGCAGTAATGTAGTTGTGGTACGTCATCAACATAACGCGTTTTACCCTTCTACTACCATCATGTATACCTAGACAAGATCGCGATACTTGACTGAATACGTCATTATGCCATTCTGACTGCTAGTTTTAAGTACCCGTTCAAATGTTAATGCAAGTAGTCTGTAGTCAAAAAAGCTCCAATCGTGAACGGAACGAAAAATGCCCAGAGGCGAGAATGTGGCGGTATAGTGTACCTACGTGTAGTAAAAGGTCTATCTTCGAACTGTTTGTCAGCGATTCGACGCGTATTATCAAAAGGGCATTGACTCTGTGGTACACATCAATTAATAAGTTGGTCTTCTTCGCGTTCCTGCACCTTCTTCTGTCCACACACGAGAGCACGTATTCACCATTGTAATACAAGTAACGAGGTGGCCAATTTCCTTTTTTTCCAAGATTTTGGATGGGGAGCAATTCTACCCCTTCAGAATCGCTAACATGGTTATTATTTTGATGTTTTCAAATACGAGACAGTTTGTTACTTTAATCACAAGTAAAAGTAGGCACAATAACCGAAAAAATCTGTACTAATCAACTGTCATCTAATGATTTGTTCACAAAACACTAAGAGATAAGACTTTATTTTTAAAAAGAACATAAATTCAAAACCATGGCATTGGTGTCATAGTTCAATAAATTATTTCTTCTGGTCTCTCAGTATAATATGTGTTTATAGGAGTTATATAAATAAACGATAAAAGACTTAAAGCTTGACAGAAATTAATTATAGTTGGGTCATCGCCCAGTATGGGCCAACCTCTTGCCTGTTACCTCTAAAATTGGTCCAAAGTGTCCCGCGAATAGAAGCACCTACACCTCAAAAACGGTTGTCAGTCTCGTCCAGAAAAGTAAAAGAGGTAGACTTGTAGGAAGTCGAACGTGTCACCCATCGGCGTGGACTATCTTAAACGAACTGGGGTGTTCGTAAGATTCCAAAATAAGGAGTGCGAGTGGAGAAAAGTCTCCATTGGGGGAGGTTACCGGTGGCTCTCCATATTGCGTTGGCCTCACACGGGCAATGGCTAAAGCCAGATTGTACCCCTGGGTGGATGGTCGGTCGTACGATGCATTCACCTTTGTAGCGTGGGAAGGTAGACTACGGCCGTTTGAAGTGTCGGACTGGGGGTTCCGTTCCTGGCGGGAATGACTAATCTAGTATCCGAGGCAAATCTTACCTTAGTCCACACTTGCAACCTTAAACCGTGTTTAACACGGTTGGTTGAGCGGGTCTGCTAGCAGACCGGGAACGTCGTCTGCACATTAGAGGATGGACTTCGAGTTTTGAAACGAACATCCAGGCACATTAACATTTCAATGCATTTGACTCGTACTATTTATTGAGGATCGTCATATTACACGAAAAAACTATTATACCTATTATAAAAAATATTGGTGCATATTACATAAGATTTTTTTTTTTTGGAAAAGATAGTGTCAACAGTCAACATGGAAATATGAGGCTAAAGAAAAAATGCTTTGCCAAACATTATATATACCTTCTATTAGCCAGACATATGCCAGAACAATGAAATAGAGCATTCATATTGTTATTGTCCTATTTCCTAACAAGTAGTGGAACTATAACTGACAACTGAACATAGCAAAATAAGTAAAGAACCAGATCTAAAAACAGATAATCGACATAAGTAGAAAGAACTATTAGTACTCTACTAGTATTAATTTACAGTTCTGATAGGGAAATTTCAACTTAAACAAATGTCTATAGAGAAAAAGATGTAGAAATAATGAGGATCGCAAGCGAACAATGAAGATAAGAAATTGAAACTCAGTAATCTGAGTCACGGACAGAGCAAAATCCTTGAAATGAATGTGAGTAAGATACTTGGCAGGGTGACATCGTTCAATAATATCCCATATAAACCAATAGGCCAGGCTAACATCATAAAGGAATGAAAATATAATATTAAGACTGCCTTATAGGATATAAGTCCGTCGACATCTTTCTAATTGAAAGGATGAGCTTCATAGTTGGATACTTATTGAAATAAATCATTCTGGTCAAATAGAATGTTAAATGGTTTTAACATGCCAGAGCAGTTCACTGAAACATTTCATAATAGTGTCATTAGACGAAGTAACATTGCATGGCTGGCTGGGTCCCCAGATTTATATACTTTTTTTTGTATTTGTTTGGGTTTAATGAGAGTATAGTATACATATACCGATATGTTTATTTGGAAGAACGTAAATCAAAATTTATACTAAAATTATTGAAATTCAATGAATCCTAAATACACAGAGGATAATGACGGGAATTGTTTAACGAATATTTTCCTTTCGAAACTAAATAAAGGCAAGATGTTTCATTTCAACTCGTTGTAACTGCTGCGTCCGTTAATGTATATGCAAATTGTTTTGGTAGCATTTCTCAAAAATTTATTTAAAAAATTCAGCACGATGTTTCAAATCAATCATTGAATATAGATGAGTTGGCGATGTAGCTCTCTGTCGCAGAGGACCAACAAAAAAAATATGGAATTTGGAAACTGAATTCTAATTGACTTTCGAAAGCGGACATTTTGCATAGCGAGCTTTGAAATTATTTTTCCATTTGCAGCATCTACGCTGGAGGGATCGGAATTTTTAAATAGCACAAAAAAAAATTTGCGGGTCGTTAAAAATGAATGACTTGTTTAATGTGCGTACATTCCAAAATAATTTTGCACGTTGAATATGAAAATTCTTTATTTCGTTTGTTGAATGAAATAGTTCAATTTTTACCCGTTTCCATTAGCAGCACACTAAACATTTGAAACAAAAAAAAAATGGATTTTTTATCCGTATTTGTTGCTGGAACAATAGTTGGATGCAGAGATCAGCGTTCATTGGAAAAAAATGGTGTGTCATCAAGTGGTGAAAGGACAATTAATTGGGTGTATGATTTTGACTCATAGACCGATTTATTATTCGGCTGTTTCAGTCACACATTGACGACTACACAGCAATTTTTTTTTATATTTAGCAACAATGTACTAAATAATATAAAATACATTTAATAAAAGAATTTGGATACAATAAAGTTAGAAATGTTGTTTTAAAAACAACGTATTTACTTCCTAACCGCTTAATTTTATTCGATACACCTGGGACATATGGAATTATGTTCATAACTCGGTTTTCTGTTTGTATTTTGTTGTTATTAGTGGTTATTTCTGCTGGTTTGTAGTTGTGATTTTCTTTCTAACTGATTTACAGTTTTATTCATAAAGCTTTAGTGATATTCCTTTTCAAGTAGATGTCCTTTGATAATATTGACTTTGTCCATAAATATTTGGGTGGATGAAAATATGTTTTTTGCTCATATAAGCACTTTACAACACATTTTTTACATTCAAGGGATGGTTGGAATTAAAATTCAAATTTCTAATAGTATTCGTAGATTTTATATGAGTGCTTGTACTTATTGTGTTTATTCTATCTACAAGTACATAAAACAGAAAACCAAATTATGAACATTATTTCATATGTACCAGGTCTATCGCAAAAAATTTTTCGGAAATAAATACGGTGTTCAAAGTATTTTTAAACAAAATAAGATACATTGAGCTCTATTCTCACACATACCAAACCATCTAACGCAACTCAGAATTCCAAAAATTGTATGTACGATGTTTTGTGTGACTGTGGCCATTCTTTTACGCTTGAAACTTCAAGACCTTTAGAAGTAAAGAAAAAAGTACATTAATATAAGATTTCCAGATGATATGTGGACAAATCAAATTTGGCGAATCATGTATTAACCAGCACCGGCAGCCATAGGATGCACTGGGATAAAACAAAGATCTTATCAAAAAAGACAAAACCTAAAGAATGATGATAAACAACACGGAAATCGGGGCACTTTCAGTCGACCTTTATTTAGATTGTAGAAATCTATGGTTAACAGAGCAGAAAAACGATACCCTCAGTATCAAGTGATCACCAAACGATAAATTGTCACTGTAAAAGTTTTGACAAATAACAAAATCAACATCAAAGCGATTTTTTTTGGAAAAAACCTCGAAATACAAGGACTTCAGAGTCAGAGTTGAAACGTCTCGAAACACAGATAATTAGAACACACTATACAATACAGTACTTATATACAGAAATACTGGTTAATCATTTTATAGACATCTGTTTCTCTCAGAATAACTGTGAGGAAGAATTTCTGTACAGAATACAGAATATTTTAAATTAGTGGTTTCCAACCTTTTTGTACCTGCGCCCCCCCCCTTTAAAAAAAATTGTTTGCGCCCCCTTAATTTTTCTAACAATCTAATTGTGGATTACGTATATCTATTTTGCTGATTCGTTTTTTTTGACACATATTCGACTTTTTTGGTTTGTATTCGAAAATGATTTTTGGAAACAGCTGCATGCCCCCCCCCTTGCAAAAATCTCGCGTCCCCCTAGGGGGGCGCGCCCCACAGGCTGAAAACCACTGATTTATCTGTTGCTGCAAAAAAAAATTGAGCAGTGAAAAACCAATGAACAGCCAAAATAACAATACAGTTAATCAGTCTTCCAAAGGGCATGTCTAAGGCAGATTGCCAGCAATTTTGTACTGGTTGGTACTAAGTATTCCTTGTTTATGTTACATTCCTTAAATGATGAATTTGTTTTATATTTTTCGCTGCGTTTACAGTCATGGGGGTTTCATTTACTGACAAACTTTTAGAACATTGTGCATTGTGCAGTTGAACTACGTATTTATAGATTTTTCAAACAGAATTGGTATTGAACAAAAACATAAACTACGAATCTTTGAGGTGCACGGGCGGAGTTGTAAATTTATTTATTAAGACATTGTATTCGAAAATCAAGGGCTATAACAGAATTCCTATACAGGCAAAATTATTTCGGTCCATTTGAATACGAAGTGAATTTCTATATCATATTTGTTAAACCTTCTGTTTACTTGAATATAAGCGTGAGCAGGTGAAAATCAGTGAATCGACCTGATGAGAGCAAAACTTTTGTGATTAGTGAGTGATATCATCCATTATTCTGAAGAAGATGCGTGAGATCTCGTCGAAACGTCAAAGTGTCTTTAAGTGTTGGGAAAAGTCATCTTCTAAGGTGGCAAATCATGGTATAGAATTTTTTTAGAACTAATAATAGCAAACCTTTTAGCAAGTAAATTACAGCATATAAACCAAATCCGAGATTAGTGCACATTTTCTCCGAATTGTTATATAAACTCGGCATATGTGATATCTACTTGGGCGACATTATATTCAACAACAATTTTTATATACTTGAGAATGCAAAGCTTCCGCGTTAACAGCATGTCTAATATAGGAAGAAAAATTATATGTAGACTCACCAAACTCTAGAAACATGTTTTGTTACTCACCTGAAAAAAAAAGAGAACTGAATTAGAACTCATTATTATATAAATAAAGTAAATAACAAATGACCTAGTTTCTGCACAATAAATACCAATTTGTAAATACGTCGTCAAAGTAAAGGGATGTGCATTAGAAAACAGACTATGTTCTCACTGTGCCCTAAAATATCCTGCTTTATAGATTGTAATAATTTCATAGTTAGTGCTAGTTATAAAAAATCCTTGCTGATGCAGGGTTGCATTTGTTACCTGATTTTCACCAGCATACACATTATGAATAGCATTTTCTTGGCAATATACAACATAACAATATAATTTAGATTATGGGTCTTTTTATTCACCAACCTATACCAGCAGTCACTGTACCAAAACTAAACACTATTGACTAAAATATTTGTAGATATTTAAAACTAATAAAACATATTTAAACCAATAATTATAAATATTCAAAACATTTAAAAAAATTAAAAAAGCAGATTTAGACTTTCATAAATTGTGTTTCCATTTATAGGGAAAAATTTTCATAACGTTCAACTTATTGTTTATTTTGGTACCATCAAGTCCATAATATTTAAACTTTTGTTTTTCACCCGAAATTTTAACTTAAAACAACGTTATTGAAATTTATTTGCGATTGTAACATTGTCTAGCGGTTTGATAGGGTAACTGGCCAACACCGATCCCAAAACTTGATGCCGCATAAAAATGACGATTAATCAAAATATTCGTAAGACACATATTTGAATAAATCATTTTTTGCGATAGTTCAATCCGTACCTAAACTGAAACCACATATTGTCAAGTATCCAATAAATTATTTACAGTTAAATACTGAATGAAGCATAACCACCGATTTATAAAAATATGGAAATTTGGTGCTAGACAAACATGTGATAAGCTATAGGAAAAGGCTAAATGAATGTTGATGCCATCATGCAGCAACCCGGGACCCTCGCTTGACCCCAATAATGACGTCACCCCATAACAAACACGTTACTTGTACGTTATTTTCAACAAGAACATGTTGGTGGCAAATATTAAATCCCTATATAAAAAAATTCAAGAAAAATCGTTTGATCACGGGGATTTTCAGTCCTGTACTAATACATTCCAAATATACTCATATCCATTGCCAGATTCCCACACCCACATGTCAATACTCAAATGAAAACTTTAATAAAAGCCTCGCCAGCGCATATAGTTGGAACGGCAACTCTTAAGCAAGGGACCCTAGCTTGAAACCTAGTCTCATCAATAGCTTTTTTAACAAGCTTTTATTAGGTTAGGTTATTTATGTAACGGAAACTTTCAACGTAATTTTTACCAACTTAAAGAAATCTGACTTGAAGATTGGCCGATGACAAGTTAAGTTGAATTTTCCCGTTTGTTGTCTTTTTGTCACTGTTCTTGCCTAAATGCCATATTAGTCTATTAACGCTGTGTTTGCCATCTAGCTGGCAGTAGTAGAACTTGAGATAATAGAATGGAAATGTTACACAAACAAGAAGCAAATTTGAATTTAGTGGAAAACAAAAAATATATTTTTTAAATATAGATATCTTTGTGAGACTAAAAAGTTGAAAAATAATTATAGTTAAAAAAAATCAAAAAACACATTTTAATAGCAAACCGAACTAAAAAGTAGAAAATAATTTTTAATTGTAAACAGTTTATGTGACAACATTTGTGGCATATTTTTCAATGTTTAAGTACTTCGTTATCTCACTATATCTACTTCATAGTCAACACCCAGGACGAAATCTCGGGCAAAAGAATGATTTCTGAAACATACATTTTTACAGTTCGCTACACCCCTTGAATGTAACACAAAACCCACAAAAAAGGGAGAAACGGAACAATAAAGTATGCCAATATTCAATACCATCTTTTCACAATGAAAACCACTTTTTTTCTGTTCTCAAACAAAAGTTTCATATTGGAGTTGCTCCAAAATTGGCATTATCTTCCGAGATTACCGCTTTGAAGTTTTCTCATAAAAATTAAGTGTTATTGCAAACATCTTTTTTAATGCCATTGTACAATCAGACGTTTCGAGACTGCTTTCGTCGCAAGAATTTGCGCCGTTCTCTCACAGAATGTAACAAGAACCAGTTAGAATCTCGTTTCTTTTAAAAATTCCGTACATGTTTCGAGAAAATATGGAAAGTCATTTACTGAATCATTGAACTTTACAACTTTTTAGTTGGAATTTAATTTTGAAATTGCGACGTGAAGGATCTCGAAAAGAATATTAGCTCGTATTCGCAAATATGCTACATTAAATATTCAAAGATCTAGACAGGGTTTTACCGTGGCTTTTTTGATATTTTCATTTGCCGTCCAATGCAAAATAATTACTATTTTTGGGTATGAGCTTTTGTTATATTATTTAGTAATAATTAACTTGTACAAAATGCTATCCGTCAATATTAAAAAATGTATCTCTGGCGTAATTTTTTGAAGTTAACAATCGATTTTTATTAAAAGACGCCATTAAGTGATACCTTTAGGGAAAATTGGTATACTTAGTGTCCCAGATACAAGCAAGTACATAAGGACTTGTGAAATGACAAGAGTTACAAGGTGACTTAAATGAGAAAAAAATTGCGAAATTCCAGACACATTCAAATGTTGTATTGAAACTAAAAATATCTACAAGCGTTTTCAAATTATAGAGCAAAAACAAAAAAAAGGTTTTAAAAAATTTTCAATGCATTTCTCATCTTGTAATTGATAAAATTTGTAGTTTTGTGTTAGTGACTAGGTCCAATAGACTGACTTAAACGAATTTGAAATTTTTTCTAGGCCTTCTAAATTTTTTGCAACCATATCCATTTTTGTTATTTATTTATATTATTTATATGTCATTGAATAGCACATAAAACGAGCTTTTCAAACCCCTAAAACTGCATTTCTTTGGATGACAGAAAATGTAATTATTTTGAAAAAAGTTTTTCACTCAGTTGGCTGTGAAACAACATTCTGTAATTGTGTTTTCTTCAAATTTACATTAAAAATTAAACAACTAAATGTTCTAAAGTAAAGAACTAAAACATATTTGTGATTTACCTCACAATAAAAAAAAACTAAAAGTAGATGAGGAAGCCTTGAATGTTCGAAAATTCCAGCATATGATTAATACACATCCTGCATTGATGAGTTAGAGATATACGTGGCATTTCTTCAATGGTTACAACAAAGGCTGACTCAAGTTCAGCTAATGTACAATAAGTAATACAATAAACTTTATTCTTAAAGTATCCCCAAATGCAAAAATTAAGAGGCATAAGGTCCGGCGAGCGAGCAGGCTAGGCAACCGGAGTTCGATTTACGATCCAGTTGTTTCCATATTGCTGATTCAAAAAGTCAGTTATAATGTGGTGCTCCATCTTATTGGAACCACGTGGTCTCTACAACTTAAAGAGTCAAATTTTCGAAAATTTGGCCAACGTAATTTTATAATATCTCAAGATATCGAGAACTGAAGTTATCATAAATAAGAAACAACAATAATATGTGCCTGATAATTGATAAGTTCTCTTCTCCTGTTAAAATGCCAAAAATGAAAAAAAAGTTAAAAAAGCTATAAAATCTAAAATAGCTTAAATGAAAAAACATACAAGTTTCAAAATAGGCCAATTATCAAAAATGCCGAAAACAAGGAAAAGTTAAAAATATCGACATCACATAAAATCTCAAAAAATGCCGCAAAAGCCAGAATCGTCAAAAATGAGTAAGACGTCAATAACCTTGAAAATTGTAAATACCAATCGTGCACTGGAGCTGAAATGCACAGTTTTTTTGAGTTTCTGAAAACTTTACTTTTACCTCATGTGCAGTGATATACCTTGAATATTTGTAAAAAATTTTCATTTACTTTATCTACTTAAAAAAACATAATATATTGGACGATTCCTTGTGAACGGTTTAAGAAAAAATCCAAGGATGCCCCACAAATTTTTCCGTGAAATGAAGCATATCACAATCCAGAAAAAGGGAAAAATCATATTACTAATGTCCTTCATAAATATGTGGAGCTATTCTGTGGCAGTCTGTTTTTGTTTTTTTTTGTGTGATTTTTATAATTTTTGACTATAAGAAGTTCAATTTGACGGTATCGTCTGCATACCTTAGTTTATTATTATCCTGAAATTTATCCCGTATTTACACTAAATAATAGGGGGAGAACCCACCCACTTGGCGAACTCCACGTACGATTCTTATGTGCTCTGAGAATTCTTGATCGATCTGTGACTTTTTAATTCCAATATAGGTTAGTTATGTTTCTAATGTCGCTACTATGAGCAATGAGCATATTTCGTTTTCTTCAAAATATCTTTCATCATCAATTATAAAAAAAGGCTGGCATTTATTTTGTCGAACAGAATTCAGTTCTTCCTCTTTGCCATAACGAAGGTGGTAATGCTATTTTTGAACAACATTTTATAGGGAAATTTTGCAATATTTTTCCTGCATTTCTGGTGAATGCGCATATCAAAGTCGTACCTAGGCGAGCACCATGAAATTGTTAAGATATATATTCAAATTCCACCCGGCATATATTAACCAACTTCTTCATTATTATAGTTACTGGAAACACTGTGGAACATTTGGTGTGTCATAGATATATAAACAAAATGTTTTGTACACCAAACACCAAAACTTTCATTTTTCACTACACCCAAGTTTAAACAGCGAATATGTCATCATCAAGGAGTAAACCAAAGCTGCAAATACCTACAATTGTCCCTAATATATAATACTTAAAAACTATCAGTAAATTAGTGGGGGAAAACCTTTATGTTAATACTCTAATCCCTAAGTACCTAACATTCCAACATGATACCTAGGGTAATTGGGTTATTAAATACTTAAGTGTTTCAAATCCAAATTTCTAGGGATTCTTAGGTAATAAATTATACAATGGGCTGTATGTGGAATATAGTCACTCTATAGATTTAAATTCGTTACGATTAGTTAGACAAGTCAATAATTGTAAGGAATTGGACTCGTAGGAAAGCATAATATTATATAAAAATAATAACCTTAGGAATTTGGACGAAGGTCCAATCCCAAACAGCCCACTGCATAATTTATTACCTAAGAATCCCTAGAAATTTGGGTTTTAAGAATTTACGTATTTAATAACTCAATTACATAAGTATCATGTTGGAACATTAGGTACTTAGGGATTAGGGTATTAACATAAGGGTTTTTCTCCTTTAATTTATGGATAGTTTTTAAGTATTATATATTAGGGGACAACTGTAAATATTTTTAGTTTTGGTTTACTCCCTTCACTGTTGAAACGTGCGTTGAGTGAAAAAAAGAATAGTTTGGTGTGAGGGAACAAAACTTTGTTTTTATACATTATAGTTACTACGAGTCGTTAAAATATACACACTCTTCTACGAATAAGGTGTAATTATTTCAAAACATTTATAAATATTACCTTTATATCAAAAGTTAAATCCTAAGAAAATATGTTGTGTGAAATATTGTCTATATAGCTTTAAGTTGTAATAAAACCATATTAAACACAAAATCTTATGAATTTAATTTACTCCGGGTTAGGACCGATATTATCTTTAACGAAAAAAAGAAGGGCGTATGTGGTAATAATTTTCATTTAATTTTACCTTCACGGTATAGCCAACAAATACTTAAGACGTGAGACCAGTGCCGTCAATATAGAACATGTTCCACATTAATTGCAGTTGATTTACTCAATGTTTGATAAAAAAAAGTACATTATTACGCGAACGAAGCACCCTTGAACAAGCTTTATTTGTTGTAACATTAACTATATAAACATACACATACCGTGTTTCCCTTAGGCTGATCATTTTCCTTACATTAGACTTTTGGTAAGACTTTAAGAAAATGACGCCCTGAAGGGTGATACGCAAATAAATAAGAGGATGCGTTGAAATTTTGTTTGTACTAGAACGAAATTAGGCGGAAGTAAAACGGACCTAATGTTTACTAAAGCTCAGTTATTTCGCAGGATATGAGACACTTTCAAAGTATTGATACAACTTCCTGATAACCCTAACCTTCAGCAGTATATATACGTTAGTGTTATGAAAAAATGTTGGTGGTAAATGGTCTATTCACACTTTTTGTTATTTAGTTCCTTCTATATTAAACTTTGTGTTTTATGTTTGTAATTTAGTGTATTAAATTATATTTTTATTGTGGCATGACGAGATCTTGGCATGGCCATAAGTTATGTCTGTCCACTGCCTTCAGGAACATTTTCGTGGAAAAATTGAAAGAAAAAATAATTTTTACAATGAGAATAAACCTTTAGTCAGGTGGCGTTATGTCGTCGATATATTCACTGTTTGGGAACACTCTCTTGAAGATTGACATGCATTATTAAACCGTATGAACAACAGAGAACCAACTATACTACACACACACACATAGAAATAGAGCCTTCTTACATATCTTAATAACAAAAATACAATCATCATTTGATAAAGAGGTCTACCGAAAGCCGAGCCGTACTAACAGATATTTCAATTTTAACTCGAATCATCCAAATATAGTAAAGGGGGCATAATTAAGGCTTTATATTATCGAGCAAAAACCAAATATTTTCATATCAAAATTTTAAGGAAGAAAAAACATTTATAAAGAATGTACTATCTGCTCACAGTTTTCCCAAAAAGTTAAACAATAAAGGATTAGATAAATAGGAATTGAATTGCTCCTAACAATACTAATACCCTTGATAATAATCATATTACTACAACAACCATACTACACACAGAGGGTCTTTCTGAAAGACTGAAAAGAGTGGGCAACAGATTTAATGTTAAAACAACATTCAAAGCAAGACATACACTGAAATCACTTATATCAAAAACTAAATCAAATAAGGTTTCACAAAACTCGAAAAATTGCAGATATATATTTTTTCCGAATGTAACAAATTTTGTATTACAGAAACCCTATGCAAAAAATATAACGAAGTGAGAAATGTGAATATGCCTGGAACTTTGGTCATAACATAAATTTCTGAAATTCAACCATATTACTCAAAGAAGAACATACTACAAAATGCAAGCTAAAAAGTATGCTTAAATTCGGTTATATAAGAACGTTTGTATCGCTAGTACTGTAGAATTCAGCCCTTCCTAGTTACCACTAATCAAGGATGAAATTCATCCAATTTGAAAGAAGCTTTGTTATTTCAAATGATCTCTAAAAAAATTTTAGTACTACCCTGTGTAAAACAAATTAGCATTAAATTCTCTTAGTTACATCAGTATTATTACCAAACATTTAATGTCAAATTGGGAATTACTAAGTTTGCCATTGCGGTTCTTATTCTTAATTCTCTTGTTCAGTTGTGCCATTTTTTATTACCGTTGAAAACGGGGTCTAATTTGCATCCTGCGACGTTTGGACTATTTAAAATATACAACTTTCCAGCAACTGTGGTGTCCCAAAAAATCAGAAAAATACAAACCAGAGATAAAACAACTATCTTTCATAGATCAACCAGAATGAAGGAGCTAACTGAGGAAGTTTCTATAAAAAATTAATCTTAAGCAAATATCACTGGTGCTATTAAAGTTTGAAGGAAACATGTAAGTAATAGAATAAAAATCATTCCTTAAACACAAACAGAAATTTATTTTAAAATACCTTCCCTATTTTTTGCAATAGTTTAACATCTTATGAAATAGAACAAAATAAAAAACAAACGATAATAAATTTATGACAATTATTTCGAAACTTTAAAGAAATCTTTTGTATTAAAACTTCATTGAATTGAGCCAAAACAAACTTCGTGGCGTATCAATAACTTTACCTCCATCATGTTACCTAGCTTTATGACTGACATATATATGCAATATGATTAGATTTAGTGAACTTGCTGTTCAATTTCAAAAATACCTTTAGACCAGAAAGGCGTTATTCTGCATACATGTTCTATTTCAGAGATGTCGAGATGTAACCTGTGAAATTTATGCATACTTTATCGATTACAAGAAACCGTTTAATACATTAAATAATGAAAAAAGTATAAAATGTCTAGATGAAAATGGGATCAACGGTAGAGACATACTAATTGTTATAGACCTGTATAGGAATCACACAGCAAAAGTACGCACGGAAGGAGACTAATCAAATTGCGTAAACATAATTTCGAGAAGGTATTTACCGAAGCACTAATGGGACAACATAAGATATTTGCTAACTATTTATCTAAAGTAGGATACGAATGGCATGATTCTGAATAATTCAAAGACTTGCCTAATAACCGAAATCTTAGCAGTTACAGAAATAAATGACACCAATATCGGCCATGCTGCAAAAAAACTTAAGCTTAAAAAATCATGTGGTCCGGTCAATATACCGCCTTACATATTTAAGGGTTGTGTTGAGTTATTAATGTAAGCATTGAAATTAATATATAACTATATAATAAGGACGAGTATTATCCCAGTTGCATGGAAAGTTGTTCCAATTGTTAAAAGCGGTGAAAAGAGTGACATAAAAAACTATAGACCCATTGCTATGTTGTCTACCGCATGTAAGATATTTGAAATGATACTATATGAAAAAGTCTACTCTCATGTATCCCCGATTATTCCTGATGAACAGCACCACGAATTTATGAAAAAACGATCAACTGTAACAAATTTGCTTACATTTGCGCATTCGAGGTTCTAGGAAACGTCATATAAGAATTTTGCAAAAGCTTTGATAAAATTCAACATTTAGTACTACTGCATAAACTACAAGGGATATGTCTATTTGATAATCTGATAAAACTGTTCAACAGTTACTTAGAGACAAGGCAGCAACATGTGGTATTTAGTGGTGCTAAATCTAAAATATATTTCTCAACATCGGGAATCCCTCAAGGCTCGAATTTGAGCTCGTTACTATTTCTTTGTTTTGTGAGTGATCTATTTGAAAATCGACTTTTATCCAATAAGCATGTAGTTTCTGTCGTCAAAAAAGTACATAAAATGCTAGGGTTCATAATTCGCAATTCTTGTAAGTTTAATAGACTAAGCACATTAATCATACTTTTTAACGCTAACGTAAGAAGTATCGTCAAATATGCTGCAATTATTTGGTCTCCGCTTTATGATATTCACAAAAATCAAATTTAAAAAGTCCAAAAAGAGTTTTAAGGTTTATTTGTTATAAAAAATATGGCGAATATTTATTTAGTTTACCATATTAAACTTTAATGAATGATATTAAATTTAAAAAGCTGGAAAGTAGAAGGAAAATTGCATTGGTTCCGTTTTTATATAGATTACTAAAAACGAGATAGACTGCTCTGAACTTCTTGGTAGAATCTCTTGGTTGGTACCACAATATTTTAATAGAAGTCATAAACTATTTTTTGTTGTGAGGGGCGGACTAATGGAAGGGCAGGTAGTTTTAACAGAAAAATTATTAAAATATTTTAATTATTTTTGATTACGACTATAGATTAGGTGCTAATTTCTTGTACTTATTGGTGTGTTTTACAGAATATTGTTGTTTTAGGTTAATTTTTTAAATATTTTTATTGTTATGATATTGTTATAAATAGTTATTCTCTTTATTATTTGACATGATACTTTATGTAAATTGTAAAATTTGTAATCTGTCATTGGGGCTTGCCCTATTGATTACTTAAATAAAATAAGTAAATAAGATTTGGGAAACACTATAGTTTTTGCAGGCAGCCCAGAGGGTTAACAAGATTTCGTTAATAGCCTATTGGCGAAAAGCACCCAGTATGGTCTGGAAATAAAGGAGGATAAAACTTATTACATGGTCATTAGTAAAAATAGGACAACTCCACATCAGATGACAGTGAATAACAAGAGGAGGCAAGTTAAATCTTGCCTAAGAACATATATAAATAACAAGTAAGGATTAAGTGTAGAATCGAGAAAGCAAGGGCGCAAGCATTGAGATGGCTAAACTTTCTTAAAACCAGGATCATAATCTGAAAACAAAAATTAGAATGTTATGCTGCTACGTACTTCCAGTTCTTTTATATGCAGCGGAATCATGACTCTCCTGGATGCCACTTCTAATAATCTACAAGCGCTTGAAATGTGGTTGTATGATAAACTGGACCCGAAACGTTACTAACTCTGATGATTTGGATAGAATGGACAAGAACAAAGAAATATTTAATACTGTCAAAAGGTGGAAAGTAGAAGATCTCAGTCATGTCATGAAAAATAAAAGTACGAACTATTACAACTTGTGCTGCAGAGTAAAGTATTGGGTAGAAGAGTTCCGGGAAGAAGAATAATTTCTTGTTTGAGAATAATATAATAATTATAATATATTTATTTCCTTTTTGACAGTTATAAACCATATGGAAAAAGTCAGTTTTTTTACATGGATATATGAAAATAAAAGTACATACAATACATACATTTGTGTAAAATTGTAAATATATAAATAAAATAAAGATATAAAACAGGCAACAGTGATTTTAATGCAGACTCATATGTTATAAAGCCACTTATTTTATAAAAGCACTTTTCAGTTAAAAATAATTTCAACTTGCGTTTAAATAAATGTCTAGTAGGAATCATTTTTAGTTCCACGGGAAGAGCATTATACATTCTAGGAGCCATGTGACTGGGAAAGCGCTTTGTAACTTTAAGTTTTCCAAATGGAATAAAAAAATCATTTTGTCGTCTTGTATTAAAACTATATTGCTGTTTGTTTTTTACATACAAGCAATCGTTGTTTGTAAATACTTGTAAACATAATCCTAATATAAGTAAAGACGAAAATTTTAATACTCTTAGTTGCTTGAAAATGTCTCTACAAGAATCAAATTTTGATCACTGATCTAAAACTCGTTTTTGGGCTATAAAAACATCATTAGCCGATGACGATAATCCCCAGAAAATGACACCGTCTGCTTTCAACCTGTGCATAATAGAGCTTCAGCAACTGATCAATCTCTAGTACATGTTTTAGATTTCTTAGCTGATAGGAAACCGAATTTAACTTTGAACTCAAATATTTATAGTGTGATTTCAATTTAGATTGTAATCTATATGCCACCCAAGAAAGATAGTTTCATCTAAATTAGTTGATATTATAGGAGATAGATTCTTAACTTGAAATCACAACACAATACATTCTCGTTGATTGTGATGAAATCTCAAAGCTTGTGTTTTTGAAGGGTTAAGAAATTAATGATTAGCTGAAAATCATTCATTTAAAGAAAATAATTATTCATTACATTTATCCTGTAATAACATGTCTGATGTATCAGATACGACTAATGCTGTATCATCAGCATGCATTGTGAAGCTTGCCGACATCGGAATCTAGGTCGTTGATATAGATTAAAAAAAAATTGGTCCTAATATTAACCCTTGAGGAACTCCTATATCTATTTCAGCTGTCTGAGAGTACTGATTATTAATGTCAACAAATTGTGTTCTCTTAAACAAAAAAGATTGTATCCAAAATAGTGGATAGCCTAGTATTCCATAGGTGTATGTCATGATTGACACAGTCAGAGAGCGAGAGCGAGAGCGAGAGAGAGAGAGAGAGAAAGTAACGTACTTAGTATGGATTAAAGCAGTATTGGTTGCTAACATCTGCTGACTGAATGGCACTCAAAGAAAAAGAACAAATTGGAGCTTAAACTAAGTGATATCTTTCTTTCTTAGATTTTTACGAATTAAACTTAGGCTAATTTCCTGTTTATTTCATAAATGATGAACAGAAACATACATTTATATAAAGAAAAGGCCAGACATTAACGAAGCCTTCCCCGGATTTAACAGATGCCACATTGCTCAATGTGTTGTCCACCAGGAACCGTTTCAGCTCATATTCTCTTTTTAACATTTACAGCAGCTTTGAGGGCATTTATTTTCACTCACCATAAATACGGCGTGCTCATTAGCAGTAGGTATATTCATTTGGCATTTGTAAAGTAGTTCCAGAGACATGAAAATGCACTTAGAATGACATGTTTCTGAAAAACGATTCTAAGTAAAATTGTCCACAAAATTGTCCATTTCTGAGGTAATTTCAAACGTTATTCCTTACATTTAATCTTAAAATAAATAATAATTAAACTTGGAAAATCCTTCAGGACGCGGCTTTACCGATTAATATTCTACTTAGAAAATCCGGAATTTTCCTCAAGATTAAGTATTTATAAAAGAATCTCCGATCGTGCATACGGCACGTACCATATATAACTTCATTACAGTTAATGAAACCGTCTTGCGCAAAATCATATCCCTATCCCTTATGAAAACCTCCGGTTCGGGCGCAAATCTCATTATGTGACTCTCAGAGATGATGAGAAAACTTATAGCCTACCGAAAGAAAAACATTGAAAATATATGAGGAAAAAGTGTCGTAAGAACTAACATTTTCGTTTCGGGAGGAAAAAATATTATTACCTCAGCATATCATCAAAAATGAGGTCAACATCACGCGCGAGACATGAATTCTCTATTGTTCTGCAATTTTCACGGAACTTTCGCTTGGAATACAATTAAGAAATCTTAATAGCAACGAAAGCATATTGAAAAAAATATGTGTAGGTGTTCATTCTTTTGAAGTTTGTTTAGTTTGGTAAACTCTTACTTTTGCTATAATTATATTTAAATCAGATGTAACATGTAATTATTGTAAATTGAAAATAATTATTGTTTCTTGACATCTAAAAGCAACTGGCTAAAAGTGTAAAACATTTTAAAATTATCAATTCTAAAGAGTTTTTAATGAATTACATTTTTCAGAACTACACCATTCAAAATACATGAAATATTGCGTAATAGTAAACAGACCAATGCGATTTCAAGGACATCTGATGAGTATATATGGGTATACGAAATAAGTGCCAGCATTTTCGTAACACATCCTTGTTGTACATATGACGTTAGTAAAGTACGCCCTTGCCTATTTGACTGGTTGGTTCAAATCTCTATTAGTTTTACGTGGGGAACCGAAGGCTCTCCGATTTTGACCCGAGGGCTAGGTGGTGAGTTCCAGGGGGTTTGCATCATCTTGGGTTTGAGAACGCTCAGGTGTTGGTCAATAAACGCGAGTAGGACCAAAGTGTCATGAAGGTAATTAACCCAATGGGTTTAAACATTCTCAGTTGGTCTGTCACGCCAAAACTCCTGAAAATGTCTCCAAACCAAACCAGGATGACTATACAAAATTTGTTCCATATATGGTCGCAACAACTGAGGGTTATGATCAGAGCGTTGGTCCAAGAGAAACAAAATTTCTTAGCGGCTAGCCATTCGTACATATTGTAATCTACCTCTTCTGCACAGGCTTTACAAGTTGATCTAGTTATGTAGCCTGTTTATCAGTCTTATGATTATTTTTAAGTTTTTTGGGAATAACACCACAATTGAATTAAAAAAGCTGTACATTGAAAGAAAATACCAAACGTTTCAAAGTCGATTCTGACTTCGTTGTCAATGGCTTTAAAATATGTAATGAAAATGTAAATTGCTAATTGAAAGTTTGATTTATCAATTTGCAATTTACATTTTCATTACATATTTTAAATCCATTGACAACGAAGTCACAATCGACTTTGAAACGTTTGGTATTTTCTTTCAATATACAGCTTTACAGTTGTGGTGTTATTCCCAAGAAAACTTAAAAATAATCATAATCAGTCTTATGGGTAACCAATTTATTTTTACTTTTGTCCAAATTCGATGAATTGATGACATTTCGTGTGTAATAATTTTTTTTCTATTGTTCATTTTCTCATTGTAATTTTACCCTATTTACAGTATATTAACGCCATATATTATGTCTTCATATCGTTGTGAGCATAAATAATGTGATATTTCCTTATTTTTTTAGGGACTAGTATTTCCAAATCGTGTGAATTCGTTGCATATATCTCGTTATTCCTGAAAAAAATATTCAGATTTTTCACTTTCACCTTCTTTACCAAATAGCTGAAAACAAACCTCGGTACCTCATAATCAAAAAATGTGCAAACCTAGATCCTAATTTGTACAGTTATAGAATCTATAATCAAAGATTCAGTATCGGAATTTTTTCTTAGTTAGCAAATTGTGCCAAGGAAGCAACAAGGATTCGTAAGGAGAAGATCAACCCTGAATAATTTACCCTGGGGTCTCAATGAGTGCACAGCAGTACTGGATAGAATTCTATT
The DNA here is from genome assembly GCA_034190945.1 of Octodonta nipae. Classification (NCBI taxonomy): domain Eukaryota; kingdom Metazoa; phylum Arthropoda; class Insecta; order Coleoptera; family Chrysomelidae; genus Octodonta; species Octodonta nipae. Next base: position 24,299,418 of record CM067218.1, on the reverse strand, counting down.
CATTGATATAATATGCCTGGATTTCGAAAACACACCTGATTGCTTATCAAAAAAAGACTCTTGTATAAATTAGAGCATTTTGGTATTCAAGACAATATTCTTTGGTGGATCAGTGGTTTCTCAACAACAAACGGGCAATTTACAGTTGGGACTTCTCATTTATAAGAAAAGCTAGTGCTAATTGGGGTACTACAAGGTCCCGTTTTCGTTCCTTTATTTTCATGTGATCACATTAATTGTATCAAAGCTTTTTATGCAGATGACTCGAAGATTTCGAAATCCACGTTTTCACGCACAAAGCCTTCAAAATGACCTGAATAATATTTAAAACTTTTGTTATGAATGGGTTCTACTTCTTAGTAAAGAAATGTGTTGGTATGCATATTGGTCAAAATAATGAATCACTAAGAAATTGAAGTTGGTCCAAACATGTTAGAAAAAAAAAACTAATATTAAACTTACCTTATTTAAAAAGGCAATTGGGTAAATGTCTGTTCAAACTCCCAGAGGCCTATAGAAATCATACATTCATCATACCATATTGTGTTCAGAATTAGTATGTGATAAAAATCTACTTGTAGATTTACAACGTCAAGCTACCAGGCTGTCTTTGGGGCGAGAAAGATGGGATTATTAGCTGGGTTGCAATTTATCGAAGCACGTCCAATTCGTGGTGACATGATCTTGGTATTTCGAATATTACGGTATTTAAACACCGCATAAACATGAAAGTCTGTATATTTCAACAAGTCCAAACCTTTCAAGGTCTAAATCAGACCCCGTTGTCAATGAACAAGAAATTAAAAAATTAAAAGGATTCGTAATGATAAATTTCGTAAATATCAAATTGTGATACAAACTATCAAGTTTATGTAGTGTTATTCCCAAAGAACTCAGAAAATATAAAAACCAGAGATGAAACAACTATCGTTCAAAAAACAATTATGCCACAACTTTGGAAAACTTAAGCATTTGTCTACTTTCTACCCGATAGCCGCCTGCGTGGTCACAACCTGAAGTTAAAGAAGGAATCGTTCGCTAGAAAATCGAGTCAAGACTTTTTCTATAATCGTGCTTTTACAATTTGGAATAGTTTACCAAAAGAAACTCTGTCAGTTAGTAGTTTTCTTTTGTTCAGTGAACGTTGTTTATATTACCTACTTTCTCTCTATCTCTCTATTTCTCTCTCTCTCTCTCTCTCTTTCTTTCTTTCTGTCCGTATTTTGATTTTAATAATAATAATAATAATAGCCAGCATGACCTACATTACGACATTTATTTCAAAAGTTTTGATGTAGCAATCCGGGTAATTTAATTTCACAGATTTTAAGTAGCCCTTTAGTACAAACCAATTTATAAAGAATCAATAGATATAATGGCGCAATAATGTGAAGGCTGTGCAAGCTCCGTAGTGTCGATTTACATAGTCTTTATATAAGTTTCTAAAGTGCATATGGTCTGTTTCATACAGAAATTCATTAACCTTAATGAACATATGCTATAGAATCACCGCCTCTATTCCTTACGGAATCCTTGCTCTTACGGAATCTCGTTAGGAACTTAGTTATGCACATACATGCAACCAAAACAGATTGTTTGTTAGCTATTAAGAATGTTACCGTAAGGCATTTAATTTACTGGTAGATTATTTTGTCAAAAATAAGTAGTACTTATGTTAACCATAAGTAGAATTAATATTGTACGTGTATAAACATTATATAAATAAATAACATATCTCTATTTCACTAACAAATGCATGTTAATAATTGTGTTTACAATTTTGAAATATGACACCGTTATTTCAAACCTTCTAATTCAATGTTCGCCGTAGACATCGTAGAGATTAACCAAGGATGAATTATTTGAAAGAATTGGCCTAGGTAAAGTTATTTAAACTTGTGTGTAAGACAAAGAGGATAAAGCTAAAGTCTACTTAGGGCTCAAGATTTAAGTCCTTCAGAATTTTTTGATGAGTATATTGAAATATCAAAAGTCAACATTACAGTGAAGAATTCACTTTTATATGGCAACTTATAAATATATCTTTTTTAAATCGTCTGTAACAATACATTAATGAAATTTCTTGAAATGAAGGATTTTTTAAATTTTCAAAATGGATAGTTTAAGAAATATATAATATTTCATTGAATATAAATTTGAAATTTGTCTACAAAGTGAAAGAATAGAGACTGAATTATTCCTTGCATTTGCAACATATTAATCTCAAAGGTAACCTTATATAATACACAAAGTACGTAGCGAAATTGAAGATATAGATTTTGTACCTGCATTCCAGGCATTCATAAGCAATTCCAGATCATTCTCCTGCAACGTAGGAAATTTTATTTTGTTTAATTTCTGTTGTAAATTTGTCAATTGATAGTTCCTGTAACTCTTCATTTCTGTGTTTCCAAATAACAAATATGTCTTCAAAATAACGTCTCCAAGCTAAAGGCTTTTATCGCTTTTGAGGACCACATATAAATTCTGAAGAGAACTGTTTCAAGATCTTCCACCTCGAAAGCAGCTTGACTATTATATATGATGTTTGGTACTTTGTAATACCCTGTATATCTATCTTTAGTTGTGTCACGTAGAATTGTCAAAACAAAAAATTTAAATTTCAAATTTATTTTACACAGATTTTAGTGCCATTGACAGCCAAGATAAATAAAATTTTGGATATTTGAATATACAGCCTTTTCTTAAATAAAAAAAAAACAGTTCGGCGTATTATGCTAGCAAAACACACAAATATCGAATGAAAAGCTTTTTAAAGGCTAGTTTTAAGAATTCAATAATCACCGTGAACATTGTTGATTTCTTAAATTTAAATATTTTTGATATATCTGACATACTTCTAACCTTTTCATGTTATTAGCACATTTTAAAAAATCGTTTTGTCTTATATAACCTTATAATTTCGATATAATAAGTCAACAAACGACTACCATTCAACAAATGGTGAGCCATGTAACTATTTGGGAATGACCAATAAAATATTCCATAAGAAAGGTCAATTATCAGGAGTTGCCGCAAGAATCGATTGCCCCGTAACCCGAAGTGTAAGCAGAAGGATACGAGGACAAGTCAAAAGCTAATGTGAGAACACTCGGCTGTGTCGAAACGGGTCATTTTACCAAAGTTTCCTATAAGAGCCAGTTGTCAAGTAATATCTGGGTCACCTAACTAGAGAATTACGAATATACTTACTACCTCTACTTTCTTATGTATGCTCGAGATTATCTCCTTTTTATTCAGAACAGGCAACACGTGGTGCTTTCAAATGAGTGTAAAAACCAAACAGATTTAGAGAAAAGTTTTATGGAAAAATATTTATACTTTCATAATAACTTTTCCGCACATCATTTTCAAATCTACAGCGAGAGTTCTCATTTTCAAACCCTATTCATGGTATTTACATCTTTCAGAGTACACCTGAAAAGTTTCCAAATGTTATGTGTGAACCGGAAGTTAATTATTTCTTTAATACCCCTACCGTGTTAAGGGTACATTTTGGGCAACTAACAAAATTCATCAAGTTTGTGAATGAATTTCACTAGAATTTTCACATCGTGAATGGATTTCGTCACGCTTGCTGTGTTAATTTTGCTCGTCAGCTTTTACCAACTAAAAGGGACCCCCAATCAAGAAGAACCTTATCAAAGAAACGTTTCAAATTGTTATTTATGTAAATTTAAATACTGAATTTTCTGGAAAATTGTTTCTAACTGCTCAAAATAACATGTTTTACAGTTTTGTATGGAAAAATGTGTTGATGTTATAAATTTTGTGTTAGACATAACGTTTTTGAGGTTTGAGGCTAGTTTTAAGAGCCCACCAAGATGTATGCATCTTGGTATGCCATAAGATAATAAATGCGTGAGTGGGAGAATGTAGAAAAGAAAATGTTAGAAGCATATTTTTTACTTATGTTAGTCTGAAGCTGGTAGACAATTAACTTGTTCCTCGAAATTTCCTTAGACTTCCATAGTCTTGAGATGATCTCAGAACGTTTCAATAGCTTTCGATCTGATATGGTCATCAGGTGAATGATGGGAAATTCAGATTATACCTCATATTTATATCCTTAACTGGTCATGCTCATTGGGTCGCTTAATCCCCTGTCTCGTCCAATCAGCGTAGCCGTACCTGGCGATTGGTTGCCGGTTATACGTAGTTGCAGTGGCTCGAGAAGAGGTCTCCAAACGTTTTTAATTTGGACGTTGGGCTTGCTGATTATTTTCTCATTAGAGATTATATATGCTGTCTCGATGAATTTTCTATTATACCAGTGCTCCTCTTTGTGAACTACGCTTGCCTTGTACCAGTTAATATTAGGGTGCTCAGTCCATGCGTTATTAGCCAATCCAGACTTTGTTTCTTGCTTATATTTATACTACTAAACTAACAGATTACATAGGTATAAACTTTACCACATTAATGTTATGTAATTACCTACTTTTTACTTGGAGTGCTTTAATGTAAGTGCGGTAACTTGGTTTTAGAAAGAATATTACTGATTGTTGTTGGAAGTGATTAACGCCGGGAGTCATCTGCTGATCTACAGCCTATCCTTCCTCTCCACATCCTGCGCCGGATGATCTGGTTTTTATTTAGTATCTTTGGGCGATCACAACGACATGGATCCTGGTTACCCGAGTTAAATATCACCCCTGAAATATGGAGCTTCAGAATACAGCTACTATTTGATACGGCAGCATGTAGGACGTCGACAACAACATGGTGATAAAGCAGGCACCTGTTGTTAAAACATCTATTGCCCAACAATCACAATTAATCTCACAGCAACAACATGAGCAGCACCTTGCAGAAAGTATTGCGCAGGATCAGCAGCCAGCGTCCACTTGTGCGGGACTAAGACGGTACTTGACGTAGGGTGACTAGCAGTCTAGGCAGTCCCTTTCTCAGCTCAATCAAGATGACATGCCTTTATTTGCCACGTTTTATCAAAATAAGATAAGAAATTAGGTCGCAAATAAGAAACTAACAATTAGCAGATATATGCGCTCCCAGCAAACAAGAGTGCGCTGCTTAAATAAAGATTATCTGCTACATATATCTTGTCGCCCGAGAACCAGGTCTAGTAGGTATTATGGGAAATATATTTAATCTTTAATCTCTGGAGTTCCAGTTGACCGAACAGTGCGTTGTTGATCCTATCATTCTAAGAATTCGTCTCAAATAAATAAAGCACATTTATACTAGATATACTAATAAAATAAAGTTCAACTGTTTGTTTGCTTGTTTAGAGCCTAATCCAAGCAGAGCTGAAACTAAATCCATATACAATAGTTGCAATATCTGGCATTGCAGCACCTGTGACCTTCCAGAATAAAAAAGAGGATTGAAAGGAACATGGCCAACAAAAATTGTAAGCAGTAGTAGGGGTGACTTCAGGTGCAGTGAAACATATCAGATCGGCACAATCTGGCAGGAAGAGGGCCAAATTCATATTTCCACCTGTGTTTAATGTGGTACTAGGCCAATCCGAGGAAACGCAGATGCAAGTTCTAGCTACTTGACAATAATTATGCTGTGATCCTATAGATGGCGCCGTAGGGATCTTAGTGATCGTGTAACTTGTGAACGATTTGGCCGATTGAGCGCATATTCACACAGTGTATTTGTTTTTTCAAAAGTTGGTTCATATCTATGATCTATTAGCGGGGTGAACAAGTTTGATTATACAGGATCGACTTTTTATCTGAAAAATAGTTGCGATAGACCAGTTCGCTATCACGGATCTAGTAGACGACGTTGTAGTCAAGTTATTTGTAAGGACAAGGGAAAATAAAATTCTACCAGCCCTGTTAGGCATTATTATAGTTACTAAATACTTGAAATATGTCCAAGAATTTTCGAAATTTTGTAGATAAGTAAAAGTTGAGTAAACATTTCATAAGTAAATGTCAATTATTTCCTGAAGAGCAATAATTACCAAAGAGTGTAATTTTTGGACGAACGCTGCTTGCTCATAAATAAGCTCGTTAAAGCTTTGTTGGTACTAATGCTAAACTGATATGAAATTAAAAAGGGAAGCGTCCCACTCTTCATTTCACGTCAATTGTGAGAATCATAAAGCGCAAGTGAATATATGATACCGTATATCACGGTCTCGTGTCACAGAAATCGAAAGAAACAACATAAAACAGTTGTATCCCGGATAACACCAGAATGATGAATGTCGTAAGTTGGTCTGTGTAACAAAGAAGTTTTTCGAATATTTAATGGAATTATGAGAGACTGTCGCCTGAAGCTCAAAACTTTGTTTGTGGAAATACATTTTCGTTCATAGGATTTAGGAAAGTGCTATTAATTCAGAAGTCAAGAGTTTTTGTGTAACTGTTAGATATCCTGAAAGTTAAGAGCTTTTTTCTGTCAAATCAGGACATCCATTAAGGGACACACGGACATGTAGTGTCTATCAAGGGTGCGTAATTACACGAGCATTATTTTCAGATTTTTTAGCCTGTACTCTTTTTAATCTTGACTTCTTAAATTGGATCAGCGCTTTAAAGTAGAAAAGTAAACAGTGATATGTTTTTCTATGACATTTTATAAGGGATTGTTATTGTTTTGCTGTGGTAAATATAAAAAACTTTCAGTTTATTCTGCACAAAGCGTATCGAAAGTTTAAATGTAAATACTTGTTCGTATATGGATTCTTGTTTAAAGAAAACAGTGACGAAACTTTTCGTAGAAGTTTGGGACAAAATTCAATCGTATATTTTTATTGACAAAATTGGTTTCATATTTCGTAAATGCGTTATAGATTTCTAATAGTTCATTTAACGTTCAGAGTATTTGTTTCAAAAATATATTGGACAATATCTTCTAAATGAAGACAAATATAAAATATTTTTAAGAAAAGTGGTTTAACCTAATACAAAAACTCACGATTGTCATACAGGTAATGCATTATGATAATGTAGAAATTCATTTGTTTAAATTAGAAAAGCAGAACCTACTACATAAAATTTAATTACCACAAATTTTAGAAAGTGTGCTAAGGCCCATTTTATTCCAAATTTTAATAAACAATTGTATTCAGTCATTTAAAATGCTAAATTTTGTAAAAATATATTAATTAATAATAGTACAATTAAAAATTATGACTAGAACGATTAAATCAAATGGTAGTGAAATGTCAGTATAAAATATCTCGTAATGTGTCTTAAAATGAATAAATGATATAGTAATTTCAGCAATTATTTATTTAATCAAATGAAAGAAAATATGAATATTATAAAGTTGTCACACCTAGGATTTGAATGAAAGTTGTAAACTTCAGTTTCACAGTCTGCAACGCAACCGCTGTACTATTTCAGCTTCTAATAACCGCGTCTCTTAATATGTCTATTTATTACACTCATATGAAAATTTTAAACTATATATTTTAATAGTATCCAATTTATCAAAAACTAGCATAAGTTAACATAAATTTAAGTATTTGCTCTTTCCTCATTTTAATTCAATGTGAAATGTTACTTCAGTATTTTGGTACTAAGTTATTATTAAATATTTTGTTATAGTATTTGGCACATCATTTTAAATTACTGAGAATATTCAAATTTTTAATAAAATAATCCCTAGCCTACATTTTAATATTTTATGTTAAAAAATTCAACATAGTAGGTCATAGCTTTTATATTTATTATTTTATGTAAAGATTAGAAATCTTTGCATAAAATATATGTTCTCTAAAACAGCTTTAAAGTAATATTAACATGACGTTTTTAATTGAAAATTCTTTTCTTGGAAACAGTAAGTGATATTCAGGTTAACATTGACTACCTGTCAAGATGGCGGGGCAGCCGCATTTGTGTGTGTGTGTGTTAGGTTAGGGTTAGTGAAGTTGCTCTAAAATTATAATATTTGCCGTCTACTGACGTCTTCGACTTGTGACTTGTTTAGTCTTCTAAAAATTTAATTATTGCGGAGTGCGGCAATTGAGGTATTCTTTTACTAGAAAAATGGACTATTTTCCGAGAGACTCATCCGTTTATCTAAATGAATATAAAGTTATGATTTTAAGAATTTTAAAATATAGGAGGCAGATGACTTTCAAAGAAAATAATGAAATTTCACAAAAATTTAGAAAGTGTTGGAAATTTAAATGATATTAAAAAACACAAATTTCTGAAATATAAAATAAAATAACAGAATATCTCAAAATTTAGAATATATCAAGAATGCAAATATCTAAAAATTATTAAGAATCATGAAAACGTCTAAAATGCTAAAAATACCAGAAATCTTAAAATATACAAAGTATGAAACTGAGATGAAAAATAAATAACACGTAACATGACATCTATGTCAAAATTATTACCAACATCAGTGAAATATTAGAGAGTCAGAAATATCAAAAAAAGTCGGTAACTATTTAATAAACCAGAATATCAAAACTCAAAAATATCATAAACGCCAATAATATCAAAAGGTCTGACTTCGAATTAATTAAGTAAATACTTCATTTTGCGGAATATTTACAAGTCATCTCCCGCAATACGTTGCTATCTATATTTTACTAATGAAAAACAATATTTAAACATATTTCACATAAAACTTATGAAAAATATCAAATCATGCAATTTGTTCAAGACAAAATGTAAAAAAGGTAAAAAATTTCAAACTATTTCAAAAAGCTAATCACATATGCCACACCTTTTATAAATTTTAGTGTTGACACAATGTCAAAGAATATTTAGTGTCAACAGACAAAAATATAAATAAATTCTAAATGTAAATACTATCTAAAGTGCAAATATATTAAAATAACAGAAAACGCCAAAACGGTATAAAATAACAAAAGTATCAAATCGGAAATTTGTTTATTAAATCTCCAAAAGTCATTCACCGGTTGCTTTGTAATTTTCAAACAACGTTGGATTTGAATATGTGACAGTTTTTATATACCTGTAGCACTAGTTTGTTTTTCAATCCAATATCAAAGTAGTATTTTGACAACCAATGTGAAGCAAAAAGGAAAAAAAACAGATTAATTTTCCTACTCAATGACTCTTACTCTACAATATGATCTACCAATCTACTACCTATTGCTTTCTGCAATGTACGAATTATAACTATATCTACAACCATACGTTGGTAGCGAAATTATGAATAATACTCCAAAGCTTTTCGATTTCTATCTGTTTATCATATATATGCATGTACAATTTTTGTGTACAGAAATCTGCTGGAGTATTTCAATTGAATCATTTGTGACGTAGGGTTTTCGAGTTTATTTTTGACAGTTTTTGATTACAAACGAATTCCAACATACACTCGTGCATTAATTTGAGATCTCCACAAAAGGATATTCATCAGTTTGAATTCATTTCTGTATATAAATGGATATCTGGCAGCATTATTAGTTGCGATCTAGATTATTTGACGCTTTTCCACCAAGGCAACTCACTGAAACTTTCACTAAATATAAACTGCAATTTGGTCTACCTAATATACGATTTTTAGTTTATGTTTGTTACAATATAAAATTTTATTTACTTCTAGTAATGTTTAATGGAGAGTAGTTATTTAAGCGGGAATCTCAGTAAAATTATTATTTCAATATTTATACTATTGTAATGTATTATCAATTACTGATCAGCTAATTTAATAGTCAAAAAAGTACAGTTTATTATATTAAGATTATATTACAGTTTCGGACACGAGTGACCAACATTTTGTTTTGTTCTGATAAACAATTCATTTAATTTAATTAAGTAGGTATCTGAATATTATTTTTGTGTAAGCTGAAAGTTTATTTACATCAAAGTGGTCTTCAGAGAAATAAACTGCTTCTGACATCATAGGAATTTTTTTCTTTGAAGTTTTGCACCGTGGCACTAAACATTATTTGTATTCCAATATACCGTTAAATAAACTGTTGGATAAAGTTTTAAATGGCTATGTTACTGACAGCTGATAGATATATGATTCAATCCCAGTCGTCTCAAAACAATAATGAAATAAATGTTCTACGAGTTTAAGGCTACGCCACAAATGAAATTTTCAGGTTAACTTTACCTGTCAGAGATATTGAATACTCTCTGTTTGTAAGGTCAATATTTTCTTTCAGCTTCCTATCACTTTTATTTAAATAACTTTTAAACTATTACACAAGTGTTTTTTTCATATATATATAATAGTTTAAAAGTTATTTTAATAATAGTGATCGGAAGCTGAAAGAAAATATTAAACATACAAACAGTAAAATATATAAACAAATTTATAAACCATGCGATGCATAGGTGCTTTTATTTATATTTGCAGTTAAAAAAATAAAACAAAAATTTATTTGTTTGTAACAAATTATTTATTAAATAAATAAATTAAATGTTAATAAATAATATATTTTTTAGGAATATCGAAGGACTACAGAGATAATGATTTAAAAAACAATTCCTTAATATTAATAATAAACGAGAAAAAAATATTGAATTAACAAATGCATATTAAAGCAATATATTTTTTTAAGCAACGAGTTTTTTACAAATTATATTTTTTGATCCTTCGAATCAAGAAAAAAAATCATAATCTCATAAACAATGCATTCGTTTATAACAAATATTTAAACATTACAAATAAAAATTAAAAAAACATAAAAAACGAAATAATTAAGATTTTTGAAGGAAAAATTACAAATACTTTATTGTTATTATTCATTTTTCAAAGAAAAATAAAACATTCAATTTTTCTAATAAGAATCTATCTTTAGAACAACTGTACGAAGTAAAAAAAATAGCTTTTTACTTTAATAATTACTAAGGTTTTTATGTTCACTTTTCAAAAATATTGTTAATTAACAAATGCATAAAACATGGAAAAGAACAATTATTTTTTTTGTGCACGAATTATTGATAATTAGCCTATTCTAAAGGTAAGTAATTTTTTTCGTTCTTTAATATTCATATTTAATAAGTCTAAATAATTTTAACGTTTATCCTGTCTAAATGACACGGCACACGTGAATGCCTGACTCCCCGTTTTATCAATAACCTTAGAGCTCTGTTAAAATTATTAATATTGAGATACATTGTCTTCTACACGTTGTTTGGGGCATATTCTTGATTACTTTATGTTTTTTTTGGCACTAACACCACAATCGAAATAAAACGACGTATATTGAAGGAAAACCGAACGTTTCAAAGTCTATTCTGACTTCGTTTTCAGTGGATGTATATTTATTGATGTAAATTGCAAAACGAAAATTAATATGAAATTTAAATTGACATTAGAAAATTCGTTGTTTTTAGATTTACAGGTATTCTAATTTCAATTTATAATTTTCGTTTTGCAATTTACATCAATTAATATAAATCCATTGACAACGAAGTCAGAATACACTTTGAAACGTTTGGTTTTCCTTCAATATATGTCGTTTTATTTCGATTGTGGTGTTATTGCCGAAAAAAACATAAAAGTAATTTGAGATACAATTTCGGGAATTTGGACTATGTTTTATAGAATTTTCTTCTCTTTTCAGATCTTTCTTCCGATTTCAAAAATCTTTTATCAATTTTGAGATTTTTCAAAAAAACGGAAGCAATCTTTGTTTTTTACTATATTGTTTATAACTCTTGCAATTTTTAACGGCGCCATTTCAACTTCTTCAAAAAGTTTCTAGAAGTTAATCCGAATCGAATGACACCAAAATTACAACAAAAGGTTGATAGCCATATATTCAAGTTTAATTTTATTAATTGTCAGAGTAGCACGGCAAGTGACTAACATAGTCCCGACAAACCTCCTGAATAAGGCTTTTAGGGCATTTAGCGCTTCTCATAGCCGCCATTCAAAAATGAAAGACACTGCGTTTGATTAATCTACAGCGAAGCAGGAAGCACGCCAGTCGTTTGTTTTTTCATCACACAAACTGCTGAACTTCGGTTGAATAGAACTGAAACTTCCCAGTGGATTTCACAAATTTTATTCACCAAATTTCCATAAACATTTCAACAATTACGAAACTTCATATTGCTAAGAAATATTTTTGTGAAAGTTTCCATTTAGTAGGAGAGCAAACTTCCTAGTTGTCTAGAGAACTTCAGTTGGTAATTGCTTTCGGGTGAAACTCCAAGATCGTATATGTCCAGGGAAAGTTGGCACTAATTGGTTGGTTAGGTCCGAAGCTGGTCAGAAAATGTCCGGCGTTCATTATCAAGGGAAATTTAAAAGTTCCGGGAGTTCTGCTTGCCAGTGTACTGGCTACCCAGAAAATTGCAACAACATAATTGGTTCCCTTATGTAACCATTCAGATGAGCAAAACAGTGTAGTAAAAATACAAGTAATGAAACAACACATACATTATTCTTATATAGGCAGGATAGTACAGGAAAATACTTGTTTTGGAAATCAACTAATATCCCTAATATTTTATGACAACGTCTGATTTAGTAGAGATTTTGTAGAAGTTTTATTCATGACAAATGATTAAGATTTTCATATTTATTATTTTATTAAACTTCTCCTTGTATGAGGTGAAATGGGCGGGGCAAAATTTATATGAAAACATCTCAGAGCTAATTACTGTGAATTTTAAGAAGAATACTCTGTGAACAATTCGATAGATGGCGCTGAACAACTTTGATATTGTGGTAAAGTTTTATAGACTGATAGATGTCTGCAGTACATGTTTTTGGTTTATTTAGCATTGCCAGCATTGATTTGCTACTATTGTACAGGGTTAGCAGAATTCGATGTTTTAATAGGTAATCTCCATAACACTTTGTACTTCGGTTAAGACAATATACATTGGTTGTCACCTTTTTTTTTAAATACTTCGATTTCTCGAGTTTTCGGTCTTTGGGAATATCTCACATTGGAACGTCCTTAAAATGGTGTTTTCGAAAATAGGAAAAGAGTGTTGCATAAAGTTGTATTTTTTTCACTAGATTGGATCATTGGTTATAACTAAAATTGCTCTAATTTCAATGATATAAATTGTGTTGGGTCAAAAAAAAATTTTATTACTTTTTACCTAAATCGTTTAATTTGAAGTGCTCAGGATTGAAACCTTAAAGGACAAGCAGAGTTAATAAGAGATGTTAATTAATTCTAGATAAAATTTAAGATGCAGTGGGATCTTCAGGTCGTTGCGAGGCAGAACCTCTATTTAATTTATTTGTTTCTAACTGTTTAACCTCTAACTCTATCTACCCACAATGTACATGTAATTTATTTTTTGTGAGAGTCTTAACTTTTTCACTAGAGAGTCCTGATTTTATATTGAGCTCATTTACTGATATGACATTCCGATATTAGTATTTTTAACATCGGTTTAATATTTATGCCAAAGCTAAGCTTCTGACACTTCAGCCAGTGGCATAGTTGACTGCTGACATTTTGATATTAGATTGCGTGTCCTTGTAGCGTTTTTCACTATTACACAATTATTGGTCCGACTAAAAAACAATTCAAGTTCCTTTAATATGAAGCACGGTCTATAAAAAGGTGGTTCGACGCCTATCCCATCGCATTGTTACAGCTATGAGGAAAAATTCGTTCCTTACACTTATGAACTGCAGGGGGCTCTGTGCTTGTAGATACACTTGCTCCCTTGACATTAATGTTGTCTTAGGATATTTCAGTGTGTTTTTGGTTGCGAGAGTATAATATATTCTGCAGCAAATTTAAAAAAAAATGGTATGGCACTGTGTGGTACTGAATTATAATATTCATCAAATAAAAAAAATAGTCTAAATCAATCCAAACATACTGAATTGGTATTTTTTGCTGGATTGTATTTATCCGAAGTAGATGGATGTATTTATTATATTTCTTTCATTCTGTATTCACTTTCTACTTGTGGTATGAAAATTTAAACTATGTGATAAAATAACTACTTACAGAATTTCATATAAACTGTATTGGTAATTAGTTCAGGTCATTTACGGAGAAAAAGACCTTTTAGTGACAAAATTAATAGTAGAACAAAACCAACATCAATGTGTTCTAATGATAAAACATGACTAATTGACGTAAAATTCAACATTTTTTATCGATGCGTTTTTGTATATAACGAAACAACCGCGAAAAATCGGTAACAATTTTGTTCTTTACCTTTTACACAAAATCCACCTATGAAACCGTGTTTGCTACTATGGGCTATGTTGAAGAGAAATGAAAAACCTACAAAATGAGCTATTGTACGCTCATTTTCGTTAATTGGTTTGGTAGATACTGAAATTTTTTCCCGAAATTCCAAAAAATAAATTATCGCTTATTTGTTTTTTTATTTTATAACTAGAACATTCTTATTAATTGAAGTGATAGATCTTTTAATTCCCAATTCATGTTCTAAATATAAATGGTGTAGCCCCGGTAGTTTTTGCAAAATTTTAGTCAATCATATGGGAGATATATTTTTTTGAAAGGCCATATTACCTTACCGGATAACCCTGTCATTATGAATTCTACTATTAATTTTGTCACGTATTTTCGTAAATGACCTGGGCTAAATATAATTATTAACATTTAGCATTCAATTATATACAATTCAATCTTCTGACACACAAATACATAAATCCTCTGTAAATTTTAACTTCTTGTAACATTATCCTCGCATTAATATTATAACTTAATTCATAAATGGACTGAATAAGTATTTGTTATTAACATTTAAAATTAAGTATTTATCGTGCAAAAAATGTGTAATTACCTATTCAAAATAAAGCTTTTAAACGACTGTCTTCTCTAATATCAAACTTCATTTATATTTTAATTACTATATCCACGAAATAGGGTTCACCTTATTCTAAAATTAAATAAAAATACAAATGAAGCCTCAATTAATCTCGAAAATAAACGCTGTCAAATTTGGGTATCTGGCATTTTACCTATTACGAAAATCAGGTTATGCATATATTACTATTTTTTTATCATTGGAAAAATAGTTTTTATACAAGCACCTTATTGACATGATGTTATCTTTTATTTCTTAACAATGTAAACTGAAATTTATTAAAAATAAAAAAAAAGACATGTAATATATCGTCATGGGGATAACATATCTTTTTAGTATTTTTCAATTAATTTGTTTAAAAGATTTTATTACTAATATAGTATATTATATTAAATATACAAAACTCGACCCGTTCCTCCGATTATGTAATCATCCGTAAGACATAAGTCGGTGAAATGAACCTTTAGATGACTACATCTAACGGCTTTTTTAGAACATATTGTATTTTAATCATATTGCATTCGAATACTTAGTATTTATAGATATCGTTGATATCTAAAGACCCGGTATATCTGGTGCAGAGCTTCTGCAAAAATCCGAAACAATCCCCATACCTTTTACGGAACATAAAACTTTTCTTTATCTTCCATTACCGAGAATAATGCGAACATCATGCACAGGCCTCGGGCAAAATTAAACTTTTTTCGTTCGAACATGGAGGCCCCCGAAGCTGTTTCTTTCGAATGTAGGGAATTTTTTTTGTTGCGAAAGCATATATTAGTCGTGTTTTCATATGAACAGAAAATATTGGAATTCTTCCAGTTTTATATCTTGTTACTCAAACAGATTTCTCTAGAAGTTAAGTTTTTTGTTCCGGTTAAATCAAACAAAAAGCTCGTACATGAGATACGATATATTTAGAAGATTCAGAGTTCTTTTAAGCGAAAGCTTCTTAACAGAATATAATAAAAATTATAGTCAATAAACAAATGCAATTTTCAATTAATATATAACACTAGACTTGACATACGTCAGAAGTCAAAATATAAAAAGGGGCACGTTGCCAAGTTTATGGATGGTAGAAACAAGGATGACAAAGCTATATCGGGATTCAACTGAAAAAGTATTCAGCTGAAAGCATTGAATAAGAAGTTCAGCAAGTGAACAGAATGGCGCTGGCGTCGAATGAGGGTGTGATGTGAATTGCTAAATATAATACAATATTAAAGTTAAGCCCCATATTTTGTCATTTCTTTCAACCAAGGATATTTAAAATATATTGTTTTTTATGTGAAATATATAAAAAATATATATTACGTTACATTATATCACACATTATGATTAACAATTAAGTCGTAACAAAATACTGAGAATTATTTTAATTATCCTGAAATTTCTATCCATTACTAAGAATGACACAAAGAATAAGAAACAGGAGCGGGGATAAATTTAGACTGGAAGTATATTTGGAAGGGGGCTTACTCTTCAATAGCTGAGTTCCATTTTTCTATGTTCTAGTTAACTACACACTCAACAGCCCCTCTGCCAAACAAAATAAGAATAAAAATGCAGCCCAACAAATCTGATGAGACTTTTTAGGCGGAAAATTCAAATTTAAAAGCTTAAATTAGATCTTATGGTAATGAAAACAAAAAATACGTTTGTTTTTGTGAAAATTTTGATTAGATCTTCACTGAATATTTTCCGTGTCACGTACTTTTCAATCTAAATCAGAATATTTGGTCGGAAATAACCAACAAAAAAAAACAAGATGCGATATACAATCGAGTTTTTGCGGTAATATCTGTGCAGGTCATTTCCAGATCATTTTTCATGTTCCAATAACTTTCAGCTTTTGTATGATTGGTACGGTATCGTAAATTCCCGCCCGCATTTCGGTTCAGTGGGAGTTAATGTATGAGACGTCAGTATATTCCGTGTTCGGTATGATATATGGCATTATTTTAGTCACTGGATAAAATTTCTGAATTTCATTGAAACGGATTGCTCACATTGATATTTTCACGTGTTGATGAAATTTCAGTTGTTACATAACTCCGCATATTGCTATTAATTACTGTTGCGGTATAACATACACTCACATTTCACAATTACTTATATAGAGACTACCTATCAATACACAATAATTCCACTACTTACAAAACTAAGAAATAATTGGCAGAACCCTTTCCTTTATTGAAGTCAATAAGATTGAAAAAATGTTCCAAATCTATAGACTCTCCAAGATCCATTAGTAAGGCGTTGCTGGTAAACCTACTACCAGCTTCGAGTTATAATCTTGTTCTCTATAATGATGCAAGTATGTCCACAAAGCAGCAACTTCAAAAGGTACCAAATACGAATCGAAATATCATTTCAAGTTTGTACGCAGAACTACATATGCCATTCAACCAATAACTTACCACTATCGTATATCATCACCCTCCTCATATAGTAAGTAGCACAGTTGAACAACCAGCCGACCCAGGATCCTAATCATCCCATTCGTCCATGCATCCAATGAAAAGGAAATTCATGTACAGCCTATCAAGAGGAAAAGGCTGTTTGGAAAAAAACTTGACTATCAACAAAGAATCCGATGAGACAGAAGATATTCGTATATAAATAGGTTATGTATGCATCACAAGTAAGAATACTTACCAATAAGGTCAACAGAGACACTATAACTAGGCAATAGAACATATCCCTACGCCTGGCAATCGAATTATTAGGGTATTTAGAGACAGCAATTGTTAACAATATTCGCCACCAAGTAATGCTTGCAGCCATTAAAAGTAGGGTCAGAAATCCAAAATCTTTCCTAATATAGCGAATAGACTATGAGCTCAGATTTATTTATAGACTCAAAGGTCAAAAAACCTGCTCAAAATCTACAAGTGCAAATGTAATGAACTTCAGCTGCAGACAAGTACAAATAAAGTACAAATTCATATTTTTCCTCATAAACCGTCACTACAGAAGTCAACAAGGCCACACCCTTACACAAACTGACGACCGTTTGCACCTAAGCAATGAAATTAAGAAACAAGACTTCAGTACATTGAGAGCCACACCACCGTAGCGTAAGCAAATAAAACATACTTTTCAAAACAGTTTCAAAATTGTCATTAAATGAATAAAGAACTGCGGTAGACCAAAAACTGTTCCCTGTGGAATACCAGTATATATTATTCAGGTATTAGCTATATATAATTAAATTACCCATTCTTACAAGTTATTTTCTGTAACAAAGATAGCTCCTATTCTGTTAGACAATTATATTTATAACACCATTATACTATTTTTTATTAGAATTTTATAATTAACTGCCAAATACCTTGCTGAATTTAATAAAAATTCAGCAAGAATTTAATGATATTATATTAAAATCAGATTGTTAATTTTGGCCTCTACTTTAAACTAATTTTCACTATAGTCTAAGAGAAAGAGCCGATTTTTGCTCGTCATCGAGAAATTGGACAGAATGTATCGTATTAAGTTCAATTCCTGAATTACTTCACGCTTCTAGGTGGGCGCCAGTAGAAGTGATAACAGAGGATAGTTACAGAGGGTGAAAGTGGTAATTTTTTTGGTCATGCTCATCATCGAGTAAACGTTCCAAAATTTGCTGCATACAAGATTGTGATGCATTTAAGCAAATTCCCGAGAGGCGTCTGCCTAGAGCGTTACCATCAAGCTGGCGGACAGCGGTAAACTTGTCAAAAATAGGGGTGAACTTCGTCATTAAGCAAGAAGAACGCCATTTGTACAATTTTTTTGCTTACACAAGAGAAATCATAATCCAAAAGGAGGTACAGCTAAATGACATAAGTATATTTTTCATGACGTCATTAATGTGGTCTGTATGACGTCATACACAATTTTTTAAATGCGAAGCCACATTTTTCATTACTGATTTGGAAAGAGCGGGAAATTTCAGGTACAAATATGACTTTGACCATAACCTTGAACTTGACGTTCAAAGTCATTCCAAGATCAAAGTTTGTTTGAAAAATCAACTTATGATAGCAAAATTAGGTGTTTTCGACGTGGTGAATCTGAATCAGTTTTTGTTTGAAAAACTCGTCTGCCCTTTTGGATTACGTAAACTGCTTTCAGATTCGTAATCAGATTTTGAAAAATTGCAATTAGAAAAAAAATCAACCAATCTACTCCCAATTTGGTATACGGGGGTTTTCGACGTCGATGATTAGGAATATTAAATCAGTATTTTAAAATTTTCATAACAAGTAGTGGCCAAGTTCTCTTTGAATCATTCATCTTTCGGATCATGATTAAAAACATGGATTACCGTTAATTGGTTGTGCATCAATTGGTTGACTTTTTTCAAAAAATTGGACCGCCATTTTGGATTGTGAATTTTGAAAAACTGATTTCAGATTCGAAATCAGCGATGTGGAAAACCCCAGTCCACAATTTAGCTATAATTGGTTTTCAAAAAAAAAAACTTTTATCTTGGAATCACTAGGAAGATCAAGTTCAAGGTCATGGTCAAAAGGCCATGAAATTTTCCGCTCTTTCCAAATCCTTAATAAAAAATGTGGCTTCGGATGAAAAAATGTGTATGACGTCATAGAGACCACATTAATGATGTCCTGAAAAATCTTTTAAGTCATTTAGCTGTACGTCCTTTTGAATTATGATTTCTTTTGTGTAAGCAAAAAATGGTGCATATGGCGTTCTTTTTACTTAATGACGAAGTTCACCCCTTTTTTGACAAGTTTACCCCTGTCAGCCACCTTGATGGTAACGTTCTAGGCAGACGCCTCTCGGGAATTTGCTTAAATATATCACAATCTTGTATGCAGTCAATTTTGGTACGTTTACTCGATGATGAGCATGACCAAAAAAAATTACTGTAAGAACTTTCAGGCAGCCCTTACGGGTGTTCTACAAACCACGTTCATCAAAATTGTTACATTATGTTACACAGAATAGTGTGGAAAATTGGTGGTAATGTCATTCGTATCCTTCCAGTTATCAATAATAAATACAATTTCATTAAAGAAGTAGTACGATATATGGACATACATTAGCGAAACAATGCGTATATATTACTATTTCATTTTGATTTTCAACTCTGACGTTTTACATTTCGTAAATTACAGTGATTGTATTTTTTATTATTAAACTACCGATTACTAAGTCATATCTCTAGTACACGCTCGAGGACCCTGATTGCTTTGTCTCCAGAGAAAATGAAATTCTGCTTAATAATGATTCTTCAGCAAAATCATAATTACGGATTACACGAGTCAAGTATATAACCTTTTAATTTAGTCTCGCGAAGTCGAGGATGTCGCAACGAGGCGGCACGGTGGTGCACAAAGATATTTTTATTTTTAAAAAGCTTTTACAAGAATTGGATGGCGTAGGAAGATGAATTTTTCACGAGTTCGTAGATAATTGGACACCAAATATGGAAATATAAGAAATTTGCGAGGATCGATATCGTGTCCAAAATAAACATCCAAGGCTGGTGTTTAAGTCTAGCTGTTGCCAGAAAAAAATGTTATTGCCTTATATTGAACAATTAAATGGTGTCACATATAATCTGAAACATAATAAAATTGAGCGCAGAAACTAAACTAGCACCATCAAATAGATTATAACGATTTTATCTTCACTTTACCCTTAAAATAAAATAGAAAGGTTAAAGGAAAAACAATAAAAAATGGAAACAAATTTATTATGGGTACCGACAAAATGCATGTAGAAAACGCCACTTATCAAATTTTCAGAAAAGAAGAGTAAATAATGTCATAGATTATATGCAAAGAAGTACGGTGAGGACAAATAATACCCTGAGATTGGGACAACAGCCTAAATATACCCACATATAAATAAAAGAGATCAATTACCATGCGGCGATTACAGAGACAACCTATATAATTCTAACCTGATTTAACTAAATAAAATAATAAAAGTAGAGAATATATAGAAACATCATTTGCGGACTTATAAGTATGAATGCACCCTCAAAACAAATTAATTTTTAAGATTTGAACTGGAAGGTCAGGGTCAAGGTTAACCAATTCAATTTTCTCTAATTTTTGACATTTTTATAATTTTCGTATTTTATCCCAAACCTAGATATAAATATAGTGCGAGTCAAAAGTCCCCTCTTCCCTTCGTATATTTTAAACGTTTATACATACACCAATGAAATTTGGAGAGTGAAAATAAACGGCTGTAACTCTACTAGTGGTAACAGATCAGTAATAGATGTCGTCAGTGGGCCACTGTTGCAACTAATTTCAAATAGGACTTATGGCAAATGATAGCTTATTTGAAAGGTAGTGACTATACCTAGTTAACCATGTTCATTTTGTTGGGGTTTAGGCCAATTTGGAAGGAAAATGTAAATAATTTCACATTTACCCTGCAATTAACTAAATGAATTCACACAGCAGTGTTCAAAATATGTCTATTTGCTGAAATAAATTGTAAATTTTGTTACTCCTTTGAATGCGTCAGCTGAAACTGCCCTGTATTCATCAATAATCGGCGTTAATATTGACGGATTCTGTAGCGTAAACCTTGGTTTTTTTAGTAATACCCCCACTGGTGGATCCAGTGGAAGGGCTAACGGGCTGAAGCCCCTCCAAAATCATCTGAGTGGTATGATTTTTAGTGTTTATTGAGCTAAAACCAACCTTCAGTCACGTTAAGCATAAATAAGTTTAAACATATGAGATATATTTTTTTTGCAAACACTTGGGAAAATAACAATTAAAATAAAACTAAAAAACGTCAACTTTTTTACAACAGACAAGACTATATAATCTTCATTAATTAAATGTGAAATTATAATTTTCAGTTTATTTAATTTATTTATCAAAATTGGCTGTAGTTTTGAATAAGCACAAAGTGCCCATATCACTGTCAAGACCTCACATAAGTTGTAGTACCTAAATTCCAAAACTTTTCTCGTTACTACCTAATAATATGGCAATATAATGAAACAGCTTGGCAGACATGTCTATTCTACAAGGTGGTACGGATTCTATGTAATTTTACTCATGGACAACTGTGAAATCGAAAATTTACATAAATAAATGGCGTTTTTTAGTGAATTCCGGAAACTACTACTACTTACATGAAACACGTACTTACTTTTGAGACACCTTGTATGTTTTGGATATATTTAGATTTACAAGCACGACTTTTCCAAAGCTAACATTTTAAGTTTACCAAACCCACCTATCATGGGAATATCAATCCCCACGCATAAATGCCAAGCTACTGAAATAAGGGGACAACTTTAACTTCTAGATCTTTGTAATACAGACGGCGAAAACCTTTTCTTACCCAACATAGCCACAGAGCAGACAGTTCAGCAAAGCAAGTTAGTTGGAACGATAGCAACTTAAGCCTAACCTTTGAACCCGTATAAGAAAGAGTTCAACACACCCAACAAGGCACTGGACAAAGTTTTATGAACTTTATTTCCATATAATTAAGTTTAAATTACATTTAAGGCTTCTGGTTGTAACTTCATTCCGATATTCGATGCGATTATATAATAAAACAGCTTTCAATTTCTGCACAACAAGTGTTTCCTGCACACTTTTGAAAATGTAAATGTATAGTAGAATGTGACAGAAACAAAACACAAATTCCCTCTACATTTTTAAAATCAACTGAAATGGATATACAAACTGCAAAAAAAAACAACTAAAAAACGTAAACAAACAAGTAGGACGTGCTTTGCTCAAGCGTGAATTGAGAAATTTCTGCAACAAAAGACAAGTCGTGCTGCATAACAAAAAGTTTCATAACTTGCTTCTTTCTTTCAAAATAATAAACTCAAATAAAATTTAGTCAAAGTTCGCAATAAGTTTAGCGAACAAAAGGGAAATGCAAAGTAATTCTTAAAACAATCTGTTTTTCCAGTTTCACGAGGACTTTACAATTGCCGAGTTTTTGGAAATAACTCTAGCAGTCTACGTAAGTGACAATACCATTTACACTGGTACTTTGTGCGAAATAATAAATTACACAACAAATATTTCAATACAGATAACAAGAACATGCCTTCAAAATTTCACAGAAAACAGGTTTACACTAACGGTAATCCTAGATACATGACCAGTTAGTTAGACTTCAAAGAGCCTAATAGTGGCAAAAACATAAAGAGTTTTTCTACCAACAATTGTCGTAAGAAATTGATTAATATAGTAACTGCCAAATTATTTCCAATACATGCCATTAAATATATCATCATTTTAAGAGATACTGTTGCGGGCTTATTTTGAATATTTTTACATTTTTATTTAATTTAATATTTTTAGATTATTAATTTAATTTAAGATTTCTTTATTTTTGTTCTTTAATTTATTGTTATATTATGATATAATTCATTGTAAAATTGTTCTCTAGATAGGAAACTTTTTGACAATAAACCCTATTATTATTATAAAAACTATTATTATTTATTAACAGTGGATAGACCAAACTATAGATAATTTAGTTTTTAAATTAGGACTCGTTTAGCACGAAACCTTTTTTCAAATTTGATTTATTAGTTGAATTGAATGCCCATCAGAAATAAAATTAATAACCAAATATGTATTAGTAAAAATATTGAATTACACGTATTGAGTCATTGCCATAAATAAGTAAACTGTGTACCATATTAGAAGGGAACGCCGGGCTTGACTGTGGGAAAATTTTGAAGACCGCGGGAAAAGGCGGGATCCTTTGATGTCGGGGAAGATGACACCGACATGCTCATTGACACGTGCTGTGTTACGTAATCGCCTGGGGGTTAGTGACCTCGGAGAACAAGGGCGTTGACACGGACGATGGCACGGAACGATGGTATGAAATTATGATCAAAATCAGAATTCCAAAAATCTATACTAAATTGATATAAAGGCCTACGTCCTAATATTTCTTTCCTTATATACGCAATATGTGTTTTTAATATTTCCGTGATAATACCTTAACGTCAGGCTTATTTTCTAATGCCACCTGCGCAAACAAAAATAGAATTTCGAAATTCAAAAGGTTATTAAATCGAAAATTCGACACAGATCCGGTCAGTTCTTGGCTTAAATGGGAGCTGATCGATGCCCCTCTAAAATTTGCGATGCTAGGTTGTCAACATCCAATATGGCGGTTCGATTATGACCACCGAACATGCGATATGGGAGACAATTTTTTGAAAATCAATCGATTTGGAACAAATTTGATGTACGGGTCTTTGGTGGCACTGATTACCAATCAGAAGTCCGATTTGCAAAATTATAGATGTCAGATTCAAGATAGTGCACGAGATTTAACAAACTCAAAGCAAACTGTCTTATATACAAAGAAATACTTTCAAATATAAATCTAACAATTTGATTTGTGTTTAGAGCAACTTTACTGATTTTCAATCCGTCCACCTTCTTGGATTGGATTTTGTTAAATCCGAGTCTTGAGTCATGACTAGAGACACCAAAACCCCTATCAAGCCAAACCCGAAAAAATAAACCAAAATTAGTAAAGAATTTTGTAACTATCACTTGAGTTGATTATTAAACAATTATAAACTTCTAAAAAAGAATTGCGAATTAAAAAGTTTTAAACCATTTTATATAACAAAAGCATTTAATCTGAAAGATGACCTCAGATACCATTTAAAGTATTCTTTTCTAATGGGATCAATATTTTTGTTTGTTTTAGCGTTATCCAATACAATCATTCTGTTGCTATTGATTCATATTGTTTATTTTCTCCGTTGGAAAACATAAAGTTCTTCAATTCAATTTCAGTGAGTTGATTAATATATATACTTGATCCCATCCATGTGTATGTGTGCGTTCGTCAGAACAAAATGTCCTTAGCGAAGCGGTAAATCTAATTCATTGAAAATTTTCTTAACACACAAATTCCAATATTTTGATAGAGGCATTCTAACACATGATTCATTTGTTACTTATAGGGATAAGTGCACCGGTAAATAAATATTTGATCGGAAACTGTGACCATTAAAAAAATTGGAAAAAATCATATTGTCAAACATTTTAATTTCAAATTGTAAATTTTCATAAAAGTGCTATTGCGAACATTTCAATTTTTTAAATTTCATTTTGTTATATATATTGTCCATTGAGAATAGGCTGATTTAGACGCTTAAATATTTGGAGGATATGAAACATAAAGTTGCCAACGGTATAATACTTTCTTGCTAAGACAAAAAGCTGCGGATCACCAGGAAGAGTACTCAAAACATGGAGAACATAAATCTTTCATTTCTATAATGAACGATTTAATACTAATCCATCTCACAAATGCCAAATATTTATAACCTTTACTTTAACCACATCCACATTTTTAATGTATTATCTCAATATTTTAAATTAAGAGATTTAAACTGTTTTGAGTTGTAATATGCATTACTTTTTGTACTCTCCCTTTTATAATTATCTCACAGAGTTTGGATGCTCTAAATATAGTGTTAAACAATCCAACCATAATTTTGTAATGCTAACAATATTTTTTAATATTTGCTTTATATTTATATATAACTTGGTTTTAGGTTAAACAAGCTTTTGCTTTATGTACTACTATATACAGGGTGAGTGTTTTTTGATGATCAGTATGGGGATCTCGGAAAGTAGCGGAGATAGAGCAATGGTTAAATTGGGAAAGATTTGCAGTTTTTTTGGCAGAATTTAATGACACTTTCGGATATTTGTAAAAAATCATGGCTTACTAGATATTTTGAAAAAACGAAATTCTGTCGATTTAGTCAAATCCCTCTAGCTCATTTGTTTTTGATTTTATAAAAAAGTGTAAATATCAAAATTAAAGGGAATTGTATCCCGAATATGACTTTCATGTTTTCATTTGCGTGACAGCTCTCGTTTCCGAGATATGACACAAACTCATCTTTTGGGAATGGAAACCATAGTGACTATGACCTCAAAAAATCGGACATTTTTAGAGTTTTTCAACGATATAATACTCGATATAGTTATTCATAAAAATAACGGAGTTATGGATGCTTTTTCTCTTATTTTCACTTTTAACGTAGTTAACAATGAAATAGATTGATTTATTAATAACTATTCCAAAAAACATTGAACGATTTTGTATTAGGTATATCAGATATAAGGAAAAAACTAAATAAGTAGATAATTAATAAAAACTTAAGAAAGTAAAGTACATAATAATGGTTACAATTTATGTTCGAGAAGTGCACCATTGTTATTTAGACAAAAATTGCATCTTTTTAATATTGGCATTACCGCTTTTCTCAAAGACCGCCGATCAATTTCTTGAATTGCTTGTAATACCGTCTCCCTTAGATCACCAACTGTCTCATACTTTCTTTTGTATACTTTGTTTTTTAGCGCACCCCATAAATAGAAGTCTATAACTGCCAAATCGGAAGACCGGGGTGGCTATTCGCGTGGGCCATTTGGGGTCATCTTTGTTCTACATGGAAAGGGTTTTCTTTAGCCCAGATATGCTCATTGTGTCTATTGAACATACCGCAGTTAGTAAATCTAGTTTCATCTGACCATAACACCTTTAATGGAAACTGTGGATTGTCAAGGCACATGTGTCTAAACCATGTACAAAACAAAATACGTCGATGTTCGTCACCAGCATGCAAAGTTTGAGAATCTGATAGTTTGTACGGGTGGAACTTGTGCGCTTTAAGTACCTTAACTACAATTCGTTGAGATGTGCCAGCTTCTGCCGCCATCTAACGAGTTGATGTAGATGGATTTTGATTTACCATTACCAAAACGTTAATTTGTGCTGTTTCGTTAATTTGATTACGTTCCTTTGGTGGTTTAGTAAAAAATCCATATCTGCGTAAACTATGGTAAAGCCTCTAAATGTACATAGAACAGGTTGACAACAATTAAAATATCTATGAAAGTATTCCTCAGCTGCATGAACTGAATTTTTATGGCATATGATATAACATTCCACCATATTCAGTTTTTCTTCGTTAGAATATTCCATTTTATCACGAAAACTTGTCAATATCGACTGTGAGTTCAACCCTACTAATGGAATTACTCTCAAATGAGGAAACGTCAAAGTGAAAACAATCTTTTTCATGGGTAACTACGTTAAAAGTGAAAATAAGAGAGAAAAGCATCCATAACTCCGTTTTTTTAAGAATAACTATATCGAGTATTATATCGTTGAAAAGCTCTAAAAATGTCCGATTTTTTGAGGTCATAGCCAACTATAGTTTCCATTCAAAAAAAGATAAGTTTGTGTCATATCTTGAAAACGAGAGCTGTCACGCAAACGAGGACATGACAATCATATTCGGGATACAATTCCCTTCAATTTTGATATTTACACTTTTTTTATAAAACCAAAAACAAAGGAGCTAGAGGGATTTGACTAAATTGACACAATTTCGTTTTTTCAAAATATCTAGTAAGCCATGACTTTTTACAAAAATCCGAAAGTGTCATTAAATTGGGCCAGTAAAACTGCAAATCTTTCCCAATATAACCATTGCTCTCTCTCTCTGCTAGTTTCCGAGATCCCTATACTAATCATCAAAAAAAAAAACTCACCAGTATAATAGTGTGCTGTTGCCTAATTGGAAAGCTACGACTTTCTGTGAGACGGCCTATTGTTTAATAAATAAATAAATAAACACGAGCTAGGATTATAGTAAGAGAAACAAGCAATGTTATAATTTTTAACCTATTTTAATTCACTCTACATTAGTAAATTTATTTCAGAGTACAGAATTTTATGAAAATTATATGCAGTAGTAAACTCATTCTGTAATATCAAGACTATACAATCTTTCGGTAAGTTTTTCGTTGAAAATGTAATTTTATAACACAGACTGAATATGACTGCTTAAAAAGAGACAATCAAATATCTACATCGGTCCAGAGCAAACATTAATATTTACTCTGTAGCTCTAATCTACCTTAAATAATGCACATAATGCTGATTTTGACCATTACAAAACAAAGGATACCATTTCTAATAAAGTGAAATCAGATAAAGTGAATTCACTGAAATCTCTCCGATGTAACTGCTAACAATTTCAGCACAGCAGGAATATCATGGTGATTTGCAATTCTAAGCTATTCCGTGGATCAGCAGATTTGTGTTTATTGCTTATCTTGATTAATAGGAATTTATTTGTCTTTAACACGATGAGTTCACAGATCCTGAAAGTTTATACAGTCTGGTAATTCAGAGGAAAGAATCTGACTTTTGCAGAAAGTGTACGACCTTTCTACACCTAGATAGGAATTGCTTTGTTGGTGCCACAATAGCATACACAAAAGTGCTGTGTTTTCCTTTAATATTTGATTCTTATTATATAATCTCCATAAAGAAACCATTGATCAAAAAAACTTAAAAACAAAGCCTTAACTTATATAATTACTTATAAAATGTAAATAATAATATGCATTCATTTCATTTATTCATTTACCTTTGTAATTTCAAACCTCTTTGTTTCAAATAATTAGAAGTGTATTAAATCTGTCAAATACTTCATTAATTAATTTTAAAGGAGTTCCTTCTGTATAAGTAAAGCCTGTTATCTTTCGTAGAATAGCAGCCTTTGTACTTTAATAAGCTTATAGTGCATTCGAAAGAGGATTGAAAGATTTTCTGTATTTGTTCTCATTTTCTGAATTTACATTTTGCGTCATCAGTGTATACTGGTTTTGATAGTCCGTTTCATTTCAGAATAGCCGATATTTTAACAATTTGCATGGCGTCTTAGATTTTCCTACGATTTAACATCTGCATCATCCTGCTGTAGTTTCTACTGTGGAGCAGTTTCTTTTTCTACCGTTAAACTTTTTCATATAATTTTATAGTATTAGCAGTTATTTACTTCTTTTACGAATCTAACTTAATTTTCCTAAATGCAAAGACAAAACGATTGGGTTCCATCGTTAACCGACTTTCTTTATTTTTGTTTTGTTAGTAGCTACTGACGACCTTCAGTGCAGAATGCTAATATTAATTTTATATCGGTTCGTTCATTAAATAAAATATTACAATATTCATTATTACGTCCATACTGTTAACGCCAAACAATGACAGTGCCGCAGCCGCCAGCCGTACTTCAAAATATTGTGTAATTATATTAGCGCTTAGATATATAGAGCATGTAATTCTGAAAGTATACGTTGTTATTGTTTAGTGGTAAATAAATAGGCAAACTGATTTTTCGGACGCGTTGCAGTAACTTTCATATTAAATATTATGTTTTAATGTGAATTAAATTATTTGATTAAATATTATTAGGTTCCAATAAAGAATGTATAAATATTTAAATTCTCCTAGGGTTGTTGTCCTCTCTTTTGTTTAACCGACTTGATGAAACCGAAAATGACGAAAACTTTAGGTTGCAAAGAACAGTTTCGTTTTCGTGCCAAGAGCGGTTCCAGCCAAAATTTAGTTCATTTGTCTCGAATACCGATATTTGAGTACATTTTTATTTTCTTTTTATTTCAATAGATTTGTCTGACGACCTTCGATTTGTCCACAACTCTGTTTCTTATAAAAATATACTTTTTACAATTTCATGAAATAGGGTCGAATTTGGACCAATGGGAGACCACTAGTTACAATGAATGAAACAAATTAACTTAGTATTATATCACTTGTATTTACAGTTTTGATGTGACTAGTTTCGGCAAAAGGCTATGCCGTTATCAAACAGAAGCAAACTGATGAATGAATTCCAGATTGGTGAAATTTTACAATATATAAACAAACATAAAATAGGTACTACTAAAATATATTGCTGCATAATATTTTAATTACCTGTATTATTTAAATACATCGAAAAGTACACTTCTTTGTAAATCTAGCTGATCATTTAAAATTAATTTCGAAGAAGGGTCGCTAATACTGTTGCAAATTTTCTATTGATTCTAAAAATGTGACTAAAGCTTTAAAATTGTGTACATGTATAATTTTTTTATCTGCTAATTTTGGGAATGGTTGTTAAAAAATTGTGAGTGAATGTTGAATATGTTTTGTTAGTTTTAAATGAAAATGTTCCTTCTAGCGGCTGGTAAATTACTGCATGTCATGCCAACATAGAAATAATTGTATTCCGAACATGAAAGCTTATAAACTCCAGAATTTAGATATTTGTTAATTGTTCGGTCTTTAGCATTAAATAGAAGATAACCGAGTTTGTGTTGTGACTTAAAACTGACTTTGATGTTGTGTTTGGACAGTACTTTGGCAATTCTGTCGCTCATATTTCCAAAATATGTGAGGGAGACGAAAAGGCACAATTCTAAAATTTAAAACACTTTAATTTTAAATTTTAGAATTGTGATTTTTTTCATAGTTTCTTTGCCATTAACAACGGGCTCTGACCTAGACCCCAAACGTTTGGAAATATACAGTAATTTCGTGAATTGTGGTGTCATTTCCCAAAAAAGTGCTTAAACATTTGCAAACTGTGCCACAACTATCCTTCAGGAAACAACAAAGACAATACATAAAATGTCAATCATTTGGCAAACACGAATAAAACGTCTGAGAGAACATCACACAAATGATGAAAAAAATCCATACATGTAAGCCCAAAATCTTAAAACATAGATTTATCTAAAGCGAATCAATAAAGTTTTTCCAAACTTACCCCATCAACGGCAAGTAGGCCAAAGTTATCACACATTACATTGTAACTATGGTTCCGATTTCTATAATGCCATCTCCCTCATTAACGCTCTTAGCAAACTTTTCGACACTAAACTCTCTCATTCACTTATACGACATTCAAAACTCAACTATTCACTACAAGGAATGCATTCGGCCCTATTAGAAATGATACGCCTCTATTTGGAACATTCTGACATTCCTTTTGACATAATTGCTTATATGAAGTTGTGTTTTAGCAGCATTGCCAGAATCACTCTGCAAACAAGTCTTAATTACTGAACGCTAGAGACTTGTATAATTTTTCAAATGAAAATATACTTTATCATATCGACATATTCTGTTGCGGGCTGTGTAATGATTTAAAATTTTATGTGGTAATAATAATACTAAAAATGAGCCTCAATCATTTCATACTGAATGATAGAACTGAAAGCTTCTCCTGTCTCCTCTTTCTTGGTTCAATCTAAATAATGGTCATAAATTTCAAAACAATTAAAACAATTGTCACTATGCTATTCCGATTCAAGTGTCCATCCTAATGTGTAATTAACTTCATAATTTCAATGTAACTGCCAAAAACTCATTACGTGTAAGTTAATTTTTAATTAAAATATAAAATTTGTTGAAATAGAATGATACAAACCTACTTCACTATTTTTAATTAAAATATAAAATTTGTTGAAATATAGTGATACAAACCTACTTTATCCACTTAATATTCAGGCAACATATAAATTTAATTATAACAGAAGAAATTATGAGGATATTTTTTGGTAGATGTTTTTTAAATATCATAGCCTCTCCAGACTATTTTCAAAATAGCATCTGTATAAATTTTAACAAATATTGTAAAAAGTATCTGTTTTGGAATAAACTTTATTGGAGTTAGAAATTTCACCAAGTGTGCTATATGTAAACGTATTTTTCTAAATATGATTACTTTTTAAAATCCCTTCTCACTTACCTAACAGAACATAATTTAATTACTATGAAATTGTTATTATAATTATGATAATTCACAACGCAATCAAAAATAATTTCATGAATAATAAATGTAACACATAAACTAGGACAAACTTTCAGAAAAAAACTATTCCTTTTGTTTCGATCAAGATAATTTTTGACATATATGCTATAAATGTGCATTGTATGCAACCTCCAGAAGTATAGGCTCAAACGTCCGATATTAACGAATTCAAAAATAAAAAAAATACTTTTAATCAAATATTATTCAGAAGTGATAATGTAAAATGTTTAATTTATAATATGAATTTGGTCAGCACACAACTTTAATGACAACTTGGTAACTGGTAACCAGGCTGGTAACATTTTTGTGAAGATCTGATTTCTGCATTGAATTAGATTGTTTATTAGAACGAAAAGTAATTTTTTTGCTGGAATTGTGTACATTAGTTGGATGTTATATTTGTTTATTTATTACAATTTCAATATAACCTGGTTCCTGTTTTTTACAGATAACTACGTTTAATGGGCATTTGAAAATCATAGAAGTGTCGTATCGACACATCTTTTCTGGATGTATAAACGGATTATGCCGTTTTAATAACAGCGACGCATATGATTTGCAGCAGCAACTGTTTGAATTTAAACAGACCGCACAAAGTTAAAACATGCCAGCCAGCAGTTGAAACCTAACCGGAGAAATCAGGGATGACACTATAAAAGCAATTTGGAGCAATAAATACATGACAATGGAGAGCATGATGCGTCTTACATATGGAACGAAAACTAAACTAAAAATAAAGCAAGAAGCTCATAGAACCCTAAATAAAATATGTTTATTAAAGAAACGACTTATGCTTCAAAAAGTTAAAAATAATTGACAAAACATAACTCTAGACAAAAATAGCACATTCACTATTGTTAGGTATCTATACACAAATTTATAAAATTTAAACAATAAAGGGTGATTATTGTGTACAAATTAACGACCTACTTATCTAGTATATTTTTGAAACCGGTGCTAAGCAACAATCAAATTTGATGAAATAATAGATAAGTAAGCAATACAGGATTTAAGGTTTGAAAGAACAGTTGTTCAGGGCACAAACCAAGAAACGGATGGATGTGCACCTTATACCACATAGGAAACCACAAAACTCCATCCATGAAGGACAATTAAACACACACACACACATCTATATAAATATATATATATATATATATATATATATAAGCAGAAGGCTACGAGAATTATGCGAACCGCCCTGAAGAGGGCAGATGTGACTCTGCCGAAACGTCGTCATTTTACCATCGATCCCGACAGGGATCAGTTATCAACTACGCGGATGAATTCCCGGAAACCATCTAATACATATATATATATATATATATATATATATATATATATAGATAATATTTTTACATTTGAAATGTATAGGAAAATGACAATGTCAAATTGAAATTTACAGAGAAGTTGATTACTATAGAAATTATTGAACAAGAAAGCTGTAAATTGTTGGACAAAAAAATGCTTAATACCATACAGTTAGTGAAAATGAATTTACCAAGATTAGAATTAGATTGATAAGATTTTGAAATTTTGTTATCGATTTTAAGCAAATTGCAATATATAATGTTAAGGTTTAACAAATCAGTTTTTTTTTATTTATATTATCATCAAAGCAATTAATATATATTATATCTCCAAAAAATTTCTTTTAAATGAATTTCGCTCTATTGCAAGGATTTACACATAGAAATCAGATACCAAATGATCCCTTATTAAATAACAATTCTAATGTAAGCAATGATACAAATTTACAGAATTCCAATTACGTATATGTGTCCCTTCCTTATCTTAAAGAAATCACCCCCAAGATCTTGAAGATTTTCAGTAATCAACCTAATATTAAATTTTCACACAAGTCTCTTAAGTAAAGTTAAAGATAACATCCCAAAATTTCTCCAATCGCATGTAATATATAAAATTGATTGTAATAATTGTTCAGCCACTTATATTAGACAAACTTCAAGAAGACTTGAAGATCGAATAACTTCTCACAAAAATATAAGACTGAACAAAAATTCTTCGGCTTTAACTAGTCATTGTATTTATAATTGCCATTCAGCAAATTATGACAACGCCAGCATCCTTGCAATAGAGCGAAATTCATTTAAAAGATATTTTTTGGAGATGGTAGATATTAATACCTTTGATGATAATATAAATTAAAAAACTGATCTGTTAAACCTTTACATTATATATTGCAATTTGCTTGAAATTGATAACAAAATTTCAAAATATTATCACTCCAATTTTAATCTTGGTTAATTCATTTTCACTAACTTTATGGTATTAAACATTGTTTTGTCCAACAATTTGCAGCTTTATTTTTCAATAATTTCTATAGTAATCAACTTCTCTGTAAAATTCAATTTCCCTATACATTTCAAATGTAAAAATATTATCTTTTACTGGATAACCTTTCCAATGTACATTTTGTGCTGTACAGTTAATTCTAAATTCAATCTCAACTAACATAAGTTTTTATTACATATTAACTTAATATTATGATTCAACTTTTGTGTTAATTGTAGTTTTTGACTGATGAAGAAATAAACGATTTCAAAAGCTCTCAAAATATAGTTAAAAGATTATACTTTTATATATTGGCTGCTTCCCGATAGCATTTTAGAATTTTGTACTTCTATACAGCTGTGACTTCCTTTCTGGTTTATATAAAATCATATTTAACTAATGCAAGTTAAGTTGCTAAAATCAATTAGAGAGAGTTCATTTTGAAATAATTAATTTCCTAATATCGTCATATTCCTACCCAAACTTAACCGACTGGAGTTTTGTACGGATACAATTAATCACAGAGTAACTTAATTTTATCATATCTGTCAGCGGATGAAGCCATTAATTCAAACACACTAGAGAGTTAATCAGTTTTTCCAAAAACGTCAAATCTGTTCTTTATTCCCGCATATTAAACGTCTAGCGTTTTAGCACGGATATTTTCATTTGACGTTTATATTACAATGGCTGAACACTGAAAAAAATGATTGTTTGTATCGGAACTATAAGTATCATAATTAGCATGTGCTTATTTATGACTGATCTAGACCTCAGTAATACATTAGTCTATAGAGATTGCTTCGTGACATAAAATTCAACAACAAAATAATAGTTTTTATAAACCAGAACTAACATAATTTTAACAGAAAATTCGTAGAAGTAAATTATTTGACCATTAAAAACCCTAAAAATAGGGATTTATTCGATTATAAAGTTAAGATTAGTCAGGCCGAAGATCGATATTGTCCATTAGGTACATCAAAATTTCAGTTTAAATAATTTGTAGAAATAATTTTGAGAACGTATTGTATTAACCACTATAGTTCGATAGGGATATTCAAAATATACTTTGAAAGCTCATAAAATGCATTTTACTTTGTACATCTTGGATTTTTGTTCTTGTGTCGTAAAATGTATTAATAGTGCTTGTGAATTTTAGCTTAAACGAGAAGCCCTTAATTCTCTTCAGATGCCTTCACAGTGGCGGATTCAGTAAGTGAAATAAAGTTAAGAACAGTAAACAGTAAAAATGTAACCATTAACCTTATAAACTAATGGCAAAAAAGACCAATAAGCGTAGGTAATAGTTATGTAATAAATAATAATAATGTAATAGTGTTGCCGTCACTTCAAGAGAATCCTAGATCCGCCCATGTGCCTGACAGCAATGGTCAGTGAACTGCTGAAGTGTTGGCTGGGTATCATATATACGTACATTTAGTGCAAGATTTAATGTTATATAAACCAATATTACGGAGTTATATAAAAAATCCAAGATAGACAAATTGAAGTGGAATTTATGAACTTTTAAAACATCTTTTTTATTTCCCAATTGGGCTAGCGTCGTTAATACGGTGGGATAAACAAAATATCTATCTAAATTATTTAAATTCTAATTCTTTAAAAACGCTTATTTAATAGTATCCATTTTGAAGATGATTAATATTCCACTATTAGTTACCAGAAAGTTATCAGTTTTTAAACGAAAAACATGTTTCACCAGCTTTTCCGAGTTTAGTCGGTTAAAAGTGATCCCATTAGGTTGAATAAACGCTCATTAAGAAGGATTTCTAATTTTCTGCAACTTTTCCATTACGATTCCTTTATTCCTTTTCATTATATAAGCAAAAACAAAAGAATGTAGTATTTTTGAAGGTGTTTGTTTAGGAAATAATTTATTTATACGAGTTTTCTGTTAAAATTTTATCAAGTATTCTCTATAAACTGTTCCTAACTGGTGTCGAATTTTATATATAAAAAAGATCAATTTGTATAATAAAATGTTTCTGGGATGTTCAAAGTCGACGTCAATTATCCTACAATTTGATATCAATGGATATTTTAAATACAATAATACCCTATGTCAGAAAACCAATGTAAAAAGCGTCTATAAAAACAAATATGTTGTTTTTCGATTTTCCTTATTGTACCCATATTTAATTACGAAGAATCGCTTAATGTCGTCTTAATAATGATTTAAATCATTTTTTTTCTTATCGTGTCAAGTGCTTCCGTGTACCCACGCTATCTCTTCATATGAAGCACTTATAGTTATGAGTAAGGTAACATTAATGTAATAAAAAAATTACCAATCAGTAGACATAAATCGGTATTGCGACTAGACTAGAAAAAACTGCCATTAGAAAAATTCTTTTTCTTCTTCCTTTTCTTTAATGTCCTCAATCTTGGATTATTTAGCCAGCATGACTGGGTGACAGAAGACAATTCTTGCTCTACGCAATCGTCTTGTCTCGATATATTAAAAAGTTCTGATTCTCAATAAACTTCAGTTCAGAATCTCAGTTTTGTAAACTGCCTGGAATAGCCACATTTGGACTTCCTTCTATGCCACCATTCACCAACTTCACATTTAGCTTACACTAATTGAGCGTCTATTTAGGAATTGTTAAACAACTACATAAACTTTTCCATTAGCATTTTTCTCTTCTCCAGAGTTTTCACTTTTTAACATATTTTGTTTTTTGGTAATAGAATCAGAGTTACTTTCTACATATACTCACCTAGTTAAAGTAAATTAAACATTTAAAATAGCATTAAACAAATACTGAACTTTATTGATAGTTATTTACAACTTAACTTTAATTTCTGATTATTGAAACGAGCTCCAGAGTCGGACAGATAAGTATAACACTATATACGAAACACTATTACCCGCAGGAATACGGGCTGATCGCTTGTAGACATTTTTTTCCTCAGAATAAATGTCAGGAAGAATTTCTGTACGGACAGCCAAAAATCCGAGCAATATTACAAATTTGCCTTAATACACTTCGTCCCACATATACAATTTTCAAATACTTATCTGTTGCAGGCAAAAAATTGAGGAGAGAAAACCCTAATGAACAGGCCAGATAACTGTAAAATGAAATGGTAAGATTAAAAAAAAGGTGAAAAATCTGGCAAAAAGCTACAACATGTTTTGTTTGAATGGTTATTTAATTTCAACAATATTTCATTGTTTCATTATTCGTTCTTTACCAAATAAATTGAATAGTGGCGCTGACATACAACAAGCTGATCTCATTCTCAGTCCTGCGACACCCAAGAAGTTACCATAGAACGTAGATTGAGACCAAGTTGTTTTATGTCACGAGCATTATTAAATTTATATAAAGCATTGAAAGACATTGCTGGGAATACCGGAGGCAATGAAAAAGTGAAAATTTAGTTATAAACAAGCAGTCCTTGCAGTAACAGAAAATCCATTACAAAATACGCTCTAGAATATAGGCGAAACTGGTAAGAAGTATGATATGAAGATAAGTATTGGACAAACAATAGCAATGTGATTAGGAAAAACAGTAGATGAAAGGATTAAAGTGGAATGGTAACAACTGGAACAAGTAAGTAAATTTAAATATTTGGGAGAAACAACAAATTCAACTGGATGTTGCACTAAAGAAATCAGCAGCACAATAGCCTTAGGCAAAACATCATTTTCAAAGTAAAGGATTTTCTAACAGTAAGAAAGATTCTGATGAAGCAGAGAAAAAGATTCGCGCAATATGGAGTGTGGTTTTATATGGACCAGAGACATGGGCATTAAGGAAAAAGAA
Source organism: Octodonta nipae (assembly GCA_034190945.1). Classification (NCBI taxonomy): domain Eukaryota; kingdom Metazoa; phylum Arthropoda; class Insecta; order Coleoptera; family Chrysomelidae; genus Octodonta; species Octodonta nipae. The sequence goes on along the minus strand of CM067218.1, from coordinate 24,261,931 downwards.
AGACAACAACTTGAGAGTTTTGCAATGTAAATATGGAGAACAATAGAGAACATTAAATGTAGGAAGGAAGGTAGATCAATAATGCCTGCTATAAAAATTAATAAAGTTAACTGGATTGGAAATTTTTTAAGGAGAGATTTATGTTTGTTTTACTTTATCAACAAAATAGTGATGTTTTCTGAATGATACTTGTGGCATATTTTTCAATGTCTAAGTGCTTCTTGGGAAATAACAACACAGTTTAAAGAAAATTGCTGTATATTCCAAACATTTCGGGGTCTAGATCAGACCCCGTTGTCAATGTCAGAGAAACTACGGATTAAAAAGGCACAATTCTAAGTTGTAAATTAAAATACACATTGTCAAATATTTTAATTTACATCTTAGAATTGTGGCTTTTTAATCCGTAGTTTCTTAACCATCGACAACGGGGTCTGATCTAGACCCCGAAACGTTTGGAATATACAGCAATTTTCTTTAAACTGTGGTGTTATTTCCCAAGAAGCACTTAGACATGAAAAAAGTGATGTTTTAAAATTCTCTGATTCTGTTTTGTTTTAAAGGTAGACTTAGAACATCTTCAAAGAATATAACATCTGCTATAATTTATTAGCTTAACCCGAAACTATGTAATCAAATATTGTAAGACAGTTTTAATGTACGTCTAATTATCGTATACGATGTATGCATATTATGTAGCTTGAATGACAATACAATAATTTCCTGACATGGAATTCATCTGATATTGAAAAGTGGGAGTTTACCTTCGTGTTAGAATTTTTAGTTTTAGTTTGCTAATATGTGCGTTTCATCTCTTGTATTCAAAAATACGTTTCTGATATCGCTCTAGTGTTACCATTTTTACGAATAGTTTTACATAATTACTGTACTACAAATACATCCAGATACCTAAGTATGTGCTGTTGGTCAACACCCAGAAGACCTTGAAGGGGTCGAGCATCACAAACTATTCACAATCTCATCACTTTCTCACATTTTTGATAAGGCAGGAATACTTCGGGATCGCGAGCGCCCGCAACAATTCGACGCGAAACGAATATGCGAAATGCACACACAACTACGATGTGCAGCCGGGATGTTCTTGCCGTCGAAACGCTTAGTCGGTAACTACTGCTGGACCTCCGCAGGAACAGGAGATAGGCAAAGGCGGGATATCGGGAACCTGCGCCTGATACGAAGCCGCCAATTTTTGAGTTATTTCGTTTTCGGAATTTCTTCGGCTCCGAGGTTAATGCTGTTCTTCAATGAGCCTTTATGGTAGTTTTTTGTTTTACTTATATACAGTGCGTCTATAATGTAACGCATACCTACTTCATTATTAGCGAAATAAACTCCCGAAACAGGTAGTTTTTAGGGAAATAACAGCACAGCTGTAGTTTCACAAATTCCAAATGTCTCAAAGGTCCAGTCTGAACTCGTTGTCAACAATATTATCAATTCTCGTAATAAAGTATAAATTGGAAGAGTTAGAATTTTCTGACAATAAAAAAAATGTGGTACTTATATTTCGCCCACAAAATCTCCAAAGATCATGTAAAATGTTTTGCATTTACATGGTTATATCTCTCCTCAATTTTTTTCGGAAATAGAGAATTTGAAGTTTGAAGAATGGCGGAACAAATGCTAGTAGGGCAATTTCGAAAAATTGTCCTGATTACCTACTGGTTGTCTCTATCGAAAATGCTTCTCGTAGAAATGATCCATCAATATTCATGTGTGTACGCTTTTTCTTAAATTTTTCGCCTTAGTTCAAAATTTATTGTTTATAAAAAACAATTTGAATAGGTTGGCAATTACTTGATACCGAGGGTTCCGTTTTTCTGTTCTCCTAACAGTTGTTTTTTTTTTCATCATTGAAGGTGCCCCGATATCTGTGATGCTAACCATCGTACAGCTAGCTTCCTAAGTTTTTTATTTTTAAATTTTATTATTTTAACGAGATTTTTGTTTTGTCCCATTCTATCCTGTGAATGCCGGTGCTGGCTAATATATGTTTGGCCAAATTTAATATCCTTAATTTTAAATGCAGTTTTGCTAGCTATGTATTAGAGGCCATTCATATTTAGGCAAGTATGATTTTGGCCATTTTCACACCCCATCCCCCCTCCTAGCCCAATGTAAGATCATATAAAAGTTTTCGTAAAAGACCAACTGCAATAAAATTTGTTTCCAAATAATTAAAGTTAGATTTACGAAAAGAACATTATATTTTGTTATTCGTAGGCTTCAAAAACTGTAAAAATGGACACGTAAACTACATGTCAATAAAAAGAAAATTCGACAGTCAAAGACATAGAGATTTGAAGAAGCCGTTCAGATACGTCACTTTTACGAAATTGATCGGTAGTTACTTCCAATAGTTCTGGACCGGGGGAGGTAATAAAAAAAAGCGGAACTCTCAATATCAAGTGAGCGCCAAACATGCAAAATGTTTCTTTCAACATTTTTTTGAAATACAAAAGAATTTATAACATCCTGGAAATGATAGCAAATTGCATTTAAATAAAACACCCAGGCATTGATCACGACTCCAAATTTGGAGGTTATACGTCCCTAACACGTAATGCTATACGAAATAAACAAAACACTAGGTTTACACAGGAATTCAGGTTGATAATATTCTAGACAACTCTTTCACTAAGAATAACTGTAAATAAGAATTTCTTTAGAGATAACTAGTAATCCGGGCAATTTTTCAAAATTTCCCTAAAAATTGCCCTATTATAATTTGTCCCATTTTTAAATTTCAAATATGTATATGCTGCGGAAAAAAATGAGGTACAGGCAAAATACGTAAATAGAATACAGTGAAAGAAAATCTATAATATATTGCAATAACGCAAATATTTTGAGGAATAACTGTTCAGGTAAAAATATATCCAAAAGCCCTATAATATTTTGAAAAAGAGCCTTCTCTTCTGTCAAAGAAATGAAAATATTGTGAATTTCCAGCGAGCACAACATAATTTTGCTTTCCAAATTATTGTGAAGCTTCACATATAAATTCTAAATAGTGTGTATAGTTGCATAAATCACACCAATATTGAGAAACCGTTATTTGAGTTTTCAAATTCAGTTGCAACTAAACTGTAATTGCACCGAAGATATTGCAACACCGCTTCTACGTTTGCTTACAGTTTGTTGAAGTTTTTAACATGACTTGTTTATGTTTAGTGAGATTTTCTGTACAAAAATGGATAAAACCGTGCAGTTTGATGCAGTTTTTGGATAAAAATTATTGTATACGTTTTGATGACCAGATTATTTGAACTTTTTTCTATAGAGTTAGGTACTACTAAATCATATGTACAAAGCTTTTCATTCTTCTGCATTTCATATAACGTACAACTTATTCAATATAAAACTGGTGTTTATTTTTTTCATGTCAAAGTTATTTCTTTATTACATATTACTCCTATGAAGTAACGTAACAACAATTACCTTAGCCTAACTTGGTAATTAAGCCCTATGTACCTATATACTTTTGATATTTTATTTTATTTGGTGGGAATTATGTCCAATTAAAATATATGCACTGTTCGGTGGCTAAAGTACAATACCTCTAAGTACAAATTTTCCTATTTTGTGTTTAAATCACCAATTTATAAATGTTACTATCTATTAAATTAAAAATACTTACAACCCTATTTTAATATGGTAGTAGATGTATTATAATATCTATAAATTATTCCTAGCACCAAAAACTCGAACGCCTTATTAAAAAAGTAGTTATTGGGTTATTTGTCTGCCCTGAAAAACTAGTTTTTAACCGACTTCCAAAAAGGAGGAGGGTATCAATTCGTCGCGTATTCTTTTTCGCTTTTTTTTGTATGTATGTTACCTGATTTCTTCTCCTGTGGTGCACCGTTTTGAATGAGTATGGTCTTGTTTAACAGAGTATATATCCGGACTGGTGAAACTTCAAATTTTGGAAAAGAATTCTATTGGTAAAGTGATACAATTTGTGAATGAGCATGTGTTCATGGAAATCGACCAATATCCCTAATATTTTAGTCGATTTTTCGATAAGTCCTTATGGATGCCTATAGTTTTTTAGCGTTTAATATATTAAGGAAGATCCTTAGGTGATCTCATATACTTTTCTGCGACGTGCAACTTGCAGTTTTGCAGAAATTAATTAATAGTGCGGTAATTTTAGGCACTGGAAGTTTTAATTGCGAATTTGAAAATTTTCTATGTACATCTCAAGCATATAGGTAGTAAAGCATAATATTTTCGGCTCCTTAAATCAATGAGTACCAAGCTCGTTTTGTTTGTATACCAGGCAAATACCTATTTAAATGCAAATTTTAGTTGTTTAGTTATAGCAAACAAAATCACAAAGTAAAGTGATAGAAGGAGTTGCATTTATATGAAGATTGAAATGTAGGACGGACTAGAATGATAGTGGTCTGTAGGCAGCCGTATATACAGGATGGTTGGAATATAGCGTGGACTGGACGTTTGGTGGTATAAAAATGTTGGAAAAAATGTGAAATTAAAATTATATAGGATGATTAAAAAACTGTTATATGATGTGGACATAAGCAAATCATATACAGGGTGGTTGAAATATATGCTGGAGTTGAATTATATTTATAAAGTGTGATTAAAAAAGTATTTCTTTTATAGCCCATAAGAAGTTGCATAAAGTGTCGAGAGGAATTAATGTTACACAGGACAATAATGTAAAATGTAAAAAATGAACTAATTATGGCTAGCCCTCAAGGAGTTATTATTATGGTTGAAATATAGGACGGATTTGACTCCGTAAATATGGGATGGATTCTACTCCGTGCTATAGTTTAAAGAAGGCAGCTAACAAATTTATGCTTGTCCGTGAGCAGTCGTATGTACAGGATGGTTGGTACATAGGTTGGGGTGGAATTATCTATACCTATACAGAGTTGTCAAAAAAAGTTGTAAAAAGGTTACATGGCGTAGTCCATAAGGCATAAATATATTTTGGGCCTATTACGTCAACGCGTACTAGTACATTTTGTTCGTAAAGATTTACCTGTCAATTTAAATGAGAAAGTATCATTATGTAATGTTGAGGCTTTGTTTATTTGCTAGAGTTGTATTTTGTTATGATTATTTTTAGCCTTTTAGTTATAGGTAGAAGTCGGTTATATATTTTTTCAATAATGTTTTACACTATTGCCATCGCAATACCATTTACATCTGCTATATAACATTTTGGAGGAGGCGCCGAAATCACTTTAAAACCTACTTGTATTAGCTTTATTATATCAAATGACCTCTGCGATACTAAATTATTGTATTGTCATCTAACTTTAAGAGGTTTTAAAGTATTGCCGTCTTCATACTATTTTCACCCTCAATATAAAATTTCGGTCGAGGCGGCGGAAATTACTTTAAAAACTGCTTTTATATTAGCTTTGTTATACCAAATTACCTCTATGATACTAAATTATTGTATTGTCATCCAACCTATAAATACATATAAAGTTTTGCTTGGACAAGAAAATTTTAAAAAGGTTATAAATCCCTTCCAAGGTTTGATTACATGTGCAGCTAATTAATGTATGGTAAAATCGGTCGCAGTATCTCCATTTTTAAAGTTGTTAAAAAGGGATACAGCGCTCAACTATTTCAATCTTCACAATGTGATTAAACACTAAGCAATTAGTTAATTACTCACTTCCCTGATGAAAATGTCTTGCTCGAAATAAATTTCCGGGTCCTCTAAAAGCACTGGAAAAATTGTTATGATCCATGTCACAAGGATGAATTAGAACACTTTGTTACCGCAAATACTTTTAGACGAACTGGGTTTTACAGGACATTATTTGCATAAAATAATTTTACAACGGTTATTCACCATTCATGTGCAAATCGTACCCGAACACAGAAATTTAAGTGAGAGACCGCAGATCAGGGAAAGGTTACAATGAGGGTTATTCGGCAACGTCTCTCAGAGTACATTAGCCCGCACCGGTTACAGCCGTAGCAGAAAGACAGACAAGTCGGAATGTGTTTGTGTAAATGCGAATTTCGAGAATTCCAGAATAATGAAAGCCTCATGATATCCTGCCTAATTTCATGCCGAGTGCCACTTCGGTGTAATTGATTTGAAGGGATACTGACTAATTGTCCCATAACATGGGACTAAAAGAAAATCTCGATAATTCTGTGGATTTACTATTACCAATTCTCATTCAATAGCTAACAAATGAAGTCGGAATCTTTAATATTGTTACGAAATTTACCCAAAACCGACGCTGTTTCATTTCAGTACGACAACAAACGCTTTGAGATAAAAAAGGGTTGTCGAAAAAACTCGGCACCTGTAGGAGTGATGATGATTTTGACGAGAATTTTCTATGCTGGTTTATAAATGAAGCAGGCCACGATCGCGGGGGCAGTTGATGGAGCGAAGAGCTTATATGTAAAATTGTTATGTGATATTTGAATCAGCTGTTGCACATTCGATGTAAATAATAGTTTCTAGAAAAGTGAAAGTGAATATTAGTTTTATAATTTTAAATTGAACCCACGGACTATATTGCAATTTAAAATTATAAAACTGATATTCACTTTCACCAGTTGATGGAGCGAAGAGCTTATATGTAAAATTGTTATTGTGATATTTGAATCAGCTGTTGTACATTCGATGTAAATAATAGTTTCTAGAAAAGTGAAAGTGAATATTAGTTTTATAATTTTAAATTGAACCCACGGACTATATTGGAATTTGGTGTTAGAAGTGAAGGATTAAGTGCAGTTAAAATCGTAATTTGATTTATGGAAACTCATAGTATGGAAAAAATTGATGAAACTACCAAAAAGATAGTCAAGCAGATTACGGAGGGACTAGAAGAACAAATAGCACAGATTCTAGAAAAACGTGACAAGAAGGAGAAACAACATCAAGAAGAAATTCAAAAAAGGTTAGTGAAATCTTTTGATGATAAACTTAAAGTTGAGTTAGAAAATCTTGTCACTAATATCGATGAAAAGCGAACAACAATATCTTGTCACTGCCATGGAAGAAAAACAACAAAATTTAATGGAAGGATTATTCTCGAAATTGGCAGAAAAACAAGGTCACCTGGGCTTGAATAAAACCCTTGACAAAGTTCGCCAGCGGTACTACTGGGTGAATTACTTCGAAGACGTCAGAGCTTGGTGCCGCAAATGTGCCATCTGTGCTGCCAGTAAGGGCCCGAAAACCTGGACCAAGGGCAGAATGCAGCAGAACAATGTCGGCGTCCCATTTGAAAGAATTGCCATCGATGTGGCCAGTCCGTTTCCCGAGTCTGAGAGGGGGAAAAATACATTCTGGTTGCAATGGATTACTTCAGCAAATGGCCTGAGGCATATGCGATACCCAACCAAGAGGCAACCACGGTAGCGACGGTGCTACTAGAACAACTATTCAGCGGGTTTGGCATCCCGATGGAATTACATTCAGACCAAGGGCGTAACTTCGAATCGAATACATTCCAGAAGGTCAGCACGATGTTGGGGATCAGGAAAACGAGAACAACACCATTACACCCACAGTCAGACGGAATGGTGGAAAGATTCAACAGGACCTTGGAACAACACCTATCCAAGGTCGTCAGCAATAACCAGCGTGATTGGGATGAGCATATTCCCCTATTCCTGTTGTCATATCGCTCTGCTGTACATAATAGTACAGGCCTGACCCCAGCCAGGGTCCTATTCGGAAAGGAGCTGCGATTACCATGCGACTTGGCATTTGGCTCCCCCGAAGAACCTCCCCAAGACATCTACGATTATGCCGACCAGCTCCGACATAACATGCTGGCAATACACGAAATAGCCCGAACGCAGATGTTGGCCACCAGTGACCGGATGAAGACGCGATACGACCTCAAGGCCAATTCAGTCGGGTTCGAGGAGAGGGATAAAGTCTGGCGGTACAACCCCCAACGGAGCAAGGGTAAATCCCCAAAGCTTACACCTGCCTGGGATGGTCCATACGAGGTGCTCAAGAGGCTTAATGACGTCGTCTACCGGATCCGTCGAAACCCCAACGCTAAATTGAAGGTGGTTCAATTAGATCGACTCGCTCCCTACCATGGAGGGGATGTTTCTGATCGGGACGATCAGAATTAAAGGGGGGTCAGTGTTACGAAATTTACAAAAAGCCGACCCTGTTTCATTTCAGTACGACAACAAACGCTTTGAGATAAAAAAGGGTTCTCGAAAAGACTCGGCACCTGTAGGAGTGATGATGTTTTTTACGAGAATTTTCTATGCTGGTTTATAAAGGAAGCAGGCCACGATCGTGGGGGCAGTTGATGGAGCGAAGAGCTTATATGTAAAATTGTTATTGTGATATTTTAATCAGCTGTTGTACATTCGATGTAAATAAAAGTTTCTAGAAAAGTGAAAGTGAATATTAGTTATATTATAATTTTAAATTGAACCCACGGACTATATTGCAATATATTCTCCAGATTACTAATAAATATGCCTCCACAGTAACGCAATAGTTTTATTTTTAATTAAAGGTAAGAGTATATCTTTATAAGAAATAAAGTTGAGGTGAAATCATGAAAGTAGGCCTGGACTTTGATCTCGCCATTACTTAATGTGAATTAAATTTATAGAAATAATTAATCAAATTATTTTTTAACGCCTGACAGTGAAAGATGGTCATCACATCGTGATCTGAAAGAGCATAACCCAGTCACTTCCATTTTTGGTCATTTGTGAACCAATCTAACATAACACATAGTGGTTTGATTTGATTGGTATATCGATTTGATTTTTAAGATTTTTCAAACATGCCGCTATGATTTGAAAGGAAACATATGTTGAATGAAAATATATTTAATTCTAGAATAAATGTATGTCACTTAATCTAATGAATAGGTAGCTGTATTGAAGTCCTTTAAAGTTCAAACACACTTTTTAAAAATGTCAATGACATGTTTATTTCAAGTCAAAGTTAGTCCCCTTGTATAAAAATGCAAGACATTACAGTAACAGTAACTGACGGTAGATTACGTACATAAAAATATATTATAATTTGCAATTTGATTTCCAATACAAAATATTTCAAATTCACCAAATTAAAGAATATTTTTTGATTTGAGACCGAAAAAGTTTTAACAGTATTCTACAACCAATTGCAATACATAACTAGATAATAATAAACCTTAATCTACAATATATCTTAAGGTTCAGTATAATTTCATTAATTTGATTTAAACGTACTTACCTAGTAACCCATGACGATTTCTGTTTTATGTAGAAATTTGCACAAGAAATACCCATCACCTAATTTTGATTAATATTAAATACACCTATTTTTGTTGACAATTTGTTCCAGCGAAGGCAAATTAAAATCTTGAAAATAATAGCCTCTACAACTTTTCAGAATAAATGGAGAACCTAATTACTAAAAAGTAATAAAATGTGAAAATTCAAATCAAATTCCCTACAACGGCGATGGCCATGAAAACCGGGGTTGCCAGATCTAACTATTCATCTCGATACTTCCGAACTTTGCATAATTTCACGATTTTTGTAAATTCCAATTAAATGTAACTTATCCATAAAAAGAATCTAAGGTTAAAATCATTAAAATATTGATAGTAATAAATTGATCATACATAATATTGATGCTAGTTGCCAAACCATATTTACAACTCAATGAGAGTTAAAAAATTTGCTACAGGACAATAAATGGCGATTATTATGGAATATACATTTTCGTGGGCTCTATTTCAATAGTATAACTATGTAGAATAACTTTAGAGAAGACAACCAATCTGGCGCCACTGTTAGACTTATAAGTTTGGCATTGGCAATCTAGACGCAAAAATGTTTTTTTTTATTTCATGTTATTTAATGAATGAATTCATGCTACAAATGAATATTACCTTTTTGCACTATGACACATTAGTCAAATACTAGGCCGTCATTATCAAATTGTTACTGTGAAATTGGCAAGGAAAAATATTTGCGAAAAAGCGAATTTTTAATTTACAAGGCAGTATCTTTTTATGTCTTTTGGGATAATACTACCACACTGTGCATAAAAAGAAAACCCAGACCATTCTGATCTTGTTGACAATGGTATTGTAAACTAAATTAATTCAGTTAGCAGGTGCTGCCTTGTTTCATTTGCCGAAACCGTGATGCACAGAGAGCCTACCTAAACACTGACTAACATGTGTCTATTGTAGACACTGAGGGTTTTAGTTTTTATGTTAATTGGTTGGAGCCTCTAATATGTGGGTTAGTTATTCTAACGTGAGATTTTAAAAGGTTTGATATATATCTGCCAATACTGTAGGTTGGACTGTTGCTTGGTGGTACGGCTTCTGACTTTTTGATTGCTTTCTGATCTTCAACATTAGTGACATTTTAATCAATATCTTTGTTTGTCTAAGAATTCTCTATGTTAGTTCCTTGAGTATACTGCGGTAGAACAACTTTGGGCTGGACAGCAAAGTAAGTACCATTTGGCTAATATAGCAGTTGTTTCATCAGATTTTAATTGATATTGTGATAGATTTAATACTGTGCCGTAGTAATCGAGAACAAAAGAAAGTCGTATTGGTTTGTTTAGACGTTTGAATTTCCTCTTTTGACGTTACGTCGAATGTTTCAAAACAATCAAGTAACAAACAGTAAGAAGTTCCATGCTATATTTCGTCCTGCCTTGTGTAAACGTACAAAAGTAGAATGAAGAGGTCTGAAGAAGTCGTTACAGCTATAAAAACTATGGGACAAGACCATTCTCTCTGAAACGAAGTATAAGGGTAAGCGAACATGAAACCCAAGATTACTTCGGGCAAAGACGGTTTATCAAAGTATGTAGGCCTTCACAACAGGTGTCACTATCTGGCGGACACTTGTTATTTTGGGGTCATGCGGAGGATTTATTATTGAAATTCACAATACATATGAACATCCATGGATTCATTCCACCTACGGATTGAATTTACCATTGAGAAAGAAATAAATGGACAACTGGCATTTCTGGATGTTCTAGTTACGAAAAATTGAGATGGTACCCTTAGCCCCAAAGCATAACGAATCCTAAACATACAGACTGCAAGCTCCATAAACATTCAAACGATCATCCAGTCAAATGAAATCATATAAAAGATGAGTTAGTTTATTTAGATCTTAAATTTTAGGCGAATGGTTAGTCGGGGCATAAGATAAGAAAATTGTTAAGTAAATACAGAAATCGACCTATATAAGAGAGCCCGTCATTCAACTCCCGATGAAAAGCTTCCTGACTCACAAAACACCATGTTAAAACATTTTACATACCTACCCAACAACTACGCCATATATGTAAAGATCCCAATGACGAGAAAATGTAATGATCAGATGATCTAGTTTCACCTACTAAATGGATATTCCCTTGGATGCCAGTTAATTGAATATTGCTTGGAACGGTACTGAGAATTTACCGACCCCTTTTGAACCTACCTTAAACATAACAACCGTCAGGAGTGGCACATAATTCTGCAAACGATACCAAATGCAAGCTTCCAACAGAATAATAGCACAAGAGTTCATAATACTGCTGACAAAATGTCTTTCATAGAAGGATTTGGTACAAAGACTTTGGAATGGTCATCAAGATTAACTGATTTGTCCCCCATTGAAAACGTATGTGCTAGATAGGACATAATAGAATAAGTTATCCTTTGTAGTATTCTAGTCCTTTTGTTGTCTACTGTATAATAAATATTTCATCTGATTCAGCCAAAGGAACAATTTCCTAGAGCCCTTTGTATATTTTGAAATTAATAAAGGTATCTAGTAATTGATGTATTTAGTAGTTCAGCAATTTAATAATATGTTTTCAGCGATGTTTGCTTACCGTTTCAAGATATGCCCTCCCTTGAACTTACCTGAAACAAAAAAATAATTTTTTATAACACTAATTAAAGTTGACAAAGCCAAATTCATCTAACACGTTGTTTTCAAACTTGCTACAATTATAAACACACCGAATAAAAAAACAATACGTAGCTGTTTTGAAAGTAAACGATAACACCGAGGAAATTGTTCTTTCCTCAGGTGAGTTCACACGAGTTAGAATTTACTGAAACGCTCTATAATTGTACGAAGCGACGGTTTAAACTGAACAACATTATGGAAATGTTTTAGCTAGCTGTTTCAAGTTATCCCACGGGTGAAAGTAATGACTCTACGCGGGCACAGTTTTCCTAATAAAATTTCCCCACATAATGGGTGGCAGAATAGTGTTCAATACTGAAGCCTTTATTCTTTGACACATGCCCCGGGGCTAATTCTGTTTGGTGATCAGAAAAAAACTGAAAGAAAAGCTTCCTCTTCCGCTCTGGCCAAACCTAAAATAATATCTAATGTTATTTCTAAACGCGATAGAGGAAGTCAAGAGTTGAAGGAATTTTTTAGGTAGTGTGAAATGGATGAGTGTTGATAATGTCGATGGAAAATGTTATTGCTGAAACGTATATATAAAGGTTAAGAGGCCATATTAACGAAATTATGGAAGTCTAGAAATGAAAAGGAAATACAGTTGTTGAATACATTATTAAAGAAAAGTATTTTATTCATATTGGATTATTCAGAAGATATGACGATGTAAAATCATTCACGTCATACAATAATACGAAAACGAAATACTTGTCAGCAAGGGCTCAAGAGTTATATTGAGTTTTATATTCTTAAAAGGGGCTGGTGTCCTTTGCTAATACACTTATTTTTCTGTATATGTATTTTGAAAATACTGATTCAATGTCAGAATTCATCAAATTTACATTTTAAAATTCAAAAATAAAATTCCAAAATAGAAAAAAATGCTTTATTGGTTCAAAAATTCATATTCATCTAAATATTATTCTTCCAATGAACAATTTTCAAAATATAACATGTGATACATGTGATACCTCTTTTTAAAGGTCTCTTTTTTGTCAATCTTTTGACACATCGTTTATTAAAATCAGATTATTTTTTACAGAGTGATCACCATAGAAATCGTAAAAAATTAAAATTTTTGATTGCAATTGAAAAAAGCATGAGCATAAATACCGAGATAAACAAGTGAGAAAAACCCTTAAAAGTTTTTACAAAAGATATATGCGACTGTAAATAAACAATTTATTACTAGTAGTGTTTTATTTGTATACTGACCATCAAATTTCGATAATGGTTTATTCGTTTCAATAAAGAATTGAAATAATATTTATTTATGGGGAAGAACAACGCTGTGGAAGCAGAACTGCTTATGTTTTTCATCAGAGAAGTCCCGATAAAAATACTGGGCATCAGTGTGTGTTGGATTTTGTTCTTAAATTTCAAGAAATTGGAAGTGTGTGCAATAAAATTATCAAGAGTCTTAGAGTTTTAACTGAAGCTGTACAGGTTGAGACTTTAGGTCATTTTGCCATGAATCCTCAAAATCAGTACCAAAAGTCCCCAAGTTAACAAATATTTCAGCCAGCTTTGTCATTAAAACGTCAAGCCTAAATAACCCTACAAAATACAACTTTTACAACAACTTGCTGAGAACGATTATGACAAATCGTGCGAATCAATGACTCAAAGGGCAAATACAGACCCTAATTTTATTGATAATATTTGGACTTTTGACGAAGCAGGATTTTTTTAAATGGATTTTTCAATAAACAAAATTATAGATACTGGCACACAACCAATCCACAAAATTTTCCAGAAAAGCACAACCAATATCCTCAGAAAATCAATGTATGGTCGGGAATTCTCGGAAATAAAATTGGTGATTTATTTGTGGAAAAAAATTTAACTGGCGAATTATTTGATAAATCCCCTTATAACCGAATCTTCAGAAAACTAAATAGATCAAGATGGAACTTTGTTTCTAGAGGACTGGGCACCTGCACATTATGCCTTGCCTGTACGAAATTGGCTTAATGAGAAATTTCCAGATAAATGGCTTGGAAGAAGGAGCACTATAGAATGACCAGCTCGATCACCTGACCTAACGCCCATTGAGTTTTTTAAGGGCACATCCAAAAACTGTGTTGTACAAAACTCAACCTCGCGATATTCCTGAACTAAGACGTAGAATAGTGGAGTAGTGCGAGCGGATCACACCAGAGACACTTTAAAAAGTGCGGCAGGAGTTCAGTGTCTTACCAATAATGGCGGACATTTTGAACATCTGTTTAAGTACAAGGTAATTCTAACATCAATACTATGTTAAATGTAAATACAATGTAAATAATAATTACCGTATTTGAAAGTTTACAATGGCATTACTCTGTAAAAAATAATCAGATTTTAAAAAATGTGACAAAACATTTCCAAAAGAGAGACCTTTGAAAAGAGGTATCAGATGATACCCCTTTGTATATAAACTTGTACAAGTGATATTCACTCTGCTTAGGGATTAAAACTCAGGGTGACCGATATGTGTAAAATGTGTCCCCCCGTGATTTTGTCTTTTTCTTTTCAAGATATTTTAAAAGTTATTTTGGGTGACTAGTTTTAAAATGATGGATGTATGGATATGACATGATTTTTTCAGCAATTCTTCTTACTTCGCTAAGGCCAACAATGTCCAAATTTATACCTTCAATTGCATGGATTAGTTCAACAAGATTTTCTTCGTTTTTCAGGGTAAGTATGTTGAGGGTTCTGAGTAGATTCTGTGTTTTTAGGTCATTGAGTTCTTCCCTTAAAGGATTCACCTTTTTTTCCATCTTGTCCATAATATTTTTTGTTATCGATTCCTTCAATTCAGTTGTTTGGTTTTGCATCTCAATTTTCAATTTATGGAATATCTTTGAAACTGTCCCTCTATTATAAATATGAAGACGCGAGATGTAAGACCGACATCTAGGATTTTCAAGAGAATCAGTACACAGAGGTTCCGAATCTGGAGCCGTTCCGTGCAATTGTTGTTCTCCCTTAACCCCTAGGACAGAATGTCACGATAAAATTTTCAGGTTACTTTACCTGTCAGAGATATTGAATACTCTCTTCGAGGTGTCATTCCTTTGTACGCGTACAAATATCTCTGACAGGTGAAGTAACCTGAAAATTTTATCGTGACATTCTGTCCTAGGAGTTAAGGGAGAACAGCAATTGCACGGAACGGCTCCAGGTTCGGAACCTCTGTGTACTGATTCTCTTGAAAATCCTAGATGTCGGTCTTACATCTCGCGTCTTCAAATTTAACGAAATGCATCATAAAGAAGTGTTCGAGAGGACATTCAATTGTGGGAAGCGCAACTGATGAAGGTTCCCGACCAGAAACAATATATATTATATTTATATATAATATATATTGTCTTGCGTACAAAGGAATGACACCTCGAAGAGAGTATTATAAATATCTTGAGTGTATGTTGGATCTTAATAGTAGAAATACGATAATTGTTTTTCTCCATTGACAACACTGACCGGAATATCGACTATTAAATATCGTTGTTAACAACACTGATTACAGTGTCAATGGCAAGGTTCTAGTGTTAGTTGTTATATTGATGAAATTTCTAACTTCAAATGTGTGTTGATAATTTACTTCTAATTTATAGTCGATCACCAGCACCCACACAAATCTGATTATTTTACTTATTTTTCACGAAAATTCGTTTCCGTTTTGTGATATAGTTATATATCCAGGAATTGCTCTAATTAATTTTATTAGTTGAATTCGTCAGGAGCTTATAACTAAGCTATTGCAACTTCAAATACCGAAACTCTCACAATTGTCAAACAAAACTGATAATTATGAAAAATTAAGAACTTAATATTACCAAAGCTTCAGGAAAACATTGTTGGACAAAAATTACAGAGGAGTAATCCAAATGTCACGTTTAATAAACATAGATCTTTCTATTCTATTCATTCACAAATAATTTTCTTTTAAATAAAAGAAATGTCTCAAAAGTAACTTATTGGCTGAATGAGCAAATAATAGAGGTAATAAACAAAAATTAAAACTGCTACCATTTTTGTAAAAAAAAATTCTGTGATATGATAAGCCAAATATTGCTTGAGTTTCAAAATGTGTTCGTCTTGCCATATGGTAACAAACACAAACTGGATAGCTAACCATTTGATTCTATTTTAAATCAGTTTTACGAATAAGTGATTTCAATTGCCCATTTTGATGTACCTAGTCTACTAGTAAGTCAAGTGGTAACTTTAAATTTGTCTTTATCTGGAAATTTCTTAAAAGAAATTTAGTGAACGGTAAATGTTTTGTAGGAGCTAATATAAATTGGTTTAAAAATCGAACAATTAAAAGTTTCAAGAAAAGTGTGATTGTCTTCTGACCTTACCAGCCATATAAAGTCGAAAAGATCAATTCGAATACAAAAGTTCGAAGAATTAGAGCAATTAAGTCTATAAATGTAGTCTCATTAGCTCACAGTAACTTCCTGGTAACTTTCGAGTAGTAATCGTGCAGTCTGGTTGTAATCGACAGCATAACATTTGTGCAGAACAACTTCATTAAAGAAAGCAATTGAAGTTGAAATGGTTGTTATCTCTACTAAGTGGGCAATACTCTTCCTTCTTTTTCCTTCTCGGTTAATGAGTGTTTTTCCTCGTGAAGTTGGTGGAAATAAACGAACATTTTTGTTTCATTATTTAGACGGAGTTGCGACATTTTGAGCAACTGGGGCGTTGAAATTTACCAAAATGAATACACAAAAACGAAAGTAGTCCCAACGTTTGATCCTGGAACGCTTGTTCGTATTATGGCTGAATTTCGTTACCAGAATTAACTCCATGAAATGAAGCAATAACAGAATTCGTGCTGTTCTTGTTTCTTTGCTATATTTCTAAGAAATTTGTTTCAAATTTGAGAAACAACAGAATCAGTTTTTTTTCTAAAATTGTATGAGGTATGTACTAAAAATAAAACCACGAAAATAATGTTTTTTGTAATAAGATTTCCACTTACATTTTTTTTTGGGAAATTTTAACTCTCAATCAATAGATGAGAAAACTTTACACAAAACTATTCAATTTCGCCACTCCAGAAGTTTTCACCTACCTCAGCTTCGCACAATGAGTCAAAATATTTTTTTATCGGAATCCTATTATCTCCCCGAAAAATAGAGATTTTCATGTAATTTATTCTATAAGTAGCAGTTTACGTCGTGCAGATTAAGGGCAAGGAGTTCTTTGGGAATAACATCACATAAACTTGAAAATCCATGTATTTCAAAAGGCACACACGCTTCAAGGTCTCGATCAGACCCCGTTTTCAATAGTATTAACATAGATGAACAAGAAATAAAAAAAATAAAGGATTTGTAATGACAAATTTCATAAACCACAATTTGACACTAATGTTTGACAATCAAACTGATCTATAAAGGGAATTTAATGCAAATTTGATATATACAGGGTAGCACTAAAAATTCAAAACTCATGTGAAATAACAAAGCTTCTTTCAAATTGGAAGAATTGGAATGAGTTATCTTTAGAATTTCATGTGGCTTTACTAGGTATGACTTTGTTAGAATTCGCCAAAAATGAGACCAAAGAAATTATGATGTTCCAGAGATGTCATTAAAAACATAAGGGAAAACCTAGGAAAACCTTATAAACAATCCCGATTTAGGGTTGTTCAAAAGGACATTACCATTATTAATTTCATCCTTGATTATAGGTAACCAGGAACGGCTGAATTCTATAGAAGTACTAGCTGGACAATCGCCCTCATTTAATAAAATTAAAGCAGACTCTTTCAGCTTTCGTTTTGTGTGTTTTTCGTTGTGTAATATGATTGAATTTTGAAATTGTAGGTTCCAGGCATGTTCACAAATTTTTGACATTTCGAATTGTAGTTTCTTTATATAATTTTTGTGTTCATTTATTCCAACATTTACAGGTATAGAAGTTTCTCCAATATAAAATTTACATTCGCAAGGAATCTTATAAATGCAATTTTTTGGTTTGTGTGACGTGATGTATTTCCCACTCTTTTCAGTCTTTCTAAAAGACCCTGTATGTATGGTATTCCTGTTGTGGTGATGTTTTCCCTTTGGTCTTTAATGAGATCTCAACATCAAAATTTCTTTGGTCTATTTTTTTGGTCGTACCTAGGAACGCCACATTAAATTCTATAGATAAATCTTTCAAAATTTTCCAATTTGAAGGGAAGCTTTGTTACTTTACATTATCCTGTATATATCAAATTTTCAGTAAATTTCCTTAGTTACATTAGTTTTATTGTCAAACCTTAATGTCAAATTGTGATTTACGAAATTTGCCATTATAATATTTTTATTTTTTTATTTGATCGTTTATTTGTGTTAATACCATTGACAACGTATGTGTTATTCCCAAAGAACTGATGGTATATCTCTAAAGAAGCATAGCTATTGTTACACATTTTTTTTACAAATTGTATGATAAATAATTTATATTAAGGAAACTTTTATCAGAATGCCATCATTCCTTGAATTAGGAGTGGATATGAGGAAATAAAGGGGTGGATATCTGAAAAATGTTAGAAAAATATTGTCAAGAGTTTTCGAGAGTATTGAACACGATTCTGACAAGAATGCAAAATAAAATACTATACAGATAGTTATTATCTTCTACCAACGTAAGATGAAAAATATTGTTATTATTTAATCGGATCAATTTTTTAAAATCTATTTTGATATGTTATGGAGGTTTAGATTCGGGTTAAGCAAGAACTAAAATTTGTTTACTGAGACAGTAAACATACATGATATACTTATTTCTACAAAGGCAAATAAATATTTACTTGAAATTAAAATTAAAGTGGTAAATGTATACTACATTCTCACTTAATATTTCAACAGAAAATAAATAACACTGGCTCTATGATAAGTTTTCGTTACTAATGTAACCTAATTACCATGACAAACAAGGAATATCAGATCTTTAATTATTCAGCCATTATTTTGAAAATAATACATTTAAATAAAAGTAAAATGCTAGAGACACAATAATTCAAAAAATATAAAAGCTAGATTTTACCTAAAAATAATAAAAATAATTAAGTACAACCATTGTGTCCACCCCTGGAAGAGGGGATACTAGCTCCAAATGTTCCCCATTGGACAAGCATGATCTTTGGAATCGTGTTCAACTCCCCGAAAACCAATTACCCTATTTTCGATGATTTTTTACGTTCTCCCCATCTCACTTCGCATTTCTACCCCTAATTTATGGAATAATGGTTTTTGATAAATGTTTCTTTGAGTTGTCTTAATTACCCTACAATATAAAAAAATACATAAGATTATCTCTATTTTTCTTGTAGAAATACTATTTACAAAAGAAAAACAATAATTTTCTGATTATAGTTATTAAATTTATCGAACAGTAAGATTTATTTTACATTCTACATTACGGCAAACTTTTGAATCTTCTTTAAAAATCGTTGTACATATTATAATATTACTTTAATCAGCTTGAGATTTTAAATAGCAGTAGAAGTAGTTTTAAACATCAGTAGATAAATGTAGCTACTATATATTTTTTAGCTTATTAGTTGTTAAAAGTAGTTAGTTATTTAAAAGTTCGCTAAATAAATTTTAGATTCATTATAGGGATTTTTAAAAACCATATTAGTAAGAAGAGACAAATCATTTTTAAAATTATTACTTAGAAAATAGATAAAGTACATATTTTAATACTTTTATATAATTGAGCTGATATACGATGAATGCAAATTGTACCTTATTGGAGCATTTAATTGATTTGTTAAGTTGTTGCTATGTGATAACAAAAACCTATTTTCCAAAAAAGGGGCATTTTGCGTAGATAATGTACAGTTTTTTGAACTAAAAAGAAACGTAGTAGACCACACACATTTGGTCTGTGCTGTTGTACGGAGCTGAAGTCTAGACACTGAAAGCTGCCACAACCAACCGCCTACAAGCATTTGAAATGTGGTTACATAGACATAGAGTACCATGGGTGGTTATGCAAAGAAATGAAACAATCTTAGACAGGGTGAATATTTTGACAACGGTTAAATCCCAAAAGCAGGAATACCTCGGCCATGTTCAGGGAGGAAATCGTTACCGGATCCTTCAAAGTATAATGAAGGGCAAAATAGAGAGCCGCAGGGGTCTAAGACGAAAACATATCTCCTGGTTGGGGCACATATAGCGCCAAAAACCTGTTCAGAGTGGCTAAAAACAGGGATTACCTCGCCATCGTGAATGATCAGGTCAGGGGGACCTGACAGGGAATATTAAGAAGAAGACCACCAGTTTATTTAACAAGCCCCTTCTAAACTCGCATTATTGCAATTTCTTAATTTTAACATATATTTCTATATAGCTTGCCAGTATTTATTCATATACATTTTACAAAAAAATATATATTTTTTAATTTAATAAATACCTGTTTTGACTTGAAATCAATGAAGTCTCAAAAAGGAAAATTCTGATTTAGACTACAATAGGCAAAATCAATTTAAATTCGTTGTGTTCGCTACTAAATATTTTTTATAAATCCACTGACATTTGGCAGTCCACAACGGACAGACAAATAATTTAAAAAAATGCTTTTAATCCACAAATTGAATACAATAACTCAGAAAATTATGATTTGATCACATACACGGTCCTCATAGAACTTATGACATTATATTGAATTTGTATTTGATGCTTTATGGGAACTGCGCCAATTAAAATTTTTCACTCCCTTTAACACTGCAGTTGTTCAATGGTAGTGGAAGAATAAACAATGAAACATTCCTGGATCGTACGTTAAAGGAACGTTTTCCCGATATATATTATGAAAATTATATTAGATCTAAATATGTTTTATTTTGGCAAAATGTTTATGTTATTTGGAACAATGTCTTTATATTAGCTACATATATTTATTATTTTCGTGCATAATTAACAAGTCCATACCAAAAAAAATAATATGACCAAAAATTAGATAAAAATTTAAGACAAAATGAATAATAAAGCTTTACAAGACCTCTCACTTTAGGCAAATCAAATAAATGTATAGTTATAAAATGTATTACAATGTTATAGTTTTTTTTTGAGTAAATTTGATAAAGCGAAGGAATGGCCGAAACAGCACAACATATGATATAAATATGATTATTAGTCAAACACGAAATATGAAGAAAAAAATTGGGCGTTACGTATATTCGCAAAGTCGAAAAAAATATTCCACAAATATGTATGCAAAGCAAGCAATTTGTTTTTACAACACAGTGGTCGAAATAAAACTGTAGTTTCCAAATGTTTTGAATAACAGCTACTACTTATTTGGCAAACTTACAGCTAATAAGCTCATGCTATTTATAACTTATTCTGACAAAATATTTACTTTTCATGAGTTCTACAAGCTGTTAAAATAATTTACTAAACTTTCAAAACGGCCTCTATGAAAAATTATATAAATAAATGTAAGTAATGAAGGAATATTAAGTCTTCTCTAGAATGTTCAAGCATTTTCTTATAAATACTGATGTGATTTGACAACCAATTCTGAATTCCATCCGTGCAGACAGAAATCCTTCTCGGACTCCACCTAAACTCCGAGTTGTCTTCATTTAAAATTCCAAAAAGACGAACCGCATATCGCGTAACTACGAGGTAGAACATTGACACAGTAGACTAACGGCTCCAGAATCTGTCCATTTATCCCAGTTCCAAGATGTTATCGGATAAAATTCAGTTCGTGCAGTGTCACATTCTCCATTGCATCATGGAATTTTAAGTAAGTTTGAACAACCTGAGGTTACGCGCCGCTTTTTAACTAATAGCGTGTAAAGTATTTCCCAGATCATAAAACGAGAAAACCCAGATATGAGGGAGTTGCAATTTAAAATATGCATTGTTTACATTTCACAGAGAATGCACACATCCAGTTTATGAGAATAGAAACTGCTGACCTAATGTTTTGGAGTAAATGAGGTAACAAGATGTAATAATAAGAAGAAACAGTTCATTCATTTTGACAGTTCAAACTTTACGATTTTTTTTAATAATTATAACCCAGTTATCAAAAAAATCGTAAAGTTTGAACTGTCAAAATGGATTAACCTTTGACAGGTTTGTAGGTAAAATTCTTTTTAAATTTATTCTTTTGAAGACTACTCGTGTCAAACTAAATTAAAACTAATGTCTAAACGATAACAGAAAATCAAGAATGCGATCAATGATGTAATCTAAAATTGTTCTTTTTCGAAGCTTATTAAGGAGAAAATAAGAACAATATTTAGTACTAACTTGAGATTTGTGACTGACGTCTTCCGTTTATACAGGCTAAGTTTTTTTTGATGATCAGTATGGGGATCTCAGAAACTAGCGGAGATAGAGCAATGGTTAAATTGGGAAAGATTTGCAGTTTTACTGGCCCAATTTAATGAGACTTTCGGATTTTTGTAAAAAGTCATGGCTTACTAGATATTTTGAAAAAACGAACTTCTGTCGATTTAGTCAAATCCCTCTAGCTCCTTTGTTTTTGATTTTATAAAAAAAGTGTAAATATCAAAATTGAAGAGAATTGTATCCCGAATATGATTGTCATGTCCTCGTTTGCGTGACAGCTCTCGTTTTCGAGATATGACACAAACTTATCTTTTTTTGAAAGGAAACCATAGTTGACTATTACCTAAAAAAATTGGACATTTTTAGAGCTTTTCACTCACTATATCTATTCATAAAAACAACGGAGTTATGGATGCTTTTCTCTCTTATTTTCAATTTTACCGTAGTTACCCATGAAATAAATTGATTTATTAATAACTATTCCATTATTGAACATTTTTTTATTAGGTATATCAGATATAACGAAAAAACTAAATAAGTAGGTTCTTACTAAAAACTTAACAAATTAAAATACATAATAATGGTTACAATTTATGCTGGAAAAGTCCATCATTGTTATTTAGACAAAAATTGCATCCTTTTAAGATTGACATTACCGCTTTCCTCACAGACCGCCTATAAATTTCTTCAATTGCTTGTAATGCCGCCTCCCTTAGGCCACCAACAGTCTTATACTTTCTTTTGAATACTTTGTTTTTTACCGCACCCAATAAATAGAAGTCTATAACTGCCAAATCGGGAGACCGGGGTGGCCATTGGCGTGGGCCATTTCTTGCTATCCAAGAGTTAGATATTATCTAAGTGTTGTGTACTAATAACGAGTTATGAGCAGGTGCTCCATTATGTTGGAACCACTCAATTTCTAAACGAGTTCTCAAATTCAAATTATGCAACATGTCTTGAAAAGTGTATTGCAAGAAATGCAAGTAGCGCTCCCCAGTAAGTGATTCGTCATAGATAAAAGGCCCCAGAATAGTAAACCCTATGATACCACACCAAACATTAAAATCAAATTTTAACTGGGGTCGTCTTTGTTCTACATGGAAAGGGTTTTCTTTAGCCCAGATATGCCCCAATGTATCTATTGAACATAGAACAGTTAGTAAATCTAGTTTCATCTGACCATAACACCTTTAATGGAAACTGTGGATTGTCAAGGCACATGTGTCTAAACCATGTACAAAACAAAATACGTCGATGTTCGTCACCAGCATGCAAAGTTTGAGAAACTGAAAGTTTGTACAGGTGGAACTTGTGCGCTTTCAGTACCTTAACTACAGTTCGTTGAGATGTGTCAGCTTCTGCCGCAATCTCACGAGTTGATGTAGATGAATTTTGATTTACCATTGTGAAAACATTTATTTGTGCTGCTTCGTTAATTTGATTACGTTCCTTTGGTGGTTTAGTAAAATATCCATATCTGCGTAAACTATCGTAAAGCCTCTTAAATGTACATAGAGCAGGTTGACGACGATTAAAATATTTATGAAAGTATTCCCCATTGTCTTCTAAACATTGTTTGTGGCATATTCTTGATTACTTTTATGTTTGTTGGGCAATAACACCACAATCGAAATAAAACGAGGTATATTGAAGGAAAACCAAACGTTTCAAAGTCTATTCTGACTTCGTTGTCAATTCCTTTATATTTATTGATGTAAAAATAGTATTCATCAGCTACACGAAATGAATTTTTATGGCATATGATATAACATTCCACCATATTCAGTTTTTCTTCGTTAGAATATTTCATTTTATCACGAAAACTTGTCAATATCGACTGTCAGTTCAGCACTACTAATGGAATTACTCTCAACTGAGGAAACGTCAAAGAGAAAACAATCTTTTTCATGTCTACCTACGTTAAAAGTGAAAATAAGATAGAAATACATCCATAACTCCGTTATTTTTATGAGTAACTAGATAGAGTATTAAATCGTTGAAAAGCTCTAAAAATGTCCGATTTTTTGAGGTCATAGCTAACTATGGTTTCCATTCAAAAAAAGATAAGTTTGTGTGATATCTCGAAAACGAGAGCTGTCACGCAAACGAGGACATGACAATCATAGTCGGGATAAAATTCTTTTCAATTTTGATATTTACACTTTTTTTATAAAATCAAAAACAAAGGAGCTAGAGGGATTTGATTAATCGAAAGAATTTTGTTTTTTGTCAATATATCTAGTAAGCCATGACTTTTTACAAAAATTCGAGTGTCATTAAATTGGGCCAGTAAAACTGCAAATCTTTCCCAATTTAACAATTGCTCTATCTCCGCTAGTTGTATAAGATGAATTATAAATCTAAATACTACGCATTTTTATTCGTGAAATCTAGAAATCCACATTAATTGGACCAAGCAACAGCACTTGCCCTAGAACAGGAATAAAATTCCGAATGTATATATCCCACATCTAGGTACAGATACCCATTTTTAAATGAGTCTAATATCGAGGAATTTTAATTTACATAAGGCACTAACTTTCATAATACACTCTAGGTGGTCATTCTTCAAATTGGCAAGGCTCTTCCTAAGAGCATTTTGGTTAGAACAGGCCATTACACTCTCGAAATTATTCTTAAATTTTAAAAATGTAGAGTCGTCCCATAAATGTTATCTACTTGGACTTGGACCATTATTTCATGATGTAGCCTGCCTGCAGATCAGGGCCTTTTGACACCACTAGCATACCATTGAGTGATTTCTGTCGCACCTCCCGTCCCTTTGTCGTTTTGTCAAATTTCTTCAGGATTATAAACATAAAGAAGTGAAATTTTATATATTTGAAGTAGGCTACTAATTTGTTTTAAGATTCACAGATCAAATAATTTATGAAATCTATTTTGAGAGTTCCACCTTGTTCATTTCTGAACCAAAACTTATAAGGACTATTCAGAATAAGATTCAGTGATTCCACAAATGGTACTTTGATACAAAGACCAAAAGACCATATTACCGAAACTGCCTAAACATGTAAACTTTGTGGATTTTGCGAAAAAAAAAAATAAAATAAAGTTCGGATATATTTGAATAGTCTAAGGTATGACTTGGACCGATTTCTGGAAGTTTTCAATTTACACTTGAAATATAGTCTCCAGACAAGATTTTCTGTAATCTCATCCCCAGTTACAATTTCAATATTTTATTATGCTTCTCTTAACCAGGAAAACTTGTAGTTATATCGCAGAAAACATAGACTTTAGCACATGTAGCTTACAGCAGATATTAATCAATGATTCTAACAAGAAAAAAAAAGTCTAATATAATCCCATAACATGATCATCTTTACCTCCTGTGATTTTGATATTCAGAACTTAAAAAAAATTACCAATATGGATAACCTAGAATCAGGAAATGTGTGTAACATTTAGAGACTATTCAGCTATTTGTCTTGAGAGTGTAATCAACACATTGCATGAATAACACCATCAACTAATTATAGCTCAATAGCATTTGAATAAAAAAAACGGTCACAACTCCAGCAAAGGACTCTCTACGAATTATAATATATTGGCTAAGTTACATAGTGTTTACTTACATACGAGCTAAGTGACCGTAGACAAGTTGTATGCAAAAACTAAAGAATTGGTGGTAAGGCTATAAAACTTTGTGTTTAAACTTGTACTACACACAAAAGATTTAATAGCTTTTCCTTCACAACTTTATATTGTTTAATAAATTCATCCTTATTAATTTATATTTTATAACTTATAATCATAATGTATTATACATAAATAAAATTTGGTAGCCATGTAGTGACAATAGCAAGTGTAAGGTAGAATGGCATAACAACAAAAATTAATAAAAGATAAATAACTAACAGATTTGGTTTCCGTTATTACCTACTTATGTCAACTTATCTTTTTCTGCAGGAGTAGAAATACGTCAATTGCTGTTGCACAAAACTCATTTGTTACAATTTTGGGAATATGGTATAGTGCGTTCTAATTTCACTGTACACATTTCAAAATAGGTTAGAAAATAATCCATTACAAAAAAGCTCAATCAAATTTCCTCAAAATCAGGATATTAATCATAGAAGACCAACTTAAAAATGGTGGCAGTACTATATATGATATAATGTCCAAAAATAAAAAAACAACTTTTAGCAAATATCTACAGTTTACATTTCCGAAATACATTTCATTTTCTCCAAGGAATTCTTCAACTAAACCTCCAGAAAGGTTTAAATTCCAATCTCAAAACGATAAAATCGGAAATATACTCAGAGAGTAAAACAATATATTTCAAAGGTAAAGGTTGTAAATTCTCCAGATATTGTTCGTTACCCGGAAACTAGAAATAATGAATGTCAGTGAACCGTATAATTGAGAAGGAAGATTACTGTTATTGTCGTTGTTATAATGAATATTTCATGATGCCACAGGGATTTTAACGACTTCAGGTATAAGTTTATTTTAAGAGAAAAGAATCGGATTTCGTTCCACGTAGATTCGTGAAATAACAAAAACTACTTGAACTCGAATATCATTATTGCAGTGTTAAATAAGCGTAACAGAATCCGTTGTCTAATGAAATTTTGGCAATTTTGAAAACGAAATGCTCTGCAAAGCTTTGATGAAGTGAAAATCTAAAAAACAGTTACGTACATAAAATAGCTACAAAAATATAATACCAGTTTACGATCAGTAACTGTTTAGTTAAATACTATGAAAAAATAAAGGCTACTATCTATGTTTAAATAGGCAGACAAAAAGGTTCGGTACCATTTTCTCGTCTGTCCCTCAACCGTTTTACTTTATTTTTGTGTTGCTTAGTAGCTACTGACGACCTTCAGTGCAGAATCGTAAAATTTATTTATAATATTGGTTCAGTCATTAAATAAAATGAAATAAAAAAATTATAATTTATGACCACACTGTCAATGCCAAACAGTGCCGCCAGATTGCTTGGAGAGAAAATCCTAACATGGATTGACTCGGAAAAAAAACTAAATTAAACAAAAAAAAATAACAAATTTTGATCGATTCCGAAAAAGTTATTCCATATTAATACGCTATTCAGATCTCACGAATAAAAATTTATATTAAACGATAATAACTATTTATTTGGTACTTGATTTGTTTGAAACTTTCATTTCTTTCTAAATGTGGTTTGTCAACTAAAAATAGAATTGTGTATTGTGTGGCAATTGATCAATGTGTTTCCTATAACCTTTTATTATTTTAACATTATGCTTTTAGTAATTTCGAAAAGATTGTTGAGGAGGTCTTGAATTATTTTGTCTGTTCATTGGGTTTTCTCTCCTCCAATTTTTTTCCTGTAACAGATAAGTATTTAAAAATTGTATATGTAGAACAAAGTGTAGTAAGGCAATTTCGTAAAATTGCCCGGATTACTGGCTGTCTGTACAGAGATTCTTCCTCACAGTTATTCTGAGAGAAAGAGATGTCAACAAAATGATCAACCAGTATTGCTGTATATAAGTGAAAAAGCTGTGGAACCTTTGGTGTGTCACAAATGTAAAAACACAGTTTTGCACCCAAACACCAAACCTTTATTTTAAACAACTCAACAACTCTAAGTTGTCATCTTCAAGGAGTAAACCCAAATGAGTTTAAAATAAAGGTTTGGTGTTAGGGTGCAAAACTGTGTTTTTACATCTGTATATAAGTAATGTAATGTGTAATACTTATCTGTGTATGGAAATACGAAATTGCCTTACTACACTTTGTTCTACATATACAATTTTTAAATACTTATCTGTTACAGGAAAAATTTGGAGGAGAGAAAGCCAAATGAACAGACAAAATAATTATGCTTTTAGTTTATACCGTTTCTATTTGAAAGGCTAATAATTTCATACAATTTAAATAATCTTACAAAGCCCATGATATGATCTTCGTTTTACGGAATTTGGTTATTTTGATTTCAGTTTTACATACCATAAAATTGTTAGCCGTTAGGTTAATGTACCTTTTCGATTCAATGTGAAAATTATCAATGTATTATTTGAAAATTTTCAATTCTAATACACTTATAAAAATTGTCAACATAAAATGTATTATTTAACATAAATTATCAGCAGGTGCATTGTATTTCTTTATATTTTTCGTAGTTATTTATACTGCATCTTCTTAGTTACCTATGAATTGGTTTCTTGCATTTTCTCCTTAGAAATTAAAATCCTTGTTGTGAAATATCTGAATAACCGTAATGCATTTTGGAAAAATTAAAGTCTAAAAGTATTATTGGTGCGTTCCCGCAATTTGTTTAGTGTATTGTTTTCAATTTGATTGAATTACTTCATTGATTTTTAAACTTCTGCACCTTTTCTAAAACATTCCGTCGCGCTAATGCTAATTGTAAGTGTGTTTTTGCGTGTAAAATATAGACAGTATTGTGATTCGTGTGTCGGATCCCGAGCTATTAGGACGCTTGGGAGTTTTTCGTGTTTGTGCTCCGAACTGTTCGGACATTTTTTGATTCCGTCTGAAGAGACGCCGCTTATTGTTGTTTTTTTTGCGTTACGAGTCGCGAGTTAGTAACTCCGTTTGTAACGACCGCTAAACCGCTTTCATTTTATTTCTTTTGTGTTTACAAAAGCGCATCATTTGTTGTTAAACCCGCATTTTTTGTATGCTCAATCAATGAACACTACGTCGCTATTTTTTGTGTAAAGTGTTGTCCTGATGAAGCTCTAAGAAACTGTTCCTGTTCACGGGGCTAGCC
Source organism: Octodonta nipae (assembly GCA_034190945.1). Taxonomy (NCBI): domain Eukaryota; kingdom Metazoa; phylum Arthropoda; class Insecta; order Coleoptera; family Chrysomelidae; genus Octodonta; species Octodonta nipae. The sequence goes on along the minus strand of CM067218.1, from coordinate 24,232,918 downwards.
TCTGAAGAAAGAAGAACCAAGAAAACACCCTTTGCAGAGCTTCGACGTAAAAGGTCAGTGATTAACTTTTATTTGGTGAATTACTTTACGTGTTTATTGATTGTTCCGCTACAGGTCCTTCGTCAATTATATACATTGCATTTGAACCAGAATATTATTCTCATATCGAGACTACATAAAACCGCAATAATTCATAATTCCAATACATTTTTAACTTGAATATTGATTCTCTATGTAATTCCGTTGGAAATAAAACGGAATTTTTTTGCCGCCTTAAAAACTTACAAGAGCTCGTTTTGCTTGTTTTGGTTATTTGCTAAATTGTTTTGAATTTATTTGACATTTGGTCAGATATTTTCGACTTCAACAGTAAAAAATTGTACATTTTTGGAATAGTATTTTGTTTTCGTTCTATCGTGATAGATTTGTTCAGTGGCGTTACAGTGATTTTAATTTATTGTTAAGATGTCAAAAACCGCTGAAAATTTACGTAAATTTAAAAATCATCGACAATCGGAGTTTAAAAGATTAGAAGATATTTATTTTGCTGCCGAGAAAGCCTTAAGAGGTGACGACGTTGAATTGTTTTTTAGCATGATTGATATGGTTGATTCAATTCATTTAGATTTTTTTAAACAGCACAATTCGATTGTTGGATTAATTTCAGATGCAAACGATGAGTTTGACTTTGAGGATGACATTCGCAATAAATTTGAAAAATTGTTTTATTCAATCAGGTCTATTTTTGCTAAACTGAAATCTGTTCAGAATTCTACGCCACAAAATATAGCTCGGGAACAGGAAAGTGTTGTTTTGCCGCGAATTGATTTGCCTTCATTTAGTGGAGACATATTGGAATTTGGTACTTTTATTGATTTGTTTGATTCATTAATTCACAATAATGAAAAACTCAGTGCTATGCAGAAGTTCAAATATTTGCAGTTAGCTTTAAAAGGGCCTGCTTTTGAGGCTATTAGGAATTTTAAACTAACACAAAACAATTACGTGAGTGCTTATGAAACACTTTTGAAAAAATTCAAGCGAACTCGTTTATCGCGGAGTCTCATTGGTTAGCTTTAGAACAATTCCCCCAACTAACTTCAGATAGCCCTTCAGAGGTTCGGAAGTTATTGGATAACTTCAGTGATAATTTGGAAGCACTGAAGAATTTGGGTTTACCAGTAAATCAGTGGGATTTTTGTATCGTTCAGATGATGTTGAAACGAGTTCCAAAGAATTTAGCCGCTAAATTTGAACTTATGGTACTGTGACCGCTCAAGATGACTTTCCGATCCGTTCGGAAGTTGTTGATTTTTTGTCGAAGCATTTGAACATGTTGAATTATCCCGCAAGGCAAAGCAAAGTGTTGACAAAAAGTTACCATTGAATTCAAAGCAACATTCTTCCCGGTTCACTACATCTTTGTTTGTCACTAAGAATAGAAATTGTTTAGTTTGTAAATCCGATCATGCGATTTACAAATGTTCTGAATTCTTGAACAAATCAGTGTCCGCGCGGTTTAAGTTTGTTACAGATTTTAGACTTTGTTTTAATTGCTTGAGCGATTCTCATCAGTCGAATCGCTGTAAATCTTTATCCACTTGCCGCAACTGCAAACAACGCCATCACACATTGCTTCATTTTGTAAATCGTGGTGATTCAGGCATTCGGTCTGAATCTAGTGCTCCCCCCGCAAACCTGGCTTCCACATCTGGTGGATCCAGTACCATTAATACTGTTGAAGGTCCCGAAACTTCTCTACTGCAGACTTCTTGTCATAGTTCACTTTTGTCATACAATTCAAATGTGTTGTTATCTACCGCTTTAGTTGAGGTATTAGATAAGCACGGTTCTTATCAAACTTTGCGATGTCTGCTAGATTCTGTTAGCATGACATCATTCATTGCGAGCAAGGCTGTGAAACGCCTTGGCTTCCGACCTATGCCCGCTTCGATACAACTCAACGGGCTAGGTTCTATGCAGAGTACCTCTGCTGAGGGCTCTCTTACCCTTTCTCTTCGCTCTATAGTAAAGCGTGAGTGCAATTTTGTTGTTGATACTATTGTTTTACCCCGCATTTGCAATGATATGCCTGTTGCACCCATTAACATGGCTAATATGGCATATCTAACCAATTTGAAACTTGCTGATCCTGGTTTTAATAGCCCAGGCGCTATTGACCTTTTGTTAGGTGCCGATATATTCTCTCAAATTTTGTTGGATGGACGTCTTCTGGGAAAGGAAGGTGTTCCTGATACTATTAACACTGTGTTTGGTTACATCCTTATGGGTAGTTCAGTTAACTCTCACTCTCAGTCGGCCATAAACCCAACTTCGCTTTTTTGTAAAATTGAAGATGTAGTATCATTAGATGATTCACTCCAAAGGTTCTGGACAATTGAAGATGTTCCTACCGCACTGGTTCAGTCCCCTGATGATCTTATCTGCAAAAAAATATTTTCCGAGGGATGCAGGAGATTGGATTCAGGTAGATTCGTTGTGCCTCTTCCTTTTCGAAATACACTTCCTGCTTTTGATGGAATGTATAATCTCGCCGTACAACGTTTCTCCTTTTTAGAAAGACGTCTTCTACAGCAACCAGATCTCTACAAACAATATTGTGATTTTCTCAAAGAGTATTTGGAGCTGGATCATATGGAGTTGGTTCCTGATCCATCTACTGCTTCTGATTGTTACTACATACCGCATCATTGTGTTTTGAAACCTGATAGTAGCACAACCAAACTTCGTGTAGTGTTTAATGCATCCGCTAAGATACCTCATCGGTTATCTTTGAATGATTGTTTATTTATCGGTCCCAAATTGCAGCAAGACATTATCGCTATTTTGTTGAATTTTCGATTTCATCCTGTAGTGTTCACTGCAGACATCAAAATGATGTATAGACAGATTTTGATTGCCCCAGAACATCAAAATTATCAGCGAATCATTTGGCGTTTTTTCCCGCAAGATCCAGTTGCAGTCTATAGGCTCAAGACTGTCACTTATGGAGTTTCATCCGCACCCTTTTTGGCTATCCGCACTTTAAATCAATTGACTGATGAAGAAGACCGCTCTTTGCCATCAGCAGCCGCTATTGTTCGATCGTCCACATACGTAGATGATATCATTGCTGGAAGTTCATCATTTGAAAAGGCTCAAACATTGCAGTTAGAAATTATTGAACTCTTAAGACGAGGAGGATTTGAGCTTCGCAAGTGGTGCAGTAATGATTCACGATTGTTGCTACACCTCCCTGAGGAATATTTGTCGATGAATCCATACTCTTTTGAATCTGATAATCCCTTAAAAGTTTTAGGTTTGCATTGGAATCCATCCTCTGACTCCTTTTTCTTTACTAGTCTACCACATATTGATAACTCTTGTACTAAACGCATACTTCTGCCACTTTGGCCAGAATCTTTGATCCATTAGGAATTATCTCACCTGTAACGTTTTTGGTTAAACACTTGATTCAAAGATTATGGAGTTCGAAATTGTCTTGGGATGAAACCCCGCCTGCTCATATTGTTTCGTTATGGTCAAAATTCATAGGTGATCTTCCCTCCTTACAGAATTTAGTTTTGCCTCGCCTGCTTGCTATAGAAAACTTTTCTAGTTGTGAACTTCACGCATTTGGTGATGCTTCTGAGAAGGGTTATGCCGCTGTTGTTTATTTTGTGTTCGAAACCGCATCTGGATTTCGTCAAAGTTTTTTTGAGTTGTCTAAATCGAAAGTTGCCTTTTTGAAAACTTTGTCTCTTCCCAGATTGGAACTGTGTGCTTCAGTTCTTACCGCTAAGTTAGCTCATTATGTTTATGAGCAATTCAATAGTCGTTTGTTGTTCAAGGTGATTCGTTGCTGGTCAGATTCCACCGTAGTCCTTTCATGGCTTAGTTCTTTCCCGCACCGTTGGAAGACATTTGTCAGTAATCGAGTTGCTTACATTCAGGAAAAATTTCCTTCTTCGCATTGGTTTTACATCCAATCTTGTGAGAACCCCGCTGACTTGGGTTCCCGCGGCACTTTGCCATCAGAGTTGTTAGGCAATACACTTTGGTGGAAAGGCCCACAATTGTTGATTACCGCTTGTTTGCCACATGCTTGCTCAGACTCAAGCATGTCACCGCTAGTTATGACTGAAGCCCGTATAGTGGCGCTTCAAGTCACCGCTTCACCAAATTTATTTGGTACTTTGTTAGAAGAACATTCTTCTATTAATCGCATTACCCGCATTATAGCTCATATTTCTCGCTTTGTTGATAACGCCCGCAATCCAGACCGTAGGGGCTCTGGATCATTTTTGGCTGCTGAGTTATATCAGGCTCAGCTTCGCATTGTTCGCTATGTTCAAGATCAATATTTTTCTAAAGAGATTTCCCTTCTTCGAGAACGAAAACTTTTGCCCAAATCGCTTCGTAAACTTTCGCCGTTTCTTGATGAACAGGGAACTCTTAGAGTTGGTAGTAGATTGGCTAATGTTCCACTGCCGTTTGATACTAAATTTCCCGCACTGCTACCAAGCAAAAGTCGTTTGACTAATCTAATTGTCGAAGATTGTCATGTCACCAATCTTCACGCAGGAATCCAAACCGTTCAATTTCTTTTGCAGCAACGATTATGGATTCTATCTGCAAAGAAAGTAATTCGTAGTGTCATTTCTAAATGTGTTTCTTGTTGGAAGCTTAATCCTTCTGCTTATCCCGCGTTTCACAATTGAAACCCTTTTCTCATGTTGGAGTAGATTTTGCTGGTCCCTTCACTATAACCATGGCTAAAACTAGAGGGTCGAAAACTTTAAAGGCCTATCTGTGCCTGTTTAAGTGCTTTGCAACGAAAGCTGTTCATCTAGAACTCTTATCAGATTTGTCTGCTGATGCATTCTTGGCAGCTTTACGACGATTCATTGCACGTCGTGGTCGATGTAGCCATATATATAGTGATTGTGGTACTAATTTTGTGTGTGCTCACAAGCAGATCTTGAAAGCTTTTAGAGCTACTGCTGCACGAGAAACCATTTCTTGGCATTTCAATCCCCCTTCCGCTCCTCACTTTGGAGGACTATGGGAGAGCGGAATTAAATCCCTTAAAGCTCACTTAAGACGTGTCGTTGGAGATCAAATCTTAACCTACGAAGAACTTTCTACTGTATTTGCACAGGTCGAAGCAGTTTTTAACCCCTTGTAGCAACGATCCCTCGGATCTTACCGCCTTGAGTCCTGGAATGTTTCTTACCATGGAACCTTTAACAGCACCTCCTGAATCTGATTTCTTATCTGTCCCATCTAATCGTCTCAACAGATGGCAGTTACTGAGTCGTTTGCATCAGGCATTCTGGAAACGTTGGTCGCAAGAATATTTACATACTCTTCATCAACGGAGTAAATGGACTGATCCCTCGGAGGTTGTTAAGCCAGGTACTCTTGTTATTTTGAAGCAAGACACTTCACCTCCTTTGAATTGGCCATTAGGGCGCATTATTGACGTACATCCTGGAGGTGATGGTGTTGTACGCGTTGCTACAGTTAGAACTGCAAGTGGTACTTTGAAGCGACCTCTTGTAAAGCTTTGTCCACTGCCCTTAGTTTTGAAATAAGTAATTCAAGGCTGGCGGAATGGTGCGTTCCCGCAATTTGTTTATTGTATTGTTTTCAATTTGATTGAATTACTTCATTGATTTTTAAACTTCTGCACCTTTTCTAAAACATTCCGTCGCGCTAATGCTAATTGTAAGTGTGTTTTTGCGTGTAAAATATTAGACAGTACTGTGATTCGTGTGTCGGATCCCGAGCTATTAGGACGCTTGGGAGTTTTTCGTGTTTGTGCCCCGAACTGTTCGGACATTTTTTGATTCCGTCTGAAGAGACGCCGCATATTGTTGTTTTTTTGCGTTACGAGTCGCGAGTTAGTAACTCCGTTTGTAACGACCGCTAAACCGCTTTCATTTTGTTTCTTTTGTGTTTACAAAAGCGCATCATTTGTTGTTAAACCCGCATTTTTGATGAAGATGAAGCTCTAAGAAACTGTTCCTGTTCACGGGGCTAGCCTCTGAAGAAAGAAGAACCAAGAAAACACCCTTTGCAGAGCTTCGACGTAAAAGGTCAGTGATTAACTTTTATTTGGTGAATTACTTTAGGTGTTTATTGATTGTTCCGCTAAAGGTCCTTCCTCAATTATATACTTGCATTGAACCAGAATTGAACTAAAACCGCAACATCTAATTGCATTTTCTCCTTAGAAATTAAAATTGTTGTTGTGAAATATCTGAATGACCGTAATGCATTTTGAAAAAAAGTCTAAAAGTATTATATTTAATAAGAATTTATTATTTGATATACCATTCATGCAAAATACTGTCTATTAATACAGGGTAAATTACTTTTATCTAAATTGAACATAGTGACAATTTAAATATGTGTATTTTATTAAAAATTTATATATAAATAAGCAAATGCAAAAGACTTCGGTACCATTTCCTTCTGTTTGTGAAGCCATTTTCTTGAGTATTTTAACTGCCAATTGGCGGCCTTTAGTGTTAGTAAAAAAATGCATTAAACAGCCAAAATTTTCCGTTACTAAAAGTTATTGCACCATCTATTCCATAATAGCTGAACTATCGCCATCAAACTTTCCACCACTAGCGACCAAAATTGTTTAATATATTTTCAAATAATTCAAATAAGGTTTTTTACAAATGTCTGATTTTTATTTACGTTTTGAACTCTTCAAGTGTATTTGTATTTTTAATTTATTCAATAATAGTATGATGGCATAGAAATTTGTACATACTTTTTTATTCAGGAACAGAACGTTATTTGATTTTGCTTATTGAATATGCCGTTGCGTTGTACATGTGCATTAAGTGACGTCTATACTGAAATTATTATCCTTTGCGAAATATTTTTTTATTTATTATAATGGTGGTGAATTATTTGGTATAAGTACATCAAAAAAGGTATAATTGTAAGCAAAAAAGAGTTGGAAATGTGCAAATTCATATAAGTATATTATCTTTAGAAAAAAGAGTTGGAAATGTGCAAATTCATATAAGTATATTATATTTAGATTTGTAACAATGATTCTGGTTGAATTTCGACCATTCGGCGATCGCTAGTTCATATACAAAATAATCTAAAACCAATTGCAATCAATAATAATTACAACATAAAAATTCTGGTTTACAATACCAGCAGACAAATCAAACGATATTTCCAATTACTGAAAACTCTAAACTCACCATATCCTTTGATTCCAAAATATCTAGACAAACTAAATATTAATTACCCTTTGAGACGCATAACTTATTAAGCAAGAATAACATACATTAAACCTCTTGTTCTAATTTCGTTGCCGTAGGTAGACCTTTAGGATTTGTGAAATACTACCACTTTATTATGTAAACTATACTGAGAGAGTTAAACGTGAACTTTTGTTATGCTTTTGTTATTTATAATCTATTTCGTAGTGATTTTTGTCGTGTGTAGTAAATGACTGGTTGTTCTGTATATTTTATTGACGTTGAAACTTTTGAAGTCGTTAATTAACCATAGTTTGTTGAGCGAATACATCTGGTTGCCCTATCTAGTTGTGGAAAGTACATTAGAGTTAATCTGTCAATCTCAGCCCCCAAAATATACAGATACATGTACTTTTTATTAAAATAAATACACTCAAATAATTTTCACTTGTATATGTATACTTACTATTGACAATGTTGTTTCACCAGGTTACTGGCTTCTTCAGAATACAAAGTAGAACATTCTACTTTGTACTTTGTATTCTGAAGAAGGCAGTAACCTGGTGAAACAATATTGTCAAAAGTAAATAAATATAAGTGCAAATTACCTAAGTGTGCTCATTTTAATAAAATTTTAATGAATTTTCATCAATTAAAGACGAAAATAATCATGGAATACATTTAAAATACAGGTAGTTAAGATTATGTTTGAAGACTAATTATATGTCGAACCATGTCATTTTCTGTTTCATCCTCTAATAATTCTTTGAAGAATGATACCCCATTGACATCCTGTAACTGACCCAAAACAAATGCAACTTCATGTGTAAATAATGCACTGTCGCATTTTAATGCAGAACCTAATGCTTCCACTGCTTCTTTAGTCTGTAAATTTCTCAAAGCCAACATGGCTCTGTATCTATCTATCAAAAAGACTTTATTGTAATCAAGTAATACTGATTTTGAAAGCTCTACATTGCCATTTATGGATGGAGGTGCTGAATCTACAGAATGATATGGATTTTTCATTGCACGGTCTATTTGGTCTGGGTTTTGCTACCACTTTATTCTTTCTAAGGCAAGTTGACAAGTTTCAGCTACTTCAATAACTGGATCATCCTTATACTTCTCTAACACCTGTACATTTTCTCGGCTTCCAATGGCTCCCAAAGCTTCAGCTGCTTCATGTCTAACCATTGATTCATGATTTTTGTTTTCTAAAATCCTTATTAACACTGGATTCGCCTTTTGATCTTGCATTTGTCCCAAACAATATGCTAATTCATGCTTCAGCAGATCTGAAGGGTCTGAAAAACACTCTTCAATGCATTTGATTCATGAAAGGTTTTGACAGGTCGTTCAAGACCTTTCCAATAGACTTGAGTTTCACTTGCAATAACCATTTTGAAAATGTACAAACTTTTCAACAAAAATAACGTTCATAAACGAGTTCAAAATTCATTCACGTGACAACGATATTTGTCATTGCGAATCCTTTTAATTTTTTAATTTCTTGTTCATTTTGTGTTAATACCATTGAAAACGGGGTCTGATTTAGACCTTGAAACGTTTGGACTTTTGAAATATACAGACTTTCAAGTTTATGTGGTGTTATTCCCAAAGAACTCGCCACGAGTTTTGAATAAAGATGTTCAATGTTATATCGCAATTTGTGAGCATGGCTTTGATAAAATCTTTTCAAGACTCATCAATAAACGCTGTACATCACACGAAAAGTGACATCTGCTTGAAATTGTTCTAGCGTAGAGAAATTAGCGAACTTCCAAGATATTTTCGCAAAGCTAGCACACATATTATCTCAGCTTTGAAGCTGCTGATGATTTATGTAAGATGCATTCTCAACTTAATGCAAGTCACGACTGATGCCGACCTTCCTCATAAACTAATAATTTGGTGCTTAGAATACTGATTAAAAGCTGCTCGGTATGAAAGAAGTGTTCCATGCTCGCCGTCTTGGCAAATGACGCGTCTCCTGTTTAATAAATAAGAGGTGGTGAGAATTCGACGGGTGGAATATGAAGAAATTTCTGAGGTTTATTGCGTCTGATACGCACTTAAAATTGTTAATATTTTATTCCCAAGTTAAACATGTGAATCTCACTAAAACGTTTATATGAATAAATAACGAACATGAAAACACTATTTCCACAATAAACACCAGTCTTCTATACCGAGTATCAAGGGAGTCCGTAAACCACGTCTCATTTCTTAATTTAGTTTTGAAATAATCGAAGACTAGCTATCCCATCCCACTTTGTACGGTCGATACATATCAAAATAAGACAAGTACTGAAGTACCTCCACACCAAATTCTACCAATATTCATCCAATAGTTTTTGCATGATCCATGCTCAGTCTTACAGACAGCATGTGAATACGTAAAATGGCGATTTTTTCTTATTTTCTCTATTTTCCCCTTTTCTCCATTTTTCCCCAAAAAAAAAAAAGAATTATTGTCTCGGGTTAAAAAGTATCATGTGAATAGGTACGAGTACACCAAAATGTTATCAAAATCTGTGCAATAGTTTTTGCATGATGCGTGCGCAAGCTTTTAAATAAGTAAAATTGCGATTTGTTCGCTATTTTCCCTATTTTACCAATGCGGTAAAAAGTAGACGGTACGCTAACATAGATAGAAAAGTACTTCCACACCAAAATTTTCAAAATCCATCCTTCAGTTGTTACATGATGTATGCTAAGCCTGGTAGACAGCACTTAAACAGGAAACTTGTGAGTTTTTCGTTTTTTCGCTATTTACTCTATTTTCCCAACGCAGCAAAAGTATCCTGTATACTAACTCAGATAATAAAATACCTCTACCAAAATTTTATCAAAATTCATGCTGTGGTTGTGTTGTGTGACAGAGCCATATTTTCACGGGACAAGGGAGTAGGTGACCCCCTAATATGTGACGATAAATTCATTTTGAATTCCTACATAGTATTATAATTTTTATAATTTTCTCGCTATTCTATTAATCTTGCTACCATAATGAAAATGCTGAAAATTACACCCGGTCACAGAATCTGTGTTCAGGATGACAGATATCATTTAAAAAGGTTAACTTGCGTACTTTCCATTTTTCTCTATTTTTATGTATGTATGCTTTATAGGTTTCCCAAAAAGTCATTGACCTATGGTCCTTTGCCCATATATTTATTTACTTTCAGCCATATTGACATTACATGTTTTACATATTGCTATTTGAGAATAATACTTTCAACATTGAAAACAAAATGAATATACCAAAAAATTATGCTAACATTTTTAAATTTTGGATACAGTGTACACAAACTGGAAATGGAGATTTTTGATGTTCTGGGCTTGTAACCTTATCAGGAGTGAGGGCCTTTATTTTTCAAAACAGAAACAATTGCATCACGCTTTCAGTGCTAAAAAAGAATGTTAGACAATAAAATTTAAGGGAAATCGGACCTATTGGTCAAAGTTTTTGAATTTTGTCTATTTACCGCTAGAAGGAGTTTTGCTATCGATACTGCAATTATCTAGATGGAATGAAGCTTAGAAAAAAGGAAAACAATATAAAATTATTCATGAAATGGTTCAGTCCTAAAAAAAATTAATAATGAATGTTGACAAGACGTTTTGGATTTTATTCATAGTATTTAAATGGATGTTCACTTCAACTTTAAAAAACTGGCGAAGTAAATTTATCAATTTAAATATTGGATCATATGTGCTTGTTCAAGTAAGAATACATACTTGTTAATAATTTGTATGCTGGCAATTATTTGCTCACAGTAGATATTAAATTAAAAACAAAATATTTACACTCAAATTGTAAATTATTTGTCCAATAAGAGTGAAGAGAGTAGCTGTATGGATTTATTTTAATTTCTCAGTTCTTTTTAATAGGTGTTATAAGAACGACCTATGCAGGGCTCACACACTTATTTGAAATGAAAAGAGAAAGAAATGCAAAATATATAATCAAAATAAGTTTAGTTGGTGGGCTGTACAGACAAATGTTAACCGCATCTGCCTACTCTGTTTCCAAAATCCACTGGATTCTAAAAGATTTTGTATGTTAGACGCGATAATTTGAAGAAGAATACACAGATATAGCTGAGCTATCAAGAAGCGATAACTGTACCACCTATTTATGCGTTCACTATCTGAATAGGTTTCACATTTCTAGCTCCTCTACACACTTGTATAACGAGAATCTCGATGAAAGCTAAATCTAAATTCACTGTAATCATCTGCACTCCAATTCTAATACTCTTCACGCCAATCCAATCTTGTAGCTCAATTGCCTATAGGACTTCTGATTATTCGTCGAATGAAGAGATTGGTTTCGTGAAAAGGTTTTTCACAATATGTCAGCCAATGGTTACGTTATACGCCCTTTGTAAAGTGCTGTAATTGTACGTTCCCTTCTAGCAGTTAAACTTAAAAATCTATCTTCCCTAGAGTTGTAGAGAGTTCACGTCATGCTTGACCAGTTTTTCTAAAACACCCCATATTCCACTTATGCAACTTTGGGAAATACCTATTCGCTGACTTGCTTCATCTTGCGGTACGCTTGAAGCAGGCATACCAATTGATTCACTTCGCCTAAAGTTAAATCGACTTTATTTGGAGCATATTTAATAGTACAATTTTAGTGTACAATGGTAGAGAAAAAGCCATGTTGGCGAAGTTTAGCTAAGCTGTCGTTCCATGGTAAAACCCACGAATGTTAAACACCGTGGCAGAGTTTCAATTTTTTCATCGCAACTTTCAAATGTCTGTTTTATATATTTTTTCAATTAAACTATTCCCTATGAACAATTGAACTAGACTTGATCTTTAGCCATACACATCATCGAACTCTTCCGTAAAATTTTAAGCACAACGTCGGCATAACATATATCATTTGGAAGTGGAAAATCTCACATTCATTCAGTCATTTCCATCTTCGCTTCACTCAGTCAGAAAAAATGATTCAAATGAAACAAGAGTAGATTACGTAACGATACGATTCGAGTGAAGTATGCCGATGCTCGTCTGTCACTCTTGATAAACAATTATGAACCTTCAGTGCAACTTACAACAGGTATTTGAGCCTAACTATTAAATTTCATGTTATATTGTATATTTCTTTCTTCCGCTGTTTCATTGTAATATGGTTAGGTAGATTCATTAATATAATAAATAACGACACTTAAATTTTGTTATTTGTAGATTATAATATGAAGGAAGAATACATTTTATCTTCGAAAAGTGTATATCGCATATATATATTACATATGTAGCTATATTCAACCAATTTTTCATGGTGTAGCCTCCCTGAAGAATTGAAAGATTGCAGAGGAATGTGGAAATAAAGAACTTAAGGTCTTGAGAAGGAAAGAAAAATAAGAATTTAAGATTTGTGAGAAAGGCTGTAGGACTGTCTTGAAGAGAATTGGAGATCGATGGACAAATGGGTTTTTCACTACGTGAAATGAAGAAGAATATGTGTAGGACTGACGAATTGAAGAACTGGCTCGAAGAACTGAGAGGAAGAACATAATTTTGTCAGTTCTTTTATCGGGAAATCAAGGCTAGAGGTTTAGGAATTGGCATTTTTGAATAATAAAACGCGTGAAGAAATGTATTAATGAAGACGAAACCTGAAGAGCTGATCGGAAGACACTTAAGTTCTTGAGGCAACAGATGAAGAGCATAAGGTCTTCTTTTAGGAAGAATTGTCGGAAAGAAGTGAGAAGATGAGGCATATATTACCACATTGCTGGTAAGGGGAATATGTCGATTTGCCTGATTTTTACCATTTATTGTCAGAGACGTATGTACCCCGGAAAAGTGTCACAATTTCTTTGTCAGTTGAAAAAATCTTGACTTGATCCGATTTGGGAAGATGTTCCATATGGAACAAACATATCATAGATCAACATCGGCATACTGATCCAGATTGTAATGTTACAATCTCGGTAGTGATAGGGTTTTCTACGGGTAAATTTAAATACTATATTCATTTCAAGTACTCACTTCCAATGTGAGTTATAAAGTATACCAAGACAAAATATGATATCCAATAGATTAGCTCAAACCGAAATCAATACACGGAAGAAATGCTAATAGAAGTTATAAAAAATGATTTCAAATTCAAAAGAATTTTCAGCAAACCAGTGTATAAAAAAATAGTGAGCCACTAAACCACAATAATTTCTCGATCTCCACTGTAATTTTAACAGACTCAGTATATCCAAACAGAATTATTCGTTTCAGTTATGAAATATGTTAGCAAATTTGAATATCAATGACAACATTTATTACCGAAAAGGTGAACTCCGCAAGGCTGGAACCGAATAAAAAAACAATTTATGAAAATAAAGTGCTTGCTTTTTGTTGTTCTCTCGTCGTTCGCTCGATCCCAGCCTGGCAGCGTAAACAACATTACGTTCCCGATATTGTTTACATTTTGTTTTCTTTGGGAACGATATCAAAGGTTAATTGTTTGTAATGCCGTCAATTTGAATTAAGCTAGGGCACTTCATTACAGTTTTGCAAAAATTTGCCAACGGTAGCCGGCATTAGGGTTCATTTGATGATATTTGTTGTTCAACTGGAAAAAATAATAATGTCAATTATATATGTATATACAGGGTGAGTGTTTTTTATTATCAGTATGGGTATCTCGGAAAGTAGCGGAGATAGAGCAATGGTTAAATTGGGAAAGATTTGCAGTTTTACTGGCCCAATTTAATGACACTTTCGGATTTTTGGAAAAAGTCATGGCTTTCTTGATATTTTGAAAAAACGAAATTCTGTCGATTTAGTCAAATCGCTCCAGCTCCTTTGTTTTTGATTTTATAGATTTTATAAAAAAAGTGTAAATATCAAAATTGAAGGGAATTGTATCCCGAATATGATTGTCATGTCCTCGTTTGCGTGACAGCTCTCGTTTTCGAGATATGACGCAATCCTATATTTTTTTGAATAGAAACCATAGTTGGCTATGACCTCAAAAATTCGGACATTTTTAGAGCTCTTCAACGATATAATACTCGATATAGTTATTCATAAAAATAGTGGAGTTATGGATGCTTTTCTCTCTTATTTTCACTTTTAACGTAGTTAGAAATGAAATAGATTGATTTATTAATAACTATTCAAAAAAACATTGAACGATTTTTTTATTAGGTATATCAGATATAACGAAAAAATAAATAAGTAGGTACTTACTAAAAACTTAAGAAATTAAAGTACACGAAATGTCCACCATTGTTATTTAGACAAAAATTGCACCTTTTTGAGATTGACATTACCACTTTCTTCACAGACCGCTTATCAATTTCTTCAATTGCTTGTAATACCGCCTCCCTTAGGTGACCAACTGTCGCATAGTTTCTTTTGTATACTTCCAAGCCGGAAGACCGGGGTGGTCATTCGCGTGGGCCGTTTCTTCCTATCCAGAATTTGGATAGATAATATCTAAGTGTTTCTTACTAATAACGAGTTATGAGCAAGGGCTCCATCATGTTGGAACCACTCAATTTCTAAACGAGTTCTCAAATTCAAATTATGCAACATGCCTTGAAAAGTGTATTGCAAAAAATACAAGTAGCGCTCCCCAGTAAGTGATTCGTCATAGATAAAAGGCCCCAGAATAGTAGACCCTATGATACCACACTAAACATTAAAATCAAATTTTATCTGGGGTCGTCTTTGTTCTACATGGAAAGGGTTTTCTTTAGCCCAGATATGCTCATTGTGTCTATTGAACATACCGCACATGTCTCTAAACCATGTACAAAACAAAATACGTCGATGTTCGTCACCAGCATGCAAAGTTTGAGAAACTGAAAGTTTGTACTGGTGGAACTTGTGCGCTTTCAGTAACATAACTATAGTTCGATGAGATATGCCAGCTTCTGCCGCAATCTCACGAGTTGATGTAGCTCGATTTTGATTTAACATTGGCAAAACATTTATTTATTTAGCTGCTTCGTTAATTTGATTACGTTCCTTTGGTGGTTTAGTAAAAGATCCATATCTGCGTAAACTATCGTAAAGCGTCTTAAAAGTACATAGAGCAGGTTGACGACGATTAAAATATCTATGAAAGTATTCCTCAGCTGCACGAACTGAATTTTTATGGCATATGATATAACACTCCACCATATTAAGTTTTTCTTCGTTAGAATATTCCATTTTATCACGAAAACTTGTCAATATTGACTGTCAGTTCAGCGCTACTAATGGAATTACTCTCAAGAAGAAACGTTAAAGTGAAAATAATCTTTTTCATGGCTACCTACGTTAAAAGTGAAAATAAGAGAGAAAAGCACCCATAACTCCGTTATTTTTTTGAATAACTACATCGAGTATTATATCGTTAAAAAGCTCTAAAAATGTCCGAGGTTTTTAGGTCATAGCCAACTCGAAAACGACAGCTGTCACGCAAACGAGGACATGCCAATCATATTCCGGATACAATTCACTTCAATTTTGATATGTACACTTTTTTTATAAAATCAAAAACAAAGGAGCTAGAGCGATTTGACTAAATCGACAGAATTTTGTTTTTTCAAAATATCAAGGAAGCCATGACTTTTTACAAAAATCTGAAAGTGTCATTAAATTGGGCCAGTAAAACTGCAAATCTTTCCCAATTTAACCATTGCTCTATCTCCGCTAGTTTCCGAGATCCCCAAACTGATCATAAAAAAAAAACTCACCCTCTATATATAGTCTTCAACATAATGAAATGCGGATATTTTGGCCGGTGATAGGACTGATAATTTTAGATAAAAAAGTCTTGTATTAACATTTGTCTAAAAGTTTATGGTTTTTAGGAAATAGCCTTTCAAACTTGTCAACTAAAGTAAGCACTTACGTGCCTATTTAATAATTTATTTTCAAAAGGACAACACATGTATTATCTGAAAAGAGCAATAAAAAATTCTTTTACCATTCCTAGCACTTTTAAGCCATATTTATTTATACATTTCCAACAAATTTAATATAACAGAATTCATGGCAATGTTGGTTAAACTACTTTCGTTCGAATCGCAGTAAGAGAATAAATCTTGTCATAGATTTTGTATTGCAAACACTTAATGATACCTGTTGTGGTGGCGCTTAGCGAAGAAAATTAGATTCATTTGAATATTAAATCAAACAATATTGTGTTCTTGTTCTTAGTTGTGAATTGATATTATGTTTATGTGATTTTATGTCTTGGAATTATTTACAAATCAGGAATACCAAGATATAATTTTAAGTTCCCCTAATATATTACATTTCTCGAGTAAACAAGGATATTCGGCTTTTTGGTTCCTGCAATATGGTTGTTCTATACAATACTGTTTTAGCATTTTCGTAGCGAACACATACAAGGTTATCAGATGTATCAGTTTCAAAAATTTCACAATTGAATAGGTCTTTAATTATATAAATTCATAATTGTTAAGGCTTTTCTTTGTATATTAACCAGTACTATCTTGTGTCAAAATTTCTGCACTGCATTATGTTACACGCTGTATATATTGGCACTAATTGGTTGTTACTTGATGTAAACTCATGATGAGAAACACAAAAACGAAAATACACTTGGAGATTTACACTTTATTTTGACAGAACGACAAGTAAGTTAAATTGATACAAGTTCCATAACTCAAATATGTTAACAACTGCGCTAATGAAAATGAAAATTGCACAATACACGAAGTATAACTTTGGTTGCAACCCATAAATAATAGAGAATTAAATTTTTAATATAAAAGTAAAGCAATATAAATTAATGAATAACTTTTTAGATATAAATAACATAAATATTAGATATGAACATTATATGTCTTTGTACACCGGTGTCGTGATCTCACTGAATTTGAATAATGAGTCCTAATGGATTTTTTGCCGTTGTGGAACAAATGCTGTTATTGAGGGAACACAAGCCTTGCTTCGATGGATTTCAATAGATCCTTGAGAGCTGTAAATGAACAAATGTGAGACCGAAGTGCGGGTGACATTTTGGTCAAAATATTTAGTTAGTTAAGAAGAAGTCCGGGAGCAGTTTAGAATTAATTTTAGGAGACGGTACCATAAATTTGATTTGACCTGAAGTAATTAGTTCTAGAAGACAGAAAAAGCTGAAATAGAAGTGTTTATTTCCCAGCGAAAGATTACTCCATAAATAGGTGAGTAATATAAATAGAAACTACTTTCAGAGTATATAACAATTTGAATTTTAATGTATGAGAATAAAAATGTTATTAGCATTTACAGTTATAAATTAGGGGCTCCACAACATAAATATGGGTAATAAATATGATTTTTTGAAAAAAAAATATTTGCATAAAAAATTTCTAATATTCAAATTCCAATAAATTGAAATTTACTGAAATTTTCAATAGTACCAACATCCATAAGTTTAGTTTTAGGATAAAAGCAAAATAAATTCATAAAACTAAAATTTCAGAATATGCAGTTTAAATCAAAAAACAAGTTAACTGAAAAATAAAATAAAATATTAGAAGCTGGTCAAGGAACAGAAACATAGTAGTAAATTATTTTTTTCAATAAAATTTCAACATCAAAAACATTTTAAATACGATGAATTTCAGTTTAAATAAATAAATTAAAACAAAACTAATATAATATTTATCGTTGAGGTGCAGGTGAAAAATGAAAACAGTAATTTAAAATAATTGGAAAAAATCATTTCATATGAGTAAATCGGTCATCAGCTTATTTTAAAGCTGAGAGGATTTACTTTCCAATCCACGTCACCTGTGGAAAATTCAACATAGCGTCTACAATATGGGGTCAAAAATGGCGAAGGAAATCGAGTTTTCTAAGAGATCTGGTCGGTTGTGGTTCAAAAATACAACCTGGTGAATAAATTTTCGTAAATCAATTGGTTTGGAAAAATTTGGTATGAGTGGTTTTTTCACACGGATTCATTTGTTTATAACAAACTGTTTTGTCGTAGTCTGGACTAGCCGCCTGAATCTGACCTGGGATTCGTGAAAAGAGATCCAAAAAACCGCCGTACAAACCTATTGTTACAAGCGTCATTAATTTCTGTTTTTTTTTTGATGATCAGAATATGCACAAAAAACATCCATGTTGCCGATTTATTTTAGAGAACTTAAGTTAATTTGATTTCGAGTTTTTTGTGAAAGAAAAATCGAAAATTCTGGGTGCTTTAACAACTATCGATGGGACCACATATTAAAGCCGCATCGACTTTTTCGTTACCCCGTATATATATTATCTATATAATAATGGCATTTTCCGTGGTTATCCAAAGAGGAGATGGCGTCAACCTCAGCCCGATATCTTGCATTTTAGCAAAACCGCAAATATAACGTGACAATTCTGAACAGCCCACTTGAATAGGTGCAAATAAACAGGTAAACATGGTTACACTAACCAGATACTAACGCGATAAATGTTTTTGAGTAGCGCTGTGATGTATTTTGAATGAACATATTTGTACAGCAGTTTAATAGCGAGTAATTGTTGCAGGCATTTAAAATTGCGACTAGTTATGTGGTATGAATTGATTTAGGGATCAATTAAATCTCAACTGGAAACACGAACTTTTACTAAATTGGAATAATGTTCATGAATTATGGGGTAATTATAAATTATAAATCTTTTGTTCATTATGGGGTTAAATCGGGTCGTTGCCACTAAATTTTACATATATTTTGTTATGTTTGTCAAATTTATAAAGGTACAACCAATAATTCGGACAATTTTTAGAAACTGTCCCTACTATACTTCCCATTACAATTTCCAAATATTTATCTGTTAGAAAGTAGAAAACAGCAACAATTGTTTTTAATTAACTGTTTACCTTCGCGTTATATAAAGGATGTTGTGTATACGTTCGAAATATCAGCGGCACGATTATGGCTTCTACATTTTGGCACACAAGAGGATATTTGACCACCTACTGAATCACCCTAATATTCATCAGATCAGGGCCCATCTGACTTCTACCTGTTCATAGATCTTAGAAAGATGCTACAGGGACACATCCAATTTTCTTTGGAAGATTGTGCAAAGTAGAATTTTGCAAATAATTTATCTGTGATGGTTAGTCCCGTGAAGTAATGACCATTGTGTCCGAATCCAAACAAGCATACGATTTGTAGAAAAGGATTCTTGAAAATTTCGTATTTACTAACTTAAATTATTTTAATACGTTTTAAGAAGGGCCAGATATTTACGGATTATTGTATGTACATATCAAATTCTCCTCTTTCTTCATACTATTGCTAATAATAAGTAGATTTTTTTATCCCCGACTTAACCATACAATGTATGGCAGCACACTCCCTCTAAGGCACACATAGCGTGCCTTTAGGGGAAAAAATTCACTAAACCCCAGAAATACTAGATATCAAAAGGGTTTAGCTCTGTGGGAGCCCTTGCCAGGTTTTCAGGCCCGTGGTTAGAGTTGTGGCAGCAGTTTCCCATAAACTTCCTGACCGTCCGGGCTGTTCCTAACAGGACGGCTTTTTGCATTTGTTGGTAAAGATGTTCGTCCAGACCGAGGTATTTTAAATTGTTTAATAGATGTTTTGGGACTAGTCCTGTCGTTGACATAACAATTGGTACAGTTCGTGTGTTGTTTATGTCCCATTGAGTCTTTATTTGAAATTCCAAATCCCTATATTTGGTAATTTTCTCAGCCTGCTTGATATTTATATTATCTATTATCTGGTCTATTGTGGGCAACAGTTCGATCAGTCAGTATCGTGCGGTCCCAGTACAGCTTGTAGTTGTTGTTTTCTAAAACAGATTCTGGTTTGTATTTAGAGTATGGTAATCTTACTGACTGTGATAGTTAAAGTTCCTAGTTCCTGGTGCAGTATTTTAGCCACAGCATCGTGTCGTTCTTTGTATTCAGTTGCAGCGAACGCTTGACAACCTCCTGTGATATGCTGGATAGACTCAGATGTTTGGCAACCGTACCTGCATCTGTCGTTGTTAATAGAAGGGTCTTTAACGATGTAGTTGAGATAGTTCTTAGTTGGGATTACTTGATCTTGGATTGCCAATATAAAGCCTTACGTGTCAGGAAACATATGACCAGGGATCAACTAGTAGTTCGACGCTGTACTTGGTTCACGTCATTTATATGTCTTCCATGAAGGGGCTTCTCTTTCCATTTCGGCAGTTTCTGATCAGTGGTCTGGTGGTGTAATTGGACGTGTTGTTGTGTCAGTCGCAGTGGTGTTGAGTCATCAACCTGGCACATGACTCTGTGCAGATTATAAAATTCTGCGAGTTTCCGGAAATGACTACGTAAAATAGAAATTTGTTGATGTAATAGTTTGCTTAGATCTGCCAATCCTCTTCCTCCTTTATATCTTGGCAAAGTTGTGCGTTCAACAGAGATCTTTGGACGGTGATCTTGAGCTTTTGCTAGTAAAACTCGAAATTTTCTTTTTAATTTTTCAATGTCAGTCTTGCACCAATTAACTATACCGAAAGAGTAACTGAACATGCATAGGTGTTAATAGCCTGAAACAGATTTTTACTGTTTAGTTTGGTTTTCAACAGTCGTTTGATTTTGCCGCTTTTAATATTGGAGATAACTTAAAAAATTGTACTATTTTCACAGTCACCCTGTATTTCATGCATGATGAATTCACGTTATCCATTTCTGGGTAATATGGAAAGTTTGATTATAAAATCACAGATCATGTTCAAGTGTTTTGAGACTGGCCATCGATTTTGTTTTGCAACGACCAAACAGCTCCAATCGGTAACTAGTTTTCCAGAGAATACCTACCTCGTTATCTAAATATCGAGTGCCCACAATAGATACTGTCTTCTTGTCGAATTCCTTGGATAACGCTCTTCTTTGTGAAGCCCGATAACATTCAGCAATCTTGATTTCCTTAAACATCAAAGACTACCTTCCATTCAGTTGTAACGAGCTTAATTATTATTGGTTAAAGTTAGTTACCGATAATATAATTATTCCGAGTAATTGAAGCTTTACTACAGATATCGTATTAGATAAGTGTCCCGGCAGAGATTCAGAAGCCATCTCACAAAATCGGTTAGACATTCAGTCACAGAATAATCAAAGTTTCAAAATTTCAAGAATAATTAACAAGGATTTCGTGGTAATTCGGTTTCCGTATGGACGAAAATTTGACTAAAGTGGATTTTATTAGGAAATACAGACTCCTATTTTGATTACTTATGTAGGTTTTACCTCTTCCCCTCTTCAAAATGATTTCTCAAAACTACATTAGATAATTTGTATTCAGGGAATTTATGAAAATCGCCTGAAACAATAGCTTGCCTGTTTACAGACAAAACTCTCTGAGAGAAGAGAAGTCTATCGAATTGTGAACTAGTTTTCCTGTGTAATATATGTATGAATGTATATTTCAGTATATTTATCAGTTAAATGGATAGTATCGTTCCGATACCTTGTCAGCAGTGATTGCAGAACAATGTTTTTCCAAAGCAATTTGAAAGTAATGTTGACTTGACATGATAGATCCCTGTAGAGTTTGTCCCAATTTTCTCAATGTTTAACAACATGCAAATACCTTATTTATTTAATTTATTTTTACTGTTCTTCTTTACGTAAAAACTTGATTTGATAACGTTAATACCGATGTCATTTACTACACGTTCTATTGCCCTGGCTTGAAGAGACCTTAATGTTTCACTAGTATATGTTCCCTCATACACAAGGTACACTATACACACAATTTTTGAGTAGCGTTTTTCGGTTTTGTTTTTGTTAAATTATATCTTGTTGGTTTTAACAAACTGTTATTGCTCTGTATTTATCTCAGATAAACCGGAAACTAGGGTATTGTGTTTGTATATTGATTTTGTTGTAAAATGTCCTTTAAAAAATTTAACTAACTGCTCTTGGTCTAGCATATGTAGAATTAATGACGCATTTTTTATGTTCTGAATAGAAATTTAAATGCTACTGGTGTGTGTTAGTTTTCTGTAGGTACTCACTCAATAGAGCATTCACGTGATTTCAGATGAAACGAACAACAACATCTTTACTCGCCTTCTTTCGCTGTTTTAAGTGGTTTTCAGTGTTAATTAAATTCTGATTTTTGCTTCATGTGGTTAGTGCGAAGTTATATATGAACAAATTGACTCTAAAATTGTGAATCTCGACTTTGGTTCATGGCAATTTAAGGTAATTTGATATCACTATTATTTAAACTGTTTATCCTGTTCAATTTTTTTTGCTGTGATAAGAAATAGAAGTGGATATTTGTACGTTGTCCCGGTAATTATTTAAAAGATGAACGACTCACAGTGTATAGAATGTGAAGGGGACCTTAATGACAATAAATTTTGCACTTGTGATGGCTGTCATCGTCGTGTTCATTACAACTGCACAGGATTAGCACCTCCAGAGTTGAAGTGTTCCAGTCGAAGGGCAAAAGAAAGTTGAATTTTTTTTGCAGTACGTGCGAGAATGATTTCTACCAATTTTTGAAAAAAGATTGAATACTCTCGAAGATAAAGTAAAGGACTTGGTTTCATTATTATCTAAATCTAGCAGCTCGGAGTATGAATCCAAGAGCGATGCAGCTGATCCATTTAGTAATATCAATGTAATTGTATCAGAATATGAGGAGCGGAAACTGCGATAAAATAACCCAATGGTTTACAATGTATCTGAATCGGGTAAACAATTCCCAGATCAGATGATTAAGGATGATGTAGAGTCGGTGAAGGTTATATTGAGACCAATAAGTGATGTTTCTAGCCAAATAACCAAGGTTTCGCGTGTTGGAAAGATTGGTGAGAAACCACGCCCCATAAAAGTCATCTTTTCTGATAAGTCATGCATCAAAATAGGATCTGACATCACTCCAGCTCAACGCAAATATCTCAACGACCTTCAAACAGAACTTCGCAAGAGAACCGAAAATGGTGAGAGAATCACTATTAGATATATCAATAATGTTCCTAAAATTGTTCCCTTAAAAAAACTAGATAGCACGGTTAACCTCGCAGTGCCGATCCTTCACATAAGATGCTACTTTATTATCACAATGCCGGAGGCTTAAGAACAAAATTAGACGATCTACGTCGAAACGTCTCAACCAGCATTTATGATGCTTTTTGTTTCACCGAATCTTGGCTTACACCACAGCACTTTGATTCAGAACTTGGATTAGAAAATTTCAATGTTATTCGACAAGATAGACAAGAGTTACCTGGGAATTCTTTGAGTCGTGGAGGTGGAGTTCTTATAGCCGTGCGGAAAAATATCAACTCATCATTAGTGCAGTGCGAACTAACTTCTTGTAATCAAATTTTTGTTTTGCTGAAAGAGCGTAGAATGTTGATTATATTGGGTGAATGTTACATCCCTCCGCGCTCAGACTACAGCCTTTATGAGGACCAGTGTAGATATGTGGAGTTTATTTTGTCTTGTTACCCTGATGCTAAGTTAGTTTTATGTGGAGATTATAACCTTCCCGATGTTACTTGGAATAACGATAATTATGAAGTAACTATAGATAATGGAAATAACTATCCGGCTACTTTATTGGCAAACTGCTTTGGATTTCATAGATTTTTTCAAAAGAATTATGTGTTAAATGCAAGAGGTAGGACTCTAGATTTAGTGTTTACTAATGATTTTAGTTTATGCACATACAAGTCGGACGATTATATACTTCCATTCTCCATTAACCATACATCTATTGATATTTTACTGTCTTGTAATTGTGTTAGCAATAGTTTAATTTATGAAGATTTTATTACGACTTTAAACTGTATGACGTCACACAGACCACATTAATGATGTCATGAAAAAGGTATTTATGTCATTTAGCTGTACGTCCATCTGGATTATGATTTCTTTTGTGTAAGCAAAAAATGGTGCAAATGGCGTTCTTTTTAGTTAATTACGAAGTTCACCCTTATTTTTGACCAGTTTACCCCTCTCCGCCAGCTTGATGGTAACGCTCTAGGCAGACGCCTCTCGAAAATTTGCTTAAATATATTACAATCTTGTATGCAACCAATTTTGGAACGTTTACTTGATGATGAGCATGACCAAAAAAAATTACCATTTTCACATCCTTTAACAATCCTCGGTTATCACTCCCACTGGCGCCTGCCCAGAAATGTGATGTAGTTCAGGAATTGAACTTAATACGATGCATTCTGTCCATTTTCAGGATGAATAGCACAATCCCGCTCTATCTCTCTTACTATATTGAAAAACACATTCAAACATATTGCACAGGAAAACTAGTTGACAATTCCATAGAGTTGCTTGCTTCCATTTAATCCGGTGGAAAGTTTTTTTATACGAAGGCAACTAGTGTTAGAGTCATGAGGACTGAAAAACAACATCAAAAATCAAAATTTATATTAACTTTATCATTCTTTTAGAAATTACTTATATAATAACTGACTTGATATTACGAACTTATTTATCCTAATATTCTGTACCAATTTGCCCTCGTTTTCCACAGGAAATGCATCCATATAAGCCCAAAACTCATTAAAATTCCTATAGATAATTACTAAAGCAACACAAATTGTCTTTTGTTTCCTTCCGAAACTCTAAACTTTAGGGCTACGAACTCCTTTTGCTTTATAATAAGTTATCCTTGGCAAGGCAAGGTCTTTTGAAGTTCCCTCTCTTTCTGCATCGATTTCATAACAAAACCCATCCTTGTAAAGACTTGTCTAGTGCGAACCACCGATGTTTTTTTCTCGTACAACAAAAACAGTGTAGACAGAATGAAAAATGGAAACTTAGTGATCTACGTTAACCTTTGTCTGTCAGGAACGTGCTATTGATTGACGATGAGAAGACTTAAGCCGAGTAGATTCCGCATTTTTCGGATTTGTTAGGGAACTCAATGGGTTCATTTTAGACCGTGGAAAATTAACTTTTCCGTATATAACCAGGAAGCTTGACGAGGAAGGAAAAAACCGCTAAGAATCTATTCTCTATTCTATAACAAAGAAAATCAATTTAGTCCCATAATGGTGACAGGAGTTTAAGATTGTGATGAGAGCAATTTCTGAGTTTTTAATAAATAACTTCAAGGATAAGATAACTTCTTAACATAACACGGGTATATTGCATCTTATGAATCAGACTGTTAAAATTTTGAAGCATTTACTAACACAACATACTTTATAATGTTTGCAGTAAAGCAGTTGAGCATTTTTGTAGCGAAAGCTTCTTAACGGAGCTGCATACTAAAACATGCGAATATTCAAAAATTGCATTTGTTTCGACACTTTGTTCCGACCACACTTAGTTTTCTGTATAAGAACCAATGGGACCAATTTATATATTAAGAGTCTCTTCGTTAATAGAAAATCCATAAATTATATTATATAAACAAATATAACATCCAGTTTATATACAATAATTATATAAAAATGAGCAAGGTTACTTGCCATTAAATTAATACATTTCTTAATACGAGGGCTGCCTTTTATATTTCGAGATTAGAGAACAAAAACAAATATTAATCATCGATATTATTGTTTTTCAAAATATTCCCCATGAAGATCTATACACTTTTGCATGCGTTTGAACCAATTGTCGAAGCACTTTTTTCACTCTGATTGAGGTATCTCCAAAACATGCATTCTAAACGCAGCAACCGCTTCTTCAGGTGTCGAAAAACGTTAACCTCTCAGTTTGTTTTTTACGTACGGGAACAAAAAGAAGTCATTTGGTGACAAGTCAGGAACTATACGCCGGATGACTCATCAAATCGATGTTTTGAGTGGTCAAAAAAGCAGTTGTTTGAGCAGAAATGGTGAAAAGTGATCCGTCTTCGGCAGTTGGTTTTCCTCATTTCTTAGAAGACAACTGGCAAACAAATGGATGTGTACCACTCAGAATTGACTGTTCTGCGTTGTTCCTGTTGTACGGTTGTGACATGTCCAGTTTTTCCGAAAAACAGGCAATCATTTGCTTGGAAGTGCTTCGTGCGCGAACAACTTTTGTTGGATTCGGCTCATCTTGAAACACCCATACAGTCGATTGCTGTTTAGTTTCGGGCTCATACGCTTAAATTCACGATTCATCACCTGTCACTATGTCACAAACGTGATTTGAAGCACTGCGAGCCTTTTTTGGACGATTGACAAATTGTGTGGGATCCAACGCGAACAAATTTTTTTGACATTCAAATGTTTATACAATATTGAATGTATGCTGGTCCTACTAACGTGTAAGGTTGACTCAATCTCACGATAGGTCACGATCTTGCGATATCAGTTCGCGTACAGCATCAATGGTTTCCGGAATAACAACTGTTTTTGGACACCCTTAACGAAATTCGTCTTGGAGTGAACTACGACCTCGATTGAATTCACCATACCATCGATAAACAGTGGTCCTTGATGGAGTATCATCGCCAAAAATTAAATTAAGTTCATCCATGCACTCTTGCTGACTTAATCCACGTCGAAAGTTGTAAAAAATAATCGCACGAAAATGTCCACGATTTAATTCCATTTTTTGGCCGAGATGAATCCTTTAAGTTACTGTAAACAACACATAGCGCTTGTATGTCAAAACGTTTTGAGTACGTATAACCTCAAAAATGTCAAACTTTACCATAGAGCTGTCAGCTGTCAGATTGCAACACTAGGGTTGTCCAATCCCGAAATATAAAAGGCAGCATTCGTATCCGACCACTGCGTAACCTTAAAATATACTTTTTATAAAAGAAAACGACATCAGAATACTTGTTTTCTGAATGTTATTTGTGGCATCTTCTAGTTTATTTTAGATTTTCTTGGGAATAATACCACATCAGAGTTCAAACTTGTGTATATTTTAAAACCAAACGTTTCAAAATCCTGTCGGATTTCGTTTTCAATGGATATAAATTTATAAAGTAAAATTGAAATATATGACAATTATTTTGACAAATATGTTTACGTTACTATGGATAAATTTCTTTGATTTTAAATATACAGGGTGCACAAGAAATTCCAAAGATCATTATAAATCAAAAAAAATTTTTTCAAATTGGAAGAACTTGAAAAATTGTCTTCAGAATTTATTTGTGGCGTTCCTAGGGACGACTTTCTTTTTAAGATAGTGCATTTGCCAAAAAATGCGATCAAAGAATTCTGATAATTCAGTGATCCCATTAAAGTCATAAGGGAAAACCTAGGAAAAACCTCATGAACTATCCCGATATAGGATTGTTCAAAAGGATATGACCATTGTTAATTTCATCTTTAATTATCGGCAACCAGACATGACTGAAATCTACGGAAGTAGAAGCGATGCAGTCGTTTTCATTTAACAGAATTAAGGCAGATTCTTTTAATTTTCGTTTTGTGCAGTGTTCTTCTTTGTGTAATATTGTTGTGTTTTGAAATTGTATTTTATGGCCTTGGTCCCAAGCATGTTCACAAATTTTTGATTTTTCAAACTGACGTTTCTTTATGTAATTTTGATGTTCATTTATTCGAACATTAAGAGGTCTAGAGGTTTCTCCAATATAAAACTTATTACATTCACAAGGAATCTTATAAATGCAATTTTTTGAGTTTTGCGTAGCGTTTTTTGGTTTTGTTTTTGTTATAATAGATTTAAGCGTATTTGTTGTTTTAAATGTAGTTTTGATGTTAAATTTGTTGCCTACTCTTCTCAATCTCTCTGACAGGCCCTGTATATATGGTATTGTTGTTGTTATAATGTGGTTTTCCTGGTTGTCAGTATTATTAGGTGAAGTCTGGTGTTGGTTGTCAGTTGTTTTGTGCTCAATTTTATTTAACTCTTTGTTAATAAATTTTTGAGGGTAATTGTTTGCAGTTAGAACATTTTGTATAAATGATTTTTCTTTGTTGAATTTAGTAGTATCTGAGCAGTTAGT
Source organism: Octodonta nipae (assembly GCA_034190945.1). NCBI lineage: Eukaryota > Metazoa > Arthropoda > Insecta > Coleoptera > Chrysomelidae > Octodonta > Octodonta nipae. The sequence goes on along the minus strand of CM067218.1, from coordinate 24,204,810 downwards.
CTTTGCTCTGTCATATAAAGATTTAATAACACCTCTTTTTACCGTATTTGGATGGTTCGAGTTAAAATTGCGATATCTTTCAATAGCACTAATTACGTCAAATTTAGGAACTGTTTTCGGGGTAATTGCAAAATTAAGGCCTTTTTGTAAAACTGAAGTTTCAGAAATGTTTAGTTGTTTAAAGAACAATACAGGAGTGGTAATTGATTGTACATAGTTTAGAATTGAGGTTCAATCAATTTGGTAGGAATTACATCTGACGGGTTCCTTTTCTTAATAAAGGTTTCCCAGAGTTTTGCGCAAATTTTTGATCATAACACCACATTTGGTGTAAAGTCTGTACATTTCAAAACTTCCAAACTTTCCGAATAGAAATTGGATCAAGTTTTCAGCGGTAATTAAGACTAAGAAAAATGAATATCGTTGCAATGTCAATCATTTCAATAAGACAATTTTAAATTAAGTATTGTCAAACATTTAAATTTTTACATTTTCATATAATTCCTATAGCCGAAATTTCCTTCAGAACTGTCTTAACCTATTACCTTCAAAGATGTTTTATTCCACAGTTTTCAGTTAGTTGGTACACACATTATTTTTAGTACCACTTTCCTGATCTACAGCTTTTCAACAGGTATTCACCATTTTGTTAAACAAAAACCAACTAGTTTAGATTTAACAGAAAACCCTTACTAAAGCTTTTTAAGATATACATAATTGTATCTTCATGAAAATTGAATAAAACAAAATCCTCAGTGATATAGAGGACGTGCTCCAAGTCTTTGGGAACCCAAATTGAAAGAAGAAGATTTCTGTAAACATTCCATTCTTTGATTTTATAAAAAATTCAAAAAATATCAAACTATCTTGAAGTAATCCGCCAGAAACTGAAAAAATCTGACACAATATTCATTGTTTGTGGTAACAGAAAACCGAATTTTATTTGTAAATTACAAAAATTCGTATAAGACAACTACTTAACCTTAATAATTTGATGTGCAAAATTTTCAAAATTAAGTATACGGGAATTCATCTATTTACGAGAAAGAAAATTAATCTCCTGGGTAAAGAGAGTTATAACTGTTTTTATATAATTATTGCAAAAGGCTGGTTCAAGTATAATCGTGGCCAGCGGCCGGCGTCACAAGCTTTTGGTTTTTAGGGGAACAATTGACATGTTTTAAGGTTTTAACTTCAAGAGGGGGCAGGTGGGCTGAGTTAACCTAGAGTCTGCCAATCGGAAATTTTCTGTTAACTTAGACAGAAATGTATATTATTGCAATAGCCACTTATTATAAGTTTTACTTCACACAAAATAAATTGCTAATGGTTTCACAAAAAATATTACCAAAAAAGATATATTGAAAAAAATATAACGAATAGAAATGATTACAATTTAGTATTTCTTTTCTAGACTATTTGTGGCATATTCTAGTTTCTTTAAATGGTCATATATGCAAAAATGCAATCAGATTGGCATTAACAACTTCCTCCTTAATTACCGGCAGTCAAATACGATTGAATTCTAGGAAAGTAGAAGCGATACAATCGACATCATTTTAGAGAACTATTGCAAACTCTTTTAGTTTTCCTTTTGTGTTGGGTTCTTCTTAGTGTAGTATTGTTGAATTGTCAAATTGTATTTTATGACATATTCACAGATTTTAGATTACTCGAATTGTCGTTAATTCGTATAATTTTGGTGTTCATTTAGTGGTACATTTAGAAGTGTAGATATTTCTCCAATGTAAAATCTATTGCACTTACAAGGAATTTTCTAAATGCAATATTTTGACTTTTCAGTTGCGTGCTGCTGGTTTCGATTTCGATATAATTGATTTTACTGCATCTCTTGATTTAAATGTTATTTTGATATTAAATCTCCTTAAATCTTTCTGGCAGGCCCTGTATATATGTTATAGTCGTTATGTGGTTGTCTTAAGTTAAAGTATTACTGCCACAAGTTTGGTGTTGATTCTCAACGTTTGTTTGTGTGTGTTGAAATGATGACTAACAATTTTTTTATTACTGCAAAATTTAGATGATTATAGTTCCTATTTATTGTAGAGAGCAGCTCCAAAACAACAAAATCCTAAACCAATAAGAACTAAGCAAATTACAGGGGTGGTACCAATGGTCCATATTGTACTACCCTTAAACTTGACAGCATAAATAAAGTTCTTAACATGTCTGTATAAAATGCTTTCTTAAGAAATTGAGTATTTAAAATTAAGGTTTAGTTCTTAGACCCGAAAGCCTCTTAGGATTTTAAGCTGAGACAATACTAACTTGATTGAATGATGTGTCAAATTTCCGAGCCAAATTGCGTAACGAAATGGGGACAGTAATGACTTTGACAAACACGTTTAATTATCTTCAGAGCTGCTGCGACTAGAACGTGAAACCTTCACTTAACTTTTTATGAAGCTATTTTCGCCCATTTATCTATAAACCGTCGATAGAGTAACACACGAAACATAAACACGCAATTTCAGAATTAGCAGATGTTTGTTATAAATCAGAGCGCGCTCTAATGTAATTTAGTATCGTCTAATGGCGTCTTTGATTTGTGGAAGGAAATAAACAATACCGCTAACTTTAGGTTATCATGGGTGTAATGGGCACGATAAATGGTCCATAATAAATTCATTTTAAGTTACGTTCTGACGATTATGTTAAAATCAATTTAGATGACTTTGCCGGGACAACCTTTGATTATTTTGGACATTTACGAAAATATTTGAAAGTGAAATGAATATCAGAATATATTACTTTCAGGTGTTGCATACAGGGTAGTCGGAAAAATCTCTCGGCATCAGAGACTCGCATACTAAGGGTTCCGTATCACCTTCAAGATTCTAATATTCTAGTTTCAGAGAAGCAGGGAATGAGTGCATTTGCTAATATTTACCCTAATATCTCTAAAGCAAGCGTTTTAAGTTTATAAAAAAATATACACTTTTAGATAAATTATTTAAAAATGCAAATAAAATATATGTTTCAAAATTTTAGGTAGTGTAGTTTCTAAAGTGGGAATTAAGACGATGTTTAATATTTTTGTTAATATCTTTTAAACAGATGATTTAAAAATATGTTATATTTGTATTTCACATAATAAGCCTTTTATTTGATATATTACATGATGCGTTTGAACATTTTTTAATTTTTTTTCCATTTAATTCTATAATTTGTCCCAAAATTAATACTGGGGTTTTCTTATAAATTTCAAGTGAGCCGCAGTACCTCTAATTATTTTCAAAATTTTAGGTACTAAGATTTCGGAAATAAAGGAGGAAATGAGAATTTTGATACTTTTTTGTTAATAAGTTGTAAACAATTAATTTTGAAAATATGAAAAAAATGTATTTGTATTCCCCATAATCAGCCCTTTCATTTGATGCGTTAAAAAATATTTTGTTTTCCGATTAATTCTGTAATTTGGCCCCAAAATTAATATTAGGGATTTCTTAGTATTTTCCCTGTAAGCTAAAAAATTTAGGTCTTATAGTTTCGGGAATAAAGGTGGGAGTGGGTATTTTTTTAAATCTTTGATAATATAATAAATATTCATTGAATAAATATGAAAATATATATTTGTATTCGTCATAAATAGCCCTTTGATATTACATGATGCCTTAGATATGATAATAACTTTATGTTTTCTATTTAATTCTGTAATTTGTTCCCCAAAATTAATAGTAGAAGTTTCTCCTTATTTTTCCGGTAAAACTCAGTTAAAGCCTCTATCCCTATTTTTTTTCAAAATTTTACGACTTATAGTTTCGGAGATAAGGCAGGGGGAATCGGTAATTTTCTATTTTTTAATGACGATTTCAAATTTCTTATCAGATGTAGTATTCTGGATCAGTTCTAGTTTTGAAAACATATCACGTGGGCTTGTTTACAATTACATACATCATGTTTAAAGTTAGGCCAATTGTGTTAAGTTAAAAAGAAAAAGATGAGAGTTGTTTGTAGAACTTGAGGTCATAGAAATGTTCTGAATGAACAATCGTCGGCCATCATATATGCGTTCCTGCCATTGTACAAAGGGCCTAGTGGGATACTTCAGCTTTATTCTTCACTAGGTTAGCGAGAAAACATTCTAGGGTGTTGTGGAGAACGGGAAACTTGATGTTCATGCCAAAACCCAAACATTTGAAAGTAACGGATTAGTTGCTCAACATGTTGAAAATATGAAGACGCGAGATATAATGACCGACATCTCGCGTCTTCAAATTTAACGATATGTATCAAATACATAAAGAAGTGTTCGAGAGGACATTCAGTTGTGGGAAGCGCAACTGATGAAGGTTCTCTAACCAGAAACAATATATATTACATATATAATCAGTATTACTTAATCGATTTTTAATGTCATGTAGCGAATTAGTGAAATAAACTAATTTTCTTTATTTAATGTTAATTTTTGTAATATATCTGAAAACACGTATTATTTCCGAAACAGTTGAAGATAGGTGTAGGACATTGTACATGAATTATGTCACATGACACACTAATGCTGCAACATTCATTTAGATATAGTAGATATATTAAGACATTTTTAAAAAAATATAATTTTTATTTTATGACAACTTTTGTTTTAATAATCTAAACAACAGAATAGGCGACTTGAGCTTACAGTAATTCATAGATTTTTTAATTTTCTAAATAGCACGTGGTGGCACAGACGGTTACATGGATAGAAATTTAAAAAACTAATATTGTTCCTAGTTTATGACAGTAGATGCTATTAAAAAAATAATATGCACCGATAAAACTATGATAGTTAGTAAACTTATATCCCAAGAATATGTTAATGTTCGTTTTGTATGACTTAGAAAGTGGGGCTGTAAATAATCTGGGCTATAAGACATATAACACAACAATATTTCATCAACATTTGAACTCGAGAAAGTAATTCTGATTAATGCAAACGACATTTATATATTTTTATATCGATCGTACCTACTTATCCAGATTTTTTTCGACTAAATCCGAAAATTCATCAGTCACTTATACGAGACCCCAGTCGTAACATATAAAACTTTTAACCTACTGAAAAGGGCTGTTACAATACCGATGTCAGTAAACTGTCTAAAACATATGATATATGGTCCGACCGTTTGAATTCTCATATGAATCTATTACCAAAAACAGGGGACGAAATTCAAAGGCAATTTCAATTCTCCTACATTTTCAAACATTCCTAATTAACTTTGAAGGTTGGCTTTTGTCCTCTATACACAAAAGGAATATTGTCAAAAAAATTCAAAAAATTTCACGTAAAACTCAAAATTATACCTGGATTTGTGACTTCCAAAAAGAAGGAGGTTATCACGTAATTAACTCAATTATGTTTTACTACAGTTGCTTAGAGATATCAAAATGAAATTTGGAAGGTGGATACTGCAAATTGCCTATTTATTTCCATTTTTTTACAATTTTGAACTTCCTGTTTACTGGAAGTAATGTCGATTTTAAAATTTGCAATAAAACACCCTATATTATTTTGTTTTTGAAACATTTTTTGCGAATAACAAATATCGGGTTTGATATTGCTTACTTCAATACCTACCAAGATATTAACAGAAAAGTAATTAAGGAAAGGAAAAATCTAATATTCATTAAAGAAATATATAATCATAATAATTAACTAAATCTAAGTGATTTTCAAAACATTGAAACTTAACTTAACTAAACTTAATGTATTAGATGTTCAAACTGAGCACCGTTTACTTCTTGACAATAAGCAACTCGGTTTTTAAATTCTTTAGTAACATTAGCTATTATTTCTGGTGTAATTCTCTGGATGTCTTGAGTTATTCTTGCAGCTAATTCTTGCAAATTATTTGGTCTATCAACGTTAAATTTTTGGGGATGGTGTGTGAGCCTGTTGTACCCAATTAGGATTACTTTGCGACCAGTAGCGGCAGTTATGTCGATTAAGTACCATTTAAACAAAATGTAGCCGCGTCTGAAAACACCACATTTCTTATAAAATTATTATCACGGTTACAAATATCCATCATCGTTTCACAAAATTGCAAACGTCTGTCGAAATCGTCTTCGGAGAGTTCTTGAACGAGGCGAATTTTGTATTGATGATATTTTTCTCGCCTTAATATCCTTCCTCTGAACGACGGCTAATGCCTCATATTGGCGAGGCGGTAGTGGATAAGTGAGGATTTTCTTCCAAAGGTTGCAACATTTTGCAGCTACACCTTCATTCTGCACTTTTTAACCGTCCACTTTTTGGTAAATTGCTAACGTTCGAGTTGTGTCGTACCATCGCAAAGTTTTCGTCACTATTGAACGGGATATTTGTGTATCGGATGAACAATGTTAAAAAGGTCAAAAATTCTTGATCGTCCTTTTCCTCTCCCCATACCCAAGTGATCATTAATATTTCTATTCTTTCTCTTTCACTTAATTCGGCCATTTTACGACAAATTAAAACAAACATCTTTTTCGTTCAAATAAAAAAAACTAATAACTTATTTTAAATACTGTCACATTGCAATGAATTTTATGGACAGTAAACTTGATTCAGATTTAACTTGCGCCGATTTAAACAAATGCAGTGTATTCGACTATGGAACAAGCAGTGCTGTTGCTGTGACGGTAAAATGCCACGATTGGCCAATAGAAATAAAAATCCTTACCGAGCTGTTTATTTTACCGGGCGTAAATGAAATCTGAACCGAGTTTGCTACCATCGAATTTTTCCTTTCTTAGTTACTTTTCTGTATATCTCGTTAGGGATTAAAGTAAACAATATCAAACCCATATTTTTGTATTCGCAATAAAATGTTTCATCAGAACTAAAATACTATACAGGGTGTTTTATTACAAATTTTAACATCGAGATTACTTCCGGTAAAACAGGAAGTTCAAAATTGTAAAAAAATTTGGAAACAAATAGGTAATCTACTGAGTATTCACCTTCCAAATTTCATTTTGATATCTCTAATAATTCCAGAGATATTTACTTGGTTCCACACATTTGCCCATCACTGTATATCCCGATTGGCGAAACTTGAAATTTGGGAAAAGAATTTTGTAAATTGATGAAACTTGTGAATATACCTAACGTATTGGTCGATTTTTCCAAAACCCCTTATCGATGTGTATAGTTTTTTAAAGTGTAATCTATTAATGAAGATCCCTAGGTGGTCTCATATCGTTCTCTGCTACTTGTTACAGGCAGTTTTGCAGAAAATCGCCGAAAAATCCAATATATTTATGAAAAATTCCATCGAAGTGACAAAACTGACATTTCGTCTAAATATTGTAATGTTTTTATTTTCACACTCGGGTTCAGCTCTTGGATTTATTTAAAAACACAGTCCAACTCACTCTAATTTATTTCCACTAGTCGGTGCCCAGCAAATCTAAAATCTTGCATTGTTGCTTGGCACCGACTTCAAAAATATATTAGATAGGCGGGTAATTAATTTGTACAGTATGATCACCTTTTAATGTTTACATTTTTTACTTTGTGTGTGGTATTTTGTTATATTACTCGTATTTTCAACTTTTTAGTTACATTTGGAAGTCGGTTATATTTTTTAAATAAAATGTTTTCTTGTCGGCAGTAATAGCCTCTATTTATGCAAGCTCTATCTGAAAATCTGGAAACGGAGTGAAATTATTTTGGTTCAAGACTTTTTATGATTTATGGATTACTGTGGATGTACTCAGATAAATTGGCTAGATGAGTTTTTAACTGTCAGACCTAGAATTTAGAAGTTTTTTTTCATTGAGTTAGGGCAGGCTTATTAAATAAGTCTACTAATTCCCTAAACGCCTTAGTAGCCACAGCCCAATGGCTAGTTCTCAGTTGTTTCCTAATTGCAGCATGTTCATACACTTCTTTGGAATGACACCATATTTGTAGGAAGATTTATGCATGCTTCTTATCAATAGGGATTAGTAGAGGCAATACATTCATTATCTGCCCCGTACTCTGTCTACCATAAAATCATTTTGCTCTTTAACATCATGTCATCATCATCCTTAAATACTTGGAGCAACTCTACAATGTTTGTTAAGCTGTGTACCTGACAAATGCAAGAAAAAAAAATGTAACATTGAAGATAACTTTTTGTTACAAAAATATGGCTAAAAGACAACCATGTATTACAGGAATGTTTTCAAAATCCAACTGCTACTCTTCAATTACCAATTCTATTACTTCTGTTACAGATATAACAACTTAGCAGAAATAATGGTAATAAACAAATACAATAATTCGGTCCTCCTCAATAACATTTCGACAATAATTGGTTTTACTGATTTATACATAACTATCAAAAGTATAACTACGTCCTGAGATTCAATTACATTCACGAAACTATTTGATTATCGATACAACCTGTCTAAATCACCTGCAACTACGGAAATGTTAATCAATCCTCATGGTTGCATTAGAATTTAATATAATTGGATGGAACTTTATAATTTGGCGTTAATTCCGGTACAGTGATCCGGTGCTTATATCACATATCAAACTTCAACAATGAAAATTCCGCGTTCCAATTCCTCATATCGATGTGATTTGAATAATGATGTGATATATGTGTTGAGCCATACAGAAAACTGTAAACATGGGAACTGTAAATAGGAATTTAGGGCAAACATGCTCAATTATGAAAATCCACAGCAAAAATATCTTTACAAGCCACTCGGGTAAAGGTAAGCGATAAATAAGTGAGATGAAAGAGAAGTAGCTGAGCCCATAAAATTTTTCCCAGGGGGGCATAAATAGAAAAGGAAGATTAAATGAACCGAACTTAATATGAAACAAGTGAATTAGCGTTGGCGTATATAAATTTTAGTGTAAAGGGCTTATGTGAAGCAAACAATAAAAAAAGTGATCAATACGAATTTGAGTTGAGTTGGTAATAATTATTTATTTGGTGGAAACGTGTAGAATATGTGAGAATCAGCATTTCCATAACAAATAGCAACCGTTTTATTTTTTATGAAAATTGTTGACAAAAAAAGCTAACAAGCTAACACAAAACAGTAAAAATAAGGCGACTATAGAAGTAAGACCTAAAAGATAATGCTTCTTCAAGAAAGGGAAATTTAATTGTAGTCTGAACAATTTACACAGATAATTATCAACTGAAAACTGGTATTGAAATATCTATACAGAATTTGAATAAAAAAACAAGCTTTCATTCATTATCGACTTTCGTATTTTTTGTAAATTTCTAAGGAAACAAAGATTGGTTAACTCATAAATTAAGGAAGAACCACATTCATACTATCAGAAAGAACACCAATATCTATAGCAACAGATAAGGCGGGGTCACTCTACATAAATAACAAACTAATGTAAATTGAGGAAGAAATCAAGTTAAGTGAAATGTAATAAGACTAAGTGAATTCCGAAGGTCCAAAGGAGAAGCAAATACCTTTAAACTTTGGAACTGTGCTCTTTTATGTAGGAGAAGAAACTGCTTATTGATATTTCACAAACATATACTGCACAAATCAAAGGCATAAAGAAACACGTGCTCTGAGATTCAGATCACATGCTCCCCTGTGATAACATTTCTACTAGATCGCCAGAAGAAAAGACACATTTCCCGCTATTTATTAATGATTTCAATGTCAAAAATAGATTCCAAATAGAGCCCAAGTGAAAATAAATACAAGAAAAGCTAGAACCAACATGATCCTAGACATAAACTAAAATAGTGGGCTACTAGTGGACAAAAGAGTGAAATAGCAAAACCATAGTAGAATACAAAGTCACCAACAAGAAATTACTCCAAAAAAAGGAGGAGTTAAATAGAAACAACATAGAGATTGATAAAACTATAACAGATCGACATACAATAGCACTAAAGGCTTAGTGGTCACTAGTTTTCAAGTCTTGCATTCTTATTTTCCAACTTTCCCGCTCCCAAAGTTCCCAGTTCATTTAGGCCATTTAATCCACCTCTGGTCTGTCGTCTTTCTTATGAGGCCCTGCTAGCAGCTGTTTAAGTTTTGGCACTCTAACCTCCTGAATATTTATTGGTTTTTGCTCACACAAACTATCTCCTTTTCTATTCACATTTAGTGCGTCTAAAAACATCTTTCAAGTTTTACCTCCTATCCCCTACCAATAATCCTTATTGGGTGGATACGAAAAGGTAGTTTTTTGTGTTCAGTCAGGCTCGAATCTCACCCTGAGGACACGGGGGAACTGCCATTTTACTCCCTTCGTATTTACGCGTACATTTAATAACACGTTTCAAAAATAACAAATTTTATTCAATTTTAAAATTCACAAATTTCTCCATACAACACTGTTTTTGATCTTAAGAAGTTTTGCAACAGTACTGTAACGTCATTTATACTGTTGTATTCAAAGAAAATTCTATTTAAAAAAGGTTTATGAATTTTCACCACATTTCTTCCAGTAATTGACTTACATTCACGATACTCTATAAACAAGGCTGTGCACTAAACGAGCTTTTATCCGAATTAAAGTAGTAACGTTTTACTAACGTTGCTTCCAGGAACTTTTACAATTCACTAAACTAATACGACGACTTACTATTTCGAAGTATTAACTAACACAGTTTCTTTTAACCAAATTGCTAAACTAAAAAAAACTCAATAACTACTATTAAAACTACACTTGCATCTTTCTAGATACGCAATCTACCAACTATCCTTCACTTTCACGACGACATCATTTTCTAGCCTATTTTCCTTGGGTTTGAGATTAAAATATTGCTGCCAACTGTGCATTGCTACCAACTGACAAATAATTTTCATTTTAATGCCAGGTTACGCTCTTGATTAAACCAACAGTTAGAGTGCCCCACTACGCATCTCTCTTTAGGTACGCGAGGTTATTGAACCCTTTCAAAAGAAAACTTTGTTTTCGAACATAGGACTTTCATTAAATCCACCTTTCTTCGCTATTGCCTTTACTATATTATTTCTTGCAAAAAATCTGAATTGTCTGTTAGCATTCGATTCCTCCATTAACCTTATTTGTCATTATAAATGTGTTTTCTTTCTGTTCCTATACGAGAATTTGACTTTTTAGTTTGCATTTTCATGATAAGATGCAGACATTCATTGTTTATTGATTCTTTATGGGCTATCCAACATTTGGTCTGCCGCCTCTTGTTGAACTGTCTATGTAGGTTTTGAGTTTCCTTGTCACTTTTTGCCCAAACTGCATTGCCATTGACAAGTTCTTCAGTTTTTCACCCTTCCATTATTATGTCTGTTCTCCTAGCTGGTGTCTTAGCTTTCATATGTGCTATATCTGACATCTGATCGCGGTCACTATCAACTAGCACCTTTACAGGTTTTATAACATCCAAAAATAATGTACATTCATTGGTTAAAGTTTTGACCGGCATGTATGGTAATGATGTTGCCAGTTGGGCATAAATTAGTTTAAATTAGGTACTTCAGCAGGATTGGTTTAAGAAGGCACAGCAACAATAGCACAGTGAATAAATTTTATATATAATATTTAAATAAATTAAATTGTAAATAAAATTCTTTCATAACTAACAGTGAAACTGACATGTACTCGCCTATATATTCTTATGTCACCCAGGGTATTTCGTGTATTCTTTATTTATATCCGTTGCTCATATTATAGATCTGTTCATTAATCCACTTGAATGGCAGCTGTAGAAACCCGTCTACATCTAATTGGATTATTTCTATACGCTCAAGGCAACAACTTCAATAAAGCACGCCGAACAATGATAAAGCTAAATGGGGAAATACAAGGAGCACAATGCTCCAAAACAAGAAATCACATACAACGGTGTATGCTCACCATATGGCTGGATTTGTGTCTGCCTGCAGCTTTGTCGGAAACTGGCATATTAATAATTCTAAATTATTTGAATCCGAGGCAGCAGTAGTGGCTGTTTTAAGCTAAAAGTGCATTAAAACAAACATGATCTGTTGAAGAAGCCAGTTCGCATTATGGAGGATTTGACTGGGTTGCAAAAAAATATATAAATTTCCATTGCTTTATTTTCTATTTTTCACAAGGACGTTTTCTTTTTTTATACGTTTATTTTTGTTACTCCTGTTAGTTAGATATCGCAAATAGGATGACGTTGACACAGCGTTATCAAAATTGAATCTTACACCACAAAGAGTTTCGGTACGAATAGAATTTCTACTTGTACCACAATGCCTTAATAAAAAAGAATATATGTGGGCGGAACACTTGACACGTGGAACATGATACATGGTCTTTGTAGAAGGAGATATTCCAGGATTCCGAATTTGAAGCTTTGATATTTGTGATTGATGCTTTCTTTGAGTTTCACATATCAGAAAAATTAACCGAATAAACGTGAAATTGATATGAGCTAGAAGATGTAAACGTAACGGTGACAAAAAAAAGATTGAATACTAATGAACGAAATATATATATAGATTTCTTGACAAAAATGCTGGTTACATATCCCAAAAAAAACATCATGATTCTTATGGAGAACAGCTAGGCATGAATGTGAAAGCATTTATGTTGACGTAATCACATTATTTGCAAGAACAGATAGTGCTTACAAACATAACTCTACAATGACTCTATATGTGTAGTTGTTGGTAAATTGATCTTGAGTGTCGGCGATTTGAACCTCCGTAACGAAGTATGTTGGAGAACTCACTTTGTTCATCTGAAAATATTAATCACCCTGCTGATTCCCGCAATATGAGTTTTCATTTTTTTAAGGTCAAGGACGAGAATAGTTGCCTGTACTGAACTATACAAAAATCATTAAACGCAAAATAATGTCCATTTGATGGTTTGATTGGGAAACAACAAGAGAATTGAGAAAAAAAGGCTGTATGTTCCAAAAAATTTAAACTTTCATAGTCTTAACCTGACTTTATTGTCAATGACATTAAAATCTGAATAAGAGTTAAGTTTGAAATTGAAGGCTAGTTTTGACAATTTTACGAGATATTATTAAATAAATTTACTGTTATTGAGATATGCAGTGTCCGTAAAAGTCCCTTACCCCCTTGTATTTTTTGAACGGTTATACCTATACCAATAAAATTTGGAGGATGTAGAAAAACGGTTGCAAACTTCTCTACTACTGGTAACAGATGACATAACACTAGTAGATGACGTCATATTGGGGCCATTATGTGACAAGTTATAGCTAATTTGAAAGGTAATGACAATACCTATTCTGCCATACTAATTTTCTTTGAGTTTAGGCCAATTTTTTAAGGATATATTAAATAAATACTAAAATTGTTTTACACTATAATTAATTAAACGAATTCTTACAGCATCCTAATAGTAAATTCTTGTCGTACTCGTTCGGATGTGTAAGCTGAAACTGCCCCGCATTTTTCAATAGTCCATTGTTTTAAAATGTCATTATTGTCGGCTTCCGAAATCGATGGTGTCAGGTCCAGTAACCGAGCTAGTCATTCTATGGGATTTCGCCGTTCAATCCAACTACCACGATTCTCTCCATCCAGGTAAAGTGTTAGTTTATATCTTGTTGATATGTTGTTTCAAATTGCTGAATTCATCTGACTTGTCTTCTAATATTTCAAGAATTACCGGCTGACCTGCAGTCACCTGATCTTCAGCTATGCCTCACCGAAACTTCATAGATTGACGCAGCAATTGTCACTTTTTTTTGTTATCACTAACTGTTGTTCGACCAGATCGTCTGGCAACTTTAACACAAACTGTTGCTTCAAACTTCTAAAGGAGCTCCCTCAGTAAGTACTCGATATAGTACGATCTGGGTACATCTCATTAATAAATGTTCAGCTTCATGGGGACTCTTTCTACATACACCAATTATTAAGACAGCTAAACATTTCATTAGATGATAATAAAACTAAATAATTAAGGCTGTTAAAAAAAAATTGCAAAGTTTCTTTTCCGAAACAATTAAAAAACGTCGACAATTTTGACAACTAACCAGTTGTTACCATTAAAAGAGAAGTTTACAGGTTTTTTCCAACCTCCAAAATTTATTAGTGTGCTGCGTGTAACCGTTCAAAAGATACGAAGCAGATAGGCCGTTTGACTGGCTTTGTACAGGATAGCTCAAAAAATTACTCACGCGTTTTTCAAGTTGGAATAACTTAATAGGGTTGTTTTCAGAATTTATATGTTGCGCTCCTAGGGGCTATTTTGCTGTCAAACTATACATTCGTCCAGTATGGGGTTATTCAAAAGGAGACGACCATTTAATTTTATCCGTAATTATCGGCAACCAACTTATTGCTTACGCTAGGGAATTTGGTAATGAAATATTTTTAATTTTGAATTGATTTTAGATGGTTTTGTTGTCGATATAAAAATTATCGTCCCATTTCTCTATTATGCATCTTTGGAAAGTTATTGGAAGCTATGGTGACCAGTGAACTATTTTTTAAAATAAAGAATAAATTAGACCCATGTTAACATGGTTCTTTTCGAGGTCGTTCTGTAGTTACTAACCTGGTTGGAACAAGATATCCACAATACAATGGCTAACCATTGACATATGGAAGCTGTGTATACTGCTTTGTTAAAATGTAATAGCTTGATTTCTCCTTATAATTTCTTTGTTAAGTTGTATTGCACTTTACTTTGATCCGGTGTGACTACATGTTGCTAAGCAGGCCTAGTATAAATCTTGTATATAAATCAAATTTTCAAGATTAAGAGATGATAATGCTTTTGACAACGCATTTCGCACTAATATTTTACAGCAGGTAACAAAAATTAAGGACCTTGGTATAAGATTGTATTCCAAACTTTTACGGGGCCTATCGCAACATAGGATATATTTTAAGAATCACCAAGAATTTCTCGTCTGAAGAAACCCTTATTGTTGTCTTCTACAGGAAACCCTGGTTGTTTACGTGGCATGAATCTATATATAAATTCGATTAGGTACCATTTTCTCCTCTGTCTCTAAACCGATTTTTTCAATTTTGTTTTGTTTAGTAACTACTGACGACCTTCAGTGCAGAATGCTAATATTAATTTATAATAATGATTCATTCATTAAATAAAATATAATAAAAATTCATTATTTACACGTCATAATGTCAACGCCAAACACTGAAAGTGCCGCGTGCCGACGCCGCCAACTCAAAACTAGAGGGACCAATGCTGTTTATATTTAGAGCATGTACACTGGAGTGGCATACCAAAGCGTTGTAGTGGTCAAAGTCTACAGGGCGATTCAGATGACGTGGATGGCACATCGTAGGGTGTCAAGTAGAGTGCTATTATAAAATAATTATTGATGAATTTACAAATTGCAGTTAAATGAAAATATTGATTTATGACATTTCGTTAGCAATATTGACATTAGGGTAAGAGGAATTTGATATACAGGATGTTTGTTAGATATAGTTCCATGATTGTAGCACAAAAAATCATAAACTAATGGGCAGTGGCATATCACCCGGTGAATGTTTATATGCGTTCCATGAGCCAGCAATTTAGCAAATTATGAAAGTCTCGAATTTGAACACGTCCTAGAATTATACTGGACTTATTTGTTGTAAGACCGACATCTAGGTTGTTCCGAATCTATCCGTGTAATCCCTAAAGTCCTAGGATACAATGTAATTGTCAGGTTATAACCTGATTTAAATTTGGTCGATCGAGCAGCAAGAAGGGAATATTGTCATAACACATTTGAAAGTAATTTGCCAAAATACAAATTGTCTCAACTTACCACGCATCGTGACGGAGAAGTTTGGTGTTAAATCTTAAGATCTGTTGTGTGTTCAATTCTATTTAACTAGGTGTTGATAAATTTTGTAGGGTAATTGTTTCCAGCATGAACACTTTTTACAATAATTTTATTAACTTCATATTTTGAATAAACGTTAACTGTTTCCAGTATTGTACCAACAACGAGCACAGTTAACAGTGTCGATGTACATCCTGCGTGATTTTTTTAATTGACACCAATTAACTCGGTTCCAGTATAGCCATTCCGAGTTGAATGCGTAAATCCCACGTTCGAAACGCTAGACGACGGGAACGAGCCAATTATATTTTCGAATAAAAATTGAAGCTATAGTCTTGTTTTGAATATTCCACATGGTCATTTCGGTGCGAATTCGGCTTTCGTGATCCATAATTCAACGTCAATTAAGATAGATAGGAGTTTGGAACAAAAGGGCGTAAATTAGGTAGCCGCCCAGGAAGTTAGCTTAATAAAGATGAATGAATCTGGTAGTCAGCCGACCAGATTTGATTGGAAAAGTGTTTGAGGTCTGTGGTTGGATTTTAATCAGAGATAACAATGCTTGTGGTGTAGATGTTCCAGGAAAATCAGGAAAATGTTATAATAGAGACATTGTAAAGTTTTCTCAGATACAATAACCGATTGTTGGAGTACAAAGGAGATTATTAAAATTATAATCTAAACTTTAGTAATTTTCAATAATTGGTTTATTACACAGCTCTACTGAAGGGAAATTCCGTAATCTTTAGATTTTAGAATTTTCCTAACCAACATGGACAATACTGTTGAAAACATATCTATGTCGTCTCTAATTTATAATAAAGCCAAATAAATGCTCTTTGCATATTTAGTCATACCCTGAAAAAGAAAATCAGATAAAATAGAATGTCTTTAATACTTTTATGATACCACAAAGACTAACAGTTCTGATCTCAACAAAATTCATAAATGTACTTTACGCTGAAAGGTATCTTCAATATTTTAAATACAGCTAAGGAAAAATAATACAAAAGAATCGCTAAGAAACAACACCAAGATGCCTTACGTAATAATGACGCACAAGATTGCATGACAACAGTTATTTCACAAATGCAAGATTTGATATTAAAACCACATTACAAACAAGAAACACGCTAAAATCAATTATATTAAAAACAAGAGTAAATAGTATAATATAATAATAAATAACACCACTCAAAAGTCAATAAATTGCATGTATAAAACACATTGATGATGTAAAAATTTTATGTTGGACAATCTGTAGGTCTCTAAATGTACGAATAAAAGAACACAAAAATTATATGATGCAACGACCAAAAGTAAGAAAACTGAACACGTCATGGAACTTTGACATACAATAAAACTTTTCAGCAATTCCGTTTTCACTGAGTGACAATATTAAAGTCTGTAATTAGTAATGGTCATGTACTTTTGAACAACCCTAAATCTAAATGGTTTATAAGATTTTTCTTAGGTTTTCTTAGAATTTCTGAAACATCAAAATCCATTTTTGTGTAACATAGCCACATAAATGATAACTCTTTCAAAATCTTTCAATTTGAGAGAAGCTTTAGTTTTATATGAAATTATATGATTTTTTGTGCAACTCTGCACATTATATCAGTAAATATTTTAGTAACATAAGTAAATATTATTAAATATATATCATCAAATATAGACTCTGGACCATTTGATACTTTTGAAATATACAGAAGATCTCGTGTGGTGTTATTCCTAAAATACAACTGTAAAAATAAAATGACGAGTGATTGGCTCTTTGATGTATATTTTCTGTCCTTGATTATTAAAATTATCGCAGAGAACTCTTCTATCATAAATGGTTATACAAATTTGGAGATGAGTGAATTGAAAAAGAAAATGATAATAACGAAAATTAGGGTCTCAATCTGCCTATTCCTCAAGTCTTAGGAAAAGACTAATTTTGAAGTACATGTTTTACGAGATGGATC
This sequence comes from Octodonta nipae, assembly GCA_034190945.1. Taxonomy (NCBI): domain Eukaryota; kingdom Metazoa; phylum Arthropoda; class Insecta; order Coleoptera; family Chrysomelidae; genus Octodonta; species Octodonta nipae. The sequence continues at coordinate 24,187,121 of CM067218.1, read as the reverse complement.
TCGGCGTTTCAATCTGCTTCCTGCCCAAGTCTTACTGGAAAGCAGAACTGACATGCATTTCACGTATGAACTCGCTGATAGCAATTTATAACAAACTACGCTGTCGTACGTTGAGCGATTTCCTGACTAATGTTACTAATACGAGGGTGAATCAAATATGAACCGGACTTTTCTGTTTCTCGCCCTGTAGGTAATTCGAGTGGCGTGACGTCTCGATATATGTTAGGTAGGGATGTTAAGAAGAGGGGAGTTCGTCGGTTTGGCGAGGCGTAGTCGATGCGCTGTTAGTAGCATCATGTCAGAGCAAGAGGTGCATACGTCTGTTGCACAACGTGTTGTTATCAAATTTTTGGCGCGGGAGGGCGTTAGACCGTCTGAAATTTTGCGTCGACTATCTGCACAGTTCGGCAATGAAACACTTTCAAGGACCCAAGTGTACGACTGGCACAAAAAGTTTTCAGATGGCCGAGAGACAGTGGAAAATGAGCCTCATGAACGCCGTCCCACGACAAGCATCAATGAGGCGAATATCTACGCAATTCGTGAGCTGATTGAAGGTGACCGCAATCTTACAGTATTGGCAATTGCTGAACACGTTGGAATATCATACGGGAGTGCTCAATCAACCATTTCAGATGAGTTGGGTTACCGAAAAGTGTGTGCAAGATGGTTTCCTCGCCTTCTAAGGGAAGATCAGTAAGCAAACCGTCTTGCCGTATGTGAAAGGCTGTTAGCAAGATATCGAGCAGATGGGGATGAGTTTTTGAGACATATTGTCACCTGTGATGAGACATGGGTGCATCATTATACCCCGGAGTCCAAACGCGCAAGTATGGAGTGGCGAAAACCTGGAGAGGCAGCACCGCAGAAAGCCAAGACCCGTCTTTCTGCAGGGAAAATTCTTGCAACAGTTTTTTGGGATTCAAAAGGCGTACTGCTGATCGATTTCCTGCACGAACGGCCGTACAATTAATGCTGAGTATTACTGCGAACTACTCCAACAAGTGAAACTTGCCTATCGGCAAAAGAGGCGGGATATGTCTATCCGAAGTGTGATTCTGTTGCATGACAACGCTCGGCCACATATAGCTGCATTGACTCAAGGAAAATTGAACAAAATGCATTGGGAAACCCTTTAACACCCGCCTTACAGTCCTGATTTGTCGCCATGTGACTACCACATGTTTGGGCCACTTAAAGAAGAACTGGGAGGCCACCACTTTGAGGACAACGAAGGTGTAGAAACGTTTGTGCGCAATTGGTTATCGACACGACCAGTTTCATTCTTTGAGAAAGGTATTAAAAAACTTCCGATTCGGTGGGAAAAATGTATACATAAGAGAGGAGACTATGTAGAAAAATAATATGTATTAAAATTTGTATTGATCGTATCAATAAAATTTTTAAAACAAAAGTCCGGTTCATATTTGGTTCACCCCATTTAATGTACTTATCAACATCTTCACGAAATAGGTTCATTAAAATGAAGTGGACGAGAAATAAGATAAACGACAGTAAGAACGGTAGACATGGAAAAGAATATGTTGAAAAATATTAATTTTACAAGATAAATAGCAAATGTTTGATTGCAAGAAATGAGATTGGCTGGAAATATTCCTAGAGGCTATTTATTGTTCCTGCTAATTTTTAGCGATGTTACATTCTGTGAATGGCTTTTACATACAATGATTCAAATCTCACTACTTCTGACTGACATTTTCTCACTCATGAGTTAAATTTCTCAAGAAATGCTGTAGTTCAATAGACACTTGAGTTCAGTTACTGGAACAGCTGATTAATTTTGATCTATCTTTACAATTCGAAACTAAAACAAAACAGGTCATCACTTGTGGCTTGTAGTAATAGATGCTGGTTTTTATAATTTAAACTGATTTTTGACTATTATATAAATTTGATGTACATATATTACTTAGTTTTTGTATCTATGTAACTATTCCATGTCTACATTGTTAAACTGCACTGGCTGTAAACTTCGATATTACCGACTCTTTTGCAACTTTTCTAACAGTTTTTCTGATATATTTGCATATTTTGAACACACATTTAAAAAACAGTTTTCACATCTGATTGCAGATGTGGTAGTCTAAGATAAGACCGATGTTTTTAATTTATCAGCATTACTTACATAAAAATTCTACGTCAATTTTATAACAATTTTAGATTTTTAAGGGTAAAATTGTTTAGATCTCCAATATTTATTTAAGAACTTAGTTTAATACTATTACATGCCTGTAGGCACTTAACTACAAAATGGGAAATATATTAGTCCCTGAGAGACATTTCTTCTTATATAATTTAAATACTCACGTTAGACAGAATAATTGTAATTATCATTGTTTGACGGAACTCACCTGAAACAACAAAAAAGGTAATTAGATTCACCTGTACCACTACCCAAATAAATATAAATCATTGTAAATAACAATAAAACTTGTTATGATCTTTATTGGTAACAAGGGGCTTTCTCCTTCAGTTAACACAGCAGTATTAATTATTTAAGTTAAGCATGAGCTTTGAATTTGTTTATAAACGTATATACCCAACAAGACTGCACTTGTGTTTTTAAATAAATACATTACATTTCAGATTGAATAAAGATCGTCAAAATCTGGGAGAGCTTCTGCAGCATGTTAAAATAGCAGATGAACTTGAAAAGCAACTACCATACTTACAAATTTTTAAAAAGAAGTTTGGAGCACAACAAACGGTCAGCATGTATTTAAAAAAAATAACGTAGTTATGTTTATAAGCTTTTTAATAGGGCACTGCCTTCATTTCTTTGGATATACAGCAATTCTTCTTAATATTGTCACCTCTTGTGTACTCAATATACCTTGTGTTTGACCCATACACGTACTGATGAGAGATCGAGACCTATAGAAATAAATGTACAAAAACTCTTGTAGAGCTCTGGAGGACTACTACGTGTTAAGCAGCGCTGGCAGCTATAGAACAGAATGGGCAAATACCAATAATCTCTTGATGAAAGTAGAAAATTCTAAAAGTCTGCAGCTGAAACGTCTCCAGAACAGGCTAATTGTACATAGGGATACTTGTTGATAATTTGGTAGTCAACCAGTATCTCGGGCAATTTCGTGATATTGTTCCTATCACATGTTGTTTTCATTAAAAATTTCAAATAATAGGTAGAATAACACAGGCCAACAAAAAAAAATGGTTTGAAAACTTTTTTAAATTTAATTGCTGATCTTTATAGATTTTAATGTGCTGAATCCAAATCTTTTTGTATCACCCATAGTTTACAAGCAATATGTATTTTTAAATAGTCTAATACCCATTTACAGTATAATAGGGAAATTAATGAAACACAATGTTATATCATGAAAATCGTTTATAATTACAGTTGAACTACTTACTATAGCAATGTTAAATGATAATACAGGTTTCACTTTTCAATTGGAGTTGGTCTATATTTTCTTTCCCTTTTTTCCTTGAAGCTTCTTGTCTAGCATTTTCTACGATGAACCGCTAGCTGAAGTTCCCGGTGAAGGGACCAACAGTAATCCCCCATCATGTTGGTATTCCAGCGGCCCTGATAACGTTTTTCCATCACTTTACCGTCCTGGTGGAAACGTTCACCTTGTTCCTCACTAACATCTCCTAAACTGCCCGGGAAGTAATCAAGGTGACTGTTCAAAAAGTGAACTTTGAGGCTCATCAAACACCCTAACTGTTCAAACTTTTTTAACATGTTAGCAACAATAGATTTATATTCTGGGTCTCTTTCATTTCCCATGAACTTGGTGACAACTTGCTTGAATGATATCCATGCTTCTTTTTCATTTGAGGTCATTGTGGATTCAAAGTTAACATCAAACATCATTTCTAATATCAGGTCCAGTGAAGACGCCTTCTTTCAGTTTTGCTTCTGAAAGATGTGGAAACTTCTAACAGAGATATTTGAAACAATGTCCATCTTTTGGCAAAGCCTTAACCTTAACAAACAATGGTGGTAGTAGCACGTTTCATGTTCTTCTCACCAGCTTTAAAACTTAGCAAGTTCTTTCTACACCAATGCAATTCCCATTCACACAGAAAATGTGGAAATTTGGTAAAACCACCTTGCTGACCAAGTAGCATGCAGGTTAATTTTAAATCACCACATATCATCCCATCATGTGCAGAATAACCTATTTTATTTAACACTATTTCTAGATGTTCGTAGCTCTTTTTCATATGTACAGAATGACCGACAGGTACAGAAGCATACATGTTACCATTGTGTAGTAAAACAGCCTTCAAACTAGTTTTGGATGAATCAATAAACAGCCTCCAGTCTTCCTTGTTGTACTCAATTGCAAACTCATTCATTAGACCAGGAATGTCTGAGCAGTACACCAAACCCCCCTCTTGTTCAAAATACTTTGAAAAGTGCTGTTCCCTCTTTCTATACACATGAATGCTGGTTCCAGCCGCCAACAAGTTCTTTTCTTTAAGCCTAGAGCCAAGCAGTTCAGCTTTTTCTTTAGTCAAGCCCAGATCCCTAACTAAGTCGTTAAGCTCGACTAGAGTGAACAATTTAGGCTCTACATTTTCTGCAACACATTGAAATTCCTTATCGTGTTGTTCATCTAACTCCGACGGTTCATCTTCTGTTTCAATAGAATTTAAGTCCTCTGGTGGTTCAGGGACCGGCAAATCTACACCGTGCCCTACTGGTTGGATGGCGGACGGAAGGTTAGGGTAATCTATTACCTTCTTATTCTTAGAGTTATGGCCACTAATATAAATACTGCAAAAGTAGCAGTCATCAGAATATTTCTTGGCTGCCTCCATATCATAGGAACAGCAAATTTGAAGTGTTTTTTTCTCTTTGTTTGACCATTTTTTAAGGTCTTCAACACATACGTAACATACCTTATGAGGCGCCCAAGATTTATCCTGATCTCCGAGTTTAGTTCCAAAGTATGCTAAATACACTTTTTCCACAAAGTCTGTAATGTTTCTTTGTTTTTTTTAATTACAAACTCATCACAAATATTACAAAAACTGTTAGCAGAGTTTTACAACCTCGACTAGACATTGCTCTGAACACATGTACAGGAAACTTGAAAGTGAGGTTAGGTAGAGAGTAAACAAGACATCAGCTGTTTAGCATTTGTTTCAGCAGTGCTACCAACATCAGTTTTCTTCATTAGATCTACTTTTTCAATGTTATTTGAAAACTATAAAAATGCTGTAAAATTCTAAAAATATTGCTTAGTTTCATATATTTAACTATAAATTGTGAATAAGTGGTGGGTGATACACCTTTTTCAACATTATACTTGGATTCATCAACCTAAAAAACATAAGAATAAGGTATTTTCAGTATAAAAGTTTTTTCATCGTTGGCCTGTGTAATCAAAGACCCATTGAACATTCATTTCCAAAACATTGCTATAGATTCTGTGGGTTCAATTTCACAAATATTTACCTCACTATCAAAGGTCTTTATTTTACCAAAATAAATTCACGTGTTTTTAAAACAAAAATTACTGTAAACTACTCGCCTTGTACGACCGTCGACCTTAAATAAGTAGTGTGGAAAATACCAGAATTCGATGGTCACTACTGGCATGTCAGAGTGTATATGTATTCAATTCGGGAAGCACCTCGAACTCAGCCTTTTATATCGACCGAGTTTTATCAGAATAATAAATTTTTAGAAAAAAATCTTAATTTCTGTCGGCTAAAAATGTTGTAACAATATTTTGAACTGTAAATAGTCTCATTTTTTAATTCATAATTTTTAAATAGATAAATTATTGCAGTGTTAATTTTGTAAGATCTTAAAGTGCAATAAATCTTGTAGGAAATAGGAATTTTAAAATTTTAAAACGAGATATATGAACGTGAGATAGAAAATAGTGGTGATTTTTTAAGTAATATCACTACCTAACAGGCACACATGACCAAACACGTTTAGTTTTTGTAAACCCCAACACAAATACATTTTCAGGCCGTGTAAATAATAGACTTCCCGTTTGATGTCGTCACTTATTTTTCTCTGTGTACTTGTCGCTTCACTTTGTGTTAACAGCCTCGGCAATTTGGTAGCAATTTTGAGCGAATTTTTAACTTTATGTGTGCATGCATTTCCATGTCATTCGTTTTCGCTGGGGACGCGATATAATGCCGTTGTGGTGTGCTATTTTATGATGTACTTTATACCGCATAGTGCACGGGTTCATTTAGAGCACGAATATAAAATAGAAGGTGAATAATGTGGAATTTGCATTAGCTCCAGAGCTTGGATACTGTAAACAACAAATTGTTCAAAAATATTAAAATTTTGTTTGTGTCAACAATAGAGGAATACATGTCCAGAAATATTAGAAGAGCTACACATAGAAAGAATAATTTCTTGAATTGATTTTTCTATTGTTAACAGACGGATACTTGTCAGGCGTCAAGACGATTAATACATACTTCTTGAACATGGTCAATAACTTTAGGAGGTACACGATTTATCTTCTAGCGAATTCTCGCTTGTAATTCTTCTAAATTCGGTGGTTTAGTAACGCAAACTTTGCTTTTACAGTACCCCCACAAAAAGTAATCTAGGTGTCAAATCTGGCGACCTGGCTGGCCACTCAATCTGTCCCCTTCTTCATATCCCAGAATTCGGGAATACCTCATCTAAATAAGCAAGGTCAGGTGGTCCATAATAGGGAGATGCACCACCTTGTTGAATGAAAATGTTCAGGAATAAGTTCGCCTCGAGGAAACGCTAAATATCTTGCACCAGTTAGGTTCGCGTCACAGAAATACGGATCCAGAATTCTTCCTTGTATTATACCGCAACACATTCACTTTCGCTGAGGATGTTGAGTGCGATACTCCATCATCCATCGGGGACTGTCGGTAGCCCAATAACGGCAGTTTTGCCTGTTGTTCAAAGTTACGCTATTTAGACTTATTAATTTCTTATTTAATATTGCTTACCATGCTTTGGCTCACGAGTGTCGACCAGGATGAGTTTCATTGTTGTGATCCAGATCGGATCATGCAAAGAGTTTCGATTTGTTCTCATTCAGTTAATTTTTAAACCGACAAAGCCACTACTCAATAAAAAGTTCAAACACACTGCTATTGTCATACAAAAGTTATGAGATCGATAAAAAAATTTAAAAAACTAAAAAAAACAGGATAAAAAAATTCTTTGTAGCTAAGACTACTGTGAGACAGGCATAATATTTGACGATGTGTATGTAAATTGACACGCTCTTTCAGCTAGCATGGTCGACATTGGGTGACTCCATTTAAAAAAATATCGATGACGTCATATCTCGGTTAAAGATTACGTCGCAAATAACGGTAGTATGTCAGAAAGTGCCTTCGAATAAAACAAAATTAACGTGTCAGAGGAATTTTTGGAAAAACTCTTACTTTCACTTTTCCAAAGAACTGTATTTAAGGAATTTTGCATAGTTGTATTTTTTAAGTTTTTTAATTTCGTGCTTTATGAGAGCTGACTAGTAGGTACAGGTATTTTTAAACGACTTCAAACACGGAGAATGTTCTCAATTCGTTTGCATATACAGTGTATCCAGTTTAGGTGGATTGATCTCAAAAACTTTCTAATAACAAATTATTATTGAGAATAAGATTTTGACTTCAAGTCTTCATGAAAAGATTTGCTTGGTCTGAAACCTAAAATGATATCATCGGATGTTACTCTTTTCACCTGTATACGAGGTCAAAAAATATTACTTCTGTCTAAAAGTAAGTACTTTTATTTTGGGCTCTACAGAGATTGGTATGAATGAAAGTTAATGACAATTGCAAACTGCAGCCAATTATGCCAATGTAATACCAAAAATTGTAAAATAAATTAGTTTTTATTTGTTTAGGGAATCTGTTGTCCTTCATTCTGTCAATAGGGCTTTAAAATTCTTTTTTATTTTGTTTGATTTTATTGTTTATGGATTATACATTTAGTTTTTCTCTTAACTCGACATGTCCTGTTTTATCTCTTAATGTCCAAATTTGGTTGGTTGTTGAAATTTCATTTCTGTGGCATTTATTATTGACTTATCATTTTTCTGCATTGTCCAGATTACTACAGTCAGAAAGTAGAACAGGCGCTGCCATTGATTTCATTGTTATTTCTTGTTGATCTGCATATCGTAGTTGTACCTCACATCAATTTCCAAATAGTTGATTATTTTATATCTAATAGGATGGGTTTCTTTAAAAGCCATGACGTAAAATTATTCAGCTGGTGTAGTGATGTTTGCATGACTTCTGTTTCTTGTATAATAGCTAAATCATTAACGAATAGGAGAGAATAAGTGATTTTTTATTGATTTTTAATCGCGGTTTAACCACTCTCTTCAATTCTCTCGTAGTGTTGACAATATATACCTATTCATAATGAAAGAAAACAGCATTTAACTTAGTTTTTATATCACTTTTTATTTTCACTTCACTGTAACTAGTTTCGGCAAGAGGCTATGCCATTATCAAACAAGAGCGAACTGAAACTCTTGCCAAGACTAGTCACAGTGGAGTGAAACTAAAAAGTTATATAAAAACTAAGTTAAATTCTGTTTTCTTTCTTTATGAATATGATCAAGTATCACAAAGTAACGGCTTCCGTAATAATATATACCTATGTTAAATAAAGTTGGCAAAAAAATACAGCTTTGTTCGAGATCCTGGTTTGTTTGCAATGGTTTTGATACTGCTTGTTGTTTAATCATCAGCTGAGAATTTTTAGACATTTCACTGATTGAATTAGGTTGAAGAAATATCTTTTTCGTGTCATTATTCTGAAAAGATTTTTTCGATTTACTCTGTTAAACCCTTTCTCAAACACGTTATATGATCTTCCTTTCCGAAAACCATTATATTTTTCAAGTATAATTTCTTCCGTAATTATCTTCATTTCCTCTTTTAACATCTTAGTATATAGTTTGTATGAGTTGCTTAATAAACTAATACGTCTGTAATTTTCACAGTTATGTGTTCGCCTTTTTGAACAATGGCGTGACCTGTCCTACTTTCCATTCACTTGGAATTTTGATTTCTTGCCAAAATTCATTGTACAGCTGAAGAAGTTTTAATTGTCTTATATTGCGCCTTGCGAATTCCACTTTTAGGGAAATACTATATACCGCAGATCAAACATAATGGAATAAATTAATGCTAGAATGACAACATAACACTAGAGAGTGTGTGCTAAGAGTTCAATTATTGCCTGAATCGGTGTTGTCTGACATATTTCGGCGCACAGAGAACATCTGTAGAGTGTGCATAAAACTGTGGGTCTGTGGGTTTGCTATGTCCATTTTTGTAAATGCAGAACTGTTGAACATGAACTTAATGCTTTATAGTAGTCCTGTAGTTGGTTAGTACTACATAGACCAGCATTACCTATTCCGGGCTACCTAATAATAATGCTGAATAAGAAGAGGTTAAGTCGTAATAACATTGTCGATATTAAATTTTTCACCTTAGAAGTATGTCGAAAGAAGGCAAACAGTACTTGTTTTTAAGCTTTACGTTAATACGCAAAAATTTCTAGACTTGTCGCGGCAAACCAAAATAAAAAATGAAACTACTTTATTAGTTACTAGTGATTATGAACAATTTTTAAAACCTTATAATCTTTCCAAACTAATTTAATTCATTACGAAGACATAGAAGACTTTGTTTTCTTCCCGTACCTCGGTAATTAAAAGTTCGGTATAGTTTAATGGTAACGCAAGTTTCTCAGTTTTTGCCGGCGCAACTTAGTTTACCGTCGAAATTCAATTTTCTTCTTAAGTAACACGAAGTAACTAACGTCACAGTTAAAAGGCGCCGATTCAAGTAATTACGAAAGTTTCTTCGAAAACAATAGCACCTTCTGTATGACCAAGGTGACGAAGGGTTTAGCGAACTTTTCAAAACCGGATTATCGAAAACAACGGAAGTGAAATCAAATCGGTTAAAGACTGATTCGTTTACCGAACTGAGGATTTTGTTTGTTAGGAAACTTCTTGGCTTTCATGCCATTAGGTTATTGTGTGTTTACTATAACAAATAACTGTAAAATTTTTTCCACTACTTAAATTAAACAACCCTTCGAGACATTTTGATAGTGTATGCATGACTATATGTGCAGGGTATTACCACGTATTAACTACTTATTTTAATGTGTGATTTTTGCGTTAATTTGAGGTAGAAACTTCCATATTTATGTAAGTACGATATTGCATAACGTTCTTTTGTTTATAACTAAAGGAAATAATCCCTTTAGTTACGTTAACTTAAGTAATGTTTTGTTAAAATTATTCTATGACGTAAACATAGTTGTCTTCTAAACGTTGTTTGTGGCATATTCTTGATTATTTTTATGTTTTTTTGGGCAATTTTAAATGTCATAAATAAAATTTTCATTTTGCAATCTACATCAATAAATATAAAGCCATTGACAATGAAGTCAGAATAGACTTTGAAACGTTTGGTATTCCTGCAATATACGTCGTTTTATTTCTATTCTGGTGTTATTGCCCAAAAAACATAAACGTAAGTAAACAGTTGTTAAAAGTGTATTTTTGTATCTTAATAAGTCATCGTAATCCTTGTATATCGAAATGAAAACTTTTTAAGACACAGATTTATATAAACTTTTCGAATTACCCAAAAATCACACATTCAAATACCTATTTAATATTAAATAACATTCTGTATTTACGTATGCATATGATTTATTTTTTCATGGTCACTTTAGATATTTATTCAATTATAGCAGTTTTTATTTAAATTATTTCAGCTCATTGAAACACCTCTGGAAGTTAATTACATGTTTGATTTATTCTATTGTGGAGAAAGTATACCAAAAATCTAAAACGCATCGGTATGCTTGGTGCTACATAAAGAAATAAAATTAACAAAAGGCTTTGAATGTAAAATTGATTTTTTTTTTATTTTTAACTCTACGTAAAGTCTGTGAAATATACTCACTATGTATGAAAACTGGTCGAATGGATTGTATAAAAGAAACCTTTTTGAAGATGATATCTCTCAAGTTTAGTTATACCGATGCTTTGGCAAATAGGAAAATTTTCACACACATGAGGCAAATGAAGTAATTTCGATCCTCTTTTGTTCAAAATGTAGGTAGCTATTCAACTGAAACTTTCACCATGAAAAGTTGGGACACCGACCAGATTGTGTTGAATGTTAGTACCTAAATAACTCCAACATCTGCAACACAGGCTAATATATTTGTAATTTAGAATATATACCGTTAAATATAAGTAACCTAGATCTCTTCAAAATGAAAAATACGATCCTCAAAAATGTAGAACTATCATAGAGGTTTTTTTAAGAAATAGATAAGGCCTGTGAGTAGCGAAATCACCCGATCTAACATTTGGTAATTTTTACATGTGTGAATAATTGCAGGCTATGGCGTATCAAGTGAAAATTTCATATTTGGAAGTCAACTGATAGGAATAACAATAAGGCTGTGCATACCGTTCGAAAGTAAATTGCGAACAACGGTTACAAAGACAAAAATTTACAAAAGGGCACAAAAATATATTCATAGTGTCATAGTCATTTCAAACAGGAGTTAAAATACATTTAATTTCTGCTATACTTAACATTAAAACTCTAAACTTTTCTTCTTATTTGAAATTGTAATGCTTGAGAAAAAATATTCTCTTTTGGTTTCATTTAGTATAATACTACCACAATACACACAATAGTACAATAGTACATCATTAAATTGCTTATTAAATTGCTTATGAAAAGAACAAGTTTTTATGGCTATTCTAATAAGACAAAATGCTTTTGTGTGGGAAGGAAAATTTCCTTCGAAATGAAAACATGTTACCACATTATGTTTTATGCAGTAAATGTTGCTTCTGAAGTAATATAAATGTTACGAGAATCTTATTATTGTGTCTCTATCATAACTTGACTATTTTAAGTTGAAACAAATGCATGAAAGCATAAACACCTGATAACAGGAAAGTGGTAACTCTTCTACAGACATTTGAAATTTTCTACCAGTGTAGCATTCATTTCATTTATATTGTAAAGTAATCAAATCTACAAATATAAACAAATTAAGTTTTTAAAACATGAAATATTTAACTAATAATAAAAGTTGTCTAAAAGAAATAGATAAAGAAGTGTGTGTCTATTGCAATGTTTTCCGCTTTTTTGACCAACGTCTACTTAGAATTTGCTGTATAGTACAAGAACCTTCAATTGAAAATAAACTTTTTAAGAAAATAAGTCACTTTTGTATATCTTTTTTTTTAGTTTTACTACTTTTTTAATGAGGAAATTGAATATGAAAAAACTGATAACCATAGACGAAAATGTTTGAATGTATTTTTACTTATTTTTTATTATTAAAATACCTGTAGAACTACATATATGAATTTTCCTTAAAAAATACCTTTATTTTGTCAATATCGAAAAATTTTATGAAATAGCAGTTAATTATATAATATTGATAAATGACTTCGTCATATGTTTATGAAAACCGGTTCAAATTTGCCGTCGCCATATGATGTTGTCTCAGGTATTTAATATTATTAAATAGAACTTTTGTATTAAAAATTTTAATACAAAAGTTCTTCGCTAACCAAATTCTAAATTGTTCTTTCATATGATATGACACGTCTAAGTCCTACAATTTGAATAAGTGTTTTATTTGCATAATTATCCTTTTTCAAAATGAACAAATACGGCTTTATAATACTGGTTCCAAAACAAATCCAATTGGTCCTTTCGTAGACCCGTAAGCTAGTCGGTTGTGTTTGAAGCTTTTTAATTTACACAAAGTTAATTAATATTCTTTAGATGGTGCTCATATACTGCTATGAATTAAACCGAAAGAAGAAATTTGACCCCTTGTACTCGAAGAACGTGCCAAGTTAGATTTATATATTTCCAGTTCGATGCAGTCTACAAATCAATTCATTTTTTTCCCTTATAACCACTTTCGATATGGGCTAATGACCTTTTAACGTTTAGGAAAGTATTATATAAAGAAATTGGACTATTTTCAACATCCTCCGATATACAGATGACAACGCTATAAGAACAGATAATGCAGGGAATCTCTAGTCAAAAAATTTACAATGGCAAAATCCGATAAATATAAATAAAATACATATAAATGGAATACCTAAGAAAGAGAAAGAGTCACGTAAACACATACATAATTAATGAAATATGGAACCAGAGCAATAAATAAGATGCAGGATTAAACATGCCCGAATAATGTTCCAAATACTTGGAAAAGTTCTTACAAGCAGTAAGTTAAGCCTTAGCCTCAGATACAGAATAGTAAGATCTACGTCTGGTCCCTTCTCTTGTATGAAATGGCTATGTGGACATTGAGCATTCACAATTAACAAAATTACTATTTAAAAAATGAAGCACTTCTCCGAATCGCGGAAGTAACAAATAGACAACTCTTACAATTAAAATAAAAAAAATTACCTGGTAAATATAGAGTGTGGTGAGTGCATTTCTCGGTTATTAGTTAGAATATAAGTTCTGGGATCCCAGCTATTCGAATGTGATCTTAGGTTTGACTTTCCCGATGACTCGTAGGTCACGTGAAGGCCAATGTTATTTTTTATATTGAAAAACTAATTTATTTTTGTGTCTAAGTCCTTGCAGCTGACTTTCGGGGTCATATTACTTTTAAACTGGGAATTTTATTTTTACCGCGGTTATCGGGAAGATCCAAATGGTTTTCCTATAGATACCATTTTAACCAGATCATGACTTTGAAGGTTATATCAGTATCAACCTTTATATTTCAAACATGAAATCCCTTTATGACCATTTTTAAATTGTAATGCCCGTAGAGCAACTTTTGGTTGTAAATAAGGCTGTATTGGACCTATAACTTCACTACGTATTTAATTGTCAAATTTGCTGCTCTACCAATTTCCAGAATCAATCAGGGTTTGGTAATTTTAAAATAAAACGTACCCAGGAAATGAGCTTCAAAGGAACGGAAGGTCGGAATCGTATGACCAAGTAAATGCTTAACCTTAAGACTGACATTGACCTTAATATGGCCACCAGAATTGAGGACAAGCTCATATTCGGGTGTTACACGAAGTGCTCGTGAAAATATATGTTCACTATCGGATAGCTAGTGTAAAATCATCTACCTTTCATTTCACAATCTTCCCGAGAATGGACTCGACGTCGAAATTTCCAAGTATTTTTGTCACACCCCGTATAATATATAGAGAACATTATCGCCTTCGAGAACTATTCCAGAGTTGACAAGAACAAAAGTCCTTCGGGTTTGAAAAATGCAGACGTGAATAGCGAAATATTATAAGACAGATGATGATTCTGTATGACACATTAAGAAGAAGTTATAATTCCAACATAAGTAGACACACTGTATATACGACAAAATGTTTTTTGAAGTCATTTATTTTGACGGAGGAGCCACAAATTTATCATTCAAATTGAATGATTTTGGAATTTCTTGAAAAACCGCATTTCTTACCTCATAGACGTTCTTTAATGGAATAGATTTTACACTATTGGCTGAACATTATTCTGAGAACCTTCTTCTTTTTTATAAGTAGGATAAAAACAAAACAGTTAACATTCGAAAGGGTTCAGTATGCAATATTTTGGCCAATCCCAACCACATGTCAGCATCTGCTTTTCCTCATGACAAATAAACCCTATTTCTTGCTTTTCAACTTCCAACGATAACAGAACCATTTGCCAAAATGAATAATTGACGATCATATTTCCCAGAAGATAAATATTGACAAATCGGTAACGTTTACTGTGGACCCTTGCTCGAGATAAATTTCGTGTTTTCCAGACCTAGAGCTCCGCAAGAGGGATGATAAACATTTACTTATTATTCAATACAGTTCGTCATACTTCTTATATCTTGAAGTGAACTCTTGTAACTTTGCCAGATAGGGGATGCGTGATGCATTTCCTGTTATAAATTACGTTCCAGATATTTGATATGTTCCTCGCACACTTCCGAAGGCTACATTGCCATTTTATAGCAAAAGTAATGGAATGTTATGATGGAATCCTGGCACGTACTTCCTATCACTCAAACTCGGCAAAGATATGTGTTTCAAAAAATTAAGTATACCGATACGATAATGAATTACAGAATTATATGGGAATGTTATTTAGAGGGAAGGAAGTCTTATATGAAATTATGTGATAGAGACGATAACCTAAGATGATATCAAACTAGCCGAGTACTTATTACTAGACTCAACTTTAACCTATGGTTGGAGCAAGAATAGAAAGTTTCTAGATCGTTTTTTTTATTGCTTCAGTTAGTTGGATTAGAATGTTGCCTGAGGATACTTACTTACTTACCTCTACAAAAATTAACAATTCCCAAAGTTTCGGGAGCCAAGTCAGAAGCCGTTGTCAACTCAAGAAAACTCCTTATGAAACTGTAGAATGTGTGTGATGTAGCTAACATAATTTACTTCTGATCATATAGGAAGCACAAAAAAATTAAGAGATTATATGGTGATAACGCTCCTTTCAATTTGAAAGAAATTGAAAGAGTTATCTATATAATTAAAAATGTATTAAAAAAATTAAGATGTTTCAGTGATGCAATTAAGTCATAAGGTAAAACCTACAAAAAATCTTAGAAATCATTCCTATTTAGGTAAGTTTTGGTAATAGAGAACGAGTGAATTCTACGGAAGTAGTAGACATGCAATCGTTTTCGTTTTATAAAATTAAAACAAAATCTTTTAGCTTTCGTTTTGTATTGTGCCCTTCTTCTTTTTATAGTTGAGTTTAGAAAGTATATTTTATGACCTAGTTCCAGGCATGTCCATAGTTTTAAACTTTTCCAATTAAATGTATGTATGTAATTTGTGTGTTCATTTATACGTTCATGCTGTGGTCTATAAGTTTCTCCAATATAAAATGTAATTTTTTTAAATGCACTTTTTGAGTTTTGAGATGTGTTTTTGACTGTGTTTTCTATCATTGATTTTATTGTATTTCTAGTTTTGAATGTGATTTTGTTGTTAAATCTGAGATCTAGTATTTTTAGTCTTTCTGAAAGATCCTGCATGGATGGTGTGGCTATATGTGTTGGTAAAATAGGTGTCAGTGTTGCTTGTATGGTTTTGGTCTTGGTTGTTAGCGATTGTTTGGTACCCACTTTTGTTTCAATCATCACTACTAAATTTTTTGGGGTAATTATTAGCAGAAAGCACATTTTTTATAAATGGTTTTTCTTCATTAGATTTAGTGAATTCAGAACCGTTAGTTTTTGATAAATAATATAGAGATTTAATAACACCAATTTTTACTGAATTTGGATGATTATAAGTTAAAGTTGTGATACCTGTTAGTGTGAGTCACTTTTATTAATTCTATTAAAATTAGCGACTGTGTTTAGGTCATTTAGATTTCTAAATAGTTTGTTAAGAAGTTCAAGTTCTCACGTAAACTGCATAGTTAGTTCTTAGTTGCTTATGTCGTTTAGTAATTCTTGTAAATTTTCAATATTGTGTTCACAAAGAGCAAATATATCGACACCAAAAGGATTAATCTAATTTGGTAAAAATTTTCATTTATGAAATTAAGGCAGGAACCCATGGCCATGACAAAAATTTGTTGGTATTAATCATCACATAGTTTAAAACATGTTATTTTCACATAAAACGCTGGTAGTTCTATTATTGTGTCAATGGACAATTGTGTAAATTTTAATGTAGGAAATATTTTGGCGAAGAGCAGGAGGAAGAGCTTTAGTGTATAGATTATCTTGTCAAAACTTGCTAGTGTGAAAGTGCTTTTTAATTGTATAAAAATATTTTCTCTATGAAATGTGCAGTGTCTTTAAAATGACAGTTACACTACTTTTTTTTTAAAACTTACTAGTACTCAATTTCAAGTTTATCAGATTTTACTGCAATTAACAACGAAGTCACAATTAGACTTTGAAACGTTTGGATTTTTTGAATTTACGAAGTATGTGTCTTAAGTGGGGTTTTATTACCTAATAAAACCATAAAAACAATATTAGAAATGAAATGTTATTAAAATATTAATAAAATTATAAATGCCCCAAAAACGATATCTCTGTGGTTGAAAATTGTGCTCCTCAAGAAATATTTGGTATTTGAGACACAATTAAAATCTTACGAAATTTTAATGGAATAAATTAGTCAATACGCGATGAAGTTTTACCTGATTATGTCACTATATATAACTTCTGCACGTTAGTAAAAGCAAAAGATCCGGGTTCGGATCCCTATGAAAGATAATGTTTTTTTTTTAAATATTAATGACACCCGCCAGCTGACGGAGCCAAGTAAAGTATTTTTATAACAAATTATACCGCTCTGTCAACGTGAACATATGGATGGCTATTCACCAATGAGAGCGCGGTAATGGAGGCGGGACTTATAACGCCGCATCAGCGATGTAGGTGTAGAGGGGGCCAAGGTAATCAATTGAACAGCCACCTTTATCCTCAGATACGTGGGTACAAAAATAACTAAATTGAAATAAAGCATTCAGATGAACATGGCACAGATAGTTAAGAATGTTTTATCTTAGATTGTAGGCACAATTGTTCAACACTTTGGAAATATCTAACGATTACAAACGAGTGATGCGTACTTTTTGATCTTACCCTGTATTTCTGATTTTTTTGCCTTAAACAATATATCAGTCTAGAGGGGTTCCAAGAGTGGAGGTTATGGAGGTCATGAGTCCTCGTAAGTCGTACATTTTAAATTGACAAAACAGTAAAATTTCGAAAATAAAATGAGTATTTAAAATAATTTTGAAAAATGCGCCAGTAAACCCCACCCCTCCAAATTTTTGTGCTGCAAGCTCTCCTGTAAAGATCAGAATATGCTAATTATAAAACAAGTCATTATTTGTGGAAGACAACTTTAATAATGTATGTTGTGTGAAGAATTATGTTTATTTGTTAATTTATTCTAAATTAAATAGTTTAAAAAAAACCTATCTGGTAATCGAAAATTGTTCCACGAAATAAGAATATTACATTACAGTGAAAAAACCTATGGGCAGATTGAATCTATGAAAACAATAACACGAGCAGACTATTCGTAACCAAATGTGGCACACTCTGTATGTGACTAGTGAAACTAGAAAGATTCGTTTTCCAGAAATATCCCGCAAGGTTGCTGGGAGTTAATCAATACTGAGCAGCTGCATCGACTCAGAGTCGTCGGCGCCATCTATCCAACTATGGTTGCACCATAGGGAATATTGATTTGATAAGAAGACTTAGTATTGATCCCAGTTCTTAGATATCGCAAGATTTACTATTATGCAATAGAGGGCGCTACAGCCTTTGTGAAACTTAAAATGAATTCTAAATATTCATTCTTGTTAGTACAATAAATAATCAGTATTTACAAAAGTGAGTCAAAATTAACTTGGCAAATTAAAATTTTGTAATAAAAACATATAGAAATTTTATATTTTGATTTTTATATATACGTTCGTTACTAGAGTTAATATCACTATAGAATATATAAGTCCAAATATATGTTAACAAGTGTTCGTACTATTAAATGTGTTATATGTTGTGTAGAAAAAAAATCAGAACGCACAACGAGTTGAATAATAAATTTTTTATTTGTGTTTGTTTGGTAAGACTAATACGGACTTTCTATTCAGTGAATTATATGTTAGGTTACTGTTTGTTAAGTGACAGCGAATTAGGTTTCAGTTATACTAAGTATTCAATTTAAGAAATTTTTTGATAAAACCAAATTTGTACACCTTTTGTTCATTTGATATACTTTACAAAAGTTTTTCAGAAAGGTATGAATATATGAACTACTTGATTATTTTATTAGTAACTATGACATTACTTAGGGCATCACACTAATTTTCGTTGCATAGAAAATGAACAAGTGCCACACAGAAATGAACTATCAATAAAGTCTTAAAATTCATAACTACCTGAAAATTTTAGGAAAAATACAAATTCAAACCAACTTCGAACCAAACGGTAATAAACAAGGTAGACTAAAAATAGGCTTAACCGTATAAATTGTTATTATTATTATTTTCTGAAGAGAACGTTTATTTTCTTTAACAGTAGCAAGTCGTTTTACAGTAGCAGGTTTCTTAGACAAATAACTTGGCAGGCTTTCAAAAACTATGATGATTTTTTTATTGTTTTATTTCAGTAGTTACTTGAATTTCGACTACCCTTACTTTTCTTCCAAATATTTTATGTGTACTCTTGAATTCAGCCTTAGATCTAAAGATAAAACGTTACTTAATTTGAAATAATATATATATACATAAATATATATATATATATATATATATATATATATATATATATATATATATATATATATATATATATATATATATAATAACCAAAAGTACGCAGCACTCTTTAAGGATATATAGAAAACATACAGCCCTCTTCTACCATCAAGTGATACAGTTGTTTATTAGTGTGCCTTAATTATATACCGAAAAATATTAAATTCCAACCATTCTGTGTTAATTTTGACCACAACAATAAATATAATTAGGTACTTTTTGATTGAAAGCTGTGTTGTAGCTCTTCTTTCTTGAGAATAATCTCTCTTCACAAAACAATTTATTTTATATAATTTGGCTGAATAACTGTCTTACATGTATCATTAACGAAACGCTTTTACACATCATTTAAAAGCGTACATGTTTAAACGACTTGTTTTTCTGAAAGATTCGAATATTCAATATACCATCTATTTATAGACTTAGAATTTATAATTTCTTAACGGTATTTTCTAACACCATTATTTAATTGTTTCTACGGTTGCAGTGCTTCCAGCATGTGACCTCAGCTCACTGTATACGTAATTAGCTATCAAATTAGAATTTTTTATTAAATTATATATGTTTCTCCTTATACGTAATCCATACGTATATATTTTCTATATATTTTTTGTACTTCACAAAGAGGAATCTAACAGTTGGACCCCAACATTATTTGCTAATTTTTATTCATTTATTTTCAATTCCAATATTGTGCAAAGCATAAATAAATCGTGTGGTTTCAAATGTTTTTAATTTCAAAGGGAGTAATGAAACTATTCAAACAGTGAAAACGAAAATGAAACAAACGTTCCGAAAAATTCACAACAAATATGAAATTATTTTCCTCAAAACCTATGCAGCTATTAAAATGTAATGCTTTTTTTGTTTTTTCATTAACAAACGGTTTTCCACAACGGTTGTACCGAATTACATTCACAGTTCGAACGTTTGTTTTTCTAATAATCCGCACTTGCAAATCATTTTAAAACAAATGATATTTAATTAGTACAACTGTGTATTTTTATTATACAATCATGCTTGTAACATTACAATGTCGATCATAAAAGTTTTTTTATTGTAATAAATATTATCTTCTTTTGTCATTTGAGACTAAATGTAAACAGAACAGTCAATAGAGATTTTTGCCTGATCTAAAATACAACAGCAAATCGCGTACGTCATTAAGGAAGAATATGTAATTTATGAGTAATAAAACCGAAAATTCGTAGAAGTAATTTATTTGAGCACTAAAAACCCTAAAAAATGCGTTTTTTGTTTATGTTGTGAAAAGTGATAACGCGAACTTAATGCAGTGTCTGGAAAAGTAGTAGAATCATAAAATCTTCAAAATAAGTGTTCACAAATCTTGATAGGAGCATTTGTCATAGAGATAAACTGGAAAAAACTGGGAATAAGTGATTTTGTGAAAATCCTGATCTTTTAGGGTTCCGTATATACAGTATACGGATGCCCTTATAATATCTCTCAGGATTTCTGCTCTGTCACATCACAGCATTTTGTTCCTAAACTACTTAACGGAAGAGGTTGAAATTTGGTTTCAATATATAGTTTGGTGAGCCGATCAAGAGTACATATCGTAAAAGAAAAAATTTTGATTTTAGGGGTACTTTTGGGGGGAAAAACTAAAAAAATCGACCGTTCCACCCCCCCTGATCTCCGAAACTACTGAGCCTAAAATTTTGAAAAAAATAGGAAATATAGAGCGTTGCCCGAACTTTACAGGAAAATTAAGGAGAAACCATTAATGTCAATTTTGGGGGGCAAATTATAGAATAAATAAAAATTTAAAAATAAATTTTTTTCAAACGCATCATGTAATATATCGAAAGGTGAAGAAAACAAATACATTTTTTTCATATTAAAAAAAAATTATTTAAAAAGATATTAACAAAAATATACCAAAATTTACACATCCCCTCCCCTGATCTCCGAAACTACTGAGGCTAAAATTTTGAAAAAAATGGGAAATATAGAGCGTTGCCCGAACTTTACAGGAAAATTAAGGTGAAACCATTAATGTCAATTTTGGGGGGCAAATTATAGAATTAAATAAAAATTTAAAAATAAAAAATTTTTCAAACGCAATGTAATATACAGGTCTCATTCTGAGAACACATATTATTTTCATATTAAAAAAAATATTTAAAAAGCGAAAATATACCAAAATTTACCCATTCCCCCCCTTAAAACTATAAAACGTAAAGTATTGAAAAAAATAGATTTATAGGTTCTGACCTAAGCTGGAAAAATAAGGAGAAACCTCTACTTTTAATTTTGGGGGGGCAATTACAGAATTAAATGGAAAATATAAAATTAAAATTGTTTCTAACCCAGCATGTTATATATCAAATGAAAGGGCTCATGATAATATATTTTTTCCACATTTATAAAATAAATTAATTAAAAGATATTAACAAGAATATAAAAAATTTTACCCATTCCCCCCCGTATCTCCGAAACCATAAGTGAAAAATTTTGGAAAACTGGAAGTATAGCCCCTCAGAACTTTACTGGAAAAATAAGAAAAAACCCCCATTTTGGGGGGCTAAATTTTTTTTTAAATGAATATTTTAAAATATATTTAAAAAATATTTTAAAAAAATTATTCATTCTCCCCGTTATTTCCCAAACTCTAAAACCTCATTTTTTTTGTTTATAGGAAAAATATGAAAAAAAACCTAATTCTATTATTTGGCCTCCAAATAATAGAATTAAACGGAAAATAAATTACTAGAAAACCCCCATAGTAGTTTTAGGAACAAATTATACAATTAAATGGAAAATAAAGATTCAATTTTCAAACGCATCATGTAATATATTAGATAAAAGGCTCATTATGTGAATTACAAATATATCATATTTTTAAATCATTTGTTTAAAAGATATTAAAATATTATCGTAGAAACTACACTATTTAAAATTTGAAAAATATATATTATTTATATTTTTCAATAATCTGAATAACAGATTTAATAATTTATAATTTAAACTTTGACCTATTTTGCCGTTTTTCTTCCAATCTACAGAGTCAAAACTCAGACAGTAGATTATAAAAGGTATTTCTGAAAGTTTATTAGTAAAATAAAACTCTAATGTTACTTTTTGGGGGCCAAATTAGAAAATTAAATACATATGTATTGTGATAAAAATCAAGCGAATCGTAAAGCAGAATGTGTGGAAAATCCTTTAAAAGATATAAGGGTAAGTATAAGAAAATGCACTCATTCCCTGCTTGTCTGAAACTGGAATATTTGAATCTTGAAGGTGGTACGGAACCCTAAGTATGCGAGTCCAACTCGCACTTGACCAAATTATTTTTAGTTAAGGCTGGATTTTTATTCTTTCTCCTAATAAAAATTTGTAAGGTTGAGATTAATTGGGCTCAAGATCTATATATAAGCAAATGTCTTGCGTTCATTGGAATGAAATATCTGGGAAAGATAGTATTATAATTTCATTGATAGGCTTTAGTTAACCTACGAACGACGTTACACATACTACGACACCCGATTTGGAGTCTCTGTGAGCTAGTTTTTGTAATCTTGATGTGGTATTTGATGCTACATTACTAATTGTATATAGTGAGGACGCGTGGGTTGGAACAATTTCATTTAAAACTCAGGTGTTGTTTTTTTTTTGAAAAACGCTCGGACACGTCGATTTTTTTTGGACTGCGGTTTTTGTGATGATAAACTCAATTATACAAAATTGCGAACATCAATTTCATTTTTTCAAATGGGACCATTTGTTTTGTTATTTTATTTTTGAATTCTGCATTGAATTCTATGTATTTTTCATGTACAATGTGCTTTACCGAAAATTAACAGTTATTAAAAAAATACACTTCTTTCGAAATTGAATGAAAAAAAACATAAACATATCAATTTAACTTCCTGACAATACCTAAGACGGTTTTTAAATTCTCGTAACACTTCATTTAGCGTTTGTGTTAGGATTCGTTGTATTTCGGGCCTAATTCTATTCTTCAATTCCTGGATATTTTCCGGCTTATTGAAGTAAACTTTCGATTTCACATAACCCCAAAGATAAAAATCGAACGGGCTTAGATCTGGAGACCTAGCTGGGCATTATATATTACCTCTTCTTCCGATCCATCTATTTGGGAAAATATTGTCAAGATAATCTCGCACTGTTAGCGAATAGTACGGGGGCTCTTCATCCTGTTGAAACCATACCGATTCTGCCAGTATATTTTGACGATGTTAGGATATGGCGACAGAACTCGAACACAAGCTGAAGTTTGCGAATCATTTAATATGAAGTACTCGGAGCGGCCTATTACACAAGAGGTAATATCGAAAAGCCAGCTAGGTCTTTTCTCTCTTTTTATCTTTGGGGTTACGTGAAATCGAAAGTCTACTTCATACTTCAATAAGCAGGAAAATATAGAGGTATTAAAAAATAGAATTAGAACCGAAATACTATGAATCCTACCTACCTACCACAAACGAAAATTTGAAAACCATCTTAGGTGTTGTCAGGAAGTTAATGGTCAACAATCTGAACATCTAAATTGATTTGTTTATATTTTTTTTCTTCTATTTTGAAAGAAATTGATGTTCTCAATTTTGTATAAGTGAGTTTATCATTACAAAAAACGCAGACCAAAAAAAAAAAAACCGACGTGTCCGAGCGTTTTTCCAAAAAAATAAAACACCTAAATTTTAAATGAATTTGTTCCAACCCACGAGTCCTCACTGTATAACAAGTTAGGACTCATTTATCGAACATTCTCAAAGGCAAGTGCTTTCCTCGAACTACCTTATCTTTTTTCCATTTCGTTATGCTGATATAGTAATTTGTTGCTTTTCATTCCACTAAGGCATGTTATTTTCATATTTTGCTCTATCAGTGTTTTCATTTGAACTTCGTACTGTAGATCTATTATTGTGGTTCCAATTTTTTTTGCAAATTCTGTAAATTCGTCATATTTACCAGCATCAAATAGTTAAAGTTCTTCAATTTAGTCTTGTGTATTTTTGTTGAATTTGTGTATCATACAATATTCTATTTTAACAACTTTTCTCAAACTTCGTCTCCATTTGTTTCTCTATGCTGATGAATGTCAATTCAGGTACTAAAAGGAATATTATTTAAATTGTCAAGCTCCCCTATCCGGAAGTTTTAGGGCTTAAGGATTCAGCTAAATGAATTAACTTTTTTTCCATAATAATTGATTTTACATCTAGTACATTTTTTATATATGGGAAATATAAACATCAATAAAAATATCAATTTTGGAATCCTAATCAATCCATGCTTCTTATAAAAATTTGCTAGACGAATAAAACTCCCCCAAAAAAAAAATAGTTATGTGATCACTGATTGTGCAAATTTTAGGTTATTACATCTTGAACTATTTGTCTTTAGGTCTCGACTGATTTTCTTTGTTTCCTCTCATAGGAAAAGAATTTCAGTTTGTTTATACAGGGTTATGTTAAGGTATTCAAAATTATATGTCTTCTTTCACTTTTTACTTTACTAGTGGTCGCCTAGTGGTCGAAATTCGACCGTATTTCATGAAATTGTAAAAAGTATAATTTTATAAGAAACAGAGTTGTGGAGAAATCGGAGAAGTAGATGTAATAACCAAGATTGTTCACTCAGATTGACAAATCTATTGCAATAAAAAAATAAATCTAATCAAATATCGGCATTCGAAATATTTTTGAGAAATGAATGACCCCTCAAATTTTTAGCTGGAACTCCCAGCAAAATATTCGATATAATAATTGGAAGATTGTTCTTTGCAACCTAAAAGTTTACATCATTTGCGGTTTCAATCAAGTTCAGGAATATTAAAGAAAAGAGAGGATCAACAACCCTAGGAGAACTTAAATATTTAATACATTCTCTATTGTCCCCTGTCTAACAATGTTTTACACAACACCGTTGGGAAGGTCGTGATAATAATATATTAATCAAACAATTAAATTAACATTAAAAACAGAATATTTAATATGAAAGGTTCTGCAACGCGTCCGAAAAATCAATACTGATCTACTACATTGACAATTTTACCCTTAGATCATGTACCTCCTAGATATAGCCTGTCATGAACAAAATCGTGGCAATGCTAGAAAGAGAGGGCAATAGAGACACTAACTGGCTATTTCACTTAGTGGGTGGAAGCAGCCAATGAACAACATTCTAAACGTATTTCATTGGAAGCAGCTCCCAACCGAGTGAAATAGCCTCTTGCCCTCACTATAGCCCTCTCTCTCTCTCTTTGGTCTTACCACGATATTTGTGCATGACAGGCTATATCTAGAAGGTACAAAATTTAAGATTTTACCACTAAACACTAACAACGCTTGTATGCCACTTCCAGAAGTACATGCTCTAAGAACAGCATCTAACGATTGCTCCCTCCAAATATAATTACTCAATGCTTTGAGTTTTGAATGAATAATAATGAATTTTTGTTATATTTTAGTTAGTGAATGAACAAATATTATAAATTAATATTAGCATTGTGCACTGAAGGTCGTCAGTAGCTACTTAACAAAACAAAAATGAAGAAAATCGGTTGAGAGACACAGGAGTAAATGGTACCTAATCGTTTTGTCTTTGCCTATTTATATTATATCATTTTTAAATTATTTCTGTATTTATTACTTGTCCCATTACTAGAATGTGAGTTGAGTTGTATTTGTCCATATTTAGCTATAAAAGGTTTTCGTTTCTCACATTATGTTTATCGTATATATTGCTGACAATTCAATCAGTATCATAGCAACTGTTTCTGGTTCATTTTCAGATTATCTAATAGATAGTGTTATTGTTTCGCCAATTTTGTTTTCTTCTTTGCACCTGCTTAATACAAATTTGGAAAGTGATTCCCGATTTTTCTAGAAAGATTACAAATACATACAAAATGGGCTGTTTTTCCTTATAAGTAATTATACGACTTCATAACTATAACCATCAGTGTAATTGTATCGCCACCCATGAAATTTGTCAGTAATTATCGATATAAAGGTATTACTGTCCATCTCGCTGTCTCTTTAGACGAAACTGAGGCTATAGAAATCAACATCTACATATAATCAAGATTAGTGGCATTTCAGAATCCTTAAAATGTACTGGAAACAAAATGAGGACTATTTTAATTATAAGTAATTTCGGAAAGATTGCCGAGGAGATCTTTGATTATAATCAAAATATTTATTTTGGCTTGTTCTGTCCTCAGATTTTTCCATGAACAAAGAAGTATTTAAAATTGTAAATGGGGAACAAATTGTAAGTAAAACAATTTCGAAAAATTTCCCGGATTGGTTGTCTGTTCAGAAATGCTCCTAGCAGATTTTCTGAGTGATAGAGATGTGTACAGTATGAACAAGTATGCCTCTATGTAAATAATGTTTTGGATATAGGGTGATACTTATCTGAGTTTGGGGACATTTCAACTACAATATTGGAGTTGTTCTCAATCGTTATGTGTTTTAATTGAAAGTATATTTTTAAATTCTCGCTTGAGTTCAAGTTTTACTGCCTGTCCAAAAAACTATTTCAGCAAGCAATAAAAATTTGTATGATTGATGAACTTTTCCGTTGAAGCTCATACCCGATGAATGGTGAGCGACCAAAAATTAATATCCGATGAATTGTAATTGCTGCAAAAAATTAACAAAATGTGTATGAACAAAACATTACGATTGCTTTCAATTTCAATTTCTAATTATATTTTGATAATACCACAGATCATACACATAGTATGTAATACCACAAAACAATGAATTTGTGTAGGTCCGCTATTAAAAATAAGTTAATAAAACGATAATTTTCTTTTTATGCTCTTGATGTCGCATCAAGTATATGCTCTAAGGCCGTTATTAATGTACATTGCAGGCTACTTCCAGACATGCTATATTAAGGAATTTAATAAAATCTAAAGTCACTTTATTCCTTGTGACGCCATCTAGTGAGGTAAGGATATACAAATACAACAATATTAATTTATGAATACAATTTTTTTAACTTTTGCATGTTAAGCTTTCCCACTTAATAAATTTCAATTGTTATTCAGAAGTAAAATGTTTACTTTATAATATGAAGCTAGTCAGTACAAAAATTTAACGGCAAGTTTAATGGTGTTATTTCTGACTTCTGAAGTATTTCAAGTTTCTAATTTAATATATCGCAAAGAGTCAATGGGAGTTTTAATTATAACGAAAAGCAAATTTTGTGCAGGTATTGTATATTAACTGGATGTTATATTAGTTAATTTCGTACATATTTTCGATTTTCTATAAAAGAAAAGACTCTTAAAATATTACATTTTCCCTATTTCTTATACAGAGAACTGAATTATATGGCTATTTCAAGATCTAGCTAGTGTATGGTGTCAGTCGTGGTATCAGTCCGAACGAGTCCAAAACAAATGAAGTTTCAAACTATGTATTTCATTCCCTTGCTCATTGCTTGTCCATAAGTGTGGGCCCCCGTTAAGAAGCTTTCGCTTTAAAAAAGAAGTTAATTATAATGAAAAAAGAGAAAACTTAAGGAAGCCAGTTGTATGATGGTGAACAATCGGCAAACCTTCAATTGATCTGGGTTTGGGATGAATAAATTTTATGTAAGAAGAGCAAGCCAACAGTTACCTGAGTATCAAGTGATCACCAACCGCCAAATTGTCGTTGTCAAAATTTTTTGACAAACAAGAAAATTTGCACTTAAGCGAGAATTTATAAATTAACTTTCAGCTAAAACACATCTTTTTCTCTCAGAATATTTGTGAGGCAGCATTTCTGTACATATAGCCAGTAACCCGGCAATTTTTCGGAATTGCCTCACTAATTTACAATTTCAAACTTCTCAGTTTCTGTAAAAACGTAAAAATCTGAGGAACGATTACCGTAAAGGAGAGGCAAAATAAAATATTTTCATTATGTTTTGTTATTTCGCTCTTGCTTAGTCTGAATTTCTGACCTTCATCTGTATACCTACTGCATGTACTCCATCATATATAAAGACTCCAAAACATATTAAAAGCTCCTCTTCAACGATGACGTGGGAATCTCGCTTATTACTTTCTTTCAGAGATGAATACATCAGGCCGATAACCATTCAAAAAACCCTTCGGATATATTACGTCCGAACGAGTATGCTCCAGGGATCTTGATATGTATATTTGTACCACCCAAGAATAAGCTTTCATTAGCATAACAATAACCAGGCTTATTGGAATCCATTGTTATGTTGATACCATATACAAATTGAGTCCCTCTTAAAATGCCCTCAGGACAGTCTGCCATATCGCGGTGGGGATCCAAATGGAAAAAGATTCTCATACGTTCTCGAATCAATCTCTTCCCTTTTCCCATCGTTTCCAATGAACGTGAATAGTTTAAATTCGCTCGATGCCACATCTCGCGACGGCAAGTCAATAGCTAAAAATATATCTCGCGCGTTTCCTGGGAAAAGGAATTTTTGCCGAATACGTGATGAGCACGTTCTGCATCAGAAATGACATCAGCTCCACGAAAGTCATTGTGAAATTGCAGAGCAGTTATATTAATTCATGGCAAGTCAAAATGAGGTTCTCATTTGGATGTATGAAATTCGTGACGCTCTCATCACACGACGATGTGTATGTCATACGTTGTGAACGATAAAGAGAAAGAAAAATGAGGGTTGTAGAACGTCACAGTCATTAAGCACAACGAAGAGAGATAATTAAAATGTTCTTTACGGATTTTCCTTTTGAAAATATTCACAAAGAAAATTGTTATCCTGTTATGTATCATGCAGATCGTACATTTTTATCTAACGGATGGAAAGCTATTTTTGTTTATAACTGTAGTAAAAGTTTCTCTGGAGTCAATCAACGTTAGATTATCGGAATCCTAACTATTTCTTATCCTAAAAATTCCAGTAGTATACTTGATTTTGATCGAAAATTGTGATTATGAAATCCGGTGGCGCATATAGCAGGCAGTTAGATAGCCATGACTAAATTACTTCTCTATTTTCCTAAATGCCTCTAGTCTTTAAAAAACAGAACGCAATCGGATAGACGCCTTCGAAATTTTTACTTTGGAGGAGAAAATGCTAAGAGTTCACATTCATTTATCGACCTAAAACCGGTCAACCTCAGGGTTCAGACCTGGCCCCGCTCCCATTTAACTCATGTAAAAACGACTTGCTCACCATTGATTTACAAAAATTTGGCTATGTTGATGAATTTGAAAATGGAGAAACTTAACCATCGATCTAGAAAAGGTGAATATTGTAATAAGTGTAGATTTAGCCCTAATACCAGCGAAGCTCATCCCAGCGCGGCTGAGTATGGTGCTCACCATTAATTTACAAAAATTGGGCTATGTTGATGAATATGAAAATCAAGAAGCAACTTAACCATAGATCTACTGCGAAAGCGTTGCAGAAAGTGATTTCAGGGGTCTCCGGGAATGGGATGCAGGTTGGTGGGAGGATGTCCCTCCAGAGATACTCGACTATGTGAACATCCATGAGGAACCTGAGGGTTTTGATTTACCTCACAATATATGGAAGACGGCAAATAGAATTAGAACGGGACACGGCGTCTGTGCAGTATGCTGTATAAATGGAATAAACAACCCACGCACAATTGTGAATGCGGGGCAGCCTATCAAACAGTCAAATAATCGCCTAGCGAATCGGATGTAAACGCCAAGTTCGTGCGGGAAAAATGACAACATAATCGTCATCGAAATATCTTGGCTTAATTTTAAATCAAACTATGACATACAAAAAATACCAGCCAGAGAAAGAACTCGAGAAATAACCTTATTCAGAAATTTACCGAAATCAGCTGAGGAGCTAACTCAATAACTCTAAGAACAGCAGCACAATCCTTTCTGTATTCTGTTGCTGCAGATTGTGCTCCAGTTTGGATTGACAGATGTCACAGGAACAAGATAGAGCTTCAGCTAAATGAAGCAATGCGAATTGTGTCAGGAAACGCTGCCCTGGTTTCATGTCACTGCTAATATTGCACCTCCATATGTTAGAAGATGTCAGTTAATATTTTTTTTGTTAGTGGAAAAAATAAACAACCCGTGACATTCCTATCCATAACACTCTGGACCACCTCCCTCAAACAAAGTTGAAATCGCGAAAATCTATATTTAAAAAATTGGAACTTGCAGTCTTCCCGATCATTTAATATGGATGAAGAGTGGAAAGTCAAATAGCCATATTCTAATGTATACTACCAATCAGCTCAGCTTGACCCAACCATTTCTCTTGTTGGCATGGAATTACTTAGGAAACCATGGAGCTGACTGAACCAGATTAGAACTGGTCACGCCAAGTATAATTATATCATTGTACAATCTCCACTGTGAATATGGAGCACCTCAGCAGACAGTTAGACACTTAGACACTTAGTACGAGAATGCCCAAATAGAAAATTCTGGGGAAACAGGGACGATCTCGTAGCAGTTCCTTCTCTTATAACACGGATTGTGATAGTTTAATTTTGTGTTATTTAAATATATGCTATGATGACTTATTTATATGCACTATTTTCATTATCTTATTAGTATTAGGATATAACATATTTATTTACTTATATATCTCTCTCTAGTTGTACCAATAGTTAAAGCCATAAATAATATATATATATAACTAGGTAATCTTAAACGGCTATCCCACATTGTAGCAAAATTCATTCTCACATTCTTTGGAAACATTAACAGAAACGACATTACGGAGAACCTGATTGTTCAGGGTATGTCCCTAGTGGATGACATCATGGTTATTTCCCAACTCGCTGGCTAGATGAAAAGAAAGAACTGCAAGCGCCAGCCAATTTACAGTGACAGATGGCGTGCTGCATTCACTAGGGTAACTACAAGTCTAGTTTGGACTATTTAAAATATATATTCCAGCAATTGTTGTGTTATTCCCAAAAAAATTAGTATAACCTATTTCAAATTGCTCAAAAAAGTCAGTGTGAGTTTTGGTAGCGTTTTGGCGAATTATCAAATTTATTCAAATTACTTGAACATTTTGTACTTGCTAATATTGAATTTGGTCAAAATTGTTTCAAATGGTCAGTGTTGTCTTGAAATGGTAATGGGCATTTTTTAATTAGGAAATGTAACGGCTCTTTAAAGGACCTTGAGTTTTTACACTATCATAATATAAAAGATATTGTAAACAATATTGAAGAAAAATCTATTCCCAAAAATTTCTGAAAGGAAGAAATACTGCCTGACTTTTGTGAAAAACTTATTGATTTGACAAGTCACACAATCAGCCTAATCCTACTCCCAGTAGTAGTTTTATTGTATTTGGGGTTTGTCTGGCTGTCGCTAAAAGATTTTCATATTATCTCCTAAGCAAATGTGTTATGTACATTTTTAGACTACGTTTATAAGAAAAATTTTAGCAATTTTTTTAGCACATTTTAAGTGACAAACGAAATTGTCTGTAAATACTAAATATTGATTTTTATCAATATTTGTACAGTGTTTGTGAAATTTTGAATATATTATAAAGAATAAGGAAGGTCTAGCAGTTTCAATTCTCATTGGGATAGAATCAGAAAACAATGTGACCTATGTGAAAACCTGCATTAAAATTAATTCAATACAACAAACAACAAAGAATCAAAGACCCGAAAAGAATAACACTTCATTTAGTTAGCCCTTAAAAAATGTTGTCCAGTGTAATGAACTCATTTAATTTTCTGAATCTCTGTAACTTAAAACACCAAGTATGACAAACTTCGCTAGTTTACTGCCATATTTTACTACTTGAGGCACTACGTAGAATCTGGAAAACGATGATTTGAGAATATAATCCATTAAAAGGCAATCGCGATAAAAATTTTATGTTCTATGGTCGAAATGAATTTGTACAAAAATACGACGGCAATTTATTGTTATGTTCATTCGTGTACCGTCCTATTTTAGATAAGAATTCCGTCCTGTAAATGATAGAGGGGCTATCTGTCATTTTTTATAGCAACTTGTGGGTCATTCATGAGCTCGAATGGTTTTTGTTGCGATACTTTTTATGATCTGTCCCTCTAATGTAATTTGGGTCAACTATATAACAAATTGTTTGGTTAAAGGTTTACAACAAGGAGGCAAAAACTGGCCGAGCACGTTAGAGATATAGTTTTCGAAAATATATTGTGGATAGTATAGACGAGAATAAGTTATAGAGTTTCTAGACTGCATGGAAGGAGAAACTTTTTGAGAAAACCCAATAAATATAACTCGATTTCATTATTAAACTTTATTTAATAATGAAATAAAACGATTTTTTAGGGTCACAATACATGAATACTGGTTGATCATATTGCAAACATCTCTTTCTCCCAGAATATCTATATGAAAGAATTTCTGTGCAGATAACTAGAAACCCGGGATTTTTCCAAATAGCCTTGCTACATTTTGTTCCCCATTTACAAATTAAAAAAAAGATCTGTTGCAGGAAAAAAAATGAGTAGAGAAAAACACTAATTTACAGTGCATCTCATATTTTCAATTCTCTCAATTTACAGCAGAAAGTGCGTGTTTTATATGGTCTATTGAAAGAAAAAAAAAACGGATTATCCAATATTTGTTGAGAAATCAATTAATGAAAATTGAAAAATGTGATCATTTTGACAACTTTCAAGCATTCGGTTTTGCAACGTTGCCAGTTCAATAAGTTTGAAAGAGAATGGAGACATATTGCATTGTGAAAGAATCAGTTTAAACCACCTTCAATACTTAAACATAAAAAATCAGTACACAGCTCAAGCATACTATATTGAGAAAAAAATATATCGAAGGCAAATTAATACAATTAAAGAGTTTATTAACTAACTAATTTATTTTTTCAAACCGACTCTTAAACTACTGAACAATAAACGGCATCATTGTAATGAATATAATGTTTTGAGATTCCAATAATTTTGTCTAAGTGTTTATTGGGAAATAACACCACACTTTAAAGGAAATTGCTGTATATTCCAAACGTTTCGTTTCGGCCCCGGTCAATGGCTAGATCGGATTAAAAAAGACAATTCCAAGATGTAAATTTAAATATTTGACAATGTTTATTATTTGATTTTTGTCTAAGAGAATTTTATTTATATAATGCATAGAAATTTCTAAGATCATAAACTAGTTCCTTTCAAATTGGAAGAATTTGAAAGGGGATTCAGAAAAAGGTACTTTCTTATAAGATAGTGCATCGCCAAAAATGCGACCAAGACTTTGTTGTAGTGATCCCATAAAATTAAGGGAAAACCTAGGAAAAATTTGAACTACAATTGGGTTTGTTTATTATCATTGATTTACGGAGGTTGATACAACGTTTTCATTTAACAATTAAAGCAGACTCTTTTAGTTTTCTTTTGGTGTTGTGTTCTTCTTTGTGTAATATAATATTGAAACTGTATTTTATGACCAAAATTCAGTTAAATTACACAAAGAAGAACACAACACCAAAAGAAAACTAAAAGAGTTTGCTTTAATTTTGTTAAATGAAAACGATTGTATCGCTACTACCTCCGTAGAATTCAGTCGTTCCTGGTTGCCGATGATTACGGAAGAAATTGCTAATGGTCATGTCCTTGTGAACAACCCAATATCGGGATAGTTCATAAGGTTTTTCCTAGGTTTTCCCTTATGATTTTAATGGGATCACTGAATGAACAAAGTTCTTTGGTCGCATTTTTGGCGAATGCACTATCTTATAAGAAAGTCGCACCTAGGAGCGCCACATAAAGTTCTGAAGATCTCCCTTTCAAATTCTTCCAATTTGAAAGGAACTTTATGATTATATGATCTTTAGAAATTTCTGTGCTACCCTGTATATTACAAATAAAATTCTCTTAGTTACGTCAAAAATCAAATAATAAACATTGTCAATTACTTAAATTTACATCTTGGAATTGTACCTTTTTAATCCGTAGTTTCTTAGCCATTGACAACGGGGTCTGATCTAGACCCCGAAACGTTTGGAATATACAGCAATTTCCTTAAAAGTGTGATGTTATTTCCCAATAAACACTTAGACATTGAAAAAGATGCCAGAAGTATCCTTCAGAAAACATCCAATAATTTTGTTCTGTTCTTGTTTCGAGATTTATATTCATGGTGTCAAATATTTGAAATTAGCAATTAATACGCTTTAGCGATTCACATAATAAAACTGTAAAATACTGGAAAAGATTAGCATGACCACTGCGCAAGAATAACCCACAATAATTGGTAATGAAGAATAAAAAATAAAATTTTGCGGAAAACACCCTTAAGAGTGATTTGCTGGTTCTATGCATGCACGGGTAACCATATAGCAAATGTCCGTTCAGAGTTTCAACCAGTCGGTTAATAAAGACAGATATAATACACCCAATTATATCGATCCTTGTCAAAATCCTCAGTCGCCGCTATTTGACAAATAGAATAAGTTTTGTGTGGATTGTGTCCATGAATATATTTATCTCTTACTTTTATATAGCCAATAAAGGACGAACATTTAGAAACAAAGAAATTACTGTTTGGTGAAAGTATAGGTAAACTTGTTCCGTGTTCTGTTTTTAATTTATCAATTTCTAATTTATGTTGTTTATTGATTATTGTGAATTGTTGTAAGTTAAGTTGATGCTCTCAAATTTCATTTTATTTTGTATTCATTAAAATCATGGTAATATATTGCTGTCTTCCCTTTTGTGGAAATACTAGTTTAAATTCAGTGATGCATCGGTTCCCAAAAGAAGCTGAGGTAAATAAAATAATTTTATGAAAATATGTAACTGTATTTACTAAATAATATTTATATTTTGTATAATAAAAGATATATATATATATATATATATATATATATATATATATATATATATATATATTTGCAGCTACTTCATATTTGGGTCAACCAGATTAATAGCAGTAAACGGTTGAACAAAACACCCCAACAAATTAGGATGTGTTACAGAGTGTGGGATGCTCACTTTTCCTCAGAAAGCAAGATTTGTTGGGGCTTAACAAGAAGGAAATCGAACTTTGAATTTGGTGCCATTCCTTCATTATTTCATAATAGTTTTGATGTCGGTACAGTACATTATTGTACAATTTCTTAGATGAGAAAACTAAGGAGAATGTTAACCCGGATTTGGAAAGTGGATAGGATAATATTTGCTTAGATTTATCTTTTGCAACACCACCTGCTGCTAATTGTGAACATGGAAATATATCAACAGCAAAAAATAGAAGAAGTAAAAATATTACTTCACTTTAATTATAGTTTTAATATATAAATATATTTTTATCAGGAGGCCATCTCATCTTCTAAGAACTGTTAAAGGCAAGATCATGAATCAATCAAAAAGGTCAATTGGAATAAAGACAAACTATGTAACCTTCAATAAAAATTGTTTACTATTGTATTTCCTTTCCTTCTATAACATTTTAACATAATAATTAGTCATCCTGCATTTCTGATTGCATCTTGGTAAAAGGTGTAGTCAGAAATCAGGTTGACTAAGAATTAAAAAAATACAATGTATTTAATATTAATCCGTATTTAATTTTCCCGCCTTGTATGTTTTTTTCAACCACTCACTTGAGCGCTGTAGTCTAGTGAACATGTTTTGCACGGAGAGTTGCCTATCTATATACATATATAAATCTGTTATCTATGGTTCTATGAAGTGTATAGTCGTGATAAGTAAAAATTTGATCAAGAGAATAAAATGAAATTTAGAAAATGTTATGAAGATTTCCGCATCTTATTTACATTATAACGTTTCAAAAATCGATTATTGTGGAAAAGTAAGTACAAATATAAGAATGAGACATGCGTTCACGTGCACCGGACCCATCGAGATCATTTAAATCCATAAACATTAAATTTCAATTCATTTCATTAGTAATACCGTTGATTTTTATTACGAAATCACATGACCGAGTATGGAAAAATCTTATTTGCGGACCATAATGATTTTCTTACGCTAATGTCACCAGACGGCCAACATCAAAGTTGGAATTCAATTAAGTGACCTATGGACGACGTGACTCATTTCTAATATAATGTGGAACTCAATTAACTTCAATCAAGGACAGATATGGCATAGTTGACCGCATATTCCGTCTAATGTGCCTTTGTGCCGAGAGAGATGCATGCATGCACATTATGCAGCTTGGAACGTCACTTTAGAGGTATGCAACTTTCCCCCAAGTCCAACATTAGATGTGTTTCCATATTAAATTGTGTTAAGTTTGACCTAGTAAATTGCAAAATGCGTTACTTCCTGTGGGAAATGTAGCGTGATATTAAGTTTTAGAGTCACTTTACTAACGTCTCTTCTTGTGGAGTAAAAGTGGAACTGATGCACCGCTTATTAGGGGAGTGTCACAAAGAAACGCTGTTATATGTTTGTTACAATCTAAATTTTAAACGCAATGGATTTAATATATACAAACTCAACTGAAACCATATTTTTGCTGAAATAAAAGGCTAATATTTTTGAAGATTTGCCATTTGGTACCTCTGAGCTTGTGCATTAAAAGTCTGCGTGGGCTCAAATTCTGAAAGTCCTTTATTTTCGAGTTACAGCCCCCAATAATTGTTTTTTTTTACCCCTTATAGTATAGCGAGAAAGTGGGTTTCGGCTACTTTTTTTTGAAAATTCTGTAGTTGTGGATCATAAGTCTAAATGGGATCAATCTCTGAAAGTCGTTTGTTTTCAACTTACAACCCCCAAAAGTGATTTTATGCCCCTTATGAGGTATAGCGGCTAACTTTTTTGAAATTTTGCCATTTAATGATGCTGTACTTGTGAATAAAAATCTCTGTAGGCTTACACTCTGAAAGTCGTTTGTTTCCGAGATACAGCCCTCAAAATTTGTTATTTTACCTCTAAGGGAAAAATAAATTCTGAGAGCCTATCTAGGTTTTTGTATGAGAAAACAAAAATTAAACATTGTAAAATTAATTTAAATAGTTATCGCGAAATGACAATAGACATATACGTCCTTCTGAGAAACCTATCTCACTGAGACCCTAAACGGGAAGAAATCACACAAAAACGGCCTTGCACACTTGAGTTTGAGTTTTACCAGAAACTTCTAGATGTCGACGTTCATTTTGAAATAAAATATTAATTTTAGTTATATGGACTAAATACTTAACTTATTCGAGAGTTGCGGAAAGTGCAACTAATGAAGGTTCTTGACTAACATACTGTCGCGTGATCAATGGATTGTAAAAACTCTAAAAGATATTATAGTGGAAGTAGCGTTCTTCAGGATTTGGTAGATACCTATTTTTAAATAACTATAAATAGTATTTATTCTTTACTATATAGTATTAGTAGAAGTAGTTCATTTTTCGTATATTCGAAGGAACTGGTTCCAGAAACAATTTTAAACCACAATCTTCAGCTACACATCAATTGACAATTAACAATTGATTAAGAATTGTGAAATAAGTCTATCATATAAAAACATTCAAAACAGCCTTAATTGGCACTAAAATATAAAATTTGTCCTTTTCAGTAGTAAAGTAAATTAACACGAGGCGTTCAGAACAAGGTTATATTGTTTTTAATACGCTTTTATAAGGTTCATGTATATGTATGTATGTATCTATCTATGTAACGGAAACTTTCAACGTAATTTTCTCTAACTTGAACAAGTTCAATTAAGTAATTTCGAAAAGATTGTTGAGGAGGTCTTGAATTATTTTGTCTATTCATTGGCTTTTCTCTCCAAATTTTTTTTCCTGTAACAGATAAGTATTTAAAAATTGTATATGTAGTGTAGTGTAGTAAGGCAATTTCGTAAAATTGGCCGGATTACTGGCTGTCTGTACAGAGATTCTTCCTCACAGTTTTTCTGAGAGAAAGTAATGCCTATAAAATGATCAAGCAGTATTCCTGTATATAAGTAATGTATTGTATATTGTGTAATACTTATCTGTGTAAGGAGACGTTTCAACTCCGAGTCTGGATCTTGAATTTTTTGACAAACAACAAATTCAAGATCAAAGCGAAAATTTTTTAGAAAAAACCTCGAAAACAACACTAAACGATTGACAACGACTCCAGACTAGGAGTTGAAACGTCTCCATACACAGATAAGTAATACACAATATACAATACATTACTTATATACAGGAATACTGGTTGATCATTTTATAGACATCTCTTTCTCTCAGAAAAACTGTGAGGAAGAATCTCTGTACAGACAGCCAGTAATCCGGCCAATTTAACGAAATTGCCTTACTACACTTTGTTCTACATATACCTACAATTTTTAAATACCTATCTGTTACAGGAAAAAATTTGGAGGAGAGAAAACCCAATGAATAGACAAAATAAGTTCAAATAAGTTGAAAATTGGCACAAGTGTCAAGGGCCGATGACAATAGAATTCTTTAAGTTGAATTTTCCCGTTTGTTGTGTTTTTGTTACTGTTCATGACTAAATACAAATTCGTCTGTTAACTACTGCCATCTAGTTGGCAGTATAAAGTAAAAAACGTGGAGTGCATTTCACTATATTTGCATAACTCTCCTCTTGTAAATAGTTGCCAATAGAATAATTGTAAAATTTAATATTTCAAGCACCTCATGCTTTTTAGTTTCGACTGCTGTAATATAAACTGTCCATAATTAAAAATTATTTTCTGCTTTGTAGTTCGGTTTGCCATTAAGGCTTATTTTTTAGTTTTTTTTAGTATAATTATTATATCTATTTACTCTGAAGAAGCTAGTCAGTTTGACATTCACTGTTTTTCAGAGTTTTAAATTACACATTTAAAAAGATTGTGAGTTTTGGGAACAATTGCCTCCCTTCCACTATTTATTTTTTTTTAGTTTACTTTTCTGTCTGGTGACTTAGCCCCCCCACATTCCCATATCGATAAGTATGATTTAAAGATATTCCTAAAATTCGGACAATCCCATTAAACACTAAACATGGCGAAAACATTTTTTACGGTAAGCTTTTTGTGATGCCGCCAAAACAAATTAATTCATGTTATTCAAAAGTTGAAAACAATTTTTTTGGGCAGTAATTTATTTAAGCTTCAACAAGTCCTGAAAATACCAATGTGGCTTCAATTCTTGTTGGTCACTCAACCGATGATAACTCGTCCCTATTGTTGTGATTTAAATGGAAAATAGGCACATCAAACAGAATATGAAAACTATTTTCACATAGACTGAAAAATTTATTTCCAATTAAATATCGGGTTTGTGGTGTGATAATCGTAATATTAAAATATAGAATTTGTTGAAATTTAGAAATAAAAGGATTCGTATCAAGCTGCATACAAAAACAATTGCAAAGTAATTGTTTTCGAAAATCACATAAGTCAAAAAATTATTATTTTTTAGTAATCAATAAAAACTGTGTCATTCACAAATAACTGAGTTTTATAGGACTTCTTTGGATTCAAGTAGAGTATTTGATGTTTAATAGATTGGAACTTCGAATGGTATTTAAAGTTTATTTTTATTAGAAATGTTAAAAAATGCGAAAATTGTATAAATGGTTGATTTCTAAAGGATAGTTGTGACCGAGATATCTATGAAATTAATGGAAAAAATCCAACTTATCAACAATTAAAAACAGGATTCCCTGGTTTTAATTCTTGTTCATATATGTTAACGTTATAGATTTACCCCTGTAACGGGTAACATTAGTAAAATCTATAGCAAAATACAAAAAATAAGAATCGAAACTAAACCCTTAGACAGAAATGCAGAGAAACAGGGGCCGGATTCTCGTACCATTCGACAGCTCTACCACTCGACTCTCAACTTTAGTCGCATGAAAAATGGACATAAATGAAGTTTAAACCATATATTAAACTTCATTTAAGTCACTTTTCTTACATACGTCCTTCGTCGAATGGTAGAGCCGTAGAATGACACGATCTAGAGTAATAGATGTATATTAAAGCACTTCAGCTAATAGAGAAGTCTGCGCTGAACCAAGAAATCCGTGTTACAGCTTGTGGACCATTTAGCTTCAGACAAGATAAGATACCATTCTAGATATTATCGGGAATGATATCCTCTTTAGACAAAAAGTTGCAGAAAAAAGTTATATGGTTTCAAATGTCATCAAATTTTAAAGCCATTGACAACGAAGTCAGACTCGACTTTGAAACGTTTGGTATTTTTTTGCAATATACAGGTTTTTTAATTCAATTGTGGTGTTATTCCCAAGAAAACTTAAATATAAAAATTGCCTTTTGTTGTTTTAACAAGAAATATCTTTAGATTAGAGGTATATAATTAGGACATGAAAAATAATAACCATATTTTTAATTAAAAGTATGCCTAAGTGCAACAATTTGTTTAATCTAGGAAGTTTTTAAAGGATATTGGTGGTTTGATACCTCTTCGAGCCTTATTTAAAATTTTCAACAAATTTATATTTACCCTCTTCAATTCTTAATTATTTTTTGAAGTGAAAGCTTCTTAACAGAGAGCCACACTTACGTACACAAAAGATATGAGTATGATAGTAAAATGCAAATATTTCATTTGTGTTTAGCCTCCGACCAACCGACACGACACTTCTTTGACCCTCTGTGTAGGAAACGGGGAGCAAGTTATGTATTAATGATCTCTTCGTTTATAGAAATATAATCAGTTATAGTAGATTAATAACTCTAACATCAAACTAATACACAATACCAGCACAAAATTTGTTTTCCTATCAATAAATATTCCAATTTAATGGTCGATATTTTAAAATAGATGCTTGGCATACGTTAGAAGTCAGAACAACATAAAGTGCTAGCGTTATACATTATATGAATGGTAGAGACAAGTACAGTTTAATCTCCATAATATCTTGTCTGATATCGCTTTCCAGAAAAGTTATTCGAGAGTTTCTTTCTGCCTAGCGGCAATCAGTGAGCAACTGAGCTTACATATGGGAACATCACGTTAACTGTGAATTCAGCAAATATCATCTGTTTAAACACGAGATTCTGTCGTGGATCGAGCTATGCCAATTCTAATTCACCCCTCAAAAGATAATGAGAATAAATTCCATCGAATCACAAAATTTGAACAATTATCGGTTGGTTACATTGTTTAGTTGGTTGAAATTGTCAATTATAGAATCTGCAAAACGCATGAAACGAAGCAAACTAGTCAATGAATATTCAGTAGGCGTGCGAATCGATACCACGCCGTATTGCCTCGCATTGAAAATTGACATCGGCAATACTGAGATTGTAAAAGTTTTATGAGGTATGTGACTGCTGCCCGATTTTAAACAGAAGTTTACTGATGACACCGTATCACGATACGGCAAATATTTTTATTTAATTGCGAAAAGATATATGTATATACATAGGGTTTAAGTAAATAGTTAGAATGCATATATCGTAGGTGGATATAGTATACACCAAATAAAACAAAAAACTTTTATAGTACTATGGTCTATAGGCCTTAAGAAGGAATAAAATTTCGAATACACTTTAAGTAAATTTTTGTCAATGCGGCAACGTCGCGGGCAAATCAGATTCACTTTTAGCACGAATCCTAATGAAATAACGAGTAGAAAAAATGAATAGGTGTTGATTTGTGTATTGAATAATTATACTGGTTTGATTGTGGTTAGAATTATTTAGGTAAATAAAAGTTTATGAAACATTATTTTCAAAAATGTAGGCATTTAATAACTATCGATTGGAATAAATGTTTGGCCATTTATTTTATGCACCAAGTTGAAGAAGGGAGGATACAAAGTTGTTTCCATATGATATAGAAAATATTCGATACAAAGTATATTTAACAAAACATTCTGTAGTTCATTTATCTGTTAGATTATTCGAAAAATAAATATTACTCATTAAATTAATATTATTTTTGTTAGACAAATAAATATCCATATACTTACAGGATAATGTCAACATAATGAAGCTCAGCAGAACAAACGGATTCCTCATAGTAAATGTTCAAAATTCAATATTATATCTGCTTTCCCCATAATTTAATAATTTCCTAATTGTATAATGTGCCAATATTTGTCACAAATTTATACTTAATTTTTTTTAAGTGAAAAATCAAATCGGGAAATCACTTTCAATTACATATTAATTTTCTCACAAGAACCGATACTGCAAAAAACAATTGTAAGGCTCAGCTGTCCTTAAAATAAGAAAGTAGTAAGCAAGGCACGTCTAGATGTCATGTTGCCACATCTGTTCGGAGAATTAATATTTAGAATTTAAATAATAATTTTCTTTGTTAATGCAATTGGTAAAGGTGTATAACCGATTGAGTATTTACATATTTAGCTTTACAGGCATTTTGAAGGTGGAAATAGTCTATTATCTACTGTAATAAAGGCTAAGCAACTTATAACTTTTTAATTTTTTTAGCAACACAAATCAAAAAGCGTTGTAACGCTTTTTGATTTTTTTTTTACCTGAAGTATTGATCCTCAAAATCTTTGCACTCAAACTGTTTACACCCTGTATATAATGTGACTTCGGATGTTCTCACGAGTATGAAATGTAATTGAAGGTTCTTGTAAACCTTTGAAACTGCACTGGGAACAACGAGAAATCTAACACCACCAAGCAAAAGAAGGGTGTTTAATGGAATGGTTCCCAGCGTGTTTACCCGTTAAGGGTAAATCTGTTTTTTCTTTAATTAATTATGTGGAGAAACTTAAAATTAAGGATTTACAAACTTGTCCCAAAACTCACGTGCAGCTCTGTTTTCATATAGACACGTATATAATTTCGAAAGCATAACTGAACAGTTTACAAACTTCCAATAATTTTCTTCTTTATACCTCCCTTATATATTAATCTGATCATAAGAAAACATTTGTTACTATTGAGAGATAATTAAATTAGAACTAGCGTTTATTTAGGGTATATTAGATATTTTAACCGTAACATTTTTCTAAATCATATATTGGAAATAAATAATTAGCAAAATATTTTTGTTTTGATTAGCCAAGACTCTCGGAGATACTAAGAAAAAAATGTCAAGGAGGTAGATAAAATGTAAAAACTGGTAATAGATAACAAGAAATTGTAACAAACTAAAAATATGAATGTAAGAAAAATTCGTAATGTCGAACATAGAGATAGAAAAAATAATGCAAGAAGTCAAGTTTAGTAGACGATTAAAAGAGCTTGGTCAAATTCATAGGACAGAATAATAAAGAATGATTGTATTATTTGCAGAGAAAAATAGAAACTCCAAAATTTATCGATAAATTGAGAAACGAAGGTGTACTGTAAAATTACATAGAATATTAATGTTGAGGAGGTCTAGGATTACTCGTATTTTGCGTTCATTAGGTTTTTCTCTCCTCAGATTTTATCCTGCAACACATAAGTATTTTCAAATACTTATCTGCGGCAGGAAAAAATCTAAAGAAAGAAAACTGTAATGAAT
Organism: Octodonta nipae; assembly: GCA_034190945.1. Classification (NCBI taxonomy): domain Eukaryota; kingdom Metazoa; phylum Arthropoda; class Insecta; order Coleoptera; family Chrysomelidae; genus Octodonta; species Octodonta nipae. The sequence goes on along the minus strand of CM067218.1, from coordinate 24,143,375 downwards.
AGGTAAATATTATTATCTTTGAGAGAAACTAATAGAAGAGCAATTAGCAGTCTGCTTAGATTTACAAACCACCGTTATTAAATAGCTTGGACGAACACCAAGTAGGTGAATAAGGGAAAACAGCAGAGCTCCTACTTGAAAATCATTTGGCATTTGAAAATGAAACTCTTTATTTCGGGAAACAATTTGAAAGATATCTTCTACAATGAGATGTATAAAGAATCAAAATATTTCATTTATTTCAACAATGCTACCAAAGTCACTTCATTTTTCTCAAAAGTTGAGCGCGCGGTAATAAGCAAGACGTTAGTCATTGAATTTATTATGATTAATATTGCAAGTATGTACTCACCAAATTACTGGAGTTTGTATGGGTACTCACCTGAAAAGAATAAATTTCAATTAGAATAATATTACATAGTGATAAAGAAGGGATAAATTGTTATATTAAATTACGCTGGCCAAATAAAAAAATATTTATTTTGTGGGAAATCATTGAGTTGACTAAGTGAATGCTTTTAATATAAAATCTTCGCGATATCTGGCGAAAAGTCACTCAACTTATGAGCACAGTTTTTCTAGAAACTATAGTATTCATACGTATTTTATTTAGTAATAGAAGACAAAGCAAGTGCTTTAAATTGAAAACCAGTAATTAATTATACTGGCACAGTTTGGAATAGTTCTTACCATAAATTTATATTCTCTCAGAAAGAACATATAACTATTTCCCTTAAATAATTTAAAAGTAGTCGACGATTGGGGTTTAAAGTAATCAAGCTAGAATTGATGAATTAAATAAAAGTATTTAAAAAAACATGAAAAGGAAAATCTGCTAGATATTTATTTCTATACAGGGTGTTTCAAAACAAATGCGAAAAACATGTTAAAAATAAAGGCGAGTCTGTTGTACAAACATTAAACCAAAAGTCACTAATTAGGGTGATATCACTATTCAAAGATGATGGAAAATATATGTTTTATTTTTTTTAAAACGAAAAGAGATATAATAATGAAAACTTACATGAGTTTTACCACTATGAAAACACGTGATCCGCATATTTTTTCACTTTTTTTAAAATGAGTAGAAATGTTTGAACCACCCCTATTATAAACTTGGGAAAAAATAAATTTGGATAACCGGATTTACTACAAACTTTTTTATCATAAAACTTACAAATTTGAAGTCAAAACATAGTTTAACCAATCAATTGATTTCTTAGCAGTTTAATTGTGCATTAATAAGATGTTTAATAAAATCAATAGAACAATAATTGTTTATTTCACGAATGCAGAAATGGCAGACGTGCAGTTTATGTATGGGACTGCAAACATCAATTCCTTGAAGCTTTTCCTGGTTTTATACAAGCGTATCGTAATCGTAGGCCCCCCCATCACAGCATGTTTATCAGGCGTCCTCAAAGGCTACATGAATCTGGAATTCTAATGAATAGGCAAAATATTGTTATGGATGGCAGAAACTAATAGAAGAGCAACCAGTAATCTGCTTAGATTTACAAACCACCGTTATTATATAGCTTCGACGAACACCATGTAAGTGAATAAGTGACAAAAGTAGTGCTCCACCTCAAGGATAATTTGTCATTAGAAAGTGAAACTCTTTATTTCGCGAAACAATCTAAAAGCTACCTGCCATAATGAATCTGTAACTTTCAAAAAAAGAAGGTTTCATACTGGGCGGCACCCCGAAGTACGAACACCCGAACTTGAAGTTGGTGTCCTAAATTAAATATTGATGCTTCAACTGTAATGGAGGGTGTTAAAAGAACAACAGTTATATCCTTATTATATACAGAGGGTTCAAGCTCTTCTACCAACAAACTTCGAACCGAGAATGATTTATTCCAAAGGCTTTCACCTAATGAATACCGATGATCCCTTTTTTGTTGAAAAATTCTCTTTTCAAGCGAAGCTAAATTCTCAAGAGAAACAGACATGTATAGGTTGAAGACAGTCTACATTCAATAATAGAATCTAGACATGAATATGAGTTTTCCGTTGGATAGTAATTGTTGATGAACATTTAACTGGGCAATATTTCCTTCGATTAAGATTAACTGGGAATAATATTTTCATTTTTTACAAAAAGAATTGTTTTTCTTTAAATTTAGTTGACAAGAATAACAGGGGTGGTCTATTGCAAACCATTCCACGCATTTTAAAAAAGTGAAAAAATATGCAGACCAATTGCTATCATAATGGTAAAAACCCTATAAATTTTCATTATTCTACAACATTTCGTTTTTAAAATAAAATAAATAAATAAACATCTTTCCGCCATCTTGATATCTACCTAATGATTTATACAACAAACTGTCATTTATTTTTATCAAGGAGTCGCTACTTAAAGTTTAGAGTTTTTCTCAAAAGTTTTGAAACACCCTGTGTATGTATAAAATGGAAGTGTCTGCCTTTTTTCTAGGTTAAAACATTAATTTTATTTCTTAACTTATCTTCCGGAATATATTTAGAATAAAAATGAAATATGGGAAATTACACAATTTAACACATTATCAATATTGTGAAAAGTAAGGATTCGGATTTTGGAGTCGTCCAGCTCAGGAAGTAATTTTTAGTACAGTCCAGAAAGTTATCACAAATTTTGATAATGATTCGTCAATATAATAATTCGAGCAGCTTCTGACCATAACATTGCAATGTGTACAAAATGAAAACGTATAAAGTTCTAGATTATTAACGGTGTTTTCAAGAGCAAATAGCCAACTCTTCATTTCAGGACACCAAAACTAATATTTTAATGTGCACATATGCTCTCGTGTTACATCCAATTTTATAAACTAATTAATTTACGAAGCGTGTTTGTTATTTCTGTAAACTATAATTAATAGCGTAATTACTTTATGTATTATACTGTAAAGTAGAAATCACATTAAATTCCTGAGTTAGATGAAAAATGAAGGGACCCGATATGATTGTTTTTTAGGTTTGGCAACCATCAAGTCACATAGCCATCTAGTAATTACAGATGAGATATAGCGTAACTACTTTCTGTACTATACAGAAAAAATAGATCTGAGATTTACATCCTGACCTGGATGAAATGTAATGACCTGGATGAATCAATAAGACACACTTAAAAAACAATTCATTACCGAAATAAACAGGAATTTATTTTTTAAAAATAACATCATTTAAATAACCTCCGTAGCGACTTTGGCACTCTTCTAAACGAGAACAGAAATATTCGAGTACCCGTCTGCATAAAGACCGGGAAATCGCTGACATGGCTTCCCTGATCCTTGCCTTCAATTGAAATAATGAAGTTGGCTTATGAGTGTACACACGGTGCTTAAGGTAGCCCCATAAAAAGAAATCGGCTGGCGTCAGATCAGGACCCCTGGGTGGCCACGGAATGTTGAATCTTCGAGAAATCAGTTGTTCGGGGAACATCTATTTAACAACCGGCAGTGCTTTATTAGAAGTGTGGCAAGTGATTCCATCTTGCTGAAACCACGTGTTCCGATTGTAACCAACAAATTCCTGTAGTTGTGGCGCCAAAAACTCCCGTAACATTATTCTCACATACACAGTAGAGTTAACAGTGATCGTACGGCCAATTATTCCTTTTGCCGAAATTGCTGCCCATACCTTAGGTGAATACAAGGGTCTTTGATGTTTAGTTTTGGGATTTTCGCTTCTCCAGTATCTGCAGTTCTGTTTGTTTACATGACCATTGAGGTGGAAATGGGCTTCGTCGGAAAACAAGATGTTGTCGAAGTTACGAAAGCGTTCCAACATTGTTTTCGCGTACAATTTGCGTAAATTTAAATCATCAGGCTTCAATTCTTCCACTAACTGAATCTTATATGGGTGCAATTTCAAATCAAACTTCATATGGCGTAGGTTGTGCGCGATATTCCTAATTCAGCTGAATGTTTGCGGCGTCTATAAATCAGGTTCACGTCGAACTAAAGCCGAAACTCTTTGCAAGTTCTCTTCATTTCTAAAGTCCGTGGACCACCGGTTTGCTTCACATTTAGTGTCGATCCCGTCTCTTCGAACTTCTTTACCCATTTCTTAATTAAAACTGTACTTGGACACAGATTTAAGTCAACTAAATCGTATTTAACACGAAATAAGCGCCTCACAGTAACGAGAGATCCACTATTTAAATAAAATTGCTTTACACAAAAAGCGCGCTGTGGCCCCGTGAACCGATCCAAGTTTCCGAGAAACGAGCCAGCCAATAGACCTCTCCCCGCGCCGCTCAGGTTTGCCCGGGAAATCAAATTTAAATGTTAACTAATTCATGGCCCATCCTGTATTTGGCAAATATCATGTCACTCAATTTTCTTAAGCCTTTACAGATTGTAAACCTTTTCGTTCCCAAATTTCGAAAGATTTAATATTATTCCGCAATAAACAAAGAATAAACATGATTCAAGGATCAAAAAGAAACTTATAGCACTCGGTACAAAATCAACTACCAACAGAAAAAATTTAATATACGAAGTTCGGCAAAAAATCACCGGAATTATTTATGTTTTTGTCTTCGGTTAAAGGTCTCTTGTCGACGCAACCCTAAAAACGATTTTGATTATGTTGATACAGACATCACATTCTATTAAAAAACAAAATAAATAATAAACAAAGACCTAAATTAAAGTCATCTGGAAACGGAATGCTCTCGCAATCTGCCTGTGACATTTTCCGCTTTCTAAAATATGGCCCTTGTATCTCAATTTAATAAGCGAGTGGACGAAATGCGGGAAAAATAACAAGAGGAGGCGCGAGGGTTGCGGTGGCAACTTTCGTGATTTTGATGATTTATGATTTGGAGTGTGCCATGTTTTTCGCGAAAGGTGCCCCCGATTTTCGGGGTTGCGTAGCATCGCCGAGAAGATGGAACGTTATAAATGTATTTTTTCCTTAATGAACGGGCCCTAATGGAGAGAAAATCACATTGTATTTGATTAATTCGGCGTAGGTAGCTAGTCAATGGATTTATTGTATCAGTAATGACATGTGAGCCTAATGGAAGGAACGATACAATTCGTAAGAACGGCCTAATAACTTATCATTTAAGTAGCTCTTTATTAACATAGCTAGAACTGATTCGATATAAGTTCACTGGAGTAAATAGTATAAGCCTGTACTGCTATAAATCGACTAAATGATACCATTGTGATAACTGTTAGAGATAATATTAATTCCATTTTACGTAAACAAACACTACTTGAAATAACTATGATGTATCATAATAAATTTTTCAGTACAGATATATAAATAAAACTTAAGTATCTGCATATGAATTCGGAGTAAATGCTTTTGCTTAAGATAATGTATTATTTGTACTGTGCTAAAAAAAGAAGCAATTAACTGATACTACAATTGCAATTTCCACAAATTTGTGGTTAATTATTATAATGAATTTCCAACAAGTATCGGCCGAATAAATTCAGTAAAAGAAGTAAACTCTCGTACATTGACGAAACAGTATATCGCAGATAGTATGAAAGAATTACGACAATTAATGACTAGTTAAAGAAATCAGTATACAGTGTGGAACAGTTAAATGAAATAAATTCGATACAGAATAAAGGAATTTTTCCTTTGGACACGTTAATTTATATTTTTAAATGCTCATTTTTTCAACAAAAAAAAATTATATAGGGGTGTGGCATGTGACAATGTCCAATAAACGCATATTATTTATTTATTGGATTCTTTAGAAAATTGTAGACATAATGCATGTACAATGTCCTACACCTATCTTCAACTGTTTCGGACATATTAAGTGTTTTCAGATTTATTACAAAAATTAACATTAAAAAAAAATTATTTTATTTGACAAATTCGCTACATTACACTAAAATCCTAATAAGTACCTAATACTGATTATTTCTTAATCTAAAAAAAATTAAAAACCATGAATGTCAATGTAGGAAGTGTTCAAAATGCTCGCCGGGAACATCTAGGCAACATGCTGATCTGGTATAGACATGTCTTCTAAGGTAACTCAACATCTCAGGCGTGACTGATGTAATCGAAAACGTGATTCGTCGTTTTAGGTCATTTAAGTTGAGGTGTTTAGTTTTGTTTACAGTACTTTTGACATATCCCCACAAAAATAGTCCAATGGCGTCAAATCAGAATATCATGCTGGCCATTCTATCGATCCACGCCTTCCAATCCACCGATTTGGAAAGATTTGGTTCAGGTACTGCCGGACATTGATTTTGTAATGGGACGGTGCTCCATCTTGCTGAAACCAGATTGTAATGGTAAGAACTTGTGCGTTTACTGGATCAGCACATAAGTTTGTCAAAGTTGGCAAGACATTATTTTGAAGGTGTTCTAAATATTTATCTCCATTCAAGTTGCCATCAATGAAATAGGGACCTACGACATGAATTCCAACAATTCCTGCCCAAACATTACCTTTTTCAGGATATTGCGCATGTTTCTCTGTCATCCAGTGAGAATTCTCATTAGACCAATTTTGACGATTAAAATGACCGTGAAGTGTAAACGTGCTCTCATCAGAAAACAAAACATCTTCTAATTGGATCACATTGTTATCTAACTGTACAATCATTTGTTCTCAGAAATACGTTCTCCTATCTAAATCGTCTTCCATGAGCTCCTGAGTTGGCATCATTTTATAAGGATGCATTTTACTTGCCTTTATTACTCGAAAAATTGATGTGTGGCTAACGTTGAACAGTGGGGCTGCTTTTCGACCAGAATTATCTGGGTTTTCTTGAAACTCAAGCATAATATCTAATTTCGTATTATCACTTAGAGCATTGGCTGCTACTTTTTTTTATCTGTCTTACATGACCAAGCTCGCGAAACTGCTTTTCTATTTTGCTAATTGTTCCTTGAGATACAGCAGGTAAATTTAGAAAATTTTCGTGAAATAAGCGAGAAACTTCCATTTGTGTCCCTGTATTATCTCCATATAACCAATCATTTGTAGAATGGTTATTTTGAGCATTTATGTTAAATGAACCATTTTACTGATAGTATTAAGTACAGTTAACAAAATTCAAACGACCAATAGCACTGACAGTGATCACCACTGTCAGGCAGACAGACAACAAGAGCTAAGGCTATGAGTTTTGACGAAAATAAACAATTTTTTTTTTCAAATCAAGGGACAAGTGGGAATTAGGTATTGAGTGTATATGTGAAATAAAATATATTTTTTTAATGTTAATTTTTGTAATAAATCTGAAAACTCTTAATATTTCTGAAACAGTTGAAGATAGGTATAGGACATTGTGCATGAATTATGTTTAGAATTTTCTGGAGAATCGAAAAAATAAATAATATGCAGGGATTTCATTTAAAATATGAAAGTTGGTATTGGCCACTGTCACTTGACACACCCTATATAGTTTTATTTTTTTTTATGTTGAAAAAATGCGCATTAAAAATACAAATCAACGTGTTCAAGCGTTCTTCCCAACACGCCCTACTTTATTCGTTATCGTATTTATTCCATTTGGCTGTTCCACACTCTAGAATTTGGTCTCGATATAAATGCCAACAAGACAAGTACATGATTATGAGCAAAAGCCACATTTGAACATGAAAGTTTCACATGAAATCAACAATATATAGGTAGTAGACTATGTACTGAATGACCATTGTGATTATTCACCAAAGATAAGTTGCAGCAAATAGAAAGAGCAAAAGCAGCATTCGTTAAAGTGGTAGGCGTTTTTAAGTGTCGATCCCTCAGTTTAACTTGTTGCGTTTATGACTTTATGGTACAGTCCTAAGAATACCGTATACAGATCAAATGTCTAACCATAAAGTACCAACTAGGAAAAAAGATCGCAATCTCAAATATGTCGGACATGTAATAGTCGAAAGTAGGGTAGGGACGGGCACTATGAGATTAATGACATAGGAGACTCACATGCCATCTTTCGAATCAATCACCACACAGACTTATCATCAAATAAAACCCCCTCGAAATCGACCAATAGCATAAATACACGAAGCAATTCAAATTGGTATTCAGTTCTCTAATCACTTGAGCTGTGAAGAGCAGGCAGATTGAAACATTTGGTCTAGTTTGTTGACTCGTCTAATGTGACTTTGGGAGTAGATAGGTTGAGGTTTCCAGCTTGATATAGGTACTGTAACTTTTTCAGTTCGCGGTTTATGATTCTTATATATTATTGTAATTGCATAAACATGTTCTTCTCTAGTTTGAGGAACAAAAAAGTCACATGGACCAAAAAATTAGGTGATTAGAGGATACCATGTTTTCCCAAAGATCCTGCTTTTTGGTAGAAGGACAAAGATGGATTCTTCTAAACATTATGCTCACGGGTGCATAAAGACTAATAAAATACCGTATCAAGTTCGGTTTGATTATATTTTAACTTTTATGTCTCACTTCATTGAACAATATATGTGAAAACCTATAACTTATTATACATTATGCTAGTCAAAATTGACAGCTTTCTATAACTTAAATGTTCGTTTATTTGTAATACACCGACTGTTTTCAGTATTTCCAGTGTAATCTTTTACCAAATGTTAGTTCGATGAATTTCAATCTCCTATCAAATTTTGATTAGTTGAAATATACAAATATGTTTTAGCCTGATGCATTTATTCATAAATTAACCAATTGCTTAGTTTAGCCTGTACATAAACAAACACGGGATATATGAAGACTGAAAATAAATAAAATTGAGTATGTGTGCATTGCATTTAGTTATGCATGTAGAATTTAAATGGTTGAATAAATTTTACTCTGGAATCGAAAATCAACATGCCAGTAATTGCTTGATTAGTGTTTTAATGATGTTTGTACCGTAATTGGTCATTTTACAAAATATAAAGTTATAATTGACACTATTTTCATGTCATCATACTGACTTATGAGTGTATTAACTCATACGTTAATACGCTCATACCAAACGAACAGAGTGTATACACGATAGCTCATAATATTTTGTCTTTTTCAGCATCCTTAACTGTATTTAGTTTGGTAAAAACATAAAGTAACTGAAGAAGAAAGAGTGAACTGAAATGATAAAGGTGTAAGTCCAAAAACAAACGCCAAGAATGAAATTTTATAATATCTAAAAAATGTAGTTGGTACAAGAATCTTTCGGTGTGGAAAAATAGAAACAAATAAATAAAGTGAAAACGAAATTACAGATATATCTTTAAAAACAACTAGCTATATATTTAATTAATATTATGGGGAATTCTGATGAAACACTAAAAAATGAATTGACACAATGGCTTTCTTTAATGATATATAATAATAAATAATGTTTGTACATAGTTTGAGACTTTCATCTGATAAATAATATTATATGAAATATTTAAAGTGCTCGCCTATTCACAATTACATCGGTAGTATTTACACTTTACACTCTTTCGTTCACCTATTTGTTTATAAATAAATTAGTAAAGTACGAGTTGGACTTGCATACTAACGGTTCCGTACTACTTTCAAGATTCTAATATTCCAGTTTCAGACAAGCAGGGAATGAGTGAATTTTCTTATATTAACCCTAATATCTTTTAAAGGAAGCATTTTAAATTTATAAAGAATATACACTTTCATTTTCCACACATAGACTTTTTATTTTATCTGCTTCAGGATTCGCTTGATTTTTATAATTTTCGTATTTAATTTTCTAATTTGCGCCTCAAAAATTAACATTGGAGATTTATTTTACTAATTAACTTTCAGGGAAGCATTTTATAACCTACTGTCTGAATTTTGAGGCTCTGTAGATTGGAAGATAAATCTGTTATTCAAATTATTTAAAAATACAAATAAAATATATTTTTCAAAATTTAAATAGTGTAGTTTCTAATGTGGGAATTAAGTCGATGTTTAGTATTTTTATTAATATCTTTTAAACAAAATTAGATGAAGCGTTTGAAAGTTGAATTTTTATTTTCCATTTAATTATAATAATTATAAATTACAAGTGAGCCCCAATGCCCCTAATTATTTTCAACATTTTAGGTAGTATGGTGTCGGAAATAAAGCGAGAAATGAGAATTTTTTATATCTATGTTAATATCTTGTAAACAATTAATTTTAAAAATATGAACAATATATACTTGTATTCCTCATAATACCTCATTTGAGGTATTGCATGATGCCTTAAAAAAATATTTTTTTTATTTTCCGTTTAATTCTATAGTTTGGCCCCCAATATTAATAATAGGGATTTCATTGTATCTTTCCTGTAAACAAAAAAATGTAGGTTTTCTCCCTTTGGGGATAAAGGGGGGAATGGGTAATTTGTTTAAATATTTTTGTAATATATTTTAAAATATTCATTAAAAAAAAATAAAAGTAAATATTTGTATTTTGTGATTTGATGTATTACATCATGCGTTAGAAACTAATTTAATTTTTTATTTTTTTTTATTTTAATTTTGTCATTTGCCTCGCAAAATCAATATTAGGGGGTTTCTCCTTATTTTTCAGGAAAGTTCATGTGTGGGGCTACACCTCTGTTCTTTTTTCAAATTTTTGCGTCTTAGTATTTCGGAGATAAGGGGGGAATGGGTAATTTTTTTAATATTTTTGTTAATATTATTATTATTTTAAAAATATTAAAAAAAATAATTTGAATTCGTCATAATGAGCCCTTTGATTTGATATATTACTTGATCCGTTAGAAACAATTATAATTTTTTTATTTTCCATTTAATTCTATAATTTGCCCCCCAAAATGAATATTAGGGGTTTCTTCTTACTTTTCCTGTAAAGTTCAGGTAAGGCGCTATACCTCTATTTTTTTCAAAATTTTACATCTTATGATTTCCGAGATAAGGGGGGGGATTGGTAATTTTTCTTATATTATGGTTAATATCTTTTAATTAATTTATTTTAAAAATATGAAAAAATTAAATTTATTTTCGCCATAATGAGCCCTTTTATTTGATATATAACATGATGCGTTAGAAACAATTTTAATTTTATATGTTCCATTTAATTCTGTAATTTGCCCCCCAAAATTAAAAGTAGAAGTATCTCCTTATTTTTCCAGTAAACTTCAGGACAGACCCTACACCTGTAATTTTTTTGAAAACTTTACGTTTTATAGTTTCGGAGATAAGGGGGGAAATGTGTAAATTTTGGTATATTTTCGTTAATATCTTTTAAAATATTTTTTTTATATATGAAAAAAAAATATTTGTGTTCCTTAGAATGGGACCTTTCATTTGATGTATTAGAAGATGCGTTTGAAAAATTTTTTATTTTTAAATTTTCATTTAATTCTATAATTTGCCCCCGAAAATTGATATTAATGGTTTATCCTTATTTTTCCTGTAAAGTTCGAGCAACGTTCTATATTTCCTATTTTTTCAAAATTTTAGGCTCCATAGTTTCGGTGATCAGGCGGGGGAACGGTAAATTTTTTTAGTTTTTCCCCTCAGAAGTACCCCTAAAATCAAAATTTCTCTTTTACGATATGTATTCCTGATCGGGTCACCAAACTATACATTGATACCAAATTTCAACCTCTTCCGTCCAGTAGTTTAGGAGAAAATTGCTGTTATGTGACAGAGGCAGAAATCCGGAGTGATATTATAAGGGTGTCCGTATATTGCATATACGAAACCCTAAAAATTCAAACATGCCAGTTTTGGCACGCTTGCCATTGGTTCGCCATCCCTTTGCTGTAGTTACTATACTATAATTTGCTTTTTAATTCGATTTGTTAAGCATATTTTTAGTTCTTTAAACTATAATTAATTTCAAAATTACTTTAGAACTCAATTGTTATAAAATTTCTCCTTTAATTTTTAATAATATTCATTAAGCTTTAAAAAAATACAAACCATGTAATTTCTCTATAGTTTAAATATTTTCAACTTTATAATGTGAAAAAATAAATCTTAAATGTGTTTTACTTGTTGAAGACTTTGGCTGAGGATCATTGACAGAAACCGATTTATTGTCCTGTAAAAACTCCCCTATACTTCATTGCCAAGTTCTCCTAACTGTCCTTACGTAACTAAGTATAGGTTGAGGTTTGGAACCCTCGGGGTGTTTTTAAGTGTCCTCCGTTTCACCGACACAAGATCCCAACTCTGATGAATCCGCTGTGGTTTGTCGTTGCTAAGTTGTATTATTGTTAGATGTAGAATCGATAGCAGACTTTCATTTCAGAAGGGGTCAGACTATTAAATCGTTTTGCGGTGAATGCACATGAGAGCGTCTCGAGAACCCTACAAAGGATTAAACGTTACCTGTGGCCTGGAATGGTTAAGTGCGAACTGAGGTTTAAATCTTATGCACTTTTTACTCATTAGCCTTTAAAAAGTTACTTTAGGGTTGCGGTTTTTTAACTGAGCTAACAGTAAGTGTGTCTAAAGTAAGAGTTTCAAGAAAAACTTTGTCTTTTCATTAAGAAGACAGATGCGCGTTTGAATTGTTTTTATTTTTTAAACTTACATTTTTGCAAAATACTGAAAATGGCTATACTTCCCAGTGTTCCTTTTATTAATCTTTAAATCAGAAAAAAGCATTAAAATATAGTTTTCGATAGTTCTATTACTGTGAATTTTCTACATAGTACTCAATCTTTTTCGAATTACCAAATCATTTATATATAAATAGACTAAGACAAAACGATTAGGTACCATTTTCTCCCCTGTCTCTCAACCGATTTTCTTCATTTTTGTTTTGTTTAGTAGATATTGACTAGCTTCAGTTCAGAATGCTAATATTAATATATAATATTGGTTCATTCATTAAATAAAATATAATAAAAATTCATTATTTTCGTCCATACTGTCAAAGTCAAACAACTGACAGTGTCTCTGCCGCCAGACCATCGAAACTCAAAACATTGAGTAATTATATATAGAGGGACCGATCGACCGATCCTTAGATGCTGTTATATATTTAGAACATGTACTTCTGGAAGTGGCATGCAAGGGTTGTTATTGTTTAGTGGTAAAATAGTCAATGTAGTAGATCAGTATTGATTTTTCGGACGCGTTGCTGTAACTTTCATATTAAATAATCTGTTTCTAATGTGAACTTAATTATTTGATTAATATATTATTTTCACAACCTTCCCGAAGGTATTGTATAAAAAATTGTCAGATAGCGGGCAATAGAGAATGTATTAAATATTTAAATTCTCCTAGGGTTGTTGGTCCTCTCTTTTCTTTAATAATCCTAAACTTGATTGAAACCGCAAATGACGAAAACTTTTAGTGTCTAAGTACTTCTTGGAAAATAATACCACAGTTAAGAAAATTCAGAAAACCTTTAGGTTGCAAAGAACAATCTTCCAATTATTATATTGAATATTTTGCCAGGAGCGGTTCCAGCCAAAAATTTGGGGGTCATTCATTTGTCAGAAATGTTTGGAATATCGATATTTGATTACATTTTTATTTTCTTTTTATTTCAAATGATTTGTCAATATGAGTGAACAATTTTGGTCATTACATCCACTTCTCTGATTTCTCCACAACTCTGTATCTTATAAAATTATACATTTACAATTTCATAAAATATGGTCGAATTTCGACCACTGGGCGACCACTAGTCATATAAAAAAGGGCGTACGTACTCTAGAAATGAAATAGGAACAACCTCTTTCTACTTGGTCAAGTCATCTCAACTGTCGTATTCAGATGAATAATTTGTATGGAGAACAGATAGTTATTAAATATTATTATGACACGTTTTTAGTTCATTCCAGTTGTTGTGTGCGATGACTTTATGTTTTCTGTTATTTGACGATCAGTTAGAAAACAATTATACCTCAATTCTGCCTTTGAATTAATTAAATTGTCATAAATTTTAACTCGACTACTGGAATGTTATCCACCTTGAGTGAAAGAATAACAAAAACAATTTTGGCGTGTAAGTTGTTATGCTGTTGATGCAATAAACTTTTCAATGTAATCCTGAACAGTTATTATAATTATAGTAATAAGTGTTCACATTCACAAGATACTTAAACATGATTTCATAAATAAAAACTAACTTTTCGTTTAGTTTAAAATTCTTTTTTTTAACAAAACATAACCAACAGACCATAATTGTTTGTTTATGGTCTTAAATCCCTATGGAGCATATGCTCTAAGTTCCATTATTAAAATATTTAAAGACTGTACTTCTGGAGGTAGCCTGCCTGCAATTAACAAATACTGCCCTGCCTTTCTAGTCTTGTCACAACATTTGTTTGTTTGCATTGGTCGCTACCTTCAGAGGTATGTGCTCTAAAGTCCGATATTAAGGAATTTAAAAATAGCATATTCAGTGTACTCACAAATATTAATCTAAAGTATTAATATAAAATGTTTACTTGAAATAGCAACTTGGTAACTGGACACCACACTTGACAACGTTGCCTTTGTGCAAGCACAGAAATGGTCGCTAAGTTTCTGGAAAAACTACCTCACAAAAACTCCATACGAGAGTCGTACTGTGTGAGCTAGTTTTTCCGTAAACTCCTAGCAGATGAAATTCAATTGAGCAAGAAATTATTAAATTTAGTTACATCTACTAAATACTAAAGTCCGATATTAAGGAATTTAAAAATAGCATATTCAGTGTACTCACAAATATTAATCTAATATATTTTAAAGTTTTAAATCTATAAAAAATATACACTTTATTAATATAAAATGTTTACTTGATTTTCTAATGGCTCCCAAAAAGTAACTTTAGGAACTTGGCCTTTTATAAACTGTCTGTTTTGAGGCTCTGTAAATTGGAAGAAAAACGGCAAAATAGGTTGTTTAAATTATAAATTAATAAATCTGTTATTCAAATTATTTTGTAAATAAAATATATTTTTCAAATTTTAAATCGTGTAGTTTCTAAAGTGGGTTGCGATGTTTAATATTTTTAATATATTTTATACTTTGATATATTTGTAATTCACAAGCCTTTTATCTGATATATTACAGAATAGTATAATGTGTCTCTAAAATTAATGGGGTTTTCTATTTTATCGTTTAATTCTATTATTTGGAAATGAATTGTGACATCTAGGAGTTTCTGGAAAAACTAGCTCACAAAAACTCCTATATACGAGAGTCGGAGATAAGGGGGGGAATGTGTAAAATGTTTTATATTTTTGTTAATACTTTTAATTAATTTATTTTATAAATATGAAAAAATATATTTGTTTTCTTTATCATGCCCTTTTATTTAATATATAACAGCTGGGTTAGAAACAATTTTAATTTTATATTTTCCATTTAATTCTATAATTTGCCCCCCAAAAAAAATTTAGGGGTTTTTCCTTATATTTCCAGTAAAGTTCAGGTGAGGGGCTATACCTCCAAGGTTTTTCAAAATTTTCCAGCTTATGGTTTTGGAAGATAGGGGGGGGTGGGTAATTTTTTTTATATTTTTGTAAAATGCCCTTTACATTTTATATAATGATGGGTTAGAAACAATTTTAATTTTAATTTTCCATTTAATTCTATAATTTGTCCCCCCCCAGATGCAATTCAATTGAGCAACAAATTATTAAATTTAGTTATATGTACTAAATACATAAATAATTTTTTAAATTCGTCAGATTTTTTTTCAATCAGTTTCTTGAGAATGAAATCGTACAATGCTGATGATTTAGGTTCTCCAAAGTTCAGGCTCTAAACAGTATACTGTCTGGTGTTCCTAATGGACCTTTCATTGAAAAATCGTTTGAACCAATTAATGGTGTAAAGTACGCTCTATATATTTGGCTCTTTGATAGGTTTTTAGTTAACTTTTACTCGGGACTAACATTGAAAATCCAGATATATCCTAATAAAAAACAAGTAGGAATTTATTAAATTAATTTTATAGCAATTTTGAAGAATCTGAAATAACATAAACGATTAAATAATGAATTGAAACAACGACTACTATGTACAAATTTGTGCTAGTATAAAATAAGATAAATACATAAATATAAACAACAATCCAATATATTATTTCATTTATGTTTGTTTAAAAAAGTTACTACCATAATTCCTTTGATAGGTTTTTGTTAACCTACGAATCTTTTCGTGTGATTTCTATCCTAGGAGTCACAGTAAGACACCCGGTTTGGAGAGTGAACTAGTCTTTCTTGAAACTCCTAAATGTCACAAAGTATTAAATTTAGTTATATGTACTAAATATATAAATAATTATTCGAGATTTCAATGAGTTGAAGGGAGTGCAACTGATGAAGTTTCTTTACTAGAAACTACATGTTATTTTGCGTTCAATGGATTGAAAAATCTCCAGAAATTATTGCATAAATAAAATGTTTATTAGAACGAAAGGCAAATTTTTTGCTGGTCTTGTATATTAATTGGATGCTGTACTTGTTTATTTACTACAATTTATTAATTCTCAATAAACGAAAGGACTCTTAATACATATCCAGATCCCTCTTTCTGACACATAGAACTAAGTTGTATTTCAAGGTCAAAGAAGCGTCAGAACAAAGTCTCAGAACAAATAATTTTTGTATTTCACTACAATACTGATCTATTTGGTTATGTGTAAGTGTAGGCTTCCGTTAATAAGCTTCTGCTTCACTTAAAAAACACATAACACTCTCTATGTCCTAAAAGCTAAATGACTATTTTGCTGACATAATGACATAATAATTACAGATAAATTATTCAAACTTTCAATGTACATAAATACAATAATTTTATAGCCCTGTGTCGTTAACCAGGAATAACTAATCTTTTGAACTTTCTCAGATCTTATCCTAACTTCCTGTAGTTATGATAAAGTTCATCTAAAGTAATTGCAACAAACACATTCGTTTTTTATTCAGAAATACTGCAGGATCACTGCACTCCGCACCAGACAAATACTTAACCGGAGTTTTCGTTAAGCTAGAAGTTAACAGCGAAGTGATGCATGCAAAAACTTCACTGGAGTATCTCATTTTTCTTGCGGTAAAACTATTCTCAGTTTAATTTGAACATTCTTTGAAATATGGAACTTGCGAACTATTTCTCTGCTTTATGAATTGCTCTTGTGTAAAGTTCAAGCTTCATAAGGAACCTCTTTTCGGAATAATCTAGTGAGAATGTCTTATTTTGCTTCCTCAATTATAATTTTGAAGTATAATAGAGCGGGAGTCCCGCTAATAGCTCCACGGCAACTTATAACAATGTCACAAACCGACGTTGGGGGATTTCGCGACATGCAAAGGGTATCGGAAGACAAATTGTTGAAATGCCTAGATGTGTGAAAACCTCCTGGCGGATTCTACGTTATGTAATGATGAAGAATTTAAACATCATGAAATATTAGAGAGGCATTGTTCATTGTGAAAATGATGTTTCCTATAGTGAAACTTAACTCAATCTAATAATATAATACGATTATTTTGGATGTTCATGTGAGTTCTCACTCCTCACAATGGTTTCTGAAAAAACACAGATAATTAAAGTAATTAAAAATCAACGTGTAGTGTCTAAGAGCAGTTTGTGGAAACTGTCCGGAACACTAGTTGCCTTATTACAGAAAAAAATTCTAGCTGGTTTAACTGTGAGACAGTAGGTCTACGGATTTGTCAACTAGTTTTCCTGAATTAAATGGATTGAAGTTAACGAATTTGTTCTAGGCCTTCTAGATTTTTAGTAACCATAGCCAACTTTGCTATTCCTAATGACCGCCAGATTTGATTAATACGTCCTCGAATAGCACATTAAAAGGTACATCTTTAAATGATAGAAAATCTAAATTAGTTAAAATAACAGTTTTTAACTTAGTTGACTGTGAAACTATATGCTGTGTTTGTTGGCATATCAAAACTTTATTAATTATTGGTAAAGGGTTCAAATTTTTTCAAAATAAATGTGATATTTTTTAATAATCTAGTTAGTAGAGCAGTTTTTAAATTAAATAATATATGGAAAGGTATTGAAATTGAGAAAAAGTTAAAATGTATGATTGTTTCATGTTGTGCCATAGGAACGTTGAATGAGCTCAAAATATGTATATATCCAGAAAGACCCCAACCAAGTTTGCTGATCTCCAAATGCTTTGAGAATCCTATTCGAATGAGAGTGTGTAATGAAAATTGAAAAACTTGTTTTACAAAGAGTTATCGACAATCCTCGTACCTCCTTTCGTCAAATCAAAAATATTATTGAAGTGCCTATAAATTCTTAAAAAGTATAAGAAGTTCGAGTTGGTGACTTAGCTTCCAAAGGAGAAGAAGAAAAATGCCAAGAAGACCGTCAGGTTCCGCTTAGGGTTCTGTGGTCTGATGAAAGCAGATTTGAAAATTGCGGAGTATTTAACAGACTGGGTGTGTCTTAGGGCGATCAAAATCCGTTTTCCAATGGTGAAGTGCGCCATCAAGAGAGGTGGGGTTTTAATGTGTGGTTAGGAATCGGAAATGGACACATTCTAGTCTATATTTTTTTACGATAATTATACTGACCTTCGATATCTTGGGATATTACAAAATTACGGTGACCAAACTTCAGAAAATTTGACACTTCAGGGTGTAGCGAACATATGGTCCATCAAGATGGTGTACCTCCAGATAATGCAAGAATCATAAAAGAATTTTTAAATCGGCAATATGGAAATAACTGGATCGGAAATCGAGCTTCAGTTGCTTGGTCTGCTCGCTTGCCGGACCTTGCACTAAGAATGGATCTTTGAAAATTTACATTTTGTTGAAATTTTGGAGAATTGATTTCGATGACAAATGTTTAAGATTTGCATTATTTTATTTTAACTAATCCTTAAAGGAAGTAAGTAATATGGGGTTATCAAATTTTATATGAAAAAATATTTTAAAAAGATTACATTCAGCTAATTAAGCTCTGAGATAGAACTAAAGTTCGCGGTGAGGCCAAAATTATAACTATGTACCTAATTTTAGAAGAAATAGCTTTCTAACGGAGATACACACTTACAGACATGAAAATAGATGAGTACGGTAGTCAAATTAAAAAATTACATTTGTTTCGAGACTTCGTTTCGACCAACACCACACTTCTATGACCATGAAATACACATACTACTTAGTTTTCTGTGTAACATACAGTTTTGTTAATTTTTAAGATGTATTATATTAAACTACAGAAGCTATTTAAAAAAATAAACTGGAGAGGCATGGATATTTATAGAATATCTACTTAAATAATGTTCCTATAATCTAATCTGTTATAATTAATGTGACCCGTTACATTTATATTGCCAGAATATTAAATAGACGAAGATGCTTTGAGACTGAATTATTCTAATTGAACTAATTTTATGTCTTATTTAAAAATTAACTTACACCTCATATTTTTCTTTGCAATTATATTTAAATTTAGAACTAAATACCACATTAGGATTCATACTTGACTAACAAAATAGTGTCAATTAGTTTAATTTCCTGAAATTTATGACAATTACTAAAAATGACAAAAAAAAAGAGAAACAGCGAGAGGGAGATAATGGGAGACGGGAGGTATATTATTTCGTAAGAAGCTTTCGCTCTAAAAGTTGAGTGTAGACTGGCTGCCGTTTTTTTTTTGTATTTTTGTTTGGCTGAAAATAAATGAACTTAAAAGAATCTTATTTTTTCCAGGCGCCAACAGCTAAAGATGGTTGACCGAAAAGCAGCATTGCAGCCAAAGAAAAACAAAGAAGAATTTACTAATTATTTTGTTAGAACTAGAGTCATTTCAGGGGTGATTTATTTAGTACCTAAGTATGATTTTGGCGATTTTAAAATCTCTCGAAACCCTCTTATAACGTAAGATTTTATTATCTCAGACTCCAGAATAAATGCAGAATAAAATGTTGTTAGAAAAAAATCATTACACAACAGAACTCAGTTCGACGTAAATGTATGATTTTTATTTTTTAAAAGATAATAAAAATCAGTTCGAGGTAAATGTAAGATTTTTATTTTTTAAAAGATAATTTAGGTTGTACTTTTTTGTAGCTGTCAGATATAGATTACCATTCTACGAAATCTTACGTACAACTGGTTTTTACCCCCCCTAACCATTCCTGCATGTAGAGAATTTCTTATTGCGTCCCCGCCCGAGACCCATACTTAATTAATGAATGACTGTTTATACTTAATTATTTGTATATTAATTTGAATAATATCTTAAAAGTCTACGTAATGATAAATAAATAATTCAATTTTGAATTATAAGTCTAACCTCGATATTTATAACCTGAATTGTGCAATTATTGTTATGTACAGATTGTTCGAGCAGATATGTAAATATTTTCATCAAAATAATACCGAGATTTCGGCGAAAATGTTTGCGAAGTACGCAGTCAACATAAATTTTGCTAGATCTGGACGAACCTTTAGCTGTACATTATATTCACTTCCAAAAACACTGTCAACACCAATTATATACGAAATAAAAAACAGTCATCATCCAACTAAATATTGTCACGTAGTCATTAAAACTTCCGCTCTAATAACACAGTGGGTTTCGGTGTAACGCGTACCCTTAACTATAACTGTTTTCAGTAATTTCAGGACCATAATTTCAATTGTAACTTCGGTAGTTTCATCTGTGTATTTCGGCAAAGTGCAACTGTAGTTTAGCCCAATCTGTGCCGATTTCATCGTTCAATTAACACACCTAATGCGACCTTTGCTCGTTCCCTTTAGAATTCGGAGTTTGTGGACTTCGAGCATTGTCGGTTGAGACTGGGACCGAGCATTGTTGAGGTGCACTATACCAGAACAATTAGGTGATTGCTTGGCGAGATTTTATGGCTTAAACAAACCCACAAGGATAACGCAGGCAGTTGCTCAGAGCAATAATTAAGCAATCATTTATTTTCAGCCAGCTATATAATTATGTAATATCTGAATGATTAAGGAGGTAACCTTCCAATTGTGTTGTTCTTGTGGATTTTCTAACCTCAGAACTATTCCTGATAAATAATTGGAAATCAATGTGTGCTAATTGGAAATTGTGAAAACTGGCGGACCGCTTACAGGAAAACTCTCTCGCAGGATAAAGCGCGGGTCTCTAAATGTGTCAACTAAATTTCCTGTGTAATACGTGTGAATGTATATTTCACCATAGTTAATTGAAAAATGGGTCGTGACATATCGATCGTTCGGTTGTTGTTTCGTAATTATTAATCAATTCAAAAATGTATAATTATTCGGTTTTCATTAATTGATTTTAAAGTTTCATTTTCTATGTTCTTTGGACAGGATAGTGATGTGTAACACTGTGCCGTGCCGCACTTTTTTATAATAATACTTTATGACACACTTTGTGCAGAGCCTCAGGTCGAGTGTAAGCATTAACGAAATATTAAATTACACCGCCTCGCTCTTGCTCTACACTGTTTATTTATTATGTCATATATTGTCTGGTTATATATGAATCGCCAACTATCAACTCCAGCTTGTTTAATATAAACTTGTGCGCTACATAAATTTATAAATTAAAAACTTAAACATTGTTCTCTTTTAAAAAATCATTTATTTTGTATATCCAATTAAATTTAAACGATTCGTGTTCAATAAAATTAATGATTTAACTTATACAGTGTTTAGAAAAGACAAATTAGAGTAATAAAACTAGGTTATAATAATCGCGAACTGTCAACTCTTTTATTATGCTCTATGGCATAAATGATGTTGCCTATATTGAAGGTATATAGTAAAAGTAGAGTTTTCGTAATTCGGAATATAATGGATTCTAGATATATTTGTTTGTTTATAAGGTACAAAATAGGGGAAGAAGAGAGTTTAAAAATACTGTACACTATTGAATTTATTTTGTTAACTTATACAGTGCCTGGAAATACAAATGAGAGTAATAAAACTGGGTTGTAATAATCGTCAACTGTCAACTCTTTTATTATTTTATATATGGCACAATTACGCCATAACACTGTACTGACACACTGACCCGTGCGTGTGTTGGGGTGTCAGTACGCCAAAATCTGAAGTGTTGCCCATCACTACGACAAAATCTGTTGCTAGTATACATCTATTTCTTATAGAGAGTGGCCAATTTTTTTCATTGTTTAACAACACACAATTATTTTCTTTGATTTTCATTTCTTAGTGTGTTCCTTAAGTAATAAATTGGACCGTCCATTTCGTCTATGAATTTAGAAGTTAGTATATAGTGCGCCAATCCCTATCTGTCTATGCGTCTTCTTAAGCTTTATTGATGTTGTTTATTTCCTAACTTGGAGAGGACTTAATGTTTCACTGGTATATTCCCACAAACACAAGCTACACTGTACATCTTTGGAAATTTCAGAAACATTTGCGGGTTTTGTTTTTGACGAATTATATCTGAATAATTTGTTTCTTTTAAGAGGGCAAATGGTCCCTTCGCTCTCGTCGCCAGGTTCATATACTGTCAGACGTAACAAGCTAAGAAAAATACAAACTGTTTTTTGAGAACCGAACTCCACAAAAACCGTTAGGAAATTAACTTTGTAGTATAAATTTATTGTAAAATTGCTCCACCCATTTTCATATTCTTGATACTTACTCTACTCGTCGAACAAATGATTCAGATTATTCATAAAGTAATTGGCTGGTAGTATGAAATCATGAGTTTTAAACTCCATTTTTTTAAATTTAAATGTTTTTTTTTGAAGCGAAAGCTTCTTAAAGGGGCCCAACACTTACACATATGAAAATAGATGAACAAGAGAATGAAATGCATAACTTGAAAATTTAATTGTTGCTACACGTTCGACCCGACACCACGACTGACACCAACATTCAATTAAAATACAATACCTGCACAAAATTTGCTGTTCGTTCGAATAAAAACTCCAACTGTCTCTTTGGGGTATCTTAAATTAGAGACTTGACATACGTCAAAAGGCTTCCTATTACAAAGTAAATATTTTACATTAAGAATAATAATTGGAATTTATTGCGTGGAAAAGCTTAACATGTAAAAGTTCAAAAAGTTGTATTCAAGAATTAATATTGTTGTATTTGTATTACCTTTCGTCAGTAGATGGCACCACTATTAATTAACAGAAAAAAGACTGAACATTGTTAAATTTCTTAATATGGCACTGTAGACACTATACTTCTGGAGGTGGCTGCAATGTACATTAATAACGGCCTTAGAGCATATACTGGATGTGACATTAATAAAATATCGATTTAATAAGTTATTATTAATAGTGAACCTTAGAGCATATACATCTTATGACATGAGCATTAACACAAAATTATCCTTTTGTGGTATTACGAAATTGAAACCGAACGTTAAGTTTTTTTTGCAGCACTAATAATTCATCGGATATTAATTTTTGGTCGCTCTCAATGGATCGAGAATGAGCTACAACTGGCAAGTTAATGAATGAACAATTTTTTTTTGCTTGCAGAAATAGGTGTATGATTTATTGGGGTTGGCTTTTTAAGTATAAATAGTTATCATTGATGAGACTGATTCGATTTTTAAATTAATATATTACAATTAATGTGACCTTGTTATATATTGCCAGAATATTAAATAAGTAAAGTGTGTTAGAAATATTATAATTCAACAAATTTTATTTGGTACTTATATTTAAATTAAGAATTAAATTACACATTAGGCTTAATACTCGAGTCGTAACAAAATAGTGACAAGTATTTTAATTCTCCTGAAGTGTATATCCATTATTATTGATGACACCAGGAAAGAGAACCAGAGACAGGGATATAACAAGAGAAGGAATGTATAATTCGTAAGAAGCTTTTCCTTCCAACGTTCAGTCTCAATTGACTGACCCTCTTTTTGTTCAACAATATCTTATTCAATCCAGGATTTTGGTTATTCTCTTAAAAATTTTCACTAAAGACACCCATTAATAAAAAGTAACGTCTGAGATTTATGAATATATTTGTCTCTTGTGGAAGAAAATCTTTCAATTAAACTTTCTCCAATAATCTTCGGTGCTAGAATTGTTTCTCATCAAAAGTTCTGTCTTTCCTACTAATAAGTAATTCGCGCAAAGACAAATCAGATCTCACTGCCACAGGAGATACGTTAATAGCCACTTCAGAAAGAAACACACTCCATAGTTCTCGAGATGTTCTTCTTTGGTCTGTACTGATTGCGAGACAATGAATGGCCCTTTGTGCGGATACAACTGTAAGGCGAAGTCGGGTTTCTGTTGCACAAGTATGCCGTTTGAAATGAAATTTATATGGTTAAATTCAACTGCGATTTTTGTAGGGAAAACGTTGAATAAACTTTGAGGTTGCGCCTAAAATCTGAAATTATTAGCAGTTACCCGATCTTCACTCTCATATAGCAACTAACCTTAAATGAATAAACTCGAAATGAAAACACGTCTTATATTAATTGTACTTGGATATTGCAATTCCTCCGATTTTTGTCATATCGAGATAAAATAAATACCAATTTTTAAGTATACATTTTAACACAGAATCAACATCTTAAATTAAATTTCAACCATGACGTCGAAGAAATTCCGACAGAGGTGCATTTTTTGGTTAAAGTGTATTAATATTATACAGTAAGATTATAATATTTTTTTATATATAGTATGTAACATAAAGATTTGCAACTACGGTACTAGATACGAGCACTCCATACACATATATCCTATAAGGTCCTGTTACAAGTACAGAAGCTATACACTATGTCCTGTATAATTACATTATGTACATTTAAACCCCGTATACCACCGCATATAATTATATATCCTGTATACACTCACTCCCTATACCTCACACTAGGGATACTTAGACTTACTTCTATTCAATACTGCACATACTTATTATGTTATTTACCAGGATAATGTATCGTTAATCCAGATAAAAAATTATCTGTATACCAAATTTCATCCTAATTTGTTCAGCCGTTTATTCATGATTCAGTAGGAAACAACTAAATAACTTTCCTATTAAGTTCCACAATCCCCATAAAGTTGAAATTTGCGAAAATTGATTCTAAGCGACTGCTTACGTCCCAGTCTTTCTACACTTAGTAGTCTTTGTTGTGCATTAATAGGTCAGTCAGCTCCTTGTTTCTTAGATCGTGTACCTTCTAGATATAGCCTGTCATGCACAAATGTCGTGGTAAAACTAAGGAGAGAGAGGGCAATAGAGAGGGTAAGAGGCTATTTCACTCGGTTGGGACCTGCTTCCAATTAAATACGTTCAGTATGTTGTTCATTGGCTGCTTCCTCCCACTAAGTGAAATAGCCTCTTATTGTCTCTATTGTCCTCTCTTCCTAGCGTTGCCACGATTTTATGCTTGACAGGCTATATCTAGATGGTAAATGATCGAAACCTTGTTTCCCCCTTAAAGTTTAAAAATCCATTGTTTGTGTCCACCTACAGCATCTAGGGAAGCCATGTGCAAAATTTTACGTTCCTAGTTCCAGTATTTTCGACTTTGCCGTGATTATGAATAAGTTAATCACTGAGTCAGGGTTAATTATGTGTTTGTTCGTAGTGACCAGATAATGTTGTTGAATAATTTCAACGGTTTGAACAATTCTACGGCAATCAGCGATCTTGGTAGCTGGGTAGTTGGCTGTGCCAACACTCAATTCGCGTAGAATTTCGCTGGCTACTATGAACAAGCGTTATATGCATAGGTTCTTAACCATTATTTTTTGAGGGAAATTCATACGAAAAGTAGAGCCCCAAAGGTATTGCAACACGGTAAAATTCAGAAAGGATCCAAAATATGTTGATGAAGTAACGTTGCTATGATTTCTATAAATAAAAGAACTATGGAAGAAAAAGCTTCTTGCTAAATATACTTAAGGGATTAAAATTTAAACAGAATTAAAATAATTGTATAGTTGAGTTCTTAATTTAAATATAACTGAAGACGATCTTACGGCGTGTAATTTATTTTTAGTTAAAATATAACCCTTTTGCTGAATTAAGACAATTCAAACCTACCTTACCTATTTAATATTCTGGCAATACATAACGAGGCAACTTTATACTTTAATTATAACACATTAAATTGCAGAAGATTATCTAAATATATATCTTTTAAATATAAGCTATTCCAGACTACTCATTAAAATAGCTGTTGTAATATAGTCTCATCTAATACATATTAAGAAACGGGAGGCTGTTGTAGCTGATGTTAAAAAGCACTCCAAAAAAGTTTTTAGAATGTCTTATAGAAATTTAGGAAAAAATATCTATATTTTATCCATAGTTGAAAAAAAGCAAAACCGGGGGTTTAACATTAACGTTTAATGTGTGACAATTCATAACCCTCCTTCTGTGCCAGTACGATTCTGGTCACTTCTTGAACACTTTATTTAATGTTATCAGTTGGACACATTTTCAGTTTAATCTCTATATAAGTTTGTCATCATTGTCTCTACCATCCACAAACTTTGTCATGTTACCATTTTTGTAGAGTTCTACTTTGTCATCACTGTCCCTACCATCCATAACTAACCATTTTTTGTGGTGTTCTGATTTTTGACAGATGTCAAGTATCTAATTTTAAATATAAATACAGAAAATTGAAATGCTAATTAGAATAAAAAGCAAACTTTGTGCTGGTGTTGTATATTAATTGAATATTATATTGGTTTATTTACTATAATTTATTGTGCTTTAAACGAAAGTACTTTTAACATTGAAACTGCTCCCAGTTTTTTACACAGAACTGAGTTTTATGGGTATTTCAAGGTCACAGAAGTGTCGTGTCGTCGGCCGAAGTCTCGATACAAATGCAATTTTTACATTTCACCACCATACTCATCTATTTCCGTATGTGTAAGGTGGGCCTCCGTTAAGAAGCTTTCGCTCCAAAAATAATGAAAATCTTCATCTTGTCAGTTATAATCAAGGCGGCCAATCACTATAATTCATTCTATTTCGAATGGAGATTGACACATTTAAAAGTTACTTATGCTTGATGCTAAGATATCTAAGTTGTTGAAACAGCGATGGCTGTGAAAAAAACAGCGGCAGTCATTTGAGAATGCACAATAAAAGCGAAAGATTATTACGAATTATACTTCCTGGTTCTTGTTATCTCTTGTCTCTGTTTCTATTTCCTTGTGTTCTCATTAGTAATGGTTATACATTTCAGGAGAACTAACATAATTGTCACTATTTTGTTATCACTCAAGTATTAATCCTAATGTGTAATTTAATTCTTAGTTTAGATTTCTATAAGTGCCAAATCAAATTTGTTGAATTATTAACTTGCAAGTTGAAGCTCATATCCGATGAACTGTATCTGCGGCAAAAAAATTAACAAAAGGCGTATGAAATTAATAGCCTCTTTTCTGATATCTGACAGATGTCAAGTCCGTAATGTAATATATCGCAAAGAAAGAATTCGAGCTTTTATTATAAAAACAAATTTTGTGCAGGTTTTCTATATTAATTGGATGTTATATTAGTTTATTTCCTATATATTATTGATACTTTATAAAACAATAAACTCATTATGTATTTAAACTGGTCTCTGTTTCTTAAACACTATCGGTGTCGGTACCGGTGTCGAAACAAATGAAATCTCAAGTTATCTAATTCATTCCCTTGCTTATGTGTAAATGGGGTCCCCAGTAAAGAAGCTTTCGCTTGAATAAATGTTTTTCGTCAGGTACACAAAAGACCGTTTATTTACATTTTATAATGCAATAATCTTGAAACATTCTTCCATCCCTTATATTGATAATGTGCCATAAAAGTCCTAATGTAAACTCTGTTGAATTTATGGAAATATCTTTCATTATCGTGCGCTACATATTCCTGTCTAAACTGCGGCTTTTCCATTACGCGACTATATATCACTCAGTTTTTTATTGAGCTTCGTTTTATCACCCTGGAAAATTAATTAATACTCTTGGCAAGTTAGGGCATAAATTTCCCAGCGCGGTTCTAGTTTTCAGCTGGTTGATAAGACTGTAATAAAAGATGAACACAATATTTTAGTTAAATAATTTATTTCCAATAGTATTTTGTGGCATTTGCGAGTTGAAAATGCCCCTAAATCGTACACTGTAAGTTGTGTGTAAGGTTAATACACAATACTCGAAGAATCATCGGTGTGACTTTCAGCTGGAAATACTAAAAGAAAATCCGATTTTTTAATATCGGGATAAGAGTAATACTATCATTGATGTTCTGGATACACTGGCCCTTACAGAATTTACATGATAAAAAGAAAATTAACGCATAAGAACTCTGTTTTTTCTTAACAATGTGTATCTGAAGAATGATACCTGAGGATTGTACCATATAGCAGAAACACCTAAACCTGTTAAGGCAGGAAAGTATTCTGGATTTTCTAAATATGATATAAACGTGAATCAAATGTCGTGAAAACTTTGGCATACTTTCAGGAAAGTTATTTTGTATAATATTTATTCACTTTAGATGTACTTGTGAAATAAATCTTGCAATTGGTATAACAATGTGACTACTTATAATTCTGGAAGTTTACAAACAGTAATAACTAGGATAGAAATGGTTTTAACATGAATGCTGTCTATTTTAGACCAGGGTCGATAATTTTTGAAACCAAAAGAATAATAGTCAGATGAAACCCATTGAAAAAAATAAGAAAATACAACAACTATAAAAGGAAAAATAATTTATAGTGATTCGTTGTCGGGCAGGGGGAGGGGGTGGGCTTTTAAGGGTAAAAACCGGTTTATGTCAATTTCCGACAAAACTACAAGTCCTATGGAAAAAAGTTAAATAGTAAAGTTTTAGGTAATAAAAAAAATCTACTTTTGTGTTTAAACTTTTTCAAATCTCAAAATGTATGTGAAAAATTCAACAAAATAAGTTTTTGTTGTTTTACTTTTATCTTTTACAAAAATAATTCACGATTCTGGTCAAATTTTATTTGACTGCCTAAAGCTTCATCTGCTAACCGTTAGGTAACTAAGTTTTGGTAACTGGATGAAACAAAATCAATAGATTCATTTTTTAACTACGAACGTTGATTATATAGGCAGCAGAATAAAAGTTTCTTTGAAAAATCAGTAAGAAATAATTTGAAAATAATACTATATCAAAAATCATTGATAGAACTTCAAAACTGTTTCCAGATATACAAACATAATATCTACTAATAAAATTCGTAGTTCCAGCAATGAAAGTACAATGCAAAAAACACCGGAGGGTTTCACAATACACAGCAGTAAAAATACGAAATAAACCTTTGTTTGCATAAAAATTTCCTGTCATCGATTCTGCAGCAAGTTTCAGAAGTTATTTTTGCTTCCTTATTATTTTGTGTCGCGTTCGTAAAATAGTTGCATTTCCTTAGAAAGTTGAAATTAAACAACTGTCTACCGTTTCTAAGATATGCCATCTTTCGCATGGTAATTGTATAACATTTTTGTTGCTCCTTCATCCAAAAATATGTACAAAATTTATTTATGGAATTTTTGATTGAATGTAGGCATATATTCAGAAAAAATACAGCATGCAGACATTCAAAGAACAAGGAACAAACCGAATATTTATTCTCAATTCGGACAATGCGCTTAAAAATAAACATATTACCTATATAATACGCATAACCATTCTCATTCTGGCAACTGACATATTCTCTCAGGTCGTTAAGTCTGTTGAAACTTAAAGATAAATGAACGTTAATTTTCATTAAAAACTTTCGTTTTTTGGGAAATATATTCCCGTTTAACGATAATCTTTGAAAGCCATCAATACAGGATGTTCTTTTTGAAACTCTCTCTCTCTCCCTCACTCTCTCTCAGTGTGTACCAATTTGCGCCTTTGCTGGAACAAGACTAACAAAGTTATCAGTAATAATTTGAGAATTGAGATTACAAAGCAAACAAAGAAATTTATTAGTGAATAGAGAGTAACAGATCATAGTTGGCGGGCGCTTTGCATGTCCATTCTGTTCTAAATCCGAACTAAAATGAGAAATATGGGGACCAGTCGTTCGTAATAGACAGATACTGTCGTCTATTTTTTTGGAAAACTTCTTTGAAACGAATAGTTCCTCATATGTCACTTCGATATAAGTATATTAGCAGTCCTCGCTAGAAAACTCTTTTCCTACAGTACTTTTTGAAATAAGTGTGGCAGACTGTTATCATCAATAAATTTAAACAGAGAAATCGTTTTAGCGCGAACTCGAACAGAGGTTAGACGAGTTTACTATATCCCTTATCGCAAAACGTAATCACATGGTAATATCAAAAGTGAAATGTGGAATAATAGTTGCTTTAGCTCTGTATGATGAATTTTTTTCTCTTTTTCATAATATTGGCGTATAAAAATATACATGTTTTATCTGTATTGCCATATATTAATACATAAACAGGATTTCGGGGATATTGTAAATTTGTATAAACTTGTTCATGTTAGCATTAACTTGTTTTGACTGTAAGTTGGTATCTATACAAACTGAAATTGATTTTTCCATATACCAGATCAGGGAAAAGACGTCTACTTAGAAAAGTTACCAAGGTGAATACATTGCCGTAATATTAAGATAAATTATCAAAAGTTTTATTATTATTGATATATAATAGCACGCATGCTTTTCTACTCGGAGTTACAGTCCACCATATATATAAGTTCCCGTTCGAAGTGAGATTTAATTGAACCGTATTAAAGTTTAATTTCCTGCGACTGAAGTGCCCACTCCGTAAAAGAAGAAGCTGTAAAATAAGAAATTATCCGAAAACAATAAATCAAGTAATTAATTTCTTCTTCTTATTCGATCACTTAACGGCCTGTTCGAGGGTGAAATTGCTTAGCAATCAAATTGGAAGCAAGATTTTAATTTAGAAAAGGCGTGGACGTTCAAAATAAAAATAATAGAGATATGAAGTTGATGAACGTAGTTAAAGGATTTAAAAAAAAAACGTCAAAAATTTATGTGATTTACAGATTATACTTTCATTTCAGTCAGACTGTAAGTGGATATATTTGGTAATAACCGTATAGTTTTTGCTATGTGAATATGAAGGTATTTAAAACCTGACCTCCAAAGTCTGAAACTGGCATGCTTTTATGATTTTAATTAAATAGGATTTATTGTACAGAATAGGCGAGTAGCCTTATTTTTTGTCTTGTCGGAAATATGACAGAAAATGAAGCCTACTCCGTACTCTTATAATATTTATCTATAATCTGGTTATAAATGCCTATTACTGTAGTCATAGAGATGTCACATAAATCTATAGTGCTCCGAGAACAACGTTACGCCCGTTCAGACAAAGTAAAGTAACTAGCGAGCAGCATTAGATAGAGGCAGGTACGTCCTCTCAATTTCCGTTCTCTCTCATGTAGGTTATCGACTCCACTTGTACCGGCCGTCCAAACCTCACGTATTCTATTTTTAGGTATTAACTCTAAATCCTTTCATGCCTAGTTAGGGTTGCCACATCAAGTTTCAAGGTTTGAAGACATTTAATAGTCGACCTGTTAAGCTAGGGGTAGCACCAAACTACGGTTGGTTTAAGAATTAATTTTGTGTCCATCTTGATGAAAGCGCGATATTTTAAACAACTATATAGCAAACAAAAGTATTTGCCAAACAATTACGTGATGCCACCCATCCCTTAACATGTCGAATATTTAAACATCGAATATATAATTATCATGGAAATTGCCTTTATTGCTTTTTATTAATATCTAAAAAAGTGTTGTATGATATTTTAATAAACTACAATATCTCACGATTCTGCTTTTTCCGAATTTGGACCGCGTCGTGTGATAGAAACGATAACCTAAGATGATATCAAACTAGGCGAGTACTTATTACTAAACTCAAGTTTCACCTACGGTTGGAGCAAGAGTAGAAAGCTTCTAAATCGTTTTTTTTTGTTGCAGCTGATTCTGCTTTTTCGCGTCATTTTTTCGAATTAATTTATTTATATACCTAAATCTGGATATAAACAAAGTTTTCCGACGTTTCGCACGTTGAATAAAAAATGAAGTTTTGAAGTGTTCGTGAGAAAAAGATGAAATGAATGGAGTCGCCGCAAGGTAAGTAACATTTTTTTGTTTTTTGTCTCATCCTTGAAAAAGACCCTTATAAGTGTGGGCGAAACGTCGGAAAACTTTGTTTATATCCTCGTTTAGGTATATAAATAAATTAATTCGAAAAAATGACGCAGTCCAAATACGGAAAAAGCAGAATCAGCTATGACTCTGGCCGCGAAAACTTCCGTTCTCATTTACAATATCTCATATTGCTCATGCAGTTATTATAAGCATCTTATAATCTGAAAACGCTGAATGTATATATAAATAAATAGTCCACATATTTCGAAAATGGTGTGAGGTTGATCCGGCTTTCTTTTCTTTACTGTTCGAGAGATATGGACACAAAATACGCCGTCACAGAATAGTTTAACAAATTTATTCGCGCTTGAGCAAATCACACACGACCCCACTTTTTAATGTCTAAGTGCTTCTTGGGAAATAACACCACTTTTTAAGTTATCACGGTTGCTTAGTCGTGATAATTCAAACTGTTAAGTATTGTTTGTCAATTTGTTGTTATTGCAGTTAGTTATTTAATTATAAATTTAACATCAAAGATCTCTAGATGAATTGTACTACCTAACGTTCACCATGTGAACAGCTGCCATAAATATATTTAGATGAATTAATTTCTTTTTCCGAATTTTCTCTTATATTAAAATTGAACGTCCCATATAGCACGAAATGATTTCTAATCATCTCTCTTTTAAAAGTTGCCACCGTCCAAAAACTTTCCTCAAAGAACCACATTCGGGAAAACATTTTCTCAATCATCTGAGTGCGTCAGCTTACATGAGATAATTAATTCCAACAAACATCCACCGTAAACGTGGGCATGAAGGTTGAAAGAATAAAGACTGAAGCGAAAATTCCTTTTGTCAGTTTATCTGGCAGCGTATTTGAAATCCTGCCGATAGCAATTTTCATTAATCCTGCCTTGTTATTTTTCGGTACCCCAAGGGAATTGATCGCTCCACAAATAACACTGATAGATCAAATGAGGACGGGAAAAATAAATGGTTTTGAGGTTACGGAGAGATTTATCGTAATCAACTTGACATAATTATTTGCAGGTGATCGGAAGCCGAGGTGGGATTTCTGCCGTTTCACAGGCTAGTGAGGGATTTTTGTGTTTGGTAATGAGATAGTTGCAATTATTCGGTTAGAGTTGGTATGGTGCAGCAATTGATTAGCTGGGGGCCGTTATTTAACTCTCTGATGTGCAGGAAATCGTGATAAATAATGCTCGGTCTGTGTTAAAGAAGTTTTATATTTAAATTTTTAATATAAGAGAGTCACTAAGTTATATATGAACACTCAGTTAAGGATTTTTAGTTTTTTAATGTGTCTAGACAGATTCTGCATAATTTGTACGTACCATCAAGTCATTTAGGTAAGTAAACAAAAACAAACTAAGATTTAATAAATTTTAAAGCTAATTTGTTTATGATACTACCGAAAGCAAGATTTGACTTATATAAGCATAACACTGAACCAATTCATTTTGTGTGCCTCTGTTGAGCCCTGTTACTGGACAGCGAGAGGTACCAAGAGAGGAACAAATAACTTCAATATTTTATTTTGACTTTTCATTATGGTTTTCATTCCTCGCAACGCTTTCTAATTTCCTAAATAATTGAAAATCAAAATATATAGGTAGGGAGATCTGAATTAGAAGTTCAATTGCGATTTTCTGAGTACTGAAAGTTTATATGAAGGACTTACAATTCGTGGAAAAATTCTAGAGTTTTCTAGAGGATTTTCCTGAAAAAACTAGATTTTCAAAAAAAAAAAGTGGGTGCTGCTACAACTTTCCGAGTACTGCTGTTAATAAAACGATAGGTTACTACCGATTTTATCAAGAATTTTTTTAATTTTGAATGAGTCCTGCTAACTAAATCAGACATATTTATATCTAAATGACTAAAAATTTTGGAATAAACGAATTTTCGCTTGAAAAATTGTACGGTTAATTTTCTTCCTGATCCTGTGATTTTCTGAGTCATAAAATAAACCTTGATATGAACTAGGTAATGCAAATATACATAATTCGAGGTGGCAGGATGGTAAGGTGAAACTTTCTTACTACCAACTGTACAAAAATTTGAAAGAAAACTGAAAATTGTGACAGTTTTCTGAGTAATAACAGTTTGCCCATGTTTAAAAAATGGTAATATAAGGCTATTTACAAAGAGGCAGTATAGTCTTACAGTAATTTCATATATAAAAGTAAATTTTTATTATATTAAGAGTATGGCAATGTATACATATTTACTAATCATAATTTACTGAGTCATGTCATTTCAGGCATTTCAGTGTTTATTTTATTAAAATTATAGAAGGGTATTATAAAAATAATTTTACTTTTCTGAGTAATGCCTTTTAATTTATTGCACTCTTT
The DNA here is from genome assembly GCA_034190945.1 of Octodonta nipae. Lineage (NCBI taxonomy): Eukaryota > Metazoa > Arthropoda > Insecta > Coleoptera > Chrysomelidae > Octodonta > Octodonta nipae. The sequence goes on along the minus strand of CM067218.1, from coordinate 24,109,055 downwards.
CAAATATAGCAAACTGCAATATTTAAATAACGAAATCTAAATTTGAGAAAGCTTACAATTGAATTTCCCCTTGAATTGAGAGCAGAGACCATTTTGTGTCATTTTCTTAGCTTATAGACACCATGGATATTGAGATCCATGATTCGATGTCATTCCTTTCCAATAACACGTGCTTATATTATGAGTCGTTTTCTTCTTTTTGGTGTTTCTTTTGAATGTGTGTATTGGAGAATTACTGCGATTGATTAACATTTTGGTGTGATTTAGTTTATTATTTAGTACATTAACATTTATTAAAGTAGAATAAACTATCATTTACAGTACTATAATTTTAATTTTATTGTATTCCAGTCTTCGAACTTCGTTTATTGAAAATTAAAGTCCACATTTCAACTTTTAAAGACCTTTTTTAATATTATTTAATAATTCAATTTAGTTTTTTAATATTTTCAAAATAAAAATAATTGCTCTGGATGTGTGTGTGTGTGCGCTTAATTTATACATACCTAAAATATTTCAATTAATACTTTTTAGTTGATTTTTCAAATATTGAATAAAATAAACAATAAAATTTGGAGTATAAACTTATTTTGTTATAAAGAATTGAAATTTACTTTTATATATGAAATTACTGTAAGATTCTTCTTCTGCCTCTTTGTAAATAAGCGTATATTAACGTTTTTGAAACATATGCAAAATGGCATGAGTCAGAAAATTGTCACAATTTTCACAAAGTTTCTTACGAATTTGGGACTCCTGCCTTCTTATTTGAAATTTCAAACCGTCCTGCCGATTTGAAAAAAAGTAATTTTTGCATTTAATTATCATAAACTTTTAAAGACAGGACAGAATCAGGATAACAATTTTCGACAGATTTTTTTAAGCAATTTTCCAGAAATGACCGTAGCAAGCGTAATGCCATTTTTTTTTGGTCACTTCAAGATAAAAAATTTTGATTATTTTAGTTGGCAGGAATCAGAAAATCATTCAACATTAATAAATGTTTTTACATGCTCATATATCGGTTTCAAGTTTCAACCCTTAGACCCATTACTTACTACCTTACTACCAAAAAAATTTTCTTGATAAAATCGATGATAAACATGGCAGTACTCAGTAAGTCGTCGCAGGACTTTTTATTGTTTGGAAAATCGTGGTTGAACTTCTATATCAGATTTGCCGGTCTAATAGTGAGTACAATTTGTTAGAGCTTCAGGGAAAACTAGCCCAGACAGACGACCCAAATCGAAATTCGTGCTGTATGTAACGTCGTTTCCCTTTCCTAACATAGAAATCACAAAAGATATTTCATAGGTCAACTAGAACCTATCAAAGAAGGTATGATGCAATATTTTCGAGATTTTACAATCCATTGAAAGCAATACGATATATTTGTTCTAGTCCAGAACCTTCATCAGTTGCGCTCCCCTAAACTGAAATTTTGAATATTTATTTATTATTATAGTTCGCTAAAGGTCTTAACATTATCAGTAAATTTATTTATAAATGAGTTTTGATTCTTGTGGAATCTGTATGTGTATACTAAATAGATGATAAAACCTTCAGTTATAAAATTTGGGAAAAGTCATTATGACATTGTATGTCAGTAGTTAATTAATTGTCGAATGCCAACTTGATCTGGAACATCAGGAGCTGTAATATGTCTGTCGATTGTGGAATATGCAATTAAAATCAAAATTTTAACAATGATTATCATTACCAAGAGCTTTTTGTATAGTAGACAGTCGTTAACTACTAATTTTCTCTCTCTTTGTAATTTTCAAAATTATCTAAATTTTCCTCATTAAGACAAATGTAAATTTCGACTACATACCACCCCACACAATACTCATTATTATCTGAAAGCAAAATAATTAACATTTATAGCATATCACTTACCAAAAAATAAATAAACCTTATTATGCTGACAGTGTACTAATTGTTCAAATTAATCACACTATCTTTTTTTATTATTAAAATAAACACACTTAGGTAATTTTATAATAAAAAAAAGTAAAGAAGGGAACAATCATCGATCATACTATCACCAATTCAAAATAATAATACCAACTTTTCGAGATTGTTCAATCCATTGAACGCAAGATTTTCCTGAAACCCCGGAATTCATTTCGCGACAAAATCACAACAACAAATTGAGAAAATTGCTATATCAAAAAATTATAGAGCCCATCAAACAACAAAATATGGATTACCTAGTTAGATTACATCCCACTAGATGGACTGGGGTGGTGGTAAAAATAAGTGAAATGTTTTGTACAATCAACCCTAAGGCGCACCATAATAATGTGGTATCCCTAGTGTAGTATTGCGCTTGAAAGAGCTATACCAAAATCACAATGGCGACTGTTTCAAACTCATTCGATGAAGTCAAGAGTTTTTTCTGTTTTTGCTGTATCCATAAAATTTTTTATACCATTTACCTATCAAAAATTTAAATATTACTTGATGATATTTTAATACCTCTATCAGCAATTTTGATTCACTTCCTTAAATGTGGATGGTATCGAACAAGATGGTGTCCTATGCAACTACAAGCTATATTATCTGGATCCATGTTTCCAACAAAGTTAGACTGTTAGAAGTGTCATGAACTGAATATCACCCATATCCAAATGTAATTAAAGTCAACTTCGTTTTTGCTGATATTCTATAGCTAAAATTTCTCAAAAAATTTGGACACACCTAATGGATTTGAAGGACGAATTGAAGGTTTCCTAATAATTCTGATTATTAAGTAAATTAAGTCATACTTGTACACATTTATATAATAGTAAATGATACATTTTCTATTAAACGTATACATACTAACTCCTATATTAATTAGGAAATTACAACTAATGGGGGTGCATTTGTAATTTTTAAGAGTTTCGTCACTAAATATAACACTATGTATACATCAAACCCAAAAGCCAAAACTAACTAATCCCAAATTACTCTATGCGCTACAAATAACGCAGTAGTTGTGCCATAAACATTTAATTTTCGTTCCAAATTATCACATACTGATTTCAACTACCAAATGAATATCAGCTGATATATGAATTCCTTTGATAAAGTTAATTAAATTTGTTAATTGCATCGCAGGTTTCATTCTGTACGACAAAAGTAGCAACATTATACAAATGGGTAGTAGGTTACATATTAAATGATGGCATTAGATTTTCGCCGTAGGCTGGTGGAGCAAATACCCTTTAAATTTACTGATAGTTACCCACAGTGTAACGAAAATATACACAAACATCAGTCAAATTATTGGGGTTTGACATTTAGAACTAAGACAAACAGAATGCCTTTTAAAAATCTAAGTAAAGAGTTTTATGCATTTATTTTAAAAATATGGAGCAAAACCAATGACAAACAATTTTGTAATTGATAGTGCTCAACTTTGTTTAGTAGCTATTCTAACAACAAACCTATATTTTTGAACCCAACACTTTTTCTTGAAGTAAAAGAAAGCAAATAACATAAAAAATACACTTTACAAAAATGAATAACGAAAAAAATTGTGTAGTATTATGAAACCAAGCAAGTTAAACTTTTACGGATTATAAGCATTTAACTGAAAATTTTCGTAAAGTTATTCCATTTAGTCTATCAAAAATTCGTATGAAATGAGTTAAAATAAATTCAAGCACTCAAAATTAATACATAAACAACAATATACACTAGCAGAACCTTGAGGTGTGGTAATGATTTTCATATCATCTAAGAGCCTTGAGTTACCAAGAGGCGTGAGAAGACATATACGAGAACAAATGCGAACTAACTTGATGAACGCAGATGCGACTTCCGAAACGCCGTGATCGTCGATCCTAATTAGGATCATTTATATATAAACCACCTACCGTTTACACATTCTATCTATCGGATTTTTGGTGACATTATGCATATCTAAATAAAATCTGTGGGGGAAATCCAATATCGTAACATGTATGAAATTTTTGCCAAAATTAACTTATAGCATCGTATCCCCCATCACAAGATGATAACCTGAGTCAATAGTCCCCGTTTTCCAATTACGACGCACAGAGAGGCACGGTGCGTACCTTGGAGCATAAAAATTGAAGGGGCGTACTTTGTGCCTGTACAGCAAAGCACACTGTGCTTGTGTAAATGGCGATAAGTGGAACGTGCTTTAGTTCTTTAAATACATTACAAATGTCATTAATCAAATATTACTTTGTAAGGCAGAGAGAAAGAAACGACGGTGTTGTCACTTGACTGTATATCGCCTCACTGTATGGCAATATATAAGTCTATGACTGCTGCACATCCGATACACACATTTTTTTCTTGTGCGTCTCTATACGCACACGGTGTCATGCTAGAGTACTAATGGAAGGGTGAAGACTCGTGCAGTATGTTAAACAGTGCGCTTGTGTGTGTAATTGGAAAGCCACCACCCCAGATCATACCAAGAGAAGCCACCAACCACAAAACAGTGTGATGTGCTGTGCAGGCACAGAGTACGCACTATGCCTCTCTATGCGTTGTAATTGGAAAACGGCCAGTGTAAGTATGAAACATCCTACTCTGTTATTGACATGTTGCGACTATTAAATTTCCGGCTCATCCTACTCCCTTATCGACATGCTATGACATGTAAATCATCATAAAGACGAACGAAAAAAATTGAGATGCTGTAAAAAAATACTTTAAAAATATTGCAGAACCAGCATATTGCAAGAAAAGCGGCATTTGCATGTTCACGCGAAAATTGATCATTTGTGGTATGGAAAAATTATAATAGCATGATATGTGAATAGTTCCATCAAACTTAAATACAACTTTACAACTGAAAAAAACCATAGAGAATTGTTCAAATTAATATTGAAGTATAAGTGACTTTCTTTAATAAGCCAAATCACATCCAAATATTTAATTCAAAACAAATAAATTTATGACGAATTACTTTTACGCAACTCAGAACCTATCACATATTAACTAGAGTTGTAAAAACACAATTTTGTACCCTAACACCAAACCTTTATTTTAAACGCTCAACTACTCTATGTTGTAATCACTAGGAGTAAACCAAACTAAATCTAAATTACAATTTTCTCTAAATATTAATTTATTATTTTGATAAATCTTTATGCTTTCATAAGAATTCAGTTCCTTAAAACCGTTTACTTGTTTAACTAATTTTAAAGAAGTTGAATCTACGTAATCTTAGGTAACTGGATTCTTATGAGAGCATAATGAATTAAAAAAATAATAAACTAATGAATTCAGACAAGGGTCCTATCCCATACAGCTCATTATATAGTTTACTTTGTAAGAATCCGTAAAATATGTATTGAAAATGTCGTTACTTTATAATGTATGGTAAAAGTAGTAATTAATGATTATCGTAATTTACATAATTTATATACGGTGTTCAAAATGTACGAGTACGGTTGATTTACTCAGTGGACATGTCTTTGATGGTCAGTGAAGGTCAGATTGAGGTAAAGCATGATTAGGCTCCGAGCCACGAGGACCATGGGGGAATGCGGTGAAAAAATAGTTTTTGAGGTTGCTGATGACAAACTGAGGTCATTTATTGAAAACTCATCAGATTCGTAAGCGTTACAATAGCGCACACAGCGAATAAGAAATAAGAACAGGAAATGATGAAAAAGTAATTCACAACTATTAACTAGTAGGAAAAGTGAATTGTAAGCGTTTATTGCTATTCCTTTTTTTAATTCACACACACAAAAAGTTAGTATCGCTAGATTTACTTCTAGTTTACAGCGTAGTTTTCCTCAGCACGTACTTTACATGATTTGACATCAAAAGATGTAAGATCGAGCGACGAATTGAATTTTCCACATCGCAATCCTAAGATCCGAACTAATTACCTTTCCATCAACTCGCCTGTTTCATACTCCTTGAATTAGTAACGTGACGTAATTAGCTTCGTAATCCAGCATATTAGTAACTTCCCCTGAAACGGTAATGAAAGTGACAATCTGCTACAATCCCACCGAACAGATTCAACTGTGTGCTCGCTGTATCCTATTTTGTGCTTGCCAAAGCATTTGTTTCCCTTCGTGCGAATATTACTGAAGACGCTCTGTCACAACTGGTTCGCAGCGGAATAGAACCAGCTAATCTTAGTAAATTAAAAACAATTATTGAAGTACATAGATTAATACAAGTATTTTAAAACGGTCTTTTCTTCTATTAATGGAATCTAATTTCGAGTTTCTTAGATTTTCTCTATAAAATGCAAAAACATGACACTCAAGATGAGATAGATAAATAAACCTAATGTAAATAAGGAAATAATAACAAGAAAAAAACAGGATTTTATTTTAATGTTATATCTTTTTTATTTGTGGACTGATTTTAGTTAAAATATTCTTGTTTAAGAGATAATTAATGACGTCAGAGTGCTGACTTCATGTTTTTTAATTGAAATTTAAAAACAAAACGGTCGACTTGTATAAACCTTGGCACACTTCAAAACATGATGGTCCTTTCTAGAGTCAATCTGTATTGCTACAAAAGGAAGTTTCTAAAATATAGGATATTTCTGAGTAAAATCGCTGATAACGCATTAGAATCCATATCCTAAAATAACTGACCTATGACAAGTATTAACTAGGTAGGTAGTAACATACTGACGGCTAATTTGTCGTAGTAGGCGTAAATACAAATTTCGCCTCTTTAGGTACCTGTGTTGTTTAGAATTTTTGACAGCTATCAAAATGGTGCTATTTTTTATTAAATCTTAAATTTCGGAATAATACAGGGTGAGACGAATTTTGCTACAATTTTCTGCCCCACGGAAAAATTTATATAAAAAATTTTCCGAACACAATCAATTGCCAGGTGCCCAAGGAGTGTAAGAACGCAAGTACAGTATTTAAGCTGTTATTATTTTTATTTAACTACTTAGTGAGGTTTTTAACGTACTTAGTTTAATTAAACTTACTACAGAATTAAAGCTAGAAGATTATCAAGGTGCAGAAACCTTTTAAATAAGTTTAAAAGTTGTAGAGATTCACAAATATGGTTTACAACTCCGATAATATCAGGAATTTATAAGGTTAATTTTATCGTTATTGAGCTCGGACTCAAGCTACACTCCGCAAATTATTGCGTTATTGTTTTTATATCGCGCGCAGAAAATTTTACCTGGATTTGACTTACCCTGTAATGTTTGATAACAATTTTGATGTCATTAGTTACCACTATTTTAGCAGCTGCCAATAGTTCTAAACAGCCGCTATACTCAATGAGAGAAATTTGTCATTGCGCCTATTTTGTTTTGGAAACTAATACAAATTAGCCATCAGGATGTCAAAAGATACGCACCTTTAACTTGTATTCCAGCATGTTTTAGAATTTGTCAAAGTTTAATCACGTCAGCCATTTTATTTTTAAAACTGATTTTTTTTTTAAATATGAAGTCAGCACTTTTTCTTCGATTTTCTTTAGTATTTATTATTTCTCAAAATATCACCCACATAATAAGTTGATCTTTATTCAGGGTATGTCAATTACTATAATTGCTTCATGATCAGTTCAGTTAGTTCATGGTAGACTTCTGAGTGTCAAGATTTTATACACTAGGACCGACCAGAGATAACAGCATGTTAACAGCCAAGTCTGGGGGTTTCAGATGTGGTGGAGATGAAATACAATGTCTTTGTCATACAAATTCAGCTAGTGCCTGTTCAATTCTGCATTTAATGTCATGTATTGGGTCCAGATTATTATTAATCTAGTAGTCTAGGTACTGGATTTTATTAACCTACATTAGCATTAATCCACTGGACGTAATTGGTTTTGGTGTTGTTTATTCTCATGCCAAACCCAGTCATCATGTTGTTCAGTTTGTCGATGAAGCTTTGAAGACCTAATACAGAATATGTTATGATGAGAGTGTCATCCGCACATATTATACTAGATCATTACTCCACTGATCGTTATTTCATCTTTACATTTTCGAATACTTTATTGAATATCAAAATATATTAGTTAAAAGACTTGTAAACCAAAACAAACGTAAAGCTAATAAAATCATACAGTTGTTTGCTGCTTAATATATTTTGTGTATTACAATAAATAAATAAATAAAACAAAATCGATTTGCAGTGAGCAGACCTTCTAAACAAGCCAATGCGCGAGCCAACCCGACAAGGCAATATAAAACGATTTTAGAGCTAATATATCAGTTGATTACACTAAAAGAATTATTTGGCCTCTGTATATCTCTACGAAATGGCTTAATAGAAGTTTAACAACGGAAAGATTCTTTTCACAATCGATAAAAATAATTGATGAGTTCCGAGAACCAATGCCTGAGTACCTACTATGCAATCAATAGAATCGTATAAGATATTTGGAATGCAATCATTCAAATTTAGTTGTTTGTTTGGTAGTAGTTTTAAAGGTGCTGTAATTTAGAAAATGGTATACATATAAATTTGAGTAAAACAAAATGCTACCTTACATTTTCTTTCTATTTATTTGGGTTTGTCCTCCTTAAAATGATTAATGAAAAAAAATATTATTTTTCATTCAAGTATCTACCGCTCTCTCTGCCAGCATAACTAAGAGAAAGAAGATCTTTCTATGTCTCTTGTCAAATAATTTTCGCGTTTGATATATATGAATATAATTGACAATACCCTCTGTTATATGAAATTTGTCAAACAATTCTTATAATATATCTTTAGTACAAGCAATGTCTGGATTACTTTTATGTTTTTTTGGGCAATAACACCACAATAGAAATAAAACGACGTATATTGCAGGAATACCAAACGTTTTAAAGTTTATTCTGACTTCGTTGTCAATAAATATAAAGCCATTGACAACGAAGTCAGAATAGACTTTGAAACGTTAGGTATTCCTGCAATATACGTCGTTTTATTTCTATTGTGGTGTTATTGCCCAAAAAAACATAAAAGTAATCAAGAATATGCCACAAACAACGTTTAGAAGACAATGTCTGTATGTTAATTTTGATGACAGAGAGGCTATTTAAAATCCTAATTAGTCAACCACCAATGAATAATTTGGAGAGAACATGAAAATATCAGCATACAATTACACTACATATTGAAACAAGCATACATATATTGAGCAAAAATTTTTAGATGTAAACATTTGGATAATCCAAATATAAAGGCTGTGGCAGAGGTAGCAACTTTGGCTCTATGAAAGATACTGAGTGGTACTAGGACTATTGGAAGATCACTCAACCACTCTATCTTTTTTGAGTCGAGGCTCTGATTAACCAATTCAAAATCATCTCAGCCAAATTTTACTTTGCTGTCATTGGTGCCTTTTACAACAACTTCTGAGTTTTTTGCTGTCACTAGTTTTTTGGCTCTCAAATCTACAAAATGCCGTAAATACACCAACATATCTCATATGTGTATTAAACAAATTTATTTGCTTGGAGGTATCCTCATTTATACTTGGGCAATTTAGTATTTTGTCATGCCTAGTTCTGTCATAATTTTCTCCTCAGATTAGAATCCGATATAACGAAGTCTATAAGTTCTGCAACCAAAATATTGTCATTATCTCTTTTTTCGATGATTTTTAGACCTATCTCTTGAGATTTAATTTTATATATTTGATTTTTTTTTAATTTTATTCCCTATTTACACTTCTTACAAATATATTCTAATATGATACTAGCTAACTGTATTCATAATTTAAAGACTGGAGAACTACTACATAAATATAATTTTGGCGCCGTTAGTAGGATAATTTTTGCTTGTCAATCTTGGTGGACAGAGAGTGATTTACAAAACTGTATAAAATTTCTACTTTAGTGGGTCGACTAACACTAATAAAATTACTTGAAAACTTGAAACTAGCATACATATTAGGGTGGATCGAAAAAAGGCATGTTTGTCAGATCTTCTTCTAATAGCAGTCAAACATCATCTAATCCCCTAACTAAAAGGTTTGCAAAAGATGTAACCAATTGAATGAGAACTTCCGCTCGAACCTCAAGAAAAATTTATTTTTTGCATATTTTGTCGAATTTTCCACTTTTTAATCGTTTTTCCTTAATGGTTATTGAAATATCGTATAAAAATATTTTCCCCTAACCTAATAAGGGGCGCAAAATTTATTTTGAGAATATTCAAAAGTTTTTTTAAAAGTTTTTCAGCTATATTTTGGGTACTTTCAAAATTCCCCTACAAATATAAACTTGCATTAAAATAGATCTACCAACTCTTGAATGCTTTGCTTATGAAGAGTGTTTCGACCAACCGGGAACAATTCTGCAGTAGGTTTGGGAGACACCTTTTTCAATAATTGTTAATGCCTCAAAATAACGTTTTGAATATTATTTACATTTGAAAAAATTATTGTTAGTCTTTTTTCTGGTGTAATAATATTTCAGCTGTTGTAACTTGCCCTTAAAAATAAAAACAATACTGCTTTTGATAATTTGGGGAAATTGTGTTTATGTTCTAGTTAATAAAAAAGAATTAGATTCATATGCATTACTTATTTGAAATATTAGTAATTTATTATTAAAAAATTAAATGTGAAGCCGTTCCTTTGGCATGCTGAACCATAATTTTAATGAATAAAAACAAATTAACTGAGTTTTATCATTTATAAGGTTATGTATGCCATTTTCAAAACCAAAACTTCGTGTAACTTTTTTTCCGACTGATGTATCCGAGGAATCCAGGTTTTGTTTGAAATACTTTTCGAAAACAAAGCATTCGCCACGTGGTATGCATAATTCTAAATCAGTTTGTATTTGCGGAGAGAAATTTGAAAATTCCCAACAGTTTGCTAAAAATTTTTAAAAAATCCTGTTTGAATGAGCTGAAATAAAATGTACGGCCCTTAATTTAGTTATGTATATGCAAAAATATATTGGTAATAGTGTTTTATTGAGACCCCTGGAGGAAAAACATATTTGTGGACCTATTTCAACAGCTATTGGAGAAAACTATTAGAAAGTCGAAAATTTGGAAAAATATGTCAAAAACTTGAATTTCCTCCAGGTTTGAGCGGAAGATCTCATTTAATTGGGTAAATCTTTCTTATACTTTTTAGTTAGACGGTATAATTATGTTTGACTGCTATTAGAAGATGATTTAAGATAAAACCTTTTTTCGATTCCACCCTAATACATATGTCAAACAATTGCTTCTGACGTAAATATTTATCTAATAATCTAACTAACATAAAATTTGTGGTAGAGGAAACAATAACCATCAAATTAGGGATACGCAAATTTGGTTTTGTGGCGGAACCTGAGCATGTATTTTAAGTTTTGAGAGTTGTCCCTAATTGTACAAATATTTGAATCTAGAGAAAAGTTTTGGCTAATTTCTCTGAGCCATTGCAGATTTTGCTACACAACAAACTCACGTTGTAAAGTTTCTAATAGTATAAATTTTTAACAATGCGATGACAAACTCTAACTCTGTGTTTTAAACATTCAAATCCAAAGCCCTACATCGGTGTGACATAAATTTAAATCGAATTGATGGAGTTCGATACAAATATTTTCCACTGAATCAGAAAACAACACACCGATGTGCATTACGGTGTTTGCTGACTCGCAATAACTTCTGTGAAGTTGGAAAATGTTTTTGCATTACAACTTTCATTATGTAGTCAATTTTCGTGTTTGTTTTTGTTTCGGAATAACTTCCGAATTAAATCGGATTTTATTCGTTAGAAACTTTTCGAATCGGAAGCATACATCTACATTTGGAGTGAAAACACAATCTAAGTTAACGAAGAAGGGTGAGATTTTGTTTTGTTCTGATGACAGTTCTCGAGATTTTCTAATTTAATTGTTGTCTTAATTCGACTGAAGAATATCCTTCGTAATTTCAAAATTACTATTTCGTAATAGATAAATTTATAAAAACGACATTACTACAACCTTTATGAAAAAATAATAATAACATGTTTTCTATCACTTGCTGTCACTAGTTCGTCATAAGGTGTACCATTACCAAACAAAAGTACTAACTGCTGAGTGAAGTGTAGACCTGGGGGTGAAAACTAACATAGGGTTCTCATTTTTAGAGCGCCATCTGTACTCGACAAGGAAACAAGGTTTCATTGAACCTACTCGAGAGGGCGTCTTCACAGGCTCTATTATTGATGTCTCGGATTTGACTTTTTGCTTGTCATATCAGTAAAATCATTTGACTATACTTTATAGATAATGGCTACTCAGAGTTGTCATTTCTAGTTGTTTTAATAAAACGTCAAATAGGTAATGAATTATGGGATAATTAATGTTTGCTTTATTTTTAGAAAATCGAAAGTAAAAGTGGCTTTAAAGAGTAAACAACGAAAAGCTATTTGCAGCAAACCCTAAACAAGGAAATTTAAGAAATATGTTATTTTTTCCATAAATTAAATTATTTTAGGCTACGAATGAGAATTTCCAAATTGGTATGACCAATATATTATATTTTGATAGAAGCTAAGAAAATTTCTAATCAATAGCATTAAATATCCAAGTTCAGTGAAAGTAATAGAAAAAGTTGATGGTAATAAGAAACTTTTTGTATGAAACCTGAAGAGAGTTGTTGTTGTGGAGTTGAGGATGTGAAATAAAGAGATACGTAAGTGTTAACATGTTTGTAGAGGTTACTGAAAAAATAATATTGTGATATGATTGATAGTGATTAATTTATCATTAACATGTAACATATGTAAATACAGAGTTTTCACCCTAACACCAAACCTTTATTTAAACACTTAATGCCGTTTCAACAACTCTAAGTTGTCATCGTCAAGGAGTAAATCAAACTAAATCTAAATTATAATTTACTCTAATTTATCCCTGCCAGTCATCACGGCAATAGTGCAGATTTGTGACACACCAAGAGTTTTCACCTAACTCTAAATTATCAATTTACTCTAAGTGTTTATCCCATTCCTAAAAGTGTGGATTTGACTGGTGATAAAAATGACTTGAAGCAAAATTTTATTTGTACATTTTTTTAAGAGTCAAAATAAATATCCTACACAAATTAAACTCTGAAGAACCCATTATTATATAATTACTAAACTGATTATGGTGAACTTCAACAAACTTCTGAAGATATTTTTCCAGGGTCATTCACCAGGTGTACCTTTGGAAATATTTAAAATAGACGTACAGCAGAAAGATGCCAAAAATAGTCATTTAATTGTAGTTAATGGACACAAGAAAAAATATATGGAAAACCAGTGTTGAAAATGTTGAAAAAGAACTATTCTAGCATAAAATGCAAGTTGAATGTTGATAAACTTAAAGGTTTATTCAGTGGTGTTAGGGTGCAAAACTGTCCGTTTGTGACTTGCAGAGATGGAGACACATTTACAAAAGAGTTACATGACAGATTTCCGTTTTATGTACCTAACACTTTTTATATTGAGGAGTTTTTCAATCCGTTGAACATATTAATTATTATTTTCTTTCTATATCTGGGAATGATTTACACTATACAGATTTATTTACAGGTTCCTGTAAATTTATACTCCAATCGTCTCTGATGTAACAAACTATTATATATCATATTTGCGGAATATCTCAGGTGAATTAATAATAGTGAAGGGTTTTTTATTCTGTTGCGCAATGTGTTGTTATCAAATTTTTGGCGCGGGAGGGCGTTAGACCGTCTGAAATTTTGCGTCGACTATCTGCACAGTTCGGCAATGAAACACTTTCAAGGACCCAGGTGTACGACTGGCACAAAAAGTTTTCAGATGGCCGAGAGACAGTGGAAAATGAGCCTCATGCACGCCGTCCCACGACAAGCATCAATGAGGCGAATATCTACGCAATTCGTGAGCTGATTGAAGGTGACCGGCATCTTACAGTATTGGCAATTGCTGAACACGTTGGAATATCCTACGGGAGTGCTCAATCAACCATTTCAAATGAGTTGGGTTACCGAAAAGTGTGTGCAAGATGGGTTCCTCGCCTTCTAAGGGAAGATCACAAAGCAAACCGTCTTGCCGTATGTGAAAAGCTGTTAGCAAGATATCGAGCAGAGGGGGATGAGTTTTTGAGACATATTGTCACCTGTGATGAGACATGGGTGCTTCATTATACCCCGGAGTCCCTCCAAGCATGGAGGGGCGAAAACCTGGAGAGGCAGCACCGCGGAAAGCCAAGACCCGTCTTTCTGCAAGGAAAATTCTTGCAACAGTTTTTTGGGTTTCGAAAGGCGTACTGCTGATCAATTTCTGCACGAACGCCGTACAATTAATGCTGAGTATTACTGCGAACTACTCCAACAAGTGAAACTTGCCTATCGGCAAAAGAGGCGGGATATGTCTATCCGAAGTGTGATTCTGTTGCATGACAACGCTCGGCCACATACAGCTGCATTGACTCAAGGAAAATTGAACAAAATGCATTGGGAAACCCCTGAACACCCGCCTTACTGTCCTGATTTGTCGCCATGTGACTACCACATGTTTGGGCCACTTAAAGAAGAACTGGGAGGCCACCACTTTGAGGACAAGGAAGGTGTAGAAACGTTTGGTTATCGACACGACCAGTTTCATTCTTTGAGAAAGGTATTAAAAAACTTCCGATTCGGTGGGAAAAATGTATACATAAGAGAGGAGACTATGTAGAAAAATAATATGTATTAAAATTTGTATTGATCGTACCAATAAAATTTTTAAAAGAAAAGTCGGGTTCATATTTGATTCACCCTCGTATAATGTTTCAAAGCTATTTGAAACAAGTTTGAATTGGTCAAATCTGTCATTAATATATAAATCATAACCAGGCATATGAATATTTACTAATTTGTTTTAACCAGGTTTCCAATAAATGTTTTTATATTACTAATATTTACATAATATCCCAAACTTATGATCATTACAATCAATAGGCTTAATTTAACAACTACAACATGATCAGCCATGAACAATAAAAAAACGAAGGAATATTTTTTCTTTCGCAGCGTGTATTTTGTAAAATGGTTGTACTAATTTAATGTCCGCCTGCAAAACTATAGTTCATCCACTAACACCAGAAATGATAAATAATAAAATCGATTGATTTCGTTCAGTTTCAGGCGCAAGATGTCTGATTACCACAGCATTAAAGCTATTTTGATACAATTTCCGCCAAAATCAATGTACCTGATGTTTGTTATACATGCACCATGTTATAATAGATTAATGTTTGTAACTAAATGTATCAATTTTCAATTTATAAATTAAGTTTTCCATGAGTAATAATAAATAACAGCCATTAAATTAGAGCAATATTCAACATCGACATAATCAATCATTTATTATTACCAAATATTTCATGAGCCCATAATTACAAATTTATATTCGTGCTTACGATCTATTTCCCAAAAGGTTTCTACTGCACAGATTTATGTGAAAGCAATGTCCTGAATAAATTAACAATAATTCATTAAACAGCATTAATGTATTGTCATATTTTAAATTTATTTCTGAATTAAAATTTGTTAATAAATTAATTAATATGAAAGGATAATATGAAAACTATGAAATACTTCCTACGATCTTACTTGTTCAAAAAACTCTCATCATTCCTGTTCTGTGAAAGGGTAAAGGTGCATGTTCGCTGTATTCGTAGCTATGATGTTAATGAATGATTTTCACCAAAAATTGTAGAAATTCATATAACCGCTGATCAGCGTTATCTGAATAGGCGGCGTGTCTCATCTTAAACAAATTTTTGTACTTTTAGAACAAAAGAAGAGCCTAAAGGCAATACAGGAATTAACTGCCAAAATTTTTTTTATTATTAGTAACAGATTTATTAATTTATTATTCAACATTTGACCCATTCTCCACTTTATCTTCCAAACGATTGAGCCTAAAATTAAAACAAACGATTATATAGGGCTTCACTGAATGTCTATTAATAAAAAAAAACGAAAATCCTAATATTAAATTCGGGGGCCAAATTAGAAAAGTACATAAATAACTATATAAAAATCCAGGGCATCATGTAGCAGATAAAATAAAAAGGCTCGTTGTGAGAAATAAAGTTATATATATATTTTTTTAAATTTAAAACATTTAGTTTAAAAGATTTAATATAACGTTACGTTCGGGATGGTTTTGGTTAAAAACCCTTTGAAGCAGATCGAGCACAATTTTGATTTTGGTAATAAAGACTGACCTGTTCCTCGAAGTTTCCTTGGACTTCCATCGTCTTGAAGTGGTTGATCTCACAACGTTTCAATAGCTGTGTATGTGCTATCGTCATCAGGTGAATGATGGGAGTATCGGTCGTATTTATATTATACCCTTAACCGGTCATGCGTCACCGGTTATGGTCATTGGGTCTTATCTGGTCCAATCAGCATCGTCGTAACTGGATGTTGGTTGCCCGTGATGCGTAGCGACAAAGGCCGAAGAAGAGCTCTCCAAATATTTTTAATTTGGACGCGGGGCTGGCTAATTATGTTTTCGTTCGAGATTATATATGCTGTCTCTATGAATTTTCTTTTGTACCAGTGCTCTTCCTTGTGTGTAGTAAGTTTCGATGTTGAAAACCTTTTCACTAACGTACCACTAGACGAATCTCTCAACATAGTGAGAAAGAAACTTACTGAAGACGATACCCTGATGGAGAGGACGGAGCTGCCAATAGACTCAATAATTGACTTGCTTAAATGTTGCCTCAAGAAATTCAAGAAGATGGATTGCCTATGGGTTCCCCGTTATCACCAACCATCGCCAACATTTACATGGAATGGTTCGAAGAACATGTACTGAGGAGTTTCGAGAAGCAGCCTAAGCTATGGTTGTGGTATGTCGATGACACCTATATTATTTGGCAACATGGAGAGATAGAACTACAGGCATTTCTGGAGCATCTGAACCAATCCCAACCATCCATTAGATTCACCATGGAGATGGAAGAGAGTGAGTGCCTACCATTCCTTGACGTAAAGTGTCAAAGGACTAGGACCGGAATCCAAACAACAGTCTACAGGAAGGCTACGCATACAGGATTATACCTTCACTACAATTCCAACCCACTCATCAGCAACGAAAACCGGCATTCTCAAAACACTAATCCATATAGCCAAAAATATCTGCAAGCACACCAGAAGCCCTCAAAGAAGAACAAGTGAATCTTAGAGAAGACTTTTGGCGAATGGATATCCGGAAACGATCATTACCATGTCGTTTGAAGAGCTGGACAAACGACCTAGGCAGGAAGAGGACACCACGGTAGCAACTCTACTATTACCGTATATTAAAGGCTTGTCGGAGAAACTTAGATTTCATACAGCTATGGAATCAGAATGATCTTCAAAAGCAAAGACACCTTGAGGAAGCATGAAAACAGGGACGAGGCCCGAGGCACCAACAATACCAAATAACTGTATATACAGCATACCGTGTGAATGTGGCAATCTTTACATTGGAGAGACATCAGGATTAAGGAACACCGCACAGCTACTCAAAGGGCAGAGGTAACGAAGTCTGGGCTAGCTAATCACGCATGGACCGAACAGCATAATATCAACTGTGACCAGGCTAAAGCAATTCACAAGGAAGAGCACTGGTACAAAAGAAAATTCATAAAGACAGCATATATAATCTCGAACGAAAACATAATTAGCGAGCCCAGCGTCCAAATTAAAACTATTTGGAGAGCTCTTCTTCGGCCTCTGCCGCTACGCATCACGGGCAACCAACACCCAGGTTGATTAGACCAGATAAGACCCAATGACCATGACCGGCGACGCATGACCGGTTAAGGGTATAATACGACGATGCTCTGAATTTCCCATCATTCACCTGATGACGATAGCAGATACACAGCTATTGAAACGTTGTGAGATCAACCACTACAAGACGATGGAAGTGCAAGGAAATTTCGAGGAACAGGTTACATTGTCTACCAACTTCAGACAAACAAAGACTTACCTGCTCAACACGTTCTTGCAATGTGTATACCATAGTTATCTTTTAAACAAATTTTCAACAAATAAGTAAAAATAATGAATGTTAACATTTAATGTTTTTCTTGTATTGTGTGTTATTACAGGATGCGGCAGTGAATCAGGATGGTTTAAGAGCGTGCTATAAAATAACTCCATTTTCCATGCAGTAAAAACTTTTAATTTAATAATCCCGTTTTACTACTAGGTCCGTTAGGTTTTCTGTCACATGTACAGAAATTGCAATAAAAAAATTGTTACGACGGTATAATCCGTAAAAAGGGCTTTTAAATGATATACGACAACACCTATTTTCCCTATTTCAGATCTCAAGGTCATTGAATTGGCCCCAAAAAATTTCCTCCTCGAAATAAAAATCGACATGTTTTTTCTTATTGCAATAGTTTTGAAAATAACCAAGATATTTAACGTGGCTCTTTTGAGATGGAATACCCTGTATATATTTTGATTTACGTACATTGTATTAAATCTCAAAAATTATAATGAACGCTCTGTATGCGAGTCAACTTGAACTTGACCAAATTATTTTTTGTAGTATTGCGACTTCTATTTATCTTTTTATTTAGCGTATGGCAATAGTATACATGAACTCACAGATAGGTTCTTTATCCATTCAGTCGCTGCAGGAGGGAGAGTATATATATATATATATATATATATATATATATATATATATAATAACGGATATATATATATATATATATATATATATATATATATATATCCGTATCCGTATGTTTGACTGTTTAATAGACTGCCCCGCATTCACATTTGTGCGTGGGTTGTTTATTCCATTTATACAGCATGTCTGCGCAGACGTCGGGTCCCGTTCTTATTCTATTTGCCGTCTTCCATGTATTGCAAGGTAAATCGAAACCCGCAGGTTCCTCATGGATGCTCACATAGTCGAGTACCTTTGGAAGGGCATCCTTCCTCCAACCTGCATCCCATTCCCGGACGCTTTCGCAGTCCTGATTGGTGGACGTCTGGATTTCAGTCTGGTGAGGCAAGCATTGCTATATACTCAAGGATGGCAACACCGGGATATCCATTATTTTCTCGTATTCTTGTAGGAGAGCTTCTTTCCGTCGGATATTTGGCGGCATAATATGGCTGAGAGTTGGGAGCCACTAAGTTGGTGTAGATTTTAATGCATCCCGTTATGATACGCATGCTCCTGCTGAACTGAACACCAACTATTGAGACATGGTGGCTGTTCATCCATACTGAAGCACCATACTCAGCCGCGCTGAAGACTAGACCCATTGCCGAACATCGTAGGGTGTCGGCAGTTGCTCCCTATGAGGTTCCACAGAGCTTTTCCAGAATGTTATTCCTCGTTTGAATTTTTGCAGCCAGTAATATCCAGATATTTTGGGTTCAGATTGTACCTAAGGTACACCATTCCACAATATTTCAAGCTCTTGATTAGCCTGTTTATTATTTAGGTGAAAAAATGAACACTCTGTTTTGCTCGGGCTTGGAACTAGTCTCCATTTTTTATAATAAACATCCAAAGTTTCGAGATCTTTTTCTAACATTCTCTTTGCTGCATCAAAACATTTAACTTTCACCGCTATAGCCAGATCATCGGCGTACGCAAATTTATGTGCAGTCGTTGCAGGAAAATCAGCGGTGTATCAATTAAAAAGGACAGGAGCAATTACGGAGCCCTGAGGAAGGCCATTATTAAGAATTCTCTGTTTGCTGGCATTGCCGTTTGCGACTTCTGACGTAAGTCAAGTCTCTACTTTAAAATATCGCTAACGGAGACTTGGAATATTATCTTTTCTTGATATTTCAATTCATTGAACGCAAATCAGTTCCTAGACGTCATTTGTAAATACAGAATTAGAATGTTTCATTAGAAAGAAAATATATT
This sequence comes from Octodonta nipae, assembly GCA_034190945.1. NCBI lineage: Eukaryota > Metazoa > Arthropoda > Insecta > Coleoptera > Chrysomelidae > Octodonta > Octodonta nipae. The sequence continues at coordinate 24,089,237 of CM067218.1, read as the reverse complement.
TGTTTTGATTTAAATAAATAAAAGAAATGTTTTTTTTCTAGAAAACATGTTATGTAACCTATTTGAATCTTAAACGTCCTGTATGTAGAATTACGCGATCTTTCAAATGTATAAAATATTGGAGTTCCTATTTAAAAAATGTGTATGACGTTATGCAAACCACATTAATGACCTCATGAGAAATCTATTTATGTCCAAATTTAGGCATTATTAAATTAAGTTTGACTTGTTCAAGGGTGTTTGCTACTTTTATCTGGATAGATTTTATTTGGTATGTTCCATACTTTACGTGCACACTGTATAATCAGCTGCCTGTTTCATAGGAAGAAAACCAAGTTGTGTAGATATTTCAAAGATAAAGAATTGTCGGAACGAGCTCTTAGGAACAATGTTATATTTTTGCATTTCACTACCATACCTCCGTTAAGAAGTTTTCATTTCAAAATGCATGGTAGAATGTAGAACATATTTCATGTGAACTCAGTTAAAAACTATAAGATGCTTTCGAGCGATCCTCATTACATGTCCAGAAATGTCACATCACAACGTCATCCTCGTTCTGTTTCCCCAGAAGAAATGACCTCATTATCTAAAACAAGTTGCGTCTGATTACGTCTCCGGAGAGAGCCAGTCAATGATTTTTTATGACAAACACATCATTAAGGCAACTCGGTCTGGCTATTTCCACCTTCTTTCCGCCAAAGAGATACATCGTGGAAAAGCCCGAGGGAAAGTTGTAAAATGCTCCGAAGGGGATTTGGAGTTGGCTTCTTTTATTTTTCACCGAGGCTCTCAATCAACGACCGAATTTCTGACTCAAGCTGTTTCTAACCTTCGTTCGGTTTTTGTCTTGCCGGTTCTTGGCCTTCATTCACTCGATAAATCTTCGGCGAAGATTTATGAAATATATTTATTTAGTTAAATGAGGGTGGAAAGGAGATTTCCAGGCCATCACATGCGGCAGACGGGGTGGCATTATTTAGATTTATTTGTTGGGTTTTGAGAAATGAAAAACACAACCTTTAATTTTGCGCCTCAGCCGTCTTCTTTATACGTTATGAGGATTCTTTATTCGTCCAGATTACCCGAGATAGGTGCAATATAAATATATTCGCAAATAAAAAAATAAGTACGACCAAGAACCATGTGAATAAAATAAAGCTTACTAAATTAAATATTAGAATAAATCAGTTTAAGTCTATACTATCTATATGCTTGCGATATAGATAAAATCTTTAAATTGGCGATTAAAACTTTTAGATTCTACAACTCCCGCACTATTACGTTGCATATAAAATCTTTATGATGAAATATCAGACACTTTTTCGAGAAATCAACTTAATATATTGCATATGTTGATTGATTTCCATGCAGGTATGTTTTAAATCCCAAATTTCTATCTCTTTATATATACAATTCTTTTTTATTTACAAAATTCACCTATCCAGATGTACACTGTATTAAACTAAGTAATAACTATTTAAATCAGTTCAAAACCGGGAAAGAAATCTGTTAACACATACAAATGATTTTCTTCACCTGACAATGTTGAATGCATAATGGAATATAACGGATGAAAACTTGACTAGAATGCCCCCAAGTAATCCCGATGTAATTTTCGTGATAATATACTATTTGACTTTACTATCGATATATAAATAGGCAAAGACAATACGGTTAGGTACCATTTTCTCCTTTGTCACTCAACCGATTTGCCTTATTTTTATTTGGTTTAGTAGCTACAGACGACCATCAGTGCACAATGCTAAAATTAATTTATAATATTGGTTCAATAATTAAATAATAAAATAATAAAAAAATAATTATTTACATGCATACTGTCAATGCCAAACAGTGCCGCCAGATAGCTTGGTGTGAAAATTATAAGATAGGTTGTCTCTAATGTGAAAAACAAATATATATGCTAGGGTGGTTTTCAAATTCAATTTTTTCATTAGGAAAACATTTATTGTTGTAAATTATAAATCAGTATTGATTTTTCGGCGAAGTAGTACTAACTTTCGTAGAAAATAATATTTGTAATTTTTGTTGTGATTATAATTCTGACATTAACATAATTTTCACAATATTCCAAAGGTGTTGTGCAACAACTTATTAATCAGCGGATAATGGAAATGTCATTAATTATTAGAGTTTTCATTGGGTTGTTTGTCATCTCTATTTTTAAAATCGGTTGTGTGTAAATGACGGAAACTTTTAGGTTACAAAAAAAATCCGCTGATAATTAGATAAAACATATATACATACACATATTTATGCAAAAGTAATCCTAAAATTATATACATAAATAAAAAAATATTTCCTGAATTATTTCTATCCAAATGAAATAATAGGGATAGCAAAGGCCTGGCCTACTCTATATCTTATACAGACATTAATGTTCAACTCATAATTTTAATGAATTAGGGTCGAATTTCGACCACTGGGCAACTGCTAATATCTACAATCCAACAAACAATGTGCTGTTCATTTATTGGTATTTTTTCTGTAATAGGATAATACATTTTATATTCGTTTTCATTTAATAATGTGTCAGTGAATTTGACAACGTGATTATCAATTGAAACTTTTTGCATTAATAGAGCTTTTGTTATCCGCTTTGATAAAATGAAATTACGATGACAATTATTTGTATTAATGAACCAAATAAAAACAGAAAATTGCCCGTTTAACTTGGGTCAAACAATTAAATTAAACGAAAATGTCATGCCTTATCTAAATTGAAGTTATAAAAACCTCGTTAAAAATCAACTGTTTAATTAAATGCAATGCTTGGCTATAATTTATTCCAAATGGCTAAATTGGATTATAAGTATATAATATATGCGTATTGATAAGATAAGAGAAGAGAAAGTAACAAGGTTGAGCAGAAAAAGTATACATATACAATGCCAGTCAAAAGTCTCCTCCCTCTCCTTATATTTACACGAAGGAAATTTGGAGAGTGCAAAAATTTTAATGCATCAATTAAATAAATTCAAAAATTATTATTTCAGATCTAATTAGCGAAGATCATTCAGTGGTTAGTTATCAAAAAAATTATCTTTTTTAATTTTTTAGAAATTACTACCTTGCAACGTTTATGTAAAAAACTTTATACCTAAAATATTTAGTATTATTATTGTTTAACGAGACGTTTAGGTATTTACATAGGAAAAATGATACGTACTCAAGCCGACAAAGTGGCAGCAGTCTCAATAGAAGAGAAGGTAGAAAGAATCCCTATGAAGCGGAAAGTTTATTAAATGAGAGGAACCCAGATCGTACTATATCGTGGACGTACCTCAGGAAGCTTCTTCAGAAGTTTAAAGCAATATTAAGAACTGATGCACACAGATAGCAAACAACGACGTCTTATTTCAACGGTTCCCTTGACATAAGCATGCATCCAAAAATTTAAACTAATAAAAAACATAAGATTTTCTATAAATAAATTATTCGAGCCCTACTTCTCTATTGATGGCATCACTTTTGCTGCACCGGGCATAGGCGCTAAAGATGCAAATTGACATAGTTGCACAAATAGTAGTAAACCGTTCTTCTTATATAGATAAACTTGCATCTATCTGTGAAGTTAGTCAAAATACAGTAAATAGGGTGTTTGTAAAAAACAAATTTCATCCATACAAATTGAAAATGATGCACCAACTTACAGATGGCAACCCCGAAAAAGGATTGAAATTCTGCGAAAGTACGACAAATAAAATTATTCGAAACCAACACTACAGATGTACCCTTTTGTTTTAGTGAGGAGAGCATCTTTTCTGGTTAATGGAAACGTGAACCCAAATTAGCAAATCTTTCGTGAAAAACATAGGTACAGAATTTTCAGAAAAAGTGAATCTTTGGGCAGTTATGTATAGCTGGTCCTGTTTTCATGAAATATAAAATTAACCGGTAGTGTCTGAAGATGTTACAAAATGAATTTGAGCCGCCATTTCATGAAATTATAGAAGATATGGATTATCTATAAATTTGGCAATCTGGAAATTGCACTTCATCAAGAATGTGTTCCTGCGTATTATTATGGTGCAGTAAGAAGTTACCTGGATCAAGAATAACGTGACAGGATGTACTGCAAGGTTCCATATAATGGCCCACTCAGTTACCGGACCTAATACAAAATTAGTTTTTTTTTCTGTGGATGTTCTTTAAATCCAAAGATTACACTACGGAAATCCGACAATATACACGTTATAAAATAAGCGACTTATTGGAAGAACGCGGGGCAGTTACAGCTGAACAAGTACGACAAGAATTTGACTAACTGGATGTATATATGTCAGCAAGTAGACGGAGCACATTTTGAACACCTCCTGAAAATATTCGTTCAATTAATTTGCCGCGTAAATTTGAAATAATATATTTCAAATGAGCTATCGCTAGCCATAAGGCCCTAATTGGCCCTTTCACACCATCTATTACTGTTACGTCTAGTAGATAAGTTTGCAAGCTATTACTTTCACCCTCCAAATTTCATTTCTGTAGAGTAATTTCGGGTATTATGGCCTACTTGGCCAATATGGTCAGTAGTATTTTCTCAGAAACCAACCAACACAGAGCGGTGTACGTACCAGCTATATTGTCGCCCCAATTCCCTTGACTACCTTAGTCGAGCCTTACGTTGAGCCGAGTACAGGCATGTCCAGTGCGTGCGACGATTGAAAATTACCTCATCTGATATTATTTTTTGGTAAGTTTATCTCATTCTCGTTCCTCAAATAATCATTTGTTTAACATTGCTAGTGTAAAGTTTTGTAGGTAAACTTTTAATCTGTAGTTTGGTTACATTTTGCAGGCATATTGTTAACTAGATTTTAGATTAGACTTTTGCTTGTTAAAAACTGCCCTGCGGCCATTATGGTATTTGGTATGTGGCCAATATGGTCTACCAGGCCACATAACATTCTAAATGATTTTTTTTTCCTTTTAAGGCAAATGACTCCCGGAAATGCAACAGAAGATGTGCGAAATGTGAAAATGTGCTCACTAAAAGCTTCCAAATTGTACAAAGTACCCCGAACAACTTTAAGATGGTTGGCAGCCAAAGTAGATCTACCGCCCGATGTGGTGTTTGTGCAAAATTAGATAGAAAACCTATATTACTACAAGAACTAGAGAAGGAACTAGTTCAGTATGTGTTTGCAATGAAAGCTAAGTTTTTCGGTTTAACACGAGATGATGAGTTTAGCCAATCAGCTGGCAATAAAAAACAATATCATCCATAGTTTTTCAACAAAAAATGAAAGCGCCGGTAATGATTGGCTAAAGTCTTTTATAGAAAGGTATCCAGAACTTTCTTTTCGCCGCCCAACGGGAACTTCATTTGCCAGGGCTAAGGGCTTTAATAAAGAAAATGTGTTCTTCAACCTTTATGAGAAATTGATGGATGACTACTAGTTCCCTCCAGACAAATGGCCCAAGTTCATAGTCAAAAGGGGAAATGGCAAATTGGTGCTTTAACATTTGCTGAAAGGGGTTCTTTAATAACTTGTGTGATAAGTATGAGCGCTGGAAGTTCATTTGATCCGCCCATGATTATATTCCCAAGAAAAAGAAGTCACCCGCTTCTAATGAAAGGTTCGCCTCCTGGTGCCATATATGAATGTCACCATTCATGTTGGATTCAAACCAACTTATTTACCAAGTGGTTTCAACATTTTATTCTACAAGTGAAACCCACTAAAGAATCTCCGGTAGTGCTTATTCTAGATCGACATACAAGTCATACAAGGAATATTGAATTAATAGATCTTGCAAGAAAAAAATCATGTCCACATACTATCAGTTCCTCCATATTCTAGCCATAAAATACAGTTTTTGATTTTATTTGTTATGGTGGGCAATATGGATCACTTCAATTGTGGCCATTATTTAAGATTAAAGAAATATTGTTAGCGTTAGGTTTCGAAGTTAATAACCTTACATTTTTATTTTTTTGATTACTATTGAGTTGAAGGGACTGATTTAACCAATAAAAACCCTTTGATCTGATGAATATTGAGTTTTATTTCCAAAAAGGCTTATGGTGTACCATATTACCCAAAGTTACTTTAAGTACAATTGTTCAAACAACTGCATTATAATATTTTATCGCCAGATGAATTAATTTTCGTGGAATCCTAAAAAAAGTGAAATTATGAGCCTTATGTCAAAATATTTTTATTTCTTAAATTTCGCTAAGTCATTTCCACGATACAGAATATTTTTCACTTCAATTCGGAAACAAAACGTTTTAATTTAAAATCAGATTACCAAAAATTAAGCTTTTTCGAATGACAATCATGAGACTCTCTCTCAATTCGTTCTGCTGTCTAAACCTCCGCATAATTTGTAAGTACCAATCAGGAAGCCCGATATCATTTTAAGTGGAACCTTTATATCATTTCAAATAATTTCCCCCAGTTCCACTTCCAAATCCTTATTGCAGCAATTGAATTTAATATCCGCAAGGGGAAAGCCCCGAACAAAATGGAAGTTAAAATATCTTATTACTCGTGAATGCAGCTAAAGAAACCCCTTACAACAATCCTCTTAAGGAAATTAAATCAAACATAAAGTTACTTGAAAAATTATATGTTCTCGTCCGAATTATACGCTACAGTCAGAGTTGAACTTTTCCAAGGATATGAACTTTGTTACTTTTTTTTTGTTTGACCATTTCTCCTAAGAACTTCGCAGCCGTATTCATTTTTCTAGAGTAAATTTAGTTGTACCTGTTAAATGTGAGCTTTTTGTGGCCTGACTTTGTTCTTTTCCAGGAGTTAACTTCTTTAGGGGTTAGTAAGTTTGTTATCACTACATATTATAAAATGATAATTGTTTAATCAATGCGTCGCTGCTATGCTCGGTCGGCGACCGTTACATGAGAGAGGATGACGGAAATTTCTTGCGAAGTTCAGTCAGAATTTATGATACATGTCACTGCTGGGATTCTGTAATTTGCACTAAACTGTTACGTTTACAAAGTGTTCATAGAGTACTCTATAATATTAGTAGAACACAAAAACTGGCTTTTGTGAAGTCGATAATTTTGAATTTTATTTTGCATTTTATTAGATTTAGTACACTTTAAAATGATTTAAAGATTTCCGCATTTAAGTTTTATTTACAAAAGGACAAATGCAATTCAGATATCGCACATAATAATTTTTGGCCTTTCAAATTTTTTCTGGTTAAAATGTTCACTGGTAAATCAATTTTAAATATTAATATAAGGGGGAGGGTAATGGAATAATGAATATAGTTCTTCATCACTTTCTTTTATATAATATTAAAATAGACACACTGATGTAATTTTCACTTAAATTTATTTACTATTAACAATTGTTTCACCAGGCTTCTTCAGAATACAACGTAAGACTGAAGACTGAAGAAGCCAGTAACCTGGTGAAACAATTGTACATCAAGTAAAGACAAAAACTATCATCACTTTCTTTTCTAATACGCAAAAAAAGGACTTATTAAAAAATAAATAACCGGGCTGGCACCCTCTATGAACAACTAGTTTAAGATACTGGTTTAGATTTTAAATTTAGGTACATGACAGTAAATAGTATAAAAATAATAAATTAATGGATATAAGTTACTCAGTACTATACCCAATGTATGTCATGAAACATTATTTTTTATTGATTTTTTACGTTACTTTTTTACAAGAGGATGACAACAAATATTAAAGTGAGCAGGATTTTTGAATTTACAGGGGAATCCTGATGAGTACTTTTACGTCAGTTTCTCAAAAACTAATTATGTTCATTGACATGTATATGTAATTTTCTTGATGCAGATTATCGCGATAAAGTATTAAATTCAGTTAGATGTACTAAATACATGAAGAATTATTGAAGATTTCAAATCGTTAACGGAAGCGTTACTGATGAAGGTTATCAATTAGAAACAATAAATATTCTGGCATTTAATAGATTATTAAATCTCGAAAAGACAGTATCATAATTGCTTGGATAGGTTTTATTTAACCTACAAAATTTTTCGTGTGATTTTTATCCTAGGAATCACACGGACACGACGCTTACACACAGCACGAGTCCCAATTTAGGGTCGTAGTTTGCCCGGAAACTTCTAGATGACGATATTCCTTTTGCGATAAAATAAATTTCCTCTTATCAATAAACGGTCTTTCCAGTAAGTGTCATCTGGTACGGATAGACCGTTTGGTAACAAATTAAACAACAACAAATGAGACACTACTATATTGAGGACCAACTACATAAAAAAATCTTAATAATTACCTCAGATTTCGCGTATTTAGAATTTATAATTATAAATTAGAGGAAAAAATAGTTCTCACAAGTGGTGCTGTGACTTTCGTGAGCTGGATATGATTCGTTTACATCTAAAACATTAGATAGGATTTAATTACATAAGTGAACACAATACATTTTTTCTGTAATTTTGAATTTTTTAGAAACCTTGCCGGTTGTCAGCTCTGTAAATTTTTAAATTTGAAAATGTATTTTCTATTTTTAATAACAGTTTAAGGGATGAAAATATAAAAATATCAACTATAGTCACCAATAATTTTAATTTAAAGAACGGACATCAAATGAATCAAACAGAAAACAGTTTAAACACCCTGTGTAGGGTGCAATCAATAATTATTTTCTCGCATTTTTGACATTTAAATTTAGAACTTTAAGTAGGAAATCTATGAGATATTTACTTTGACGTTTATGGACATTTTACTGTTTGTCCGACTTTCGGGAAAACATTAAATTTCAGGCTATAGAAAATTATATGTTAATTTTCCGTAATATTCCTTAATGCAATGCAGTATAAATCGTCAAAATTCTTCGTGTTTGGTGGTCGGTTCAAAAAAGCAGTTAAACAATATTATTAATTTAATATTCACAAGTATTTTCAAAAATCATCTATCTATCTGCAGTTATAATTAAAATAAAGCCCCAAACATTAAAGAAAATATTAAATAGTTTAAAATTCTAAATTAACCATTTTTTTTCTTAAATACGTACTGCCTGCATTTTTGATTACTGACCCCAGAAGTCCAAACAAAAAAAATTTGTTATTTATTTTTTATTCAATATTTTACAGATGCTTGCTTTTTGAAAACATTTATAACATTTATTCTATGTAATAAGTTCTATCTCCTTAAGTATGATTTCAAATTTGAAAGTGAGTTTATTTGTTTGCTAGGGCTATGGCGACTTTTCCTCGTGAAAAACTTATATGGTGTGGGGTTAGGAAGGGGATAATTTTTGATGGAACTATGGATTGCTTTATAGTTTGCAGAATTATAATCTATAATCTATATATAAATAGGCAAAGACACAACTGACTTCGTTGTCAATGGCTTTATATTTATTGATGTAATTGCAAAATGAAAATATGATTTATGACATTTAAATTGACATTAAAAAATTTGTTGTTTTTAGATATACAGGTAGCACAAAAAATTTTAAATATCATGTATTATTGTTAAACAGCTTTCAAATTAGAAATTATAAAGACAACTCTTATCAAATTCTTCTAATTTGAAAGATTTTTAACTATAATACATGATTTTCAGAATTTTTTGTACTACCTGTATATGTAAAAACAACAAATTTTCTGTCAATTTAAATGTCATAAATCAAATTTTAATTTGGAATTACATCAATAAATATAAAGCCATTGACAACGAAGTCAGCGTAGACTTTGAAACGTTTGGTTTTCCTTCAATATACGTCGTTTTATTTCGATTGTGGTGTTATTGCCTAAAAAAACATAAAAGTAATAGAGAACGTATTAAATATTTAAGTTCTCCTAGGGTTGTTGGTCCTCTCTTTTCTTTAATTTTCCTGAACTTGATTGAAACCGAAAATGACGAAAACTTTTAGGTTGCAATGAACAATTTTTCGTTTATTATATCGAATATTTTGTCAGGAGCGGTTCCAGCCAAAAATTTTGGGGGTCATTCATTTGTCAAAAATATTTCGAATACCGATATTTGATAACATTTTTATTTTCTTTTTATTTCAATAGATTTGTCAATATGAGTGAACAATTTTGATCATTATATCCACTTTCCGATTTCTCCAGAACTCTGTTTCTTATAAAAATATACTTTTTACAATTTCATGAAACAGGGTCGAATTTCGACAACTGGGCGACCACAAGTAAATAATTAAAAGTGGCTGAAATGACGATAGTTTATATGGAAAAATCATGCTTTAAAAATGATTATATTCAGCCAATTTAGATCTGTCCGGTTACCCCGTTAAGGTAATTGACAAAATTTTGGTAAGAAATTTGGTATACCTAATATAGTGAAATCAGGTAAAATCATTCTTACTTAAGTACTTTTTACGTTTAGTACAGAAAAAAATCGATAGAGAGCGCTAAGAAACTTTAAAACGCAATATGGATTTATTTTATCAGACTACTAGATTTCAGAAGTACATGTTTGTGATTTATTTAATATTGATTGGATGTGATTATTGATTTGCTACTATTGTATGTATTAGCGCCAAATGGAGGGACACGCTGTTTAGTATATAGCATAATGATTTCTCTGTATCCATGATGGAAATCGCCAAAGAATAAGCAGTTAAAAAGTGATGTTAATCAACTGACGATAAAATTTATCTACATCTGGTTGACAAAGTCAACATTAATGCCAGTGAGACCCCGCATAAATGCTAGTACAGTTACTAATGGCTAATATAAATACTAGTTTACGATGTATGTCCAATCACTATTTAATTATTTAATTAAGGCAGAACATCCAACGAATTCAATACTCCTAGGAATTAGACACGGAAACATATTTACAACGTATGATGTGCACGCAAAAATATTAACACATAACGAAAAAAAAAAAAAAACAACACAACAAACAAAATATTACAATACATCAAATTTCTATTTTCACATTATTTGCTGGAATATGCCCGCGTAAAATAAATATGGTGGAAGAGCATTGCATTCGGGATTGCCTTTTTCCATGAAATATAGAACAGTTAAATATATTCGGAATATAGAGAGTGGGAAATTTCTCGGCTTCACGTTTAAATATGTATGATTTCAAACTGGCACAGTGTTAGAGGATGAAATTTTAAACGTTTCCATATGTCGTAGGATGGAAACATGTTTGAAGAATTGAATATAAAACATTTCGGGTAGATTCGCGTATACGGAAAATGATGGATTTGATAACCTTTGAAGCACATAAGGAGAAGGCAAATGTTACACGAAAGTGCAGTTGCAAATAAATGATTATAGCTCAGACTTATGCCGTATGTACGGAGGTAAGAGGCTATATAGTTTCTTCCTCTTTCGAGGCATGAATTTTTAGAATTTTGAAACGAAAGCTTCATAAATAAGGTCCAACCTTACACATACAAAATGGATGATCATGGTAGTAAAATGCAAAAATTGTTTTTGTTACGAGACTTTCGTTTTGACCGACAAGACACATCCGACCGACATTACACTTCTTTCCTCTTGAAATACCCATACAACTCAGTTCCCTGTGTAAGAATCAGGGCCCAAGTGGTATATTAAGAGTCTTTTCGTTTATAGAAAATCAATAAATTATAGTAAATAAGCAAATATAACATCCAATAAATATACAATAACAGCACAAAATTTAATATATAACTATACTAACATCTTTATGCATAGTGCTACTATTAGGTAATATTTAATTATTGAGTGTTTTGAATATGATGCCATAGATGGCGCTACAATGCAATTTCTCTTGCATATTGGATTATATCCCCATAATAGTTGCACTTCTGGCTAGTTTTCTTGTCTCTGCGCGGATTCAAAAATGATGCTACTTATAAATAATAATTTGGTCAAGTGCGAGTTGGACTCGCATACTTAGGGTTCCGTACCACCTTCAAGATTCGAATATTCCAGTTTCAGACAAGCAGGGAATGAGTGCATTTTCTTATACTTACCCTTATATCTTTTAAAGGAAGCGTTTTAAATTTACAAAAAATATACACTGTGATTTTCCAAACATAGACTTTTTATTTTATCTGCTTTAGGAATTCGCTTGATTTTTATCACAATACATATGTATTTTATTTTCTAATTTGGCCCCCAAAAAGTAACATTAGAGTTTTATTTTAGTAATAAACTTTCAGAAATGCCTTTTATAATCTACTTTCTGAGTTTTGAGGCTCTGTAGATTGGAAGAAAAACGACAAGAATAGGTCAAAGTTTAAATTATAAATTATTAAATCTGTTATTAAAATTATTTAAAAATATAAATAAAATATATTTTTCAAATTTTAATTAGTGTAGTTTCTAAAGTGGGAATTAAGTCGATGTTTAATATTTTTAATATCTTTTATACAAATGATTTAAAAATATGATATATTTGTAATTCACATAATGAGCCTTTTATCTGATATATTACATGATGCGTTTGAAAATTGAATCTTTATTTTCCATTTAATTGTATAATTTGTCCCTAAAATTACTATGCGGGTTTTCTAGTAATTTATTTTCCGTTTGGCCTCCAAATAATAGAATTAGGTATTTTTTTCATATTTTTCCTATAAACAAAAAAAAATGAAGTCTTAGAGTTTGGGGAATAACGGGGAGAATGGGTAATTTTTTTAAAACATTTTTTTAATATATTTTAAAATATTCATTTAAAAAAATTTTAAAAATATATTTGTACCTACACGTCATAATGAGCCCTGGGGATTTGATATATTACACGACCCGTTAGAAACAATTATAATTTTTTATTTTCCATTTAATTGTATAATTTGCCCCCCAAAATGAATATTAAGGGTTTCTTCTTATTTTTCCAGTAAAGTTCAGGTGAGGGGCTATACTTCTAGTTTTTCAAAATTTTTCAGCTTATGGTTTCGGAGATAAGGGGGGAATGGGTAATATTTTTTATATTTTTGTTAATATCTTTTAATTAATTTATTTTATAAATATGGAAAAAATATATTTGTTTTCTTCACCATGAGCCCTTTTATTTGATATATAACATGCTGGGTTAGAAACAATTTTAATTTTATATTTTACATTTATTTCTATAATTTGCCCCCCAAAAAATATTAGGGGTTTTTCCTTATTTTTCCAGTAAAGTTCAGGTTTCGGAGATAGGGAAGGATGGTTAAAATTGTTTATATTTTTGTTAATATCTTTTAATTAATTTATTTTTTTTATTATATGAAAAAAATATATTTGTTTTCGTCATAATGAGCCCTTTCATTTGATATATAACATGAGGGGCTAGAAACAATTTTAATTTTAATTTTCAATTTAATTCTATAATTTGCCCCCCCCAAATAAATATTAGGGGTTTCTCCTTAACTTTCCAGTAAAGTTCAGGTGACGGGCTATACCACCATTTTTTTTTCAAAATTTTCCAGATTATGGTTTCATAGATAAGGGGGGGGAATGGGTAATTTTTTTTATATTTTTGTTAATATCTTTTAATTAATTTATTTTAAAAATATGAAAAAAATATATTTGTTTTCGTCATAATGAGCCCTTTCATTTGATATATAAGATGATGGGTTAGAAACAATTTTAATTTTTATTTTCCATTTAATTCTATAATTTGCCCCCCCCCCAATAAATGTTAGGGGTTTCTCCTTAATTTTCCAGTAAAGTTCAGGTGAGGGCTATACCTCCATTTTTTTCAAAATTTTCCAGCTTAGGGTTTCGGAGATAAGGGAGGGGGAATGGGTAAATTTTTTTATATTTTTGTTAATATCTTTTAATTTATTTATTTTAAAAATATGAAAAAAATATATTTGTTTTCGTCGTAATGAGCCCTTTCATTTGATATATAACATGATGGGTTAGAAACAATTTTAATTTTATATTTTCCATTTAATTCTGTAATTGCCCCAAAAATTAAAAGTAGAGGTTTCTCCTTATTTTTCCAGTAAACTTCAGGTCAGAACCTATAAATCCATTTTTTTCAAAACTTTACGTTTTATAGTTTCAGAGATAATGGGGGGGGGAATGGGTAAATTTTGGTATATTTTCGTTAATATCTTTTAAAATAATTTTTTTTAAATATGAAAAAAATATATTTGTGTTCCTCAGAATGAGACCTTTCATTTGATATATTACATGATGCGTTTGAGTTTTTTTTATTTTTAAATTTTTATTTAATTCTATTATTTGCCCCCCAAAATTAAAATTAATGGTTTCTCCTTAATTTTCCTGTAAAATTCGGGCAACGCTCTATATTTCCTATTTTTTTCAAAATTTTAGGCTCAGTAGTTTAGGAGATCAGGGGGGGGACGGTCGATTTTTTTAGTTTTTCCCCCCAGAAGTACCCCTAAAATCAATTTTTTTTCTTTTACGATATTTACTCCTGATCGTGTCACCAAACTATACATTGATACCAAATTTCAACCTCTTCCGTCCAGTAGTTTAGGAGAAAATGGCTGTGATGTGACAGAGGCAGAAATACTGAGTGTTATTATAAGGGTATACGTATATTGTATATACGGAACCCTAAAAAAGTGTTTAAAGAGGCTTTGAAACAAATATCTTTGATTAGGTTCCCATTTAATACAATAGGAAAATATATTATTGCCGCCACAGAACTGTTTGACCCATTGAACTGACTGAATTTCAGCTGTATTGCAAAAAACAAGTACTGTTTGAAACTATTGAAATTTTATATTCTAGAAAGCTTTCTTTCAATGATTTAACGCAAATTTTAAGTTCAGTTTACTGTGACTTGGTTTTCCGTATATCTGTTTATTTCAAATTGTAATAAACTCGCCAGTAGGAACGATCTAAAAACTTAAGTCTTCTTAAGTTATTAAATCAACTATTTCAAATTGTTTCAGACTGTAAACAGCTCAACCCTGGATTTTTTGTGCCACCCTGCATTCCATTCTTTAGTTATGTCTTTGCAAACTGTCACATCTTGAAATATTTGGAATTGGAATTAACATTTCTTATTGCCGAATGTGGTGTGATTTCCGGAAACTCAAAACAAACTGGAAGGGATTAATGAAATTAAATTGGTAGACTCTGAGTGACAAATAATTGACAGCATTATTCGAAATTCCCTCTTGAACTACCGAGTATTTCCCAGACCATTTCTGTGTTCGTGTAGAGAGATGAACGGTTAACTCAGCTTCAAGATCGGTTTTAACAGTATTTAATGAGGATTGAATGAGGAGCGATGAAAATGAAGAAAACGCTATGTGGAAAATAAGTAATAAGGGACGATGTTAATTGTAAGTATAGAGCAGAGTATCTAGAAAACTGTTTTAATTTTATTTGCTTATGATAGTAGGTATAATTGACATTTATGTGAGAAACAAAATATGGGCCAATTGCTCGTCACGGCCTCGGAAAATATCTCCATTCGATAGTCTATATTATTGATGACACTGTGTGTTAATGTGGCGAGTTATCTCACCCTTCAGCTTTTGAATAGTTGTAGACTCATCGGAGTACAACTTTACTTGCAAATAACCCAAAGAAAAAACTCCAGCTGTGTCAAATTGCATGATCTTGGCGGCCAATGGTCATCAACGCACGGCCATCGATTGTTTCGCACATATCAGTCATTGTTTCATTAGCTGTGTGGCAAATGTCACAAACTTGTTGAATCACATATCTTTCTCTTTTGGCCACAAAAAGACGCTATAGCGAATACCATTCACGATAACTGCTTGTCCAATGTCATTTTCGAAGAAGTAGGACACGATGATTCCGACAGCCGATAAACCGCGCTAAACAATCACTGTTTGCTGTTGCATCGGATTTTTCACAAGCGCTCTTAGATTTATAACAACGGAATCGTGAGACCCTTCTTCCTACAAGAAACTTTAAACGAAGATAGGTATTTACAGCTCTTGGAGACATACGTTATTCCGGCATTGGAGGTAAATGGACAATCATCAAATAATATCTGGTTTCAGCAGGATGGAGCACTACTCCATTACGCTCGCATTGTTCGAGATCATTTAGATAGGACATTTCATCACAGATGGATTGGAAGAAGGGGTACTTATGAATGGCCTGCACGAAGTCCCGACCTTAATCCACTAGACTATTTTCTATGGGGTTACTTAAAGTCTAAGGTTTATGTTGATAGACCAAATAATTTGCAAGAATTAGCTGCAAGAATAACTCAAGACATAACACCAGAAGTAATAGCTAATATTACTAGAGAATTTAAAAACCGACTTGCTTATTGTCAAGAAGTAAACGGTGCTCAATTTGAACATCTAAGACATTAAGTTTAGTTAAGTTAAGTTTCAATGTTTTGAAAATCACTTAGATTTAGTTAATAATTATAATTATGTATTTCTTTAATGGATATTCGATTTTTCCTTTCCTTAATTACTTTTCTGTTAATATCTCGGTAGGTATTGAAGTAAACAATATCAACCCGATATTTTTGTATTCACAATAAAATGTTTCATCAGAAACTAAAATACTATACAGGGTGTTTCATTGCAAATATTAAAATCGACATTACTTCCGGTAAAACAGAAAGTTCAAAATTGTAAAAAAAATTGGAAACAAATAGGCAATCTACTGCAGTATCCACCTTCCAAATTTAATTTTGATATCTCTAATAATTCCAGACATATTTGCTTGGTTCCACACATTTGCCCATCACTGTAATTATTTACATCTTTACTATACGAAATACAAGAAAAACAAAAAATTTCTGCAGATTGACAAATCCAGACGAAATTCTCAAAATATGGGTATTTGGAGGCAATAAAAGTTGTGCGTTAAGTTATTTAGTTTATAAGTATTTAGTTTATAAAGGGATCAATTGGATATCAGAAAACTTTATTGTATGTCTAATGTCTACTGTAAGTAAGAGGATATTCCAGGTCGAAAATTTCCAGCCAAACAAACAAATCCTTTTAATAGTAAATACCTTTTTACTCTAGTTAAATATAGACACATATACTCAACCGATAATAAGGTAACACATCTATCTTTTAAATAAAATTATTCACAGTTAAAATATAAAAATCTATAAATATTTGTGATACGAGATATGTTACTATAAGATGCGTTAACAAGGATAAAGTAAAAATGTGAAAAATCATACTTGGTTATTGAGTCTTTTTTAAATTTAAAATAAAATATTTCACAGATTTTATATATTGTAAAATCTACTGTTTTCTATGTAGAATTTTTCTAGTTTTTCGAATAAAAATTAAAAAAAAAAATTTAACGAGACCAAAAACAAGACTCTCGAGTTGCACTGTATGTGGTCTCGGCATCGCCCATAATATTTTCCAAACGTCTCGTCTCGTGTCGCTTTTTCGGGGCCAGAACGAGACGAGACGAGAAAAATCTCGTATGAAACCCTAGAGAAGCAAAGTTGGGATGACAAACTAAGGGCATAATTTATTTTATAACCAGATAGAACAGCATTGGAATAAGAAAAGAATAAAATGAAGCTGGTTTGTCACAAATATTATTTCGGAAAAGCAGCTTGTAACAATTCCAGTGGGGTGGTAACATTCTGTTCGCACTTCGTAACAACATACATTCTAATATTTGTTATGGACGTTTTACACAAAAAAAAAACATCAATCTAATCCCTTTTTAGCATACTATTACGTTTTTCGGTTAATCTGAAAAGCTGTAGAGCAATTATTAAAGAAAAGCACACATAAAAATTTTGATGACATTTCAACTATATTTTCGAGCGACGTACATTGTAATTCAGCCAACGGCTAACGAGTTTGCACATTCTAATAATCCCTCATCAACGAACGAGCTGCCATATCAAAACGCATTTTTTGCGCTTTGCCCATCAAAAACAAACATTTTATTGAACAAACTCATGATGAATTTAAGCAGAAATTACACTCAAATTACATGCATTATGAACCCTCAAAAAACGATTTATCTTTCGGCCTCGGTTTCGCAATTCACGTTCGCGATGCGGATGTACGTTTGACCTTTTTGGGCTTTTTAACAATACTTGCAGTTGTCGGTCAAACGCATATCATTAATGAATCGTAGCGCAAAAAATGCAAAATAACGTTTCGTGGCAGAATGAGAGAATCATCAATCATATGGAACGCACATGAAAGAAAGCACCTCGCGAAAACGGCCACGAGGAGAAAAAAGTAATCCGAAATTACTAAGTTTTATGGCCGCCATGCTGTTGTTGATTTTTAAAATAAAAGCGGGTCGTTTCATAGTTTGAAGTCGGAAAGACATGGTTCGTAAATTTTATCGTGACATTGCGATAAACGTTACCGGGGCGTTAGACATCTTATTTCGAATTTTTATTGATATAATGTTTGAGCAATAAGTCTTTGGAACTATGTGATTTATTTGTAAACGTCGCTATTCATAAAGGATACATGATAATAAGAACTATATTCTATAAATAGGCAAAAATGTCTTATAACTAAATGTCATGTTTTCGTGTTGCATGGTTTTTGTTTGATCTGTTGTTGAATTGATGTTAATTTTCTTCTGACTGGCATGCAATAACATTTTACATACTTTTTCTGGCTAATGAATTTGCGTGTACTAGCCGTCTCCTGGTAGTCGCCGAAGTTAATTTCTGTTGGCTGGTCTGCATCAACTTCATACAAGTAAAATGATTGAAACTCCGGAGCTGAAACGTAAATTGCATGTTTCTAACTGAACGATATTACATATATAGTCTGCCATAAATTCACAAACCGGAAAAGTAGTATGAGTTAGTAAAATCGTTGACAAAAGTTTCCAAAATTTACCTTGCCCACAAAAAAACTCTTAATTTTTCAATAAATCAGTACAAAATGTTTCTCTACTATCAGAGGAAATTTTGGTATGGTTTGATGTTACAGTTTTGTTTCCTAGTGTTTCCATTCCACAAACTTCGAAGTACCTTCAGGATTTGTTGCGGAGAAGAATCTTTATGTGAGCCAGAAACAAATGAATTGATTTCCCTCACAAAATTGTGCATGAGCCAAATTACTTTCAGTTTAAGGATTGCTTTTATGAACAGAAAGAATGAAAGGCTTTGCGGAACTCCCTGCCTCCGTTCCTAGCAAATTTCTTTATAGACAGCTTCAAAGTTGAGAGAAAAAAGGACTCCCAATATTTGTCTAAGGTATGTGGATGATATATTTACTGTATGATACGAACAAGTCTTAACGATAAATTTCCATTACACTTACTGTGGATAGGAGAAGAACAACCGTTCGATAGGAGAAACAAGAATACAACTATACCTCTGCCCCATAGAAATATTATACAAAGGGCTTTAAAAGAATTTGTAAAAAAAAGTAATGACTGCAATCTAAAATATTATGGGCAAACACGTAGAGATGTTAGAACCCAACTTAAACACCATTTCAAACATATAAATTGCGGGAGATCTGATAGATCTAGTGTAGAAGACGACGAAACTAAAGCTGTTATGATAAAAAAAACTCGTTGTTTAAACATCTTCATACAAATAGACAAGTTGCGTAAAATCATCAAAATAAAACTTTAGATTCGATATGTTCTTTTTTTGCAGTCGCAAAAAAATACTTAATGTTAAAATTCTGATTGGTTTAGCTAATGAGAAAATTAATATGTACAAACACGCAGAAAAACACATACAAATTCTACATATGTTTTTGTATACCGTATGACGCAAATTTTTTATTATGTTCAACTTTGAAAGAAAATCCCGAAACAGTTCCATTTTATTTATTGACTGGACATCACCTGACATATGTCAGTAGTATTAAGTGTAATCGATCTTAATGTTTGGGTCCGCTTCAGTATTATTTGATGCCACAACTGAATCATCTGTTTCCAAATATATAAATATAGTTCCAGCAAAAGGAGGCACCTCTGATGTACGAACCTACTTCTATGGTGCTTTTGCAGATAGCTGACAGAGAGGAGAGGATCAATTAAACAGCAAGTTTTCCAGATTTGACAGCTATTTGACATTTTTATGAGGAAAGTTAATTAATAAAATTTATTATAGTCGATCTTACATGCAAGTTGTAAAATTAACAAAGGTGGTTGTAACAGTAGTTATTTTACATGAAGCTTATAAGCTTAGGAGATAAATGCTGAACAATGTGTTTTATTAAATTATAAATAATAATTTTTCGAACGTTCTTTGTTTTATAGGAAATCCAGAAATGTATATTTGTTGAAGAATATTTTAAGTGTTCATCGCATAGGAATTTGTGATATTGCGATTACGATAAAGGACTAAGGCATTTAGTTTACCAGCTATCAAAAAATCCACAAACATGCCAAAGATAAATTCCCAGCAGCTTTTGGCATAAATAACACAGTTCATGTGAAATCAATAAACAGGAATTAAAATGGTGAAGCCTCTCTTCTTTTTTATATAGAAATTTTATCGCAGTACAAAGGAAATTTGACGCATGTATTAAAACTTTTCTGTTCTTTTGTGTAATCCATTTTCGTTTTTCTTCAAATTTCCCCAATAGAGAAAAAAGCCAAAACTTTTCAATAAATGGAGGCAATAATTCTTGGTATAAAGCTGTTATCGACATATTCTCAATAAAAGGAAATAGACAGGTTTTTGATGAATTGTCAGAGTGTAAATTGACCAGCCTAAAAACTTTTCAAAACTTTATCGGATAATGGAGACGTCATATATATTATATTACTCTACATCCCCTTAAACTCATAAAAAATTATATAAATAGGAGCAATTTTGAAGAAAAAAATTTACTTTTACCGTTGATAGCACCAGATTTTTTTTGGAAAAAGTCATTTTATTCATAGGTATCTACTTTCATCCCATTTTCAATGAATTTCATCCCAGAATACAAATAATGTTAATTACCTTTAATTAATACCCGCTCCTTCACCAAAATCTGTCCTCAAGTAACAAGTCATTTGTTGATTTAACATGTGTTCACGTTTAAAAAAAATGTAAACATCTCTAAATAAATTCTTCTACATAAAAATGAAATTTTCTAAATTGGTTCATAATTGAGACAACAATCTTAACAAAATCTTACTGCGAACCTGCTGCGAACCTGTTTCTTTTTTGAACTTAGTTAAAAAAAGCGCTAGTCATTCAAGACTGAACGATGGAAGCAAAAGCATCTTAGGAAATAATATACTTTTTTATTTGTGTAATTCTTACTATTGTTTCTTATGCATAAGTTAGTTACCTACTTATCTAGTATCTCTTAGGGTAAATCTTACCTAATGTTGTTTTGTTTTCATATTTAACACTTCATCAACCTTAACTGTTGCTTGGCAATGACATTACAAATGTATATATCTGTTACCACAATAAGTTAAAATGTATTAATTACTCAACATATGGAACTGAGTGAAATAAATGTTAATTATATGTCTATTTGTATCATTATTTATAGAAGGCTGCTTCTGATTGACTAATACACTTCTCATATGTACAATAGATATGGTCTATGTCATAAAACTAATTTTATTTCCTTGCCAATTGAAAATGGATCCTTAATTTTAATAAAAGGAATTTCAGAGCCCCCCCTTAATAATGAAGGTTTAATTATCATATTTTATTTACCACTTTCAGTTAACACCATGCAAAAATCCAGGAAACTCTTATCAGTCAAATCATCTTCTAAGTAAATCATGAAAACCAGATTTTATACCAATTAAGGAATTACTTTTTCAACTTCCTGTACCTTACATTTTAGCAGATGAACAATCAGGTGTAATTCCTGCCAGAACCTTATTATATAAACCTGTTGGAACCTCAATCCTAAACTCAGTACAATCATTATGACTGTAGAAAAAAGAATTACCTTATTTTGTATCACTAATATATTTATTTATTAATTAAATAACCGTAAAAACCGTGACTAGTTTCAACAACACTATGTCATTTTGCAACTGAAACAAATAAATTCATGAATGACGACAAAAACTTTTGAAACAGCCCGGAGGGTCTTGTCTATAACAGTAGGTATATGTTGAATTCTCGGAAGGATTACATAAATATCGGATTTTTGTCTACAAAAATATTGAAATAGAAACAAAAGTGGGAAAACCATTAAGAATATTAAAATATATCATTTTTGACTATTAGTCATCTCAAATAGGATGTTCTTTTGAAACTCTACCTGCTCATTAAGTAGTAACAAGAAGTAGGGCTTTTGTAAATTTCTATATTCTCAAGTGTTTCAATAACTGGCTTAAAATTGTTATAGTGAATGATCTCTGTTTCTTGTAATGTAAGAAAGATATGTCCAGTAGTAAGAAAATAATAAGCAAATGTTGAGTCAGTTTTATTTTCAAGATAATTGAATATTGAAATTTCTACAGGTCATACCAAGGTAAAAGCTATTATTGTACTCTATTACAGTTACAGTTTTAAATTTTCTGGACGAGTCCATTCGAAAAATTGCTAAGGGGTGGTACCTGTACAACGATATCCTTATAATAAATAATCTTAATGCATATTTTAATTTTAAGCAGACAGAGATATTTCTTACATAATATGGATTTATGTAATAAATTTACCAAAATGGAATACCTATAGGTACTCCATTTAGACACAGATGATAATGAGGGAACAATTATAATATGCAAAATGCAAAGGCACTTGGAAGCGATATTTCCATTTGTAAATGTTTCAAAAAAGATCTAAAGATATATATAAAGTATTTATTAATAAAACAGGAATCTGAATTGAATATCATTAAATTTGCAATGTTAACTAATTATAAAATATGAAATGTATTAAAAGGGTAAACACAGGAACCTACTAGTATCTATTTGGGTTTTAAAAGATCAGTGATTACAGAAGGCAAATTTTTGTTTTTTATTTAAATTTAAAATAGGTACGCTTGTTAAAAATGGTTGCTCCATCATTATCATCAGTGGCTATCTAAATGGAGTTTAGGAATTCCATTTTGCTAATTACATAAATCCGTATTATGCAAGAAATATAAATATGTGTCTACTTAAAATTAAAATATGCATTAAGATTATTTATTATAAAGTTATCGTTTTATAGGTACCACCCCTTAGAAATTTTTAGAATAGACTCGTCCGCAAAATTTGAAAGGGAATGGGCTAATATTTTCAATACTTATATATATTATGGAAAAGTGAGATCAGGGGTCTCTAAATCAACTCTTCTACTTTCCAACGGTGGTTTATTCATAATGATAGAGTCATCCGGTGACGTAATATGACCTTTTTTGAGAGTTTTTTTGTTAAAAAACAAAAACGCATCGATAAAAAATGTCGGATTTTATGATTTATCATTAGAAACCGTTGATGTTGATTTTGTTCTACTATTATTTTTGTCACCAAACGGTCTTTTCCTCCGTAAATGACCTGAGCTACTAATAGAAACCTAACAAAACACAAACCGATCGACCATGTGTACTCAACTTTACCCAGGTCTCGTTCCTGTTCACATATTTAATAAATTCTCTGTACACGTATAACTCCTGCAGTTATTTGTCCAATCCTCAACCTGTTGTTTGCTTAATCCCCCGTTTTGCCGCATTAACCAATGCGTTAATTCCATTTCTATGCCGGTGCACTTTCATTCACTCCCATTGGGTCATTCTGGCAATTGCAACCAAACATTGTGACGTTGCTGCTAAGCCTGCTCCGGTAGGAGCCTTTCCTTCTATTCCGCGACAACAGCAACACAAAGCAACCGGGCAATTACGGTAAATTTGCACTGGCATTCGGTGAATGTAAATCGCTTGTAAGCTTTCGGTTGACGTTTTGTTATTAAATCATTCGCTTAGTACTTTGGAGGGTGAATTTCGTCGATTCAGCACAGGTGACAGGCAGCGCTGCTTTGCAAATTGTTGTTAGATAGAGTTGCTAAGGAATTTCAAAAACAATGTTCGGAAATTATAAACCGCTTTGTAGTATATATGACAAGGCTAAATATTGTGGGTTCTAAACGGTAGCCAAATAAATAAAAATATGATGAATTATGTATTCTTTATTGCAAATGGAAGACTTCTTACAATTATTATGTTGTGTGATTTCGGACACTAATACTAAAACAATAATCCTTCGTTCACTTCATCAGTCAATTCTCACCAATTTTGGGTTGAGGAGAACAAATATGATTGTTGTTTTCAACGACATTTTCATCTCAAGTTGATGAAAAAATACCTAGAGAGAACGCAGTTACTTAAAAATATATATTACTTAAACATCTTTTATTTTCCTGAACCCATTTTCCCAAAAAAAACACTCTTAAACTATCACAGCCTGACGCAACAAGGACTTTGCAGCACACAGAACAATAGAACACACGACAGACGACATTACAACTTGTCACCCCACAAAACACAACGTCACGTCAACCACGGAACAGGAAACTATCCACCTCTCAACATAACCTATACACACACCCAGAACTTCTCACACAACAATCAATCGATCGGCACCACAACATCTCAACACCTACGAACATAACCTTTACACACCATTCAGCCCCCATAACCTCTCTGTTTATCGAGCTACACGTAGCTACCGAACAAACTAACCTATACATACGCCACTTAACCCCCATAACCTCTCAGACAGACATCAGGTCCCCCAAAAGAACGAAACTCCTCAACTTTCCAGCCTAGCATCCTCAAAGACAACACCTACATACACATAACCTTACATAGGGGCCCTCCACCACACACCTTCAGCCCCCCGGCTCCCACACCAACGACACATAACAGGGGGCCCACACAATCAATGGAGCGCCCCAGCGGAGCCCCCAAGGGACCACACCAAAAGACAACAACACATAACATTACATGGGGGCCGTTCACCGACATACACACAACAACACGGGGGCCCCCAACATAGCCCCCAGCGGCGCCTCCACGAGGGCCCACCACACCCCAAAACACCTAGATGCGTAGCCCTAAGCCACTACCGCTCTAGAAAGCTCGTTGTTATTCTACTGAAGTATTTGTGGCCCAGGTTAAACCCCTGGGCCGCAAATACCTGCCTTTGTCCGTTTAACATTCGTAAATTCTTCAATAAACCCAATTTGATATGTAGAGGTTTGAACAAGAACATCTATTGGAGTCACAGGAGGCTCGGATGACCAGATTCAACATCTCTGCAGACATACGTAAAAGTAACACTGTTAATATAACCTACTTGCATACACCTAAGGGTGATGTTTGCATAAGTTTCCTTCATGTGAACTGTATGACCAACAGGAATCAAAAGACGATGTTGTTCAGCTATCAGCTATCAAGCTAATCTTGTAGTTGGATTATGCTACAATTTCAATAAAAAAGAAAAAGTACTTAAACACAATAATACATGGTATCCTGCACTCTGATACGCGAAACCAAAGCCATCGATGACACTCGTAGACCACACTCCTTGAATGCCATTTATCGATCAGGGAACGCCATGCACAGACAGGTTTAAATAACAATACAGTTTGTCTGCAAAAATCCCTGCAGAAGTTCCTCAAGGAGATGACTCTACACAACATCTACACGTATAATATTAAAGTCACATTAGCAAAGAAGACTTTTCTTTTTCTCAAAAATTGGAAGCAGATCCGCTAGGCATTGTCTGTAAATGGCAACCCTGACGTCATGTTGTACAGCGCTTTAACCTTGATCTTAGAACAAATAAGATGTCAAGGTTTGAAATGAGATCGCTCAACTCCGATTGGCTAGTTTACTGCTGCGTTTTGACAGTTGTTTATTTGCGAACATCCGAAACAAAATATCAACAAAATGTAGACTGTAGAGAGCAGAAAATTGAGTGTAGTTCAGAAAAAAGAGCTAATTGGAACTTTTATTGTATTTTTCTTAATCACAGATCATAGAGAATGATTATAAATACATTGGACAGCAATTGGTAGTCCAGAAACGTTAATTGGTATTCCAGAAACGTTTCCATATTGGTTGGATAGTCCAAAAATGTGGAACTGCATGGCTTCCTAGTAGTAGATAATCGAAATTTTTAGTAAAGTATCATTTGCCCCCAATACCTTTCAAAAAAAAACTTGGGGAAGAAATTCTCTACTTAGCAATTTTTGTGTTAAGAGTGGTCCAGCTCAAAAAAATCATATTTCGGGCAACCTTGTATATATAGGGTATTCAGACTGATTTTACATGTTTTGATCTCTCGGTTCTGTAGTCATTGTTTGAGACATCACAGAAATTTTACTTCAATAAATGTTTCTCCAGATAATTCTTTTTTTGGCAATCTCTAAATTCTAATAAATCTGAAGTATCTATACACATACATTGTTATATACCATATATTCATTAAACCATAGAATTCTTTAGAACTATTCATTCTTTTCTACATTAATTTTCAATACTAGAACTGGAAATCATGGAATTTCACATAAGAAAATAATGAAATTAATCTGTTTTGTGTATGAGTAATAATGACTAGCCTCTATAAAAGAACAATTGTAATCTCTAGCAAAGATAATGTATACTGCAATAATACCTACCTCATTAATATTTAAACCATTTCAAATTTAGATTATTACATTTTTGTGTGATTTGTATCAATGCCAGTTTTTTAACTGATAATACATTTAATCTCGCATTTACTTTAATATTAATTATACTGCATCCCATTGGAAATAGACCTCAATATCTATTATTTCAACTATCTATAAAATTTAATTGATAGTTTTTAGAGTTAAGCATTCACACATGTTCAATTTGCATATAATTATCAACGTTGCAAATGTAAATATAGTAAAATTACACGAAGCATTAATGAATATTCAAAATTTATATTAACAAGAGTACTGCGTGTGTTTCAAAGGGCACTGACGGTATTAACGTTACTGTAATATTTCAATGCTCCTGCATATATGAGAGGAAAATATTTTTATAAATGTTACAATTAAATTGACAGCAATTAGTCCATTCCATTTGTAACGTTCGAATATAGATACGAGATATTATATAAAAGAGTAAATGAGCAAATACAATAAATAACATGTATTGGCATGGATTATAGAATTTTGGACAAT
The DNA here is from genome assembly GCA_034190945.1 of Octodonta nipae. Classification (NCBI taxonomy): domain Eukaryota; kingdom Metazoa; phylum Arthropoda; class Insecta; order Coleoptera; family Chrysomelidae; genus Octodonta; species Octodonta nipae. The sequence continues at coordinate 24,062,290 of CM067218.1, read as the reverse complement.
ATTTTTTACATGAGTAAAACTAAAAAATAGATGCATGTCGGGAATGCGATCTGCCCGAGAAAAACATTTATGTAGCAAATTACTATCGGCATGTAGACATGAATAATATGAATTTAAACGGTATGAGTGCAAATATTTCGAAGAATAACAGTTCAGTTGAAAACAAAAAAACCTTTACAACATTTTTCAAAAGGATATTTATTGAAAATTAAAGATAATGTTACGAATTTCGCACTTATTTTTATGGTTACTAACAGATAATTTTGCATTGAAAACGCCTTTGAAACTTCAAATGTAGCTACTAAACAAATCTTATGGCTTTACTAATCACTTAAACACCGACAAACCACTTTTTTGATAATTAAAAATAAATCGAAACTACACCGCAAACTGACGTCTTTAGTCGTAGTTTTTATATTGTGTTTGTTTTAATTATATTCTATAGGCATAACCTGAAAGTGAGTAGTTTTCGTGAACCGTTTATGTATAATGAGAAATATAATTTTTTTAAAAGAAGTGGATTAAATGTGCAGTTAGGCAATTTTTTAAATTGAAATTAATACATTCGAATTTTATGTCGTAGGTAAGTACTTACATTTATGTAACCGAAAGATTTGATGTTAACTCATGTGTTTTTTGAATAGATAAGCGCTTATTATCCCGACTTGACCATACAATGTATGGTATCACACTCCCTCTAAGGCACGCTATGAGTGCCTTTAGGGTGAAAATTCACTAAACCCCAGATATCCTAGATATCAAAAGGGTTTAGCTCTGTGGGAGCCCTTGCCAGGTTTTCAAAGTTTCCCATGAATTTCCTGACCGTCCGGGCCGTTCCTAACAGGACGGCTTTGTGCATTTGTTCTGTAAAGATGTTCGTCCAGACCGAGGTATTTTAAATTGTTTAATAGATGTTTTGGGACTAGTCCTGTCGTTGACATAACAATTGGTACAGTTCGTGTGTTGTTCATGTCCCACTGAGTCTTTACTTGAAATTCCAAATCTCTATATTTGGTTATTTTCTCAGCTTGCTTGATATTTATATTATTGTTGTTAGGAATTGCTATGCTACCAAAACTATATCTGGTCTATTGTGAGCAACTGTCCGATCTGTCAGTATCGTGCGGTCTCAGTACAACTTGTAGTTGTTATTTTCTAAAACAGATTCTGGTTTGTATTTATAGTATGGTAATCTTACCGACTGTGATAATTTACGTTTCAGTGCTAGTTCCTGGTGAAGTATTTTTGCCACAGCATCGTGTCGTTCTTTGTATTCAGTTGCAGCGAACGCTTGACAACCTCTTGTGATATGCTGGATAGATTCAGATGTTTGGCAACCGTACCTGCATCTGTCGTTGTTAATAGAAGGATCCTTAACGATGTACTTTAGGTAGTTCTTAGTTGGAATTACTTGATCTTGGATTGCCAATATAAAGTCTTCCGTTTCAGGAAACATATGACCAGAGATCAACCAGTAGTTCGACGCTGCACTGTCGACATAATCTTGGTTGACGTCATTTATATGTCTTCCATGAAGGGGCTTCTCTTTCCATTTCAGCAGTTTCTGATCTGTGGTCTGGTGGTGTAATTGGACATGTTGTTGTGTCAGTAAGCGGTTATTATTATTATTAAGATTTATTATTTATCATCATACCAATAGGACGTTACTTCAAACAAGTTTTTGCTAAAAGATCCAACGAAGATATTGCTTCTTCTCGCCTACTATCAGAAATCGCAAGACCAGATGTGGAAACAGCAGTTTTAAAATCAGATTAGAACGTAGCAGAAATACTATTACAAGATGTTGCAGAGAACTGCGGCCAAACAAGGACATTGTCATTCTAAATATTCATATTGCAATAGATTCTATGGGTTCAAAACAAATTTACAGAAATAATCACTTTCACTTTCAAAGTCTTTGTTTTCCAAAAAAAAATAATCCACTGTTTACAAACACTATCAGTAATACTATAGTTGACTTGTGCTGTCGATTCAATCAACACCGCAATATTAACAACACTACTCAAGTTGTTCTTCAAATAGCTAGAACATACCCGAATGCCATGATTATTTCTTTGTTGTTATGCGTTTTCAGGAACCTCCTCGAGGCCACATTTTTTTATACCCATCGGAATTTAGGGATAACCATTGTGTTGCTTTTTTATTATTCCAGACGGTTTAATGTTTACATGTGGAACGACTAATTTAGAATGTTTCTTTTTTTTTGTTTGGAATGTAAAATGAATTTTATAACACTGCCCCCTTTAATTCGGATCGTCCCCATCAGAATCATTCTCTCTATGGTAGGGAGCGAGTCGATCCAAATTAACCATCTTCAATTTAGCTCTTGGATTCCGGCGAATACGACAGACAACGTCAACGGACCATCCCAAGCTGGGGTGAGCTTTGGAGATTTGCCTGTGCTCCACTGAGGGTTGTACAGCCAGACCTTGTCTCTCTCTTGGAATCCGACAGCATGCTCTGTTGGAGTTGGTCGGCATAATCGTTGACCTCTTGATCTTTAGTTTCCTCTGGCAAGTCTGGGTAGGAAAAGTGTACTAAACGTTTAATCTCTGCTTAGAATTCTAGAAGGCCCTCTCCGGATTTTTGCGTTTTTGCACCTATTTGCATCTGGTATATAATATATATAAATATAAATAAGTTAGTATGGACCCAAGAACTAGAAAAAATCCCTAAAATCCAGGCAAGTATAATCTGTAGAATCCACAAGTAAGTACAACAACTGATTCCAAGGGAAAAGTCATCGAGATGTCCCTAATTCTAAGGAAAATTCTATTAAACACTTGACCAATCGGACCTCACAGTTAAACAAGTCAACAGGAAATTACTAGTCAGCGGGCGGTGGGCTTGTCGACTGAATGCCAAAGGCCGCTTAAAGGACATCATCAAGATTCGACTTTTCAAAAGCGCTGTAAAACTTAATTTTCAAGTAAGCAGAAGGATATGACCACAATACGAACAGATCTGATGAGGGCAGCTGTGACTCTGTCCAAACGTCGTCATTTCAGGAATGTACAGAAAGGTGCCTAACCTATGTAATGGACGCAATAAAGATAAAACAGACCCCTTTTCTTGAGAATGCGATATTAGAAAAATATAAAATAATAGATATCAAATCATTGTGCTTGATTTTATAACTAGAATTATCAAATAAAATAAAAAATTAGTGACTGGTTTTCTGAACGATATATAACATATTTAACTGTATATTTAAAAACACCCAACATTTTAAGATCTACATCTGACCACATTGATTAATATTCTGTTGACTGGAATGCCAGCTTAGCCCTTGAATCATTTAATATTTTGAAGTGTACAAATTTTTAATGTTAAGTGGGATACTGTAATGCGCAAAAAGTACTAAATTAAATACTTTTAAGTTACTTGAGTATCTATAAATATGTACTTTACATTTTTAATCATTGCTTAATCTAACAAAAGTTTCTGTAGTACTTACTCAATGTTCCCTTGAGCGGACTTACCTGAAAAAAAGAATGAACGTGTTAGCAATTATATATTCTGATACCACAAGTAGTTGATTACACAGGTCAACATTTGATTTACTGGATACGATGAGAGGGTCGGTTGAATTCAACCAAAAAATCTGAAAAAATTGTTGCTTATGTTTTTGAGGTCTCTCAGTCCGAATACGTAGTTTGTTTGACTGCGCTTTTTGTCAGTCATTTGAAGGTCATTAGAAGGTCAAATCGAGAGTTCTACCAAAAAATGTAAAAAATTCGTGCTAATGTTTTTGAGGTCTCTGAGTCCGAATCCGTAATTTGTTTGACCTTGGACTTTTTCCCAGAGGTTATTTCAAGGTCATTTGAAGATCAAATCTAGAGAGGTCTACCAAAAATCTAAAAAAAATTTGCTTATGTTTTTGAGGTCTCTGAGTTCGAATCCATAGTTTGTTTGAGCTTGAGCTTTTCTCAGAGGTCATTTGACGGTCAAATCGAAAGAATTCTACAAAAACTCTCTCGATTTGACCTTCAAATGCTCTTGATCCTGACGTGATGAAGGTCAACCGACCCTCTCATCGTAATCAGCGACCCGAAAAACCTCTAGTACACTATAAGGCATGCCGTGTTCCCGCTTAGTTCAAATGTTTGTCTGTTATCTAACAATAAGGTAGCAAATATTCGTTTCATAATTATATACTGGTCAATAAGTTTGTGTCCTAAAAGACTTTGATCATTGAAATATTGTTGTACTTTACTAAATTATTTTTCTGTTCTTTATATAGCAATCGTAGCATTTAAAATATTCGTATTTATAGAGAAAATACTAGACAGACATTTTTTTACTATTTTATTTTACACCAACCAATACCACTGTTAACTATAAGATCGGGGAACAGTACATTCACAAACATATGAATATAAAACTAGAATACACCTTACGAAAACATATTTATACACAAATCATGTAAATGAATACAAGAGTTTACATAAATGTCAAAATATTTTGTTTGTTAGTATTAGGAGTAACATTAAATAAATGAATCTCTGTTTGAACATTACTATAAAGGTGGAAACACATTATTGTCACGTCACGTGAGAACACATGCTATTGCGCTATGTCACGGCACGCTCGAAATATCTGCAATAAAATTAACGCATGCTTTTAAATCAGCTAGAGACTATTTCACCTCATGTAGCTCACAAGTTTTGACAACGTGAGTTCGTATCTGCAATTTCAAAAATTTCATAATATTTACAAATTTATTACATAAATGCCCAAATGCTAATGTATATCAAGAGCCCTTACTATAAGAGTAGTAATTAAGAATGTTATTGGTAAACGAGTTGTGTTGTAATGTCACATGTCTCATAGTAAAACAGGCTAATATTTTATTTCAGTCGGTATCCCCCATATAATTTGAGTGTATACAACAATTTGTATTTGTCATTTAATAATGACTTTATATTTTATATAGGGACCAGTACAAGTGTCATTAATTTATAGAACATCAAAAAACTAATCTTTATCTATTTCTCTTGAGAAGTTTTTTTGAATTTTGAACTAAGTGACAACATAAATATGTAATTTTAGGAGAAATTAATACATAAGTGAAATGATAACTATACTTATGGGATAGCAGGATTAATCTATATCAGGTGTAAAATAAGTTAATAATAAGTTGAAACAGCAAGAAAAATTAAATTTTATAAATGTCTTCGAATTCTGAAGAACTCGTCGAGCTACAATCTTCACGTTTCATCATGACATAACGTAAAGTAATAAATGTGATGTGAGTATAGTGTGTTTCTAGGGCGTAACAGCATGTGAGATTTGGCCGATGTGACAACATATGAGCTCACGTAACATGACGATAATGTGTTTCCACCTTAATTGTATAACATATGAGCGAGGATATTTTAGAGCATTTGGTATACTGGTCTTAATGTATCATAAGGATGGAACATGAAGCGGCTCAGAATACGAGGGCAGTCAATTATACCAATTACTACTTTAAATGACGTAATAAGGAGAATAGAGTTTTCTACGCGAAACAAAATCCTTTATATATTTTCTCTGAATATTTACAACAGATAATCGGCGCATACTCTAGTTATATTTGACTCTTGGACATTAGCACATCTCGTTGTGAAACTATAGTCACGTTTAAAGGTAGAAAATAAAGTAAGTTTTTTGTGTTTCATCACTGTCATTGACTTTCACAAAGTAACGGCTACCACCATCAAATTTTTACGAATAGTGTTGTAAAACCTAAACTTGATATTTTCTGCAGTAATAGACCATGATTTAAACAATCAAAAGCAGTGTAAAAATCTTTATATAAGACATTAATCTAATTACCATCATTCTTATTTTCAAATATCATACAATGAGGAATTTTACATTTATGTAGTACCTTATCATTACGATCATTTAAGTATCCAATAATGCAAATATAAATTTTATATTGATTTTTAGAAGCAAATATATTAAAAAATACTCACATTACAAAAAAAATTAACTTCATTTCTAACTGGAGAAGCCTTCAACTATTTTTCACGCCAAAAAGGATAACATGAAAATCTTTTGAAGCTAGTCAAATGTATTGTTAGAAGGGAGATAAACACACAATACACTTCAAAAGATATGAAAAGAACTCCTTCACTTCCATCATTCCCAATATATAAAGTTGAACAATATCAAAATTCTATTCTATTGCTTTCGCTTCCTGGAGTCAGTCTTTTCTTTTTTACGGGTATAAAGGGCTCAATAGATTTAAAGAGAAAAGGAGAAGCTCTTTATGTTGAATATTTCACTGGGAAAATTTCATTTGTGTTCGGATATGATGCAGCTATTCTAATTATTTATGTGCAACAATGAATGTCAATATTATTTGATGGAAACCATTTTATCTTGCAGCTATTGTGTAAAAAGTGCAGAGCAGCACTTAAGAAATTTATTAAATCGTTGGAAAGTGCAACATCTACCATTTCGGCATGATTGTTGAGAGGTTTACAGAATTTGAGCTTGCATTTGCAGGAAATTTTTGCTAAAAATCGAAAAATGGTTCACGAAAGTCCCCAGATATATGATTTAACAAAAATAACATATATAACTGTATCAGTCATTGATATTGTATGCTTACCAAGTTATGTGAAGTTTCAACTTCAGTGCTGGGGCGCTGCTATATTATCTTGCCCGGCAAAGTAATAAGACACTGGATATCGCTGATTAGTTACCGAAGCTTAAAAAAAGAAAAAAATGCACGACAAGAAACAAATCGTATGGCGTAACAGCTATACCTAAACTGAAATAATTGCAGGAGCTAAACTGCAAGATAAAATATCTGAAGGACAGAAATAAAAGGATAAAGAGAGAAATGTAAAAACACAGTTTTGCACCCTAACACCAAACCTTTATTTTAAACACTCAACGCCGTTTCAACAGCTCTAAGTTGTCATCTTCAAGGAGTAAACCCAAACTACATGGAAATTACAATTTTCTCTAATTTATACCTACAACTAAACTATTACTTAAGTAATTAGTACAAGGGGTAAATCCTAAATCCTAAATACTTAGGATTTAGGATAAATTAGAGAAAATTGTAATTTCGATTTAGTTTGGGTTTACTCCTTGAAGATGACAACTTAGAGTTGTTGAAACGGCGTTGAGTGTTTAAAATAAAGGTTTGGTGTTAGGGTGCAAAACTGTGTTTTTACATTTGTGACACACCAAAGGTTCCACAGCTTTTCCATTAAAGAGAGAAACATTTTTAAGAAGTGAAATGTTTGAAGATGCAGTCAAATACATGGGAAAACTGTAGATTACAGTAATACCAAAACCAAAAAAACATAGACACGTAGAAACCTGCAAACAAATGGTCCAAGCGTAAAAATAAAAGTCCAAATCTGCAGAGATTTGTTCAGAGAGGAGTGAATTCAGCTCTAGAAATATGAAAACAATTCTTGTTAAGGGCTGAAATTTTGTGAGTGTTTATGATTATATCGATATGTACAATTAAACTGAAAGGAAATTATCTCGTTTTCTATTAAAACAAACTTAGTTTCCAATGCAAAACTCAAACTCAATGGTAAAAATTATAGCTTTAACATTGCAGTCTTAAAGGTCGTAAACATGCCAGTGCAGCTAATCACTTACTTGTCTCTTGACCAGTGTAATCCGTTTTGAATTGCTCATTAGTTTTAATATCATCATTACACTGCATATAATGTATCTTTCTACAGGCATAAGGTGCAATATACACAGAATTCTGAGGATTTTGGGTACTTTAAATGGTTTTGAATCCATGAGAGTAGATTGTATGGAAAGGTGAGTTTAACACTGTCCTAACTTCATATTTATTGAGTTCTTTAGATTTGTAACGCTTCAGCTGTGTTTTCTGAGAAGTATAGAGAATATATTTTTATGTTTCATTTCAAATAAAAAAAACTTTCGACAATGATATTTATAAGTGCTAACTGAACGCCCTCATGAGGAAAGAAAATTTTGCATTGTATGAAATATGATTGCCATTAAAAGAAGGGTGTAGGACTCATTCAGTGCCTCTCTCACCGTGACTATTTAATCTATATATAGATTTTAATTAAAGAACTTCAAACTATGCGCAATACAGCCGTTGATGATGGAGATATGTGCGGTTGCATATCAAAACTAAAAAGCCAAAAACAATGGTTTCAGAAAATATAATCACCACAGGCAACATTTTAAAATATATTCTAAACTTATAAATCTGAACTGACTGATAAACAACATCTTGAATCCGGAAAATGAGCTATGCTCAAGAATAGAGTAAACCACGACCATTTTTGTAAAATTAGATCTTTCTTGTTTTTCTGAGACCTAGCCTAGAATTCAGGTACCGTACTGCAAACTGATATATTTGCAGAATACTGCTTAACGAAATGGAGGGCTGGAGGCTAAAAATTAGTATTCTGACGGAAGAAGATTTTAAAATTTGGTAATTCGAAGGAATCTGAAATTCTATTAAGAAGTGTTGCAGAGATTTTAGAGACTGAGAATTAATAACACAATAAAGAGGCGCAAAACTAGGTATCTCGGCCACATTCTAGGGAATTTAAACTACTAGCCTCTACGCAAATGTTGTTGCTAACCTCCGCTAGGAGATGATAATTCAAAATTGAAAAATTTCGGTCACTATACTGATTTCAAATATACTTCTGCTTCTATATAAACTAATTAATTGTTTCCCTCTTGTTAATCATTTCATTTAATTTGTCTTTAGTTTGCTTCTCATTCAGATGAGATGTTCGTAGTAATATTGATTTTTCTTAGAAATGTTATGATCTCCTCTTTTTTATGTTATTTCTACTAATTTGCCCAAAAATATGTTATTTTCTATTAAGTTACTTTAATATATGCACTAGTTCTTGCAATAATTATATTTCTCTAAGATCTAGTTTTATATCATTGTTGATTTCTTAGCTCTATTTGCTAATTATTGATACATTTTCCTTCTATTTCTTAGAGCGTACACTAGTTATTCAACTGTCAACATTCTATAACTCCCATTTATGTTGAATTTCGTTATTATTATGTTTCTCTTTGTGTCTATAATAATTGTCAGTTACTTTTGTTTACATTTATTATAGTTTCATGTGTTTTGATTTAGGAGACACGTTCAAATTTGAAATATATGAAAACAGCTTTCCTTCAATACATTTTAAACTTCCGTAAACTTTGGAAAACATATTGTCCCCAAGACCGAATGATTGAACGAATCCCTGAATAAAAAGACAATTCGAAGGGTTTTACTATCTGCTTCTGAAAAGAAATAGCCGAATCGTGTTTGAAACTACGCTCTCTAGCCGGAGAAGATACACCGATAATACTTCAGTTTTACTTGAATTGGGAAATTCGTTTGAGAGTAAAGTCGATTTCAATAAAACCGAATTCTCACCAAATTGCGCTCCGCAGTGAGTTTCTTCTAGGAAAGAACTCGTAAGTTCGTTTCATTTGAGGCGAGTGAACTTCCAAGTTTTTTTCCTGCTGTGAGTTAATCTAGGAAATTCGAGAATAACAACGTTTTTCTCAACTCTATTGAAGACATTACGAGTCTATGTTGTTCCTACTTTCATTCGTTTAATTCAAACCGTTTTTTTTTATTAAAACAGACACTTTGGCAATCTTCACTTATATCTTTAACAAATTAACATTTGTTTCACGATGTCTGGCTTCTACAGAATCCAGACAAACTAAAATTATTTATCCAATAATCGTAAAGAGTAGTAGTCAAGTTTTTTTATGTATGTTCAAAAACGTCTCAGGGAAGTTTGATGATTTAAACGGCATTCTATGAAGGAATATTACCATATAATTTTCTATAACACGAGATTTACGGTTTTCCAGAAAATCAGAAAAAACAGTAATTAAGGGTCTGCATTTAAGTGAATTTCAATAAATCTACACTGTTTTCTCTAACACGGCTCAACCAATTTGAATATTTTTATTTGTATTCTACAACGAGTTGTTCCAGCTTGATTCTATACTGTAAAATACACCGTTCTTCCGAAAATCGTAAAAATATTTGTAAAAATACGGTGAACAACAATAGGTTTGTTCCTACCCGATGCCAAAGCGTACATGTGACGATCACCGTCATGCGCATTCAAGAAAACCTGCTCCAACCAAGTTATGACGGTTCAATGAACGATGCATCATGGTGTTCCAACCAAATAATGTACCGTTTCTCGCATCGTTATCAATTCAATCATTGGTGAAGAGCAAGAATCGTTTGGTGATTCTTATTAATCATGCGCAGTAGAAACAGTCAACAAATTAAGGTTATGGAATGCAGGTCGCAGAGTTCAGACAACAAACTTGTCAGAAAACCGTTCCAACTAATATTTTTTGTGAATGTACAATGTATATCGTCATTTCAATCCTTGGTGAAGAACAGGAATTGTTTGGTGATCCTTACTAATCATGCGCAGTAGGAGCTCTCAATAAATTAAGGTTATGGAATGCAGGTCGCAGGGTTCAGATCATAAACTTGTCAGAAAACCGTTCCAACTAATATTTTTGTGACAATACAATGGAAATGTGTTGAACGGTGCTGAACTCGCAGTTGCGCACAAATTCGTTGCATGCGATTTCGTGACAGTCTCATATCATAAATAGCTAGCTTAAATGTCAAGATATATCATGAAAGTATATCGTACAGGGTTTTTGTAGCGGTTTTCATTGCAGTCAAGTGAAATGACACATCATATTCGAGCGATGTTTTCTATATGGTATACGGTGATAGGTGTGTGAGTGCATCGAAATTCAAGCAGCAAGCAATGTGCGCAGTTGAAATATTAGCAAAGTAAAATTACAGTTAGACAGGTGGGTTCAAAAAATCTTACAAATAAATGTACATTAGAGATCCGTATATAGGATGGTTAAAATATAAAGCGAAATAGAATTAAACGTTTAACAGGCTGGTTCAACAAATGTTGAATTGGATGGCATATCAGTAGTTGAGTATAGAAGGTGGTTGAAATAAGAGTGAAATAAAAGTGGATAAAAAAACTTAAAAAGAAAAGTTAAATAAGCATATGCAGTAAGGATATTCGAGTATAGGGTGGAGGGTTCAAAAAATCTTAGAAGCAGTTGCATATACAGGATGATTGAAATATAAGGTGGAGTGGAATTATAGTTATACAGGGTAGTTAAAAAATGTTATATAGTGTGGAACATAACTAGTTGCTTAGACTTGGCATATTGGGTAAGATAAAATTATAGGTATAGAGGGTGATTTAAACAATAGAAACATAGAAACAGTCAATAGGGTGGAGATGATTATTACTTATACAGGGTGGTTGCAACATCGTGTAGTTGAATTATAGTTGTACAGGGTGATTCAAAAAATGATAGACAAGTAATTTATATTGGGTGGTTGCAATATAGGGTGATTTAGAGTTACACTTATATAAAGTGGGCCAAATAATATATCAAATAAAAAAGTTAAAAATATGCGGATAATATAGAAAAATACAAATTAGAGAAAGAGATGGGGAGAGATAAGAATACGCTAAAATAACCAAGAGAACTGTACCTTAAATCAGATAAAAAAAAGAATATATGTCAGAAAATAGTTATTGCCAGTTGAACTTGGTTCTTCTTTAAATATGATTCATTTAGAAATTGTTTCTTTCGAGAAATAATGCAGAAAGCTAAAATTTATACATGATAAGAATAATGTTGTTAACAGTATTAACAAATTACTGCATGCGATTTCAATTTGGCACTATCTTCTTTTTAATAGCTGTACTTTCTATGTTAAATCATTCTTTCATATCCTCAGACAAGACGAACCTTAATAACGGACAAAGTAATTGCGGACGAATTTCAAGCATTACGCGGTCACTAGTTTTTTAATTCATGTTTCAGATTATTATGTGATAAGAATGGAAAATAATCAATCTCATTATGCAAAATTGTTTCGTATAACCATTTGAATTACATCATGTAGCATAGTATATTTAATTTCTCTAAAATCATGAAGGTATTGTGGGATTCACAAGGGGCAGCCGTCCAATTTAACTGCGATTAATATTGTCAAATGAAATTTGCAATGTTTTGGTGAAATCCAATGATAAATGTTGAAACTTTTAATACAATTCGCTGGAGTTGTCGAATTGTTGGAAGATATCATTCGCAATTATTATTTAATTAATGTTTAATTAAATGGTCGGTTAGTTTAGGTTTGAGAGGCCTGGTCCAATATCCAGCGTTGTGGCAACTCGTTTGGGGAAGTTTTCGACAGATGTCCGGAAAGTTAGAAAGCACCGAGAGGAAACTTTGTTAATTCCAATGAAATACAGATATCATACAGTAGTCAAATTCACATGTGCCTGTTGTACATATACGTGTGTCTGTGGACTGAGGTAAATATGTTGTGAGTGATGTGATGTGGAAAAGGTATCGCTTTATAGAAACCCCAATACTTTGCAAGTAAGAAACAAAATCTAAACTAACCACTTCTAATTACAAATGATGTAAAAATGTGAATGAATAAGTAACTAATCTAGTTTCAAAGAATACAAAATTGGAAATATGTAAACAAGAATATATAATCTCATAAAAAATTAGCTAGTACAAAACTAAAAATTGAATTGGAAATAAATAATAGCCAATACATAGATGAACGGCTGAATTAATATAAAAAAGTTCAACTAGAAATTTATATAAAAAGTGTCAATAAGAATTGGAAATTTTCAGACGAAAAAAGGTCAAACGAGTCTAAAACGCTTCTAGTTAGTGTGAACAATTGGTTTTAAAATAAAATTCTTGTTAGATATTTCGAGATTGACAGACTGATTTGAAATCAGAAACAAAATTAATTTGATTTTAACGAATTCCAGACATTACAGAAATATTTTCAAATGAGAAAATTGAATTATTATAAAAGCATTGGTTATTTAGTAAGAATTCAATACTACCCATTTCAGCTATCTGACAAACAAAGCATTCAAAGTTCTTAGATTTGTCATACGTAATAGTCAAGATTTGAGTGTAAAAAAAACATAATACTTTATACATCATCTTGAGTATGCTGCCAACATTTGGTCACCAAATTGCTACACCCACAGCAATTAAATTGAAAAAGTTCAAAAACTCTATATCAAAAGGAATGGTATCTTATAGATCAATGTTGGCAACCTTTCATCTGTGTTCTTTGATTACTAGTAGTAAGACCCATGCAGTTATCTTTATATATAACATTCAAAATAGCAGAAAATATCCCGATTACGGCTTCATCAAAAGCGTTAAGTTTAGGGTCCCCAAAATAAGCTTATGACTGCTCTCATCTAATTATTTCTAAATTAACAACGGAAGCCCTTCGCCCTTCACTTATATACTCAGTGTCTGCAATGATATGCTGTCCAATAACATAGTTCCTGACCTATTTAACATCAAATTTGGGTAGTTTAGGCGCACATTATTGCTGCATCAGGCTGGAAACCCTTTATGATATAGGCATATCTATGACATTGTCAACTTACTTTTGTGCTGTTTAACCATTCACATGTAATTACCTATTTGGTGTTTGTCAAGAGAAAAAGTAAATAAAAAAAGATCTGTGAAATTGTATATTCTATTTTTAACAAGTTTCTGTTATGCTGTTAAGTTGATTGTTAATGCACACCATCTCGAGGAAGATCTGTTTGAAAAGATTTTTTTTCTTCTTCTAAGACAGTCACATTACTAACACTGGCAGGATTAATTGTTGTTGATACAGTGAACAGCAAAATACACCTTTCTTTGTCAAGTCTTATTTCAATTCTATGTGCAACTGTTCTGCTTTTGAGGCTTCTAGATGTTTGCCCAACATAGGCAGCTTGCAATTAATAGAGTACATTACATTTGATTTATTTACCTTTATTTTGGTAAATAGATCAACAATACTTTCAACCGATATTTTTCGCAATTTTTGTTGAAATTTGTTGTATATAGAGAACAGATGCATGTATTAATATATAAATATAGAGAATTAAAAATTATCCATAACAGGACACCGGAGGGGTATTTTCTACAGAAAGAGGGTACAGGATATGTAAGTTCTTCCTTAAAGAAGGATAGCTGATGTGAGTAGTAATTAATATATCAACCTGAACTTATACCAGTCAAATTTTAGGCGGTTATTAGAGCCCCTTAATATTTTTGTGTCTCAAAATGGAGTACTGAAATTAATAACACTTTGTAGAATTGTAGATGGCACTTAAAATTATGGAATGTTTCTAATAGAACACCTTTAACATCTACTGGGGTGCAGTAAACTTTGTCATCCACAATTTTTTTAAGAATTGGCATGTTAAAATCTTCCGTAGAAAAATTATACTCCTCAGGTTTCCTAATATGGTTAATTTTTAATTCTCCACGGAATGTTAAATATTGATACACCGCGGCAGATTTTCAGTGATAACACATTTATACATTAATACATGGATCAATTCGTTATATACAGCAAATTTCATCAAAAATTGCAAAAAATAGTAACCCCATTATAGATCGGTTAAAAGTGATGCTGATCTAATTACTAAAATAAAGGACAATATGCCGAATTATAATAAAGCAAATGTAATCAATTAATTGCAAAGACTGCCAAGCTGTCTATGTTGGGCAGACTCAAAAGCAGAACAGTTGTACATAAAATTGAAATAAGACTTGACAAAGAAAGGTGGGATTTTGCTGTACACTGTATCAACATCAATTACACCTGCCGATTTTAGTAATGTGATTGCCTTAGAAAAAGAAAAAAAATCTTTTCAAACAGGTCTTTCTCGAGATGGTGTGCGTTAACAATCATGTTAACAGCATAATTGTAACTTGGTAGATGTGGAAGATACAATTTCACAGAACTTCTTACCAAATAACTCCTCAAATACGTAAATTGATCCATCATGAGCAATGCTTTTATAATACTTCAGTTCTCTCATTTTGTGTTCATTTATATTTTTCTCAGATTACATATTGCTTACAATTAATTTTAAATCAATCTAATGTCAATCTCTAAATAGGTAACAAGATTTTGATTATAACACCAATTGTGCACTTTGACTAAGGAGACACGTTTTAGAGTAGTTTGACCTTTTTTCCTCTAATCATTGTTAGTCTGAATCAGAAATTCTTATTTCGTAAGTTTGTATTTAAAAAATTATCAATTCTTATTGTAAATTTTTATGTCATATATCAAACCTTCATTTTGGATTTTTTATTTTCAATACAAGTTAAAAACATTAAAAACAAGGTCAAAATAGACCTGTAAACGTTTGGTTCTTCATTCAATAAACAGATTTTTGTTTCGATTGTGGTGAGAACAATAAAAATAATCAAGAATATGCCACAAATAACATTTATAAGTTACGTTTCCTCTAACAAATATATTGTAATGTTATATAAGCTGTTCCTGATATCCATTTCTGGAAACAAGCAAATAATATATATTATCATAAATATTTTTCTGGTAGTGCAGGTAAATATATTTTCAATGACAAGTGGCGTTTGACATTTATCCAATTGTAAGTTAAATAGACTTACTTGCTGTATGTATACTTTGATTAAAATCGGGAACAGGAATTAAAAAAAAAGCAGCAGGTAAAAGAGACAGCGATAAAAGGTGCTAAAATATTGTTTTACTAAAATACAGACCGATCATCAAATGTAACTAAAAAATCAAAAGCGTTTTGTGATTATGGCAACTTTTAAATCTAACATTTAACACCCTGTAACATTGGCTAGTAAATAACTAATTGCTCATGACTCTACAACAAAGTTCATCAATTAAAGGGGTAGAGAACTGAATACAGCAACACTCTATGAGAAGTAACTAGTAGTCTTGTCAGACACACCTTTTTAGAGACTGTCGAATATTGATCGGATTTCCATCTAATAACAGTGGCCAAAAATTCTACTCTTAATTTTGTTACGAGTTCGACAAACTCTAAGTACAAACATTAACAATCACCACTGATATATGAGTAAAGTTTCCTCAGTTGGTAGTGTTGAACATATTTTTATGTGAAGCTAATATAAAGTTTATTCACGTCTACCAATAAATATCCGAAGGAGACCTTAATGAATAAATCAGATACGAGCTTTAGTAATTTTAAAACAAATTGATTCAATACATCCTAAAGCTGTTCTCTTCGGAATCACCAACATCTGAAAACTTTACTTTTCATTGAGATTGAAATGTTATTGAACTTCGATTTCGGTATAAGATTTCCCATCATTACAAGTTTTCGCCAAGATTATCCGAGTGCCTTAATGGCCGTTGTAATTTGGAACGTGACATTTCACCTAGGGGTTCACCCCTTACCCTGAACTTCGAATTTATAACACGCGTACGACATATATTTGTAATCTTAATAGAAATCATATTGGTTGCTGAGAATCCTCCCTTAAGGATTGACTTTATTCGAGTTTCGTGGGGTGTTTACAAAAGCTTCAACGATATTTATGGACTAAATAATTCCACCAAAGCGATCTGCCACTGTAACATCCATGATCGTATCTATTATAGATGTCATTTCAGATGGCGACCTACATTTTATATCTTGGGAAATATCAACGAACTTGTCACAAGCACAATAATGATATATTAGAATGCTTAAAAAAATGTTTCGTTTCTGTTGGCTGGTTGGTACATAATGTATGCATATTGTAAAAATACAAAGCAACTCTTAAGGTTTTATTTTGTAGTCAGTTACAACATGTTTTGATTAATTGAGGCTGTTCCCCGCTAAATAAGCAAAAAATAGCTTTGTAATTTTTCCTTTTGTTGCTTTGTATTGTTCTGGATAATGGATCATTAATTTCTTTGGATGACGAATATTATTATACGTATCAATGTGTCACCGTGACAACGCATTGAAAATGCCAAGTTAGAACTTAGGGCAACGAATATCAAACTCGATTCGTACTAACCAATAAGCCGAGCAATTTTACGAAATCTCCTTACTACACTTTGTTCTCCATATACAATTTTCAAATACGTATCAGTTGCACGAAAAATTTTTGAGGAGAGAAAACCCGATGAATAAACAAAATAATTTAAGACCTACTCAACAATCTTTTCGAAATTACTTATAAAAACTAAAACAATTAAATAATTTCAAGCATATCATGTAGTATATGAAAAGGTACGTCCCTAAGCAAAACATATAAATTTTTTTAAACGGTTTTATTTAGCTTGCCCTGTTAATTTATTTGTTTGGGTCAAATCTAGTAATCAAAATTTCACCTGCTTTCTGTTCAAATATTGATCTGATATATGGCGCACATATTTAGTTCTGATGACAATACAATTTAATATATTGGGTTTCATTGTAAATCCAAGATGGCCGCCACTACAAAATTGCGGATTACATATTCTACCTCAGTATGGGTATCAAATGAAAGGGCTGGAATAAAAAAAATTCACTATGAAAAAAAAAAAAATACAATATGGTCACCAACAAAATGTTGGATTAAGGACATATTTTTTCACACCCTTTCAATATGGATATTAAATGAAGGAGCTTTGATACA
This sequence comes from Octodonta nipae, assembly GCA_034190945.1. Classification (NCBI taxonomy): domain Eukaryota; kingdom Metazoa; phylum Arthropoda; class Insecta; order Coleoptera; family Chrysomelidae; genus Octodonta; species Octodonta nipae. Next base: position 24,044,755 of record CM067218.1, on the reverse strand, counting down.
AGCATGATCTCCCACCCAAGTCAAGATTTTTTATCGTGTCGAGAACTATATGACGTTAGGGTGCCAAAAAATGATACGTCGTTAGTGGTGTACAACTTGGGCGCATCTTATTGTACATAGCCTTGCCCCTCTATTGGACCTCTGGAGAGGGGGGATCAACAGCTTGATGTTCATTGCTCGTGGGAACAACATGATTACAAGTTACAAACAAAAGAAAACAAAAATAAAACAGAAACTGCAACACAGTGAAAAAGAAGGCTTGAGAAGGGGAAAGAAAATTATAGACAACAACCTGCAAAATTGAGTGAAAATGAAACTCATAGTCGAGAGAATAGTTAGAATCAGAAACACCTGGGCAACGTGAGACCAGGTTAGCAGGGCAAAGTGACAGACAAATGCAGCTGGTAACATCAGAAACACCTGAGCAACGTCAGGCTAGATTAACAGTAGAAAGGAGTATAATCTTACAAAATAAAAAACTAAAAAAATTGAAAATAAACAAAGTAAAAAAATTAAGTTGAACGGTTTTATTTAAAATTAACATAGTATTAATGTTAATGATGTACTAAAAGCTAAAATTCAGTAGGTCGCAGGTACCACTGATCACACTAGTCTCCTCATCAATTTAGGGCATTAATCAGACAAAAGATTAAAATCGTTGGGTGTAACGTAACCTGACTAAATATGTAGGCAAATTCCATTTATAATGATATAGCGGTTGACTTGATAGACCTTTGACGTCCCCAACGATTTTATTTTTTTGTCTGATAATGCCCCAGATTGATGAGGAGACTGGTGTGATGAGTGGTACCTAGCTACATCCTACCGAATTATTTTTTAGCTTTTAGTACATTATTAACATCAATATTATCTTAATTTTAAATAAAACCGTTTAACTTAACAATTTTTCTTAATTAATTTATTTCATATTTATAAAATAAGTTGTTTAAAAATATACAAAATCGACCACTTTAAACTACTAAAGCTTACAATATTAAAAAACATTGTGAATATAAGCCTAACAATTTTTCATATATCAAATGATAGACTTGGTTTTGAGGAATACAACAATATTTTCTGTTTTTTTAAATTTGATTAAAACATTGAAATTTAAGAGAACAATAATTGGCAATAGTTAAACGCGTTAGTAATTACCTGAATTTTAATTGAACACTTTCGTTATATAAAAGCTTCATTTTACCCCATATTTCGTGTAAGTATTTTTAACTAATTTAATTAATATTTAAAACTTTTGAGTCAATAAAGACTTTTTTATTTGTTTTTCGTTTTTTTTGCGATTTTTGTACCTTCCGTGTTTCAACACCAATGTGAAATACTTTATTTTTAAATTAATTAATTAAATTTGTTAAAAATTTGAAGCAGTTTATTAGTGATACAAAGCCGGTGATAAGCCACAGTAAAAAAATCTCCGGCTAGGTGGCCCCACCAACCTCGAGTCGCTCACGTCCTTTACCATCTAGATAAAGCCTGTCAAGCATAAAATCGTGGCAACGCTAGAAAGAGAGGGCAATAGAGACAGTAAGAGGCTATTTCACTTAGTGGGTGGAAGCAGCCAATGAACAACATGCTGAACGTATTTCATTGGAAGCAGCTCCCAACCGAGTGAAATAGCCTCATGCCCTCTCTATTGCCCTCTCTCCTTAGTCTTACCACGACATTTGTGCACTGCAGGCTATCTCTAGAAAGTAAATGCTCTAAGCTCACGTCGGTTCAGGTTGTCAGTGTGTCGTCACGCCACAGACATCTTCGATTGACAGCTGACATACGCCATATTCCAGCGTGAACTACCAGCAACATGGCGGCAAAGGGTATGACGTCACTGGGTGGCGCTTTTATGAACCACAAGCAACTGCCGCCTGTGAAGTCTGACATCACAACATAGACGATTAACGAGGTATGTCACGATGTCTGAAGCTCCATCGTGGGGTGGGTGTAATAATTAAGTATAAAAAGGGATATTTCTGGACATGTTTATTTGAAAGTGTCACGTTCCCATGTGACGGTTAGTTGAGGGGATGTGGATGCAGTTTGGCGGATGCGAAGGTGCAGCTAGCGGGGATTTTTGGCGGATGCGAGAGTGCAGGTAGCGGGGATATTTTAATTCGATGCAATTTGGCGGATGCGAGAAGCAGGCTATCGTGAATTGTTGGTTGGATACAGTTTGGTGGGTGCAAGGGTAAGGGGGGATTTTTGGTGGCTTCGACAATGAAGTATTTTAAACTAAATTAAATAATATTTATAACTTTTTGTCAATAAAGACTTTTTTATTTGTTTTTCTTATTTTTGCGATTTTTTTAACTTCCGCGTTTCAACACAAATGTGAAATACTTTATTTTTAAATTAAGTAATCAAATTGATTAATTAAATTTGTTAAAAATTTAAAGCAGTTTAGTAGTGATACAAAGCCGGTGGTAAGCCATAGTAAAAAAATCTCTCGCCAGGTGGCGCCACCAATCTCGAGTCGCTCACGCCGGTTAAGGTTGTCAGTGTGTCATCACGCCATAGACATCTTCGATTAAGAGCTGACATACGCCATATTCCAGCATGAACTACCAGCAACATGGCGGCGAAGCGTATGACGTCACTGGGTGGCGCTTTTATGTACCACAAGCAACTGCCGCCTGTGAAGTCTGACATCACAACATAGACGATTAACGAGGTATATCACGCTGTCTGAAGCGCCATCGTGGGGTGGGTGTAATAATTAAGTAGAAAAAATGGGATATTTCTGGGCATGTTTATTTGAAAGTGTCACGTTCCCATTTGACGGTTAGTTGAGGGGTTGTGGATGCAGTTTGGCGGATGCGAAGAGTGCAGCTAGCGGGGATTTTTGGCGGATGCGAGAGTGCAGGTAGCGGGGATATTTTAATTCGATGCAATTTGGCGGATGCGAGAAGCAGGCTATCGTGAATTGTTGGTTGGATACAGTTTGGTGGGTGCGAGGGTAAGGGGGATTTTTGGTGGCTTCGACAATGAAGCTAGCGGGGATATTTGAGTTGAATGCAGTTTGGTGAATAAGTGGTTGCTACTATCGGGGAAAATTTAGTTGCAGCTGAGGGAGTGAATTAAGTTTAAAATTTTGATTGGTGTCATCCTCCTTGCTAATAAATTTTAGAATAAAGTAAAGATCGGCGTAAATATGAGTATAGTTTCTTGACAACTTTTGACGAATGCAGATCATTAAAAATGACGTATGGAACCAAGGATATTTCTAGAGACAAATTAAACTATGGTCGACTGCCTATATATGTTGCTCATAAGCCAAAGAATAACACTTGTAAAAATAAGCTAGTGTTAAAAGTGTTTGAAAATTTCTCTAAATATTATTGAGAATTATGGTAAACCAAATTTTTTACTTTTTGGAAAGAATTTAAATGAGTCTGCCTTATGTGAAATATAGGTAAATCTGGCAAGAACTTGCTTTAAAGCATCGACCGAAATTTGTTCTGTATGCTATTTCATAAATGCAAACTTTCTCCTAAAACAAATTAAAATGTTATTTGTTTCTGAGACAAAAATTATTCATTATTTTTCGGTTGTTTCTGCATGATATTACGTTTCTAATTACTATTTACTACAACTACTAGAAACTGTCTTAACAAAGAATCATTTCCTTGATGTTTATCATGTTTTCTTTGAAACACCTATATTGATGTTACAATCGACCTTCCACAAATTGCTAGATTAAATAGTTGGGCACGAAATATCTGCAGGGAAGCTTTTAGCGTTATACAAGACATTTCAAATACGCCATTTAATTTAAATCAAAAGCGATATACTCACCAACAAGCAGTCTCACCAATGAAGCGAACAAATGCAGATTGTAATCACCTAGGGCAGCCATTGGAACCTCAGGGTAAATGGAAATTCCACACTGCGGTGTCCATTATACTAAACAATATCCGTCGATTTTTTGCCCAGTGCACCCCTGAGGTTTACGTTCGTCCAAATTCCATCGAAATTCTCATCCGATCCGGCCATTAGGTCCATTGCCAGAAGTAGCTTTGTCCAGGCGACTTTATCCACACTTTGTCTTTATTGAGATCTAAAAGAGCAGTTGTTGTTGTGTGCGAATATTGCGAATTTTTCTCCAAAGAAAGAAAAGTTTCTTTTTACTGGGATTACGGCTCGGGCATTGTTCTGCTTATTGTTATGTCGAGAAATGTATTTAGTAATTGAGTTAGGTATTTGATGCTTTCAGAGCTAAACAGGTTTTGATAGGATAGCGAAACACGAAAGCGCTTCTGCACAATGTCAGCAAGTTTAACTTTGAAACACTTAATCCAGCTTGAGTTTTCAGTAATCGTTTGGACAAGAGTTAACGTAACTTATATGAAGAAGTTTCTGAATGGATTTAGAAGATGAATATCTATTTTTGTTGTTTTGTGTAAATAGCTATTATTGTTATTTCTTTCGTTATAGTGAATTATTGAAAATAGATAAGTTAAATTAATTGAAAAAATCAAAGTTATGGGCAGTTTGAATCGTTGAGACCGATACTTGATGAAATTCCATCGTACACTAAATTATAAACCAAATAGTTCAGAAATTTTCAGATAAAAATTGTAGTGTAAACTACATGTGTTACGCCATATTATGGCTTTGTCAGGAATACAATGTATTTTAAACAACTACTGTGTGTAACGCCATATCAAACTCCCATTTCTAATGTTTCATATTTACTCTTGTTTTCTTATTTCTTCGTTAGGACCATATATCTCATTTTAAATCACGAAACTTGTCAATATCTACTGTCAGTTTAGCGCTACTAAATGAAATTACTGTTTTCAAATTTGGTTGAGGAAATACGTCAAAGTGAAAACACTGTTATTCATGGCTATCTACGTTAAAAGTGAAAATAAGAAAGAAAAGCACCAATGACTCCGTTATTTTTATGAATAACTATATCGAGTATTATATCGTTGAAAAGCTCATAAAAATGTCCGATAAACATTTTTTAGGAAAATTTCATAGCCAACTAATGATTGACAAGAAATCCATTCAAAAACAGAGACAAATTTTATAAGTTTGTGTCATATACCTCGAAAACAAGAGCTATGTCACGCAAACGAGTTTGGACATGCATAACAATCATATTCGCGGAGATACAATTCCCTTTGGAAATCATGTAATATTTTAAAATGCCGGAATTGTTTATTACGGTACTGGGGTTGTTTTTTACCGGTTTACAAGGATCTTAATGCAAACTTAAATGTAAGGTTATTTAGCTAGTTACTTAGGAAACTGATTTTCGGCCGACTAATTCCTCATCTGACATAGCAATTGCGTTTTTTCAAATATTCTATTAACCAAAAAACGCAATGACTTTTTGACGAAACTTTTAAATGATTCATTCAGAAAAAAAGGCAATAAATAAACCTTTTGGCCAGTAAAACTGCAAAATATAATTTCCCAATTAATAAACCTTGCTCTCGCTAGTTAATCTAAACGAGATCCCTATTAAACTTGATACATCATCAAAAAAACTCACCTGTAAATAAGTCCTTTTAAGCGATAAGTACTTCCCATTATACCACTCGTCGTATATAATCTTCCAAGAGTTACTAGTTCCTTAGTTACTTATTGGAAATAAAGCAGTTTATGGATGATCCCATATAAATTTGTTTAAGTTTGGTTTTTGAGAACATTGCCTTGTGGAAAATTATCAATATCGTCCGTTTGCAAAAACCGATATGGGATAAATGGCGAAAAATTCTACGTGTATAAGCTTGCTCGGAAAGTAACATACGAATTTGGTCTACTTTTGATTATAAGATTAATTAAATAATCTTCATAATCCTCAATATGCATAAGGAAATAGGCCAGTAAGTAATTTATGAAACACCTCTGATAAGGAGGACCAGAGATGTTCTGCCGAAGATGTAGTAGACGACGTCTACTACATATTTTAAAACAAAATTTCATACTGTTGTGAAAGTAATGACACTATTAGGGCAACTCTCAGGGTTTTATGACATTAGTGAATACTCAGAAACCTAACAACAAATGAAATTGTTGTTATATCTTTTCTAATGTTTAATTTCTTTCTGTAATTGTAACTCCGCGCTCGAGAAAAAATTGAGCTATCTCAATTGGGTTTACATATAACGTGTATAGATGATAAAATTTGCTACCCTGGTAAAGACAAGTGGGGGAGGGGTATTCACTAAGGTTTCGCTTAGGTAGGGCTGCGTTGCATAAACACTACCCAAATACAGATTTACAATTAATAAATGTTTTTCAAATTGTTTTAACGAACTTTAGTCCCAATTAAATATTTTATCAGTTTCCATATTGTTATTATCTATTTGCCAAAGTAGTATAATGGAAACGTAAGGAAAACAATAATTTTTTAATGGATTGTATTCTGTACATTTTATGTAAGCTCATTCCAATTACGGTAAAATATTTATTATAGTGTGTATTGCTTTAACATCCATCAGACGGCAGGGCTATTTTTTCAGAAATTCATATATTTATTTTTATTTACAATGAACAATATCTAAATAAACAAAGAAGTTGTTTACGATTTTATGATTTATATAAGACGAAATAAAACATGTTTTACCGAAGATAAATTATGTATAACGAATTGCCTGTCATTTGCTTTTTGTTTTATATTTATAAGCACTTCAACAATAAAGTTCAGTGAGCTTAATAATCAAAGGATAATTATCTAAGCTTTTTTCTTTGCGGTTATTCGCAAAAAATACAGCTAAATGAAAGAGAAAATGTTTCATTGTGCGATACAATACAGCGAACGAAACCCCGGATGGAGTTTCAGAAAAGTCGGGGACCATCCGAACAATAAAATTTAGTCGGTATTTTACTGTCACAAATGCCATACAATATTCCAAAGAAGTCTGTTATCGTTATATTGTTAGGGTCATTTTTCATCGTCTTTTCATAAAGATTAAAAAAAGGGACAAAGACATTGTAATTTTAAAACAAACTTTTCTAATTAAACGAAGACATTATTTATGGTTTGGGTAATTTGAAGGCAATTAGAATATAACAACAAAGGATCATACAGGAAGGTGGCGTGAAAAGAATTAATTTATTATATTGAAATTTACTTCTGATGCAATTGCACATGGAAGTAGGTTACCTTTCGTTTTTGTTCGAGGCAAAATGACAGCGCAACGTTATCTTCAGTAAGTAGTCGAGCCGTATGTACCCCCTTACCTTAATCGGCTCATGGATCTTATTATATTTCAACAATATTTCATGTTGGTCGAGTTAGTATAAACCTTTTTGAAGGAACACTTGTCAATCTGTTGCCATGGCCGCCCAGATCCCCGATCTTTCGCCCATAGAACAGATTTGGCATTTGATGGGTAGAATACTGGGATTTTAATGGGGAAATTTCGAGAATAAGTTTGAATATAAATACATACATTTATCAAGATTTGGAATAAATATATATAATACGTTGTAAATTTTATTTGTTTAAAATATTATATTGTTTAATAACAATAATTTCACTTACATTAAGTAGATAATATAATAAAAATTACATGGAATTAACATAATTCTTTAATGTAGTAACTTTTAATTTTTGTTATTTAATAATATCATTTACTAATTTATTATGTTATGGCGAAATCAATTCTGACATTCAGGAGATCTAGCTCACAGAGATTCCAAATCGAGAGTAGTACTGTGTGTAACGTCGTTTCTCTGTGATTCCTAGGATAGAAATCACAGTGAAATTTGTTGCTAAATTCTGAAATATAAGTTTGTAATTTAGCTATGATTTAATTTAATTCAATATCAAGACTACATTCAAACTCTAAATTATATTGAAATGCATATTTGAATGTATATTTGATACTGAATTGAATTTTTTAAGTTTTTTTATGGGTACTTAGTGTATCAGATAGTTTCCTAGCTCATAATTTATACTTCCCGAGACGATATTTCGGCAGATTCATATCTGGCCCCTCATCAGGTGGGTTCTCATTGTTCTCGTATACATCTGACTAGGTTAGATGATACCTTTTTGGAATAGTAGGTTTAAAACACAACATTTCGACGAAGATTAATCTTCCTGTTTTGACCGATTTAAATCTTAATGTACACTAAAACATCGTATACTTGCCAGTACCAATAAATGAGATTTTTAGGAAATGTATTTAGGAGATTTGTTATTAATTTATACTAGGATTTTCGAGAGGACATTCAATTGTGGGAAGCGCAACTGATGAAGGTTTCCTAACCAGAAACAATATATAGTGATGGGCAAATGTGTGGAACCAAGTAAATATCTCTGGAATTATTAGAGATATCAAAATGAAATTTGGAAGGTGGATTCTGCAGTAGATTGCCTATTTGTTTCCAATTTTTTTTACAATTTTGAACTTCCTGTTTTACCGAAGGTAATGTCGATTTTAAAATTTGCAATGAAACACCCTGTATAGTATTTTAGTTTCTGATGAAACATTTTATTGCGAATACAAAAATATCGGGTTTGATATTGTTTACTTCAATACCTACCGAGATATTAACAGAAAAGTAACTAAGGAAAGGAAAAATTCGATGGTAGCTAAACTCGGTTCAGATTTCATTTACGCCCGATATAAACAAACTCGCTCTGTAAGGATTTGTATTTCTATTGGCCAATCGGTGGCATTATACCGTCACAGTCAACAGCACTGCTTGTTCCATAGTCGAATACCACGTGCGTTTGTTTAAATCAGGCGCAAATTAAATCTGAATCAAGTTTAGTAGTCCATGAAATTCATTGCAGAAGTGACAGTAGTTGTCAAAATAAGTTATTAGTTTTTTTTATTTGAACGTAAAAAGATTGTATTGTTTTAATTTGATCGTAAAATGGCCGAATTAAGTGAAAGAGAAAGAATAGAAATATTAATGATGATTGGGTATGGGGGAGAGGAAAAGGACGCATCAAGAAGTTTGTGGCCTTTTTAACATTTTTCATCCGAATACACAAATATCCCGTTCAGTAGTGATGAAAACTTTGCAAAGGTACGACACAAGTGGAACAGTTAGCAATTTACCAAAAAGTGGACGGTTAAAAAGTGCAAGTAATGAAGGTGTAGCTCAAAATGTTGCTATATCTTTGGAAGAAAATCCTCACTTATGCACTACCGACCTCGCCAATATGCATGGAATTAGCCGTCGTTCAGTAGGAAGGATATTAAGGCGAGAAAAATATCATCCATACAAATTTCGCCTCGTTCAAGAACGCAAGTAATCCTAATTGGGTACAAGAGGCTCATACACAAAATCCCCAAAAATTGAACGTTTGGGCCGGCATTTATAACAACAGGATCGTGGGACCCTTCTTCCTACAAGAAACTTTAAACGGAGGTAGGTATTTACAGCTCTTGGAGACACAAGTTATTCCGGCATTGGAGGTAAATGGACAAATTGCCAAATAATATCTGGTTTCAGCAGGATGGAGCACCACCCCATTACGCTCGCATTGTTTGAGATCATTTAGATAGGACATTGCAATCACAGATGGATTGGAAGAAGGGGTACTTATGAATGGCCTGCACGAAGTCCCGATCTTAATCCACTAGACTATTTTCTGTTAGGTTACTTAAAGTCTAAGGTTTATGTTGATAAACCAAATAATTTGCAAGAATTTGCTGCAAGACTAACTCAAGACATCCAGAGAATTACACCAGAGTAATAGCTAATGTTACTAGGGAATTTAAATACCGACTTGCTTATTGTGAAGAAGTAAACGGTGCTCAGTTTGAACATCTAATACATTAAGTTTTGTTAAGTTAAGTTTCAATGTTTTGAAAATCACTTAGATTTAGTTAATAATTATGATTATGTATTTCTTTAATGGATATTACATTTTTCTTTTCCTTAATTACTTTTCTGTTAATATCTCGGTAGGTTTTGAAGTAAACAATATCAAACCCGATATTTTTGTATTCGCAATAAAATGTTTCATCAGAAACTAAAATACTATACAGGGTGTTTCACTGCAAATTTTAAAATCGACATTACTTCCGGTAAAACAGGTAGTTCAAAATTGTAAAAAAATTTGAAAACAAAGAGGCAATCTACTGCAGTATCCACCTTCCAAATTTCATTTTGATATCTCTAATAATTCCAGAGATATTTACTTGGTTCCACACATTTGCCCATCACAATTTTATAGTGACATTCTAACCTAGGAATTACGGGTAACAGCAATTACATGGAACGGCTCCAGATTTCGAACCTCTATGTGCTAGTTTCCCCGAAAATCCTAAATGTCGGTCTTTACATCTTGTGTCTTCAAATTTAATAATATGTTTCAAATACGAAGTGTTCGAGAGGACATTTAATTGTGGGAAGCGTAACTGATGAATTTTCCCTAACCAGAAACAATATATATTATATATATTGTCTTGCGTACAAAAGAAAGACACCTCGATATTAGTATTCAATATTTCGGACATGTGAAGTTAAACTGAAAATTTCATAGTGACATTCTAACCTAGGAATTACGGGTAACAGCAATTGCATGGAACGGCTCCAGATTCGCGTCTTCAAATATTAATTTATAGTTATAGAATATTTTTATAATTAATTAATTAGTTACAATTTATATAAGATATCCAAATAGGGTATTGAATATAAATTCGTAGACAAGTTTCTAATAGTAGTAAATAATAGTGATAATGTCTAAAGCTCACGTCTAAAATTATGTTCTTGAATATAACCGAATTTTTAAATCAATTTCAGTCTTTTGCACCGTACAGTGTGTATTGGTTTGTCAATAGTGAATATTCTCAATTTCAATATTGGAACTGGAAAATTGAAACAATTTAGAGAATTTATTATTTACCACGCCGTTCAGAAACAAACTTCATTCACAACAAGTAGGAAGCGAAAATTCAGTCGTTGATATGTAACCAATACTCCGCCAGCCATTCCATTATGTTCTGGCAGTTTGGGAAGAGGAAAACTACAACGCCCGAAACTTCTCTGCAGTGTAGTTACAACTCAATGGCCCTGCCGAGTCGAGATGTGAATGCCTTTTCATTCACATTACCGGAAAGTTCAGAATGTTCTGTCGATGCCTTCTTTTCCTTTTTCTATTTATATTATTTGATACAACGGTTTTATGTTTTCAAAATGTCTTTTCCTTGGCGACGCGGAATTTGCTTCCAAACGAGTTTTGAGAGTTGGTGAATATTTCTGTGATAGAAAAAATGATGAAAAGCTTTAATACGTATTTTGACGGGGATAATAAGAACTCTAGCGGTGAAGATTCTCACTAAAAACATTTAAAACGTTCCTGATTATATCACAGTACTACTCAAACACTGCTCAATTTTTTCGAAGATTAGGCCTGCGACATTACATGACATCCAACATATTGCGGCTAACTAATGTATAGTTTCAAACTAATCAATATAAATATAAATATTTAATAAGAAAAAAAGTTGATAATTTTCAGTGAATTTAGTAGGTCAGGAATGAGTACTATACGGGGTGCAACAAAATGCAGTGCAGATATTGTGGTAGATGATAGAACTAATCAGTATAATAAAAACATTGTATATAACTTATATGAAGAAGTTTACGGTTTACGAGAAAAAAGTTACTTGTGTATTTTACTATTTATTTGCAAAACTGAAACAAATGTATCAACTGAACAGTACAATAATGAAAATCCTTTATCATTCTTATCAAAAGAAGGGATATTTAAGGCAAAATTTATTTATATTTTCAATAAGGTTCATGAAACAGAAAAGTTAATGTTAACGAAATATAGATGTGGAACTATTAAACACGGAATAAAAAACAACTGAATTAGTGGTGAGTTTTATTATAACATTTCGGTATGATACATGTTAGGTACCTATATACTGATATTTTTAAATGTCAATGGAGATGAGCATGTTATTAATATTAAATCTTTACTTAGACAAAGAAATATCACAAAACTACTCTAAGTTTTGTGACATTTGCTAATAATGCTTGAGTAAATCAAAAACATCATATTGACAGACATTGTGTTTCCAAGAATTTATTAACAATTTATTGATAAGGAGCAGTCATATCAAGCCATAAATGAATATAATAAATTCAAAAACTTCATATTGTTAAAAAACATCATACAAATTTAAAACTTAAATACATTTAATTTTTTAGTATACTTTAGATGTTAGTGACCTACTGCAAGGTTGACCGATGTATTGAAATTATTAATTATTAATGCAATAGGTTCTTCACTTTACAAGACAGATATGTCTCTTTTAAAAGTTTTTAGTTCATATTGAGCAGTGCTATCACCTGTAAAACAGCTGCACTGCATCATGTTACACCCTGTATTATGTGTCAAGGAATGGAAGTATTAATAGACGTAAATGCCAACATAAAAACAGAGTTAAATATTCAAATGTGAATGGACTGGTGACGCAAATGGGATTCATTCCTAAAATTTGGATTTATGTTTTGGTATGACTCCATTAATATTAAAATAATCATATTCATTCTCGTTATTGAGTTCAACCATTTAATAATGTTTTTTTCTCGTATTTTTCATATATGGAAAACAGGATTAACAAAATGTTCGAAAACTAGGAGCTCACACGTTAATCCTGCTCCACATAATCCGTGTTTTTCTGCTGCATTGCATGTCTGATTACGCTACTGGTATCCAAGTTAATTGAACGGTCATGTTGACTTGTCTGAATGATAATTGTTCTATCTTCACTTTGTATAAATGGAATTTTTCTGAGTACAACTACTGTGGCTGTATAGTTGAAAGTTTTCAAACTGTTTAAAGCTTAAATTTAAATCAGACCCGTTTTCATTGAAAATAAAAGATGAATAAAAATTACAATGTTAAAATGTATAAAACTAACATTTTCTAAAGCTATTAAGAACATATAAAATTTATTTATTGAGAAATATTATGCAGTATTTTGTCAATAGTTAAGGTTTATTGAACTTTATTTACCGATTGCCTAGGTATGTAATTAGATGAGATTCATTAAATTACGTGCTTAATAACTGCCTAACTATATGGTACCCCTGCGAGATATTTCTTAATAGAATAAGGTGTAATTTATTGAAATAAGCCGTTTTAAAGTAATCGATGAAAATACCTTGCAGGTTCTTTCTCGCCTTCTCGTGTAAAATGTGTTACTGATTGTTCGAAGTAGCTGGATCAACGCTAAAAAATCAGTTGGTGTAGCTCCTTGCACTACGATGTGTTTAGGCATGACTTTAAGTTGTAACGTTAAAATTATAAAACAATGTAATTATAACAGGAATTGACTAACAGATATTTTATATTAAACCACAGGAAATTTCGAAATTTAGAGTGCACTTACCCTCGAACCCGATATACAACATGTCTCAGAACTCAACGTCATGCTGAAATTCAGGATTGAACCAGTTTACATATACCCAGGGAAATATTTTTCCCTAGGTAGTCATAAACCTGTTTACTACGATAAGACCAGAGTAAATATACGCTTATAATTCTGTGTGCTCCGTCTTCGGAGTTATCTTCTCTCATCATTAGGTGAAACTGAGGTCAAGCGCAGACATGTCGGTTCATTAAATAATCGTAAAATAAAATCAAATGATTACTTAAGTATTAAATTAGAACTACATTTGCAAGTAAATAATATCATAACTTTAACAGCACCAATTTATCCTTAGATTGAGGGACATTTTTACAAAAGAGCAAGTTGTATGTCATGTCCTACTAGTTGTAGGCCGTGTGTTGTATTTTTTGGCGATTATTTTATTGGATTGAAACCTGATAGAATGATTTCTGAGTTTGCAGCGGTAGATTATCTTTTATTTCATTACCATTACGTACCAAAAATGACTTGGAAAATATACTTTTTATTATTTCCGGAAAATTCAGAAAGTTGTAGTATTACACCAGTATATTTATGGGAGCAAAACCAAATAGTAGGTACTAAATAAGAAAAACATGCGGTATGGATAACAAAAATGGGTACATGATGATTCCTACATTTATATATAATTTTTTACACTGACTGTGACTGGATAGAGCGACTACAAACCGTTGACATCGTTTATTGTACCTACTACGTTGAGGGGTTCAGAATACATTATTCAAAAGCAAACGTCTGGGAAGTAGATGGCGGTAAAGGCTTCTCAGCCCCTCCATTATTAGACGTGTTTTCGAATATCGAAATTAATATGCAATCTATAAGCTATAGGATGATTAGTGGAAATCCCTAACTGACAAATAATGATGATGGATGAGGTGGAAGTCAATATCCATTTGCGTACTTTCACGTTAGTTGTGTTCATTAAAGACGATCTTTGGGATTATCTTATGTTTTTGCTCGATGTTCTGAAATACGAAGGAATTTTAGGAACATTAGTGTTTTAATGCATTCTCTATATTAATACGTTACAAGATAATTTAAGATAATTTGGATGTTACTAATGAAACTTCTATATATAATTTTGTAGATTCATTCATATAGGTACTAAGTTTATTTCAATAGCTGTTTGATTATATAAATGAATGTAGCAGTGATGACAATACAAAAACTATATTTTCTTAGTAAATTGCGTTGATATAGAAAAAAAGAAATAGTTGACAAAAAATGTAAAACATACACAAAAAATATACACAACTTGGAAAATATAGGAACCAAAATATATTTAAATAATAGAATGGGGTGTTGACCGTCACCAAAAAGATGGTGCCTATGTAGAGCTGTATAAGTTTATCCTTCAAACAGCTGGTAATGCAACTACAGAAGACCTAAACAAAAATGAACTATGGACAAGGAAGCATAACTTAACATCCTTCTCGTCTTTCGCTATATCCCTGTCTCTGTTTATCTTTCTTTGTGACATTCTTAATAATGAATAAAAATTTCAGTAGAATGAAAATAATTATCACTAATTGAATTTTTATAAACGAAGAGAAGTAAGATGTATACGTATTTCAGGGTCAAAGTGAAGGGAATCACAAATTAATACAACTATTGCATTCCACTATCATATTCTTCTATTTTCGAATGTGTAAGTTTGAGTCTCCTTTAAGAATCTTACGGTTCAAAAACATATATTAATTGAAAATCAAGCATATATTGTAACAAATACTAAACTGCCAATACTGAACACTTGTTCATGTATAAAATTGTAGATGTTTATGGATTTTTGTGTTTGTTCAAACATCACATAAAAACTTCTGAATGTTTTTCTACGAATTTGTTTTTATTGGAATGCCTAGAATTTGCCTTAAAACATGGTGTGCATTTTAATTCGCTACACTCACTAAAGCTGGACAGACAGCAAAAATACCTCAATGTTGTTAAATAATATCAAATCTGATTCTATTCTATCGTATTCACCAGCTTATATACTAAAAATACCGACCAATTAAACTCAAGATAAAAAATTGGGACCACGAGCTTTAACAACTGTAGGCAATGGTCACGCCCTTTTTGGCGATAGTTGAGCTGTACGTCTACAGGGTGTTAGTAAAGAGAGTGTAAGTATAGAAGCTGTTTTTATACAGAGTGAAAGTTTACAGTATCTAAGTGTACAAGGTGTTAGTAAATATCTTGTAAGTAAACCTAGATAGAGTGAAGTATATGCACTATAATACCGGGTGTAAGTATACAAAATGCACAGGATGTTAATAAACAGGACATACATAGGTAAGTATAAGGATTACAGAGTGCGGCATCGTACAGTGTACTATATACGGGGTTTATGGAGGAAGAGTGTATCAATAAATACACCTCATTATATTATTATTTCAGATCCTATTAATATTTTCACTGCAAAAGGCGCTTCTTTTGGAAGAGCCCTGACTTCTTTTTTTTTAATTATAATTCGATTCTTTTGCAAAATGCGAATGAGATGTCGACATATGTTTGGGATATACCTAAAAAAATTCATTTTATGTGCTTTAGGAAAATAATACTACAAATTGGTGTACATTTAACAAAATTCAAACTTTTCAACTTAATTTTTTGTTAGTAGTCCCCTTTATGAATTTTGTATGGAATAAGTATACAGCATCCAGCGTTTTTAAGTATGACTGTGCTCTTCAAACAAAAATATTCACTATCCCTTTACAAATCCCAATAATTTTATACATGTTGAATCGTCTAGAAATAGACAATTCTATAAAGTAATGATTTAGGTAAGAATGTTTGGTATGTGGTTAATTTTAACAAACCCCGTATGAAGTACAATAATCGCTATAATGGACGCGTTATACTCAGTTATGCGAAAAAAGCATACTAAAAAGTTATATTTGATTGCTATTGACTCCCAAAATTGAAGATTTTCACATTTTTAATGCATTTCACTATTTAATAAAAGTTTTGTTGTCATTTTCCTCTTTCCAGTCGTTAATAAAATACTTATCAAATATGACGTAAGAATTACAAGCTTTAATATTCTTAAATTATTTCCAGAATGCTTTCATCAATGAATATATCCTGGAGTAATCTCTCATATTCAAAATGCCCTCTCTCCAGAAGGCAAACACAGCAAAAAGCTCTCGAGTATTCGTATTTCATCCATTAATGAGAAATTTAATGAACGAAGATGGCTCTTAGTTATATTGTGGAATAATTAATATCGTCAGGCGGTTAGAATCTTTTCACATTTACAATTAAAATACGAGCTGTACAATTTATGAGTTTGTACACTCAAAACACGTAACTATTTAGCTAAAAGTCTCTTCAGCGAAACGATATTGTCATGTTTATTGCTAGTGCTATTCACGTAAAAAAGTTGAGCTTTGCAAGCTTTGAATTTCGGAATAATCTGGAGATAAAAAAATATCCGGACTCAGTTACCATGTTTAAAGGTCGCGCGATACTTGACCTTAAGTTAAAAATTTTCGAGGGCGTTGTCAGTGGTGATGAGGTCGTGGGCAAAGTATTCCAGGGTTCATCTGCAACTTGTTGGAACTGGTTGGATCGCCGCCCCCATAGGTGATAGAAATCGATTCAAATTCCCTTGTACATTATGGAATGAAGCGAAAAAACGTAAATGCTTAAGTCATTATATGTTACTCTGTTCGAGGTGTCATTCTTTTGTACACAAGACATTATATAAAATATATTGTTTCTTGTCGGGAACTTTCATCAGTGGCAAGAGAATGTGGTTTTGAACAATTTTTTATATATTTGATACATATCGTTAAATATGTAGACGCGAGATGTAAGGATCAACAACTAGGATTTTAGCTGAACCTAACAGACAGAGGTTCCGGACGGCTCCTGATTCGGAATCTGTGTACTAGTTTTCCTGAAAATCCTAGATGGGGATCCTTACATATCGCTTCTAGATAGTGATATGTTGACAAGCATTTGTCTGCAAGTTTAAGTTCATCCTGAAGTTCTACATCACAGGCTAATATATTAGTAGCACTTTAATGCCTATTTATTAAAACGTTATTATTCAATTAATTGGAAAATTAATATTTGTTTGCCTGCTTATTGCATAGTAATGGATTGCATTCACCACCATTTCCAGGAAAATGACGGAAATACATCTGAACCACAACAATTTTCTAAATCAGTCGGAGAATTTCAGGAAACATGCAAAACTCTTGCTGTGTCAAGTTCTGTTTCAGTTCAAATTGCTCTGCATGTTCCGATAAAAAAGACCTGGTGGGTATCAAAAATACCTTTGCAATCTTCTAGAGCAGCATTCCCAGAAACGTAGCTCCCAAATTTCTATTTGATATGAAGTAAGCGTCATTTTAAATAATAATTCAAGTAAGCTGCAACATATTTATCCCTTGTAAAAAATAGGTCAAAAATTCTGATATTGGAAAAGACATAATTGTTAGTGGTTCAAAAAATGTAGTTTTCAGCTGCTGAATCATTTTAAGGTAGAGAACTAATTGCATTATCTTCAAATGGAATTATGGATCTTAATTCAAAATAATTTTTGAAATTCATATGCATGTTCTATATATGACGGTTTTATTGTGTCAGATTACTGTTAGTGCATGAATTTAAATGGTACCTGCATTTTCTTAATATTTATATCTAATGGGTTAACTTTTTTGTAAATATATCTAAAGTGTTCCGAGCTCACGCTCTTTACGATAAAAACTGCGAAATAATTCTAAATGGCTAGAACTAACCGAAATAGTCCATAGGTGTCCAATGTCAACATTATATAAGCTCCGAGTAGAATTTTTCAGGAAAGCATACGTGCCCTTTGGCTTAAAATACTGTCAGAAACTATTAAAGGAGAAAAAGATAATAATTCTATTTGATCCCCTTTGTAGGCTTAAGGACGTTGAATGTATATATGCACCAATATGTTTTTTGCATTGTCAGTGTCAAACAGCACCATTTTGAAGTCAGAGAATTCTTAAATTTCAATCTCCCTTGCTGTATGTGCCAGTAAAAGTTTGCAATGAATTAAAAAAACTATTACTTGAGACATTATTTAAATATATATTTCATAGTTTTGGGATTATAAAAAAAAACTTAATGAATGTACAGAGTATTTCTATGCATTTAGATAATAATGTTTGATCAAATCAGTTTAAGAATTCTTCAAGAGTTTGCGGAACTTCACAAGTGTTTGGCAGAAGGCCTATAACAAGTTCAGAAGGTATTTTGTAATAATCTAAAAATAAACTTGACACTCGTTTACTTTCATAAAATTACTTGGTATTCATGTTTAATTTGTATGATGAGAAACACAATTTTGAACAACACAAGGCCAACAAGAAAGATAAATCTTAGTTGTATCTAACGACTCTAGAGATATTGATGCAGTTACTGAATTAGATATTTAGATGTCTACAAATTAATGCGTTAGCGCCTTATCTCTAAGTATATCTTTCTTTAAAAAAATAATTACAAACTCCACACCCAATTCAACAGTCACCATCAGCTAATTTAGGACATAAAACTTACTTGATCACTAACCGAAGTGCTAACTTTTTAACCAATTTAAATTAAATTATAAACACAGGCAGGGCACTTGAATTACATGTTTAAAATATCTTCTACAGGTAAGAAATAGTTTGTCGTTAAAATGTCATTGTGAAAAGTTTATTGTGTAAAATATTAGATTTTACAAACGATGCAAATTGTATTTCTCTTATTTTAACATGATTTTACTGATACCAGTATTGTAGATTTGAGGTTACCTCAACAATCACAAATTCTTACACAAATGATTATAGATCATGTGTACTACCTCCACCTCAAATAGATGCACTCATTCTATTAACACCCTGTATACAACTTATTATAAATTTTCTGAAACGTAATGCAATAACATTGGAATTCGAACTCGTGTTACCAATTTTTTTTTAGTAGCCCGACTAATTACATTCCCAAATATAAAATGAAACACAATTCATTTGTAATATGTTTTTATTGGATTGCCATTAGTTTATTACATGTTTACGAATGGTTTAGCACCGAAACCAGTGTAATCGTGTTTGGGAATCATGGGTTAAAATTGATTTTCAGATAAAGCATTAAAAACAAATTTAAATGACAAAGGTAATGAAAACTAGCAGTAACGAGCGAAATTTTGTAATTATTCTGGAATGTACAAATTGGTTCTTTCATGGCATTTTTGTAGAAAATTATTAAATACACGAATAAACAACTGCTAATGATCTGTTACTTTCATTTCATTTTTGTTTCAATATAGTCTATTGGAACAGTATATATATATATATATGTTTCAGGTGGTTTCCGGGGACTCATCCGCGTAGTTGACAACTGATCCCTGCCGGGATCGATAGTAAAATGACGACGTTTCGGCAGAGTCACATCTGCCCTCTTCAGGTCGGTTCACATAATTCTCGTAGTCTTCTGCTTTCGCTTCTAGTTACTCGAATACTAAATAACTAGAAGCGAAAGCAGAAGGCTACGAGAATTATGCGAACCGATCTGAAGAGGGCAGATGTGACTCTGCCGAAACGTCTTCATTTTACCATCGATCCCGGCAGGGATCAGTTGTCAACTACGCGGATGAGTTCCCGGAAACCACCTGAAACATTTAGTGCCAGCGAAAACTTAAAAACAAATATATATATATATATATATATATATATATACGTATTATATTTTATTTGTCTTTGGGAAAAAAAACGACGGTGTTTCGGCATAGTCGCATTAAACAATTGTACATTTTTAGGCACTGTTCTGTTAGCACTCTGTCTGTCAGTTTTATTAGTTATTTTGGTACAAGTTAAAAATTAATAGAAACAATATTTATCAAAAACATTTTTTTCTTATGTCTTAAAAAGTGAAAACGATTTACTGTTAATCATTAGTTCCAATTCTAAATTGCTTTCTAGAAGCATTTTTGTGCTGTCAAGTTAATTAACTAACAAAATAGATGTTACTGTTGCATTTGAAATGTGAGATTATAAAAACGTTTTTTCCCAACAAATTATCTTCAGGTAATTAAAATTAATAATTTTTTAAAATACTAACCGTTACCCGCGGTTTCACCGGCGTATGGATGTTCAAGCTTTCGCAAACGGAAATAACTTATGAAACATATGGATTATCCTAAATAAAAAAAATTCTAACTTGTTTAAACCACCCTACTTAACTATAAATCCACGAATCCCGAATATATTTCACCAAAACTGCAAGTAGTTATGCGCAACCCTATTTAAAAATTTTATTCAACATTTTTTTTAAATCACCTTGAATAACTTTAACCCTACTTACCCTATATTGCAACCATCCCCTATATTTCAGCTATGCAACTGCTTATGATCTATGCTGTATAACAATTATTGCTGATATTTTTTTAACCACTTTTAAAGAACAATTTCTCTTTACCCTATATTTTAATCAGCCTTTATATGCAGGCAGCTTTTTCTAACACTATGTTAAACCCACTTTAATACAATAATCTTGCCCATATTTCAAATATTCCATAAAGTAGAATACAACTGTTCATTGTCTACCCTATATAACAATTATTTTTTGACTTTTTACATCCACCCTGATCAAAATACCGGTGGAACCCCTAGTGTGTCACAAATTTAAAAACACAGCTTTGCACCCTAACACCAAACTTTTATTTAAACACTCACCCAAACTGCAACTGCTGATTGGCCACCCTATATAACAATTTCATTCAACATTTTTTAAAACCGCTTTGTATAACTAAGTCTACTTCCACATTAAAACCATCCTGTATACACTGCTGCCAATTTATCAAACATTTCAACTTATTTTTGAACCACCCTGTATAACCATAATTTTACTCTATAAAATATTTCAACCACCTTATTGGGCAGTTGTAACTACACCACCAAATACAACATTTTTTAAACAGTTAACTATAACTCTGGTTCACTCACTGTCTTATATATGCAACTGCTTATGGACTACGCTATATAACTATTTTTGAACCACCCTTGAAAGTATAATTTCTCTCAACCCTGTATTTCAAC
Source organism: Octodonta nipae (assembly GCA_034190945.1). NCBI lineage: Eukaryota > Metazoa > Arthropoda > Insecta > Coleoptera > Chrysomelidae > Octodonta > Octodonta nipae. The sequence goes on along the minus strand of CM067218.1, from coordinate 24,023,328 downwards.
CACCCCTTATATGCAGCTGTTACTAACATTGTTTTAATAATACTGTATGAACTACAATTTTACTTCGATCCATGTTTCAGATATTAAATATATGCAACAGCTCATGTTCTGTCCTACAAAAAACATCCAACCTGTTTAACTATAATTCTACTCCACCCGCTATATCAACAACCTTGTATATGCAACTACTTATCGGCAACCCAAAATAACGTTTTTTTACCATCCTGTTTAAATATAAATCCATTAATGCCCAATATATTTCACCAAAACCGCAACTGCTTATTGGGTACCGTATATAACTATTTTTTACGGCATGTTTTTAAATCCCCGTATACGCTATTGCTTATTGGTTAACCAATATAACATTTTTTAATAATTGTCCATACACTTTTCCACCTTATATTTCAACAATCCTATCTTTGCAACTTATTATGAACTACGCTATTTCACAATTTTTCCTCAAATTTTTTCAACGACATTATAGCGTATAATTGCTCTCCACCCTTCACTTCACTTCATGTAAACCCCCCTTCATTTACAAGTTTTATAACCTTGTTTGAAAAACACTGTATAACTATAACTTTACTGCGCCCCATGTTTCAGGTACTCCATATTTGCAACTGCTTTATAACAAAATTTTTCTAGCAATTTTTACCCACCCTGTATAATTATAACTCTACACCACCCTATATTTCAACAAACTTTTACATGCAACTACTGTATGCCACCCTGTATACTTTGAATCCTACCCCACCCTACATTTCAACCATCCGGTAAATGGAACATCTTGTAGATCATTACATTACTTATTTTTTAAACCCACCTGAATAGCTGTAATTATACTCCGCGACATATATTTCACCCATCTTATATGTGCAACTGCTTGTGGATATAAAACAAGTTTTTAACAACAACATAAACTATAATTCCACTCCATCATATATTTCAAACACACTCTATAAACAACTGCTTTTAACAGTTCTTTAGCCCATAACTATAATATCTTATGAACATAATTCAAAGATCCTAATTACTTAAATTTTTTTCTAAGATGTTTTATACAAATTATAAATATTCTATACTTTTTCATCCACTTGGTATATGGAACTGTTTATGGCCCACTCAATATAACTTTTTTAGACCACCCCGTATAACTAGTTCCACTCTCTCATATTTTAACCACATTGTATATTTGCAGTTGCTTATAGGACACCAAATATATTTTTTTTTAGATTTTTTTAAGTGCATTTAATTCTATTCCGCTCTAAGTTTCCTATATACAGAACACCCTGTAAAATTACGCTTGTTATATCAGTTAATTTTTTTGAAATCGAAATGTGTTACATTGGCACATTCCGTGTGCGTGCGGTGGAACCAATTGAGTAATTATATTACCCAACATGGTAGAAATTTTTTCGCTATATCTACCGTTTCTGTCAATTTAGGGAGATAAAATGTCTACCAGATTTTAAGTCAAACTATAGGCTAGGCAACAAAAAAAGATTCAGCAAAATCAGTTCAGTAGTTCGTACGTGATGCCCGAACAAACAAACAAACAAACAGACAAACTTACAATTTTATAATAGTATAGACAACTCCTGAAAAATTAATCCTTTTACAATGGAAATCTTTATGGCTAATATAGAAATCAATGGAATAAAAAACGTTTACTAAGTCAAATAAATATGTTCATGATGTACCTGCATTTTATCTCCAAAGCAATAGACAGAATGATTACTTGAGTTGATTAATGATAAATAACCCAATACTAACTTTAGGAATTTAATCGAATCAAATATTTGATGTTGTATAAATATATTCTTAGTAAAATAATTCCATTCATCTGCTGCCCGATTAAATGATGGCATATCATATATAATAATCCATAGACTAATCAATATTGTAATGTAAGGGCGAAAATGAAGGAATTAAAAACAAATAAAATAGGCTTAGTTGGCGACTTTGCATAAAAAAGCAGTGTTTTATGTTTATTAAAACCAGGTAACCTGAACCGGCTTCGCACGGGCTAGACAAACGGGCGTAATTGACGTATTTATCTTGAACATTTTTTCATTTGGTGATTTTCACATCTCGTTCATTTTTGGATTTTTTGTGAAAACCTTTTAACATCACCATTCATGAGCGAAATTTATATGGATAGAACCGCTTTTAAAAATACATTATTTGGGATTTAATATGAATATTTGTCATTTTTGATGTTTTTGACATTTTAAAGATTTTTAACAATTGACATTTCTTACAATTTGACAGTCTTGACGTTTTTGACACTTTTGCCATTTTTGACGTTTTTCACACGACATTTTGAATTTTCTGACATTGTTGACATCTTGGACATTTTTGATAATTTTTACTTTCCTTCACATTTACGGCGACGTTGACATTTTTGACATTTTGCATATTTTATATTTTTGATAGTTTTCTCATTTGAAGTTTTTGACAGAATAATTTGGACGAATTTGTTAACTTTTTTGAGATTTGTTTTATTTTTATTATTTTTTTGGAATTTATTTTCATTTCAGTCTTTGTCACTTAACATTTTTTAGATGTCTTTCATTTTTTTCAGATATTGTACATGCGGCTGATCAGATATTGAACACATTTCAGGCCTCTTAGCTTCCATAATTTCAACATTGGCAAAATGACAAATAATGTCGTCATTCATTCCAACAAAAGGGTTAGTTTATCAATTCTCACCTAATGAATAAATACTGCCTTTAACACTTATCAGGTACGTGATTTACACTAAGTGATTAAATTCAGTTCCAGTCATATCAGGAGAAGAGTAAATATATCAATTTTCACACCTGCATTATTTTTTGTTCCTTAAAAATTAATGAAACCCATCGCACTAATCAATAATAGAATTTTGGCAAAATTATACATCGATCCTTTATTAATTTAAAGAATTAGTGATTTTTTCTTTTAAAATACCCCACTTACCCCCTATCGGAAAATGATTTTTTCTCAAAATGATATAACCGGCTCTATTCATTTAGAAATTTTCAGGCTTATATCACTTTATATTTCTAAAATATTGAATTCAAGTAAAAACAATAGACGCCCGATTGCTCTCCTCCATCCCGTAATCATACATTATACCAAAATAAAATATATGCTATGTTACTTGAAGAGAGTGTAGCCTTATGTTAGTCAAAGAATTTTTAAAATTGGTTTACTACTTCCAGAGATTACCCTCTACAAACAAACAAACAAACAAATTTATATATTAGCTTAGATAAACAAAAAAAAAACAACAACACCAAGAAAATCGAGGTATATAATTGGGAGTGTTGTAATGTGCTAGATGGGTACCACCAACCCCAACTCAAATGTTTTTTGCGGTGGTTAATATTAACCTAACGGTAAAATAAAAATTATATAATTGTCACTTTGTAATTTTCAAGAATTTTGCATTTTTTATAACTTTAATCTGCAAAAGTAAAAATTAAATGTTTCTGTAAAAGATAGCTTCGTCCATTGTATTTTTTGTCATCGAGCTCACAACATACGTATTTTATGTTATGGCAAATTTCAACATTTTGCTATGAATTATGATCAATAATGTTTTCAGTATTGCATGTATTATACGATTAAATATGTCCGAAAAAAAACCGAATCCGTTTCCAGCTTATTTATTTTAAATCCGTTGTTGTGAATAGGTATATTTACAAAACGCAAACCCATCCCATTCAATTTCATTGGTTGTTTGAAGTTTATGAAAAACAAACAGCGATATAATTAACGAGAATTTTTGCAGTGTCCACCTCAAAAATTACAAGCGAAACATTTGCCAGTTGGAAATTGTTATGCCCTTTGATCGACCATAAAAAAGCGAATTATCTGCCATGTCACATTCGGTCGAGCCCCGAGTATCGCGCGACGTTTCGTTTGTTATTCAAAAAGCCGCAGTCACTTTGTATTTCGACTACGGATTACGAGCCAGAAACTGACGTGTCCATGCTCTGTTTACATTCAAACGCTAACATGTCCATTTCAGCTATTATCGTGGCTGGCGTATCACTTATGCTAATCAGATGGAGCTGTGCTAGTTGGGTGCCGCCTTATCTCGTAGGAAACGCTTTTAAGAGATTTGATGTAACAATGGAACTGCAAGAGAATTTGTGGCGTTTAAATATTTTAGTATTCGTGGTTATACAACTGCATTATGAGCATAATAATTTATAGCTTGGAAAGAAAGACGCTAGCAGTAAAAAAACACAAAATAAAATTGTTTCGTTAAGAGATTTTGTTACGTTTTATCAGCTGGATTAGCTGTGGAACATTTGGTGAGTCACATATGTATAAAAAATAGATTTTTGTATTGTTCTGTCTATTTCTTCATTGGAGTTTTGTTTATTCACTTCTTATCCGTAAGAGATAAGTTTTTGGAATTTGCAATGGACACAAAGTGTAATAGGAGCAATTTTGAAAAATTGTACGAATGTTTTTCATAGAAAGTCTTCTTCACTGATGTTGAGAGAGTCAACCAAGTATATAATTACGAGTATTGTACGCTGACACTATGAAAGTCCACAACATATGGAAAACCTTTTTACAAATAAACTTAAGGAAAATGTGTTAGAGTAAGACAATGTAATAAGTTGAGAGAGGGAAGGTATCTTGTTGATTGCTGTCTCTCTCTATTTGACAATGAAATATGACATTGAAGTATCTATGAGTAAGTCAAGTTGTAACTGTGTGTGTATCAAGAAGAATAAAGTTTCTTTGCATAATTAAGAATTATTATTATTTTATTAATAATTCCTTCATATTTCAACTTGACATAGACACCAGTATGTGATGTCGACAACCCTAAGCAAATTACTTTTCATATCTATCAAAATTGGCATATTTTCCAGAATATGCCATTTTTTGACCGAATTTCGACAAATTTTTTCCTTAAATAATTTCTAATTTCTGTTAACATATATGGGCCATCTAGTGTAAAGTTAATTTTTTCCCTATTTTTGAGCAAAAAAACATCGCTTAAACGTAAGTCCTATTGTCTTATAAATTATTTCCTGGATTCTTTAAGAAATACATAAATAGAGTCTTGAAATTTTTACATTTCACAATTTTAATATAAAAATTTATATTGCATTTTTGTAAAGTTTCGGCTTCTTCTTGTGAATAATTTATTTGTTAGATTCATTTGTTGCAGTGACAAACTACTATCCATGTTATAAAGTGAAAATATAATAGGAATTGATTTGATCTGTGGGGAAAACGTTCCATACAGTCTAGTAGCTGACATTTCCAATCAATGTCAACCAGAAAAAACATTCATTTTGTAACCAGGGGGTGGTAACTCAGATAGGCAATGTTGGTCCAGCTTTCATAGCTATCAAGTAATTGACATATTTCCAGGTGACACAATGTGATCTTCCCTATTGTACATTTAAATGAATAGGCATTGTCTTTTTTGCTATTAATTATTTTTTCTCTAATTTGTGGTAGAATTTTGTATCGAATCCCATTTTGATTCATACATCGTTTTAAGGTACTGTATTTAGCCAGAAGCTACAAACTAAATAATATTTAAATAATTTAATCTCTATTTTCTTTGAACGTATGTTTATCGTTTTCTGGCCATCTAGAATGAAGTTCAGGAGACAATTTTGTATACTTCCCTGATTATTACCCCCATATTGAGAGAAACAAAATTGCTATTTTTTTTAAATGTAAGAAAAAATAATATTTACCACCCTGAACCTGAGTAGTGTCAACTAACGATTATACAATTCGTCAAGTAAACACGGGTAAGCAAATTTTAGTGCTTGTTGAATAATTCATAAAATCTTGTATTTTTATCTTTTGTAAATAAATAAATTTAACTTCCATTTATTTTGATGGTACATTGTCTTCTAAATGTTATTTGTGGCATATTCTTGATTACTTTTATGTGTTCTTGGGAAATAACACCACAATCGGAACAAAAATCTGTATATTCAAGGAAAATTTGTTTTTTTCCTTGAATATACAGATTTTTGTTTCGATTGTGGTGTTATTTTCCAAGAACACATGAAAATAATTCGATGGTACAGCCCCCCTGTTGGTGAGAATTGGAACCAGAAACTGCAGATTCCTTCTTTATAGTTGGTGATGATCTGTCAAATTCAACAAACGTCAAATTTAGTACTTGAAGGACTTCTGAAGATGCTTATTATGCATATTCTAACCTCTCATGGGACAAAATGTGAACACATTTTATAACATTGAGTTGCCCATCTATCTTTATTGTATGATCTGTGTCTGTAACTTCATCAAGCACTGGTTTTGGTAGGATATCAGTTTAAAAAACCACCTAATCCCACCTGTAAACTAACTTTCCTAATATTAGTAAAACAGCAAATTATAAAACATAAAAGCAATAGGAAAATGCTACGAAAAAATAAAATTCGAGCTTGAAGCCTAATTTTATAAACACGTTAAAAGAATGTGATTTTTATGTTAGCTTAGGATTTTCTTTCTGATTTTAAGGAAAAACAAATGAATATGTCCAGTTTCCCCCGCACATTTCTGGACAGAAGAAGCAAACTTTTACTTCAAACAGAACCATAAGTTCTAAAATCTTCATTTTGTATTATAATGACGTGATCAATATTCATTCAAGACGAATCTCTGTTGTGCATTGTTTAATAGTTAGAGAAAATTTAACGGCTAAGTTTCTGAATAAAGAATAAAGTGAGATTCTGGATAATTTGTCCCTAAAACATTAGACGAATTTTATGGTACCAACTTGATGGCCGTGCCAATACATCAAACAAGGTAAAGCATTATCTTAACTTTTTATAGGTAGAGTTATAAAGCCGCATTTGGAAAGTTTCGCCCGATTAACACCTTTGATTTTCTTCTTTTAAATAATTTATAAGCAGACTATTCAGAAATATTCAACATTTGAACGACACTATCCAAGAGTGTTGTGATAATATTAATCCCCAATTTGTGAAAAATGCTACGTAGGATATCAATAGCAGAACTATTATTTGTATTGAGAAGGAAGGTCCACATACAGAAATGTAGTTGACGGGTATATAAGCTGTTCATATAATATTGTTTAATAATTTGTTCCTGTATTATGTGTGTATTGGCAATTTAAGGCTTTGTTAATTTATGATCATATTTACTAATAGTAGTTATGAATATACGTTTTTTTCAGTTGTGTTAAATGTGAACAACAAATTTAAAATGAAGTACGAAAATTATTGAAAATATTCGATGATATTTGTAATGTAGTTATCATTAAAACATATAAAAATTCTGCATTCATTCAAAAAAGTGGCAAAATTATTGGAAGTTTGCAACAGACATGTCAAAATATTAAGACTGAACTTATTAATTTTTTAAGAAATAACCACCATAAGATCATAAATTGTTTGATTAAGACTGAAACAAAAATTAGTCAACAATAGGTAAAAAACAGCTTTATTCTAGATGAGTCAAATTTGGGCATATACGTAAAACGAAATAAGAAACAAAATATGTTAAAGTGAAATTTTTCGAATTTCGGCAAAAATACCATTTTTGCCTTTTTGTGAATAAATGTCAATTATAATAAATATTAAATATTAAAATCCCCTAGCACAAAGTAGAATTATTAAAAAAGTTTCCCATATGTTGTGGACTTTAATTGTATACTTTTCATTCATATAAGATTGATATCTAAACAAGAATAATTTAGAAACAGCACTTATCACAATTCACAATGTCAACTATTGAACAGGGAGAATGCAGGAAAATTCTGAAACTACGAAACAAGTCAAAACGAGACTTCCTGGAAAAATATGTCGGCATAATTGACATTTATTCAACTTATTTACGGCAAGTGAGGACTCGTTAGCAAAAATCCATAACGCTTTTTATTATCTTGACAGGCTTACCGTAAACCGAGTTGCAATATCCGGAGCTGCTCGTCGTCAAAGAATAGCAAACAGCTTCGAGTGAACGTAATGAAATATCGCAAACTGGTTAATTAAACGACAACGTTTTAATAGAAAACGTGAAAAGTTTGTGAATGCTTAACATCATTATTTATCTCTGTAAGAACTCTCTTTGTTCGGCGTTCATATTGAATTTCCCTTTAGCGAAAGGCAATATGAAGCAGCGATTGCTTTCGGTCTGTTTGTTTCTTCTAGTGAGCTTTTCCACTAAGCATGTTGTGTTTGAAAATGTCCGGGAGTATTTAATCTCTAAATAGCTTTCTACTGATACATTGAGTTTACAGTAATCGGGACTAAGTAAATAAATATGTCAAAAGGATTATTTCTCAAATTAATAGTAGGTAATATTGTCTATATATAAATAGGCAAAGGCAAAACAGTTCAGTACCATTTTTTCCTCTGTTGCTCAACCGCTTTTCTTTATTTTTGTTTAGTTTAGTAGCTATTGAAAGAGCTTTAGTGCAGAAAGCCAAAATTCAGTTATAATATGGGTTCATTCATTAAATAAAATAAAATAACAAATTCATTAGTTGCGTTAATACTATGCTAATTTCGTCATATTGCTTGGACAGAAAATCTTAAAGATTATTTGACACCAATGTGAAAGACAAACTAAATTAATTGCAAAACTAATAAGTTTTGACCCCTCGCTAAAGTTATCCTAAATAGTGGTCCTAATGAAATAGTATCCACAAAAAATTATTAATAATCCCCTTTTATTGGGCTCTCGCAAGTTTGGCAACTTTCATTGCATTGTAAATATGATTTTTCAACTAAAATGAGAATTATGTGATCAATTTATGTCTGATAATATTGCATTACTTTTTACCTTATACTTTTAATTTAGATATGTTGTATTTTTGCCGGATAAAGATTACAAAAATCTTAAATTAAAAAATCCTAAGATTCACGACAAATACATAGATCTGGCAACACTGACAAACATGGCCTTCTAGCGCATTTGAATTGAATTATGTCATTGTATTCCAATTAGGTTGAAGGTTTTCAATGTATTTTCAAGATTTCAACTTCAATTCGCTAAAAATCTATCTATAGATTTAATCCAACTGAAGTAATGGGGATAACAAAGGTCTCGCTACTTTTCTAATTTCGTCTCAATGTTATTTCTTTTAGAGATATACTCTTTGACAACAGAATCTCAATAATCTACAAATTTAAAAATTTAGGAAATTATGTCGAGTTTCCACCACTGAGCTACCGCTAGTTTTATTAAATATGTTGAAGTTGAAAAGAAAATCCAAAACTGGAATAGTAAATATCAGGATTTAATTACGAGGCTGACTATCCGGAGAATGTTCTGCATAAAAGGAACAAATAGCAGTAAACCACCAAAGCATCATAAAATTGGCAAGACTTAGAAATTTTTGCTCGTAGAACATATAATTGAAAACAATACTATATTACTATATTATGGGATAATTCCTAATCATATAGATAAATATATATTATATTTCCAGGAATGTTAAGTATATAGAGCCATAAGCTCCTTTTGGCAATTGTAATTAACGCTGTTATTGCCATCGTGAAAGAAAATTCACAATGAATAGCTTGAATGCTAAAATATTTAGCTTCATAGTGAAACTCTTTCATGAAATACCTCATTCATACGTTTTTAAGTTGTAATGAAAGCATTTTTATCATTTTCTAGTATTTGTTAATGAAAATAAATGAATTAACAGCTAACTAAAGGTTAAAGAAAATACTGCATGACACCGTACTGACACCCCTTCTCTACCAACAGTATACCATCACAACCATTTTAATCCGGAAAAATAATATAAATTGCTAAATATTACTGAAAAAACTCAGGAGCAAATGTTCCATCGAGCTACTAAAACAGTAATACTAATTCTCTACAGTTATTTCGAAATAATTTAAAAAAATGTAAATGTATTACGCAATACACTGTAAGAAGAATGGAATTTTTTTCTCAAAAGTACAATATCACCTGTTCCATTAGTGGAAAGAGCACAATTTTAATGCAATTTCTTTTTGAAAACCTCCGACCACAAAGCTTTGAATTCGAACAAACTGTACGTGTGAGAGCTTAAGCTTTGTTTTTATAATGCTCATTTGCAGTTCTTTTTGCAGCATTTCTTTTCCATAAATCGGTAAAAAGCGGACGCCCACTCGAAGTTAAAAACAACGAGAATTTACAAACTAAACCCAAAACAATAGTTTGTCGGTAACGGACTAGCCGAGTTTCTTTTAGAATTCTACAAAATTCATTAAGCTTTTACTTTTTTGCTTTGCTAGGTAATTTCCTTGTACATTTTAAACTTTTTTAATGAGCTTTTAACGTCGAAGTTAAAAACATATTTAATTGTTTTAAAAAGTCACAGCAATGATATTCTATAGTCTAAAGAGGCAATCGTATGTACCAGAGTATTTACAAACTAAAACCAAAACAATAGTCGTGTTGTCGGTAACGGACTAGCCGAGTTTCTATATTTGATTAGAAGATTTTTCTACATTCTGCTTTTTCGGATTTGGACCGCGTAATTTTTTCGAATAAATTTATTTATATATCTGAACCAATATATAAACAAAGTTTACCGACGTTTCGCCCACACTTATGAGGGACTTTCAAGGGTGAGAAATACAAATGTTACTTACCTTTAAGGTTTTAACTGCAATTTTGCTGTTGCTAGGTAATTTCCTTGTACATTTAAATAAATGTTGTTTTAATTTGAGCGCTTTTCATCACAGTTGTAAAGCAATTTGAATAGACATGCAGAGTTACAGAACCCGTGTAATATTTTTAATCAGACTAGGACCCATTCCCGTAATTCTATTAAATATGCATTTAATTGCATTCATTTTTAAAAAGTCACAGCAGTTTGTTACGATTTAATATTCTATAGTCTAAAGAGGCAATCTTATGCACCAGTTTGACATTTAAAATTATGGCAACATTGTATTAACGATAATACCCACGAATATGTATCATATAGAAAAATGTTCTTCACAAATACATATGTGGGCTCCTTGAAAATCGTTTGTGAATATTTTGTTACTCTACTTTTGGGCCTTCTGCAACACCAAAGACCGATAACTGATCCATTCTTTTTTATAATGCTACAATTAGCTACTGCTCAACGCCAAACCATATTAAGATTTAAAAAAATGAGCTCCAAATAATATTTACACATGCACGAATGCAACCCACAACACACTTATGCATATATTGGGTAACTCATGTTATCCAAAATGGAATAGCTTCGCTAAATGATTCAATGATAGGTATCTCTATTATATGTAGTTATAAGTAAAAAAACATTTTCACTAAATTCCAAATGTAAGAAAAATCAGTGTTACATTTTATTTATAGGAGGTGAATTACCCTCTATAAGAAGTAAAAGTGCAGAGATCAGACATCTGAAGCCCTTTGCAGTTAGTTCGTAAAACTAGGCGAACTTTCTGTTATAGCATTGCCATGCGAATCCTGTCTTTCCACATTTTTACTACACCGTGGTTAATAATTTCCTATATCAAAAAAATGTTTACTTTATAATATGAAGCTAGTCAGCACACAAATTTAATGGTAAGGGTCCTTTTTTGTGGTGTGCAGTCTGACTTCTGACGTATGTCAAGTCTCTAATTTAATATAAAGCAAATAGAAAAGTATATTGTTTATTAGAACGAAAAGCAAATTTGTGCAGGTATTATACACCTTGTTCAAAAAGTCTCGGGACGGCGGACTATCTCGACAGGAAGACATTTTACGAAAAGTAGTCAATACAAAACTTTTAGAATTTTCCCCTGGCCACAAAATGCTAATAATGGATTTGACCTTGACCATAACCTTCAAGGTCAATTCAAGATCAGGCTGATTTTTCAAATGGGAGCTCCGATTTTTGATATCGGAATTGAAGAGAGCGGAAAAATGTACTTTCAAATATGTCCAATACACAAATATTCAAATAATTAAATATTTTTAAAGAGCCATTTTGGATCTTTAACTCTCATTTCGAGTTTATTATTTCTAATTTTTCCCTAAAATTCCTTGGCGTCAAAGGTCAAGGTTAAATTCATTATGATCATTGCGCAGCCATTATAAAATGATAAAGGCCTCTGTCAAAAAGTCTCTTCCTTGGGCCCATATAGTTGTACGACGCCAAATTTGGTATGACCTAAATTTGACTTTTGATGACCGTCAACGTACAATGGAAAAAAAATCAAGGACGTATTTGATCGTAAATTTTTCCGCTCTCTTCATTTTCGGTATCAAAAATGGGTGATCTCTTTTGAAACAACTAAGTTGACCTTTATTTGACCTTGAAGGTCATGGGCAAGGTCTAATCCATTATGACCATTTTGTAGCCAGGGAATATTCTAAGTTTTGTATTGACCATATTTTTGGAAAATGTCTTCCTGTCGAGATAATCATCCGTACAGGGACTTTTTGAACACCGTGTATATTTATTGAATATTATATCTGTTTATTTCGTATAATTTGTTCATTTTCTATAAAAGAAGATGCTCTTAATGTATTATCTGGCCCCTGTTTCTTCTACAGACACCTTAGTTGTATGGGTAGGAGATTTCAAGATCAATCGATCAGAATATGTCGAACCAAATGCAAATTCACGTTATGCATTTCATTTTACATACTCGTCTATTTTCAATCGCTTCAATAAAGTTAATTCGTTAAAATAAAAACGTACTAATTATTATCATATTTAATGAACTTCCCAGCACCGTTCAGCTAACAAATAGATTTGTTCATAGATTTAGAAATAAAATTCGCTAGAGTGAGATGTCGTACTTATTACAGTATCAGTTAGCTAAGTTCTTTATTTCCAATTCATTTCTTACCCTCACTTCTGTTTTCTGAGCTCATTATTCCAGGTGATCGCACCCCACTCATCTCGAGTTGGGAAATGCCAGAGTTATTACAATGAAAGAATTTCCCTTTTCGAAATTAATCGACCGCGAAAACCTTTGATATACCACCCAATCGGAAACTTTCTCTTGTCGCCAATGAGGCGATTCCCTATCTTTTTCCCATTCGGTTGCGACTGAAGCTGAATCGCTACTGTGAAATTAAAAGGTTTAGTGCAATTTAAATGTTTCTCTGCTATTTGTGGTTTTCCCTATCGCTCCGACTGAGATTTATACGAGGGTTGAAATTTATGAAATCTACTTAGACAAGTATTAGAGTGGAATTTATGTTTTATAAAATTATGGTAGCATTAGAAAAATAAAAATGGATGAAACGGAATTAGGTTTTTTTATATCAGTAATATAGATTTTAATATGCTACCGAATATTAGAGTTATTACTGAGAGAACACCATAAAGTCAATATATCCAAACCTTAGTCTATAGTATATCCCGCAAAGACTTGTGAACAGTCATACGTAGTCAAAACATACTCAAAACGGGCCATAAAAAATGAGACCGACAGAGATTACCAAAAAGATTTAACAGGAAAAGTAAGAAAAACACTACTTGCACCGTGTCTGCACAACATTATACAACTTATGACCATAAAAACGGATAAAAGAACACAAAATCAAGGTTCAAACTATTTCGAACAATATGAATGATTTCATATATAAGTTAGATTCTTCTTTTGCGACCTACAGTATATAGGGCAGATAGAAAAAAACCTAAACGAGCGAATTTCGTCACATATTGAGCACAGTCAGTTTCTTGATTTTAGTAATGCTGAGGTTCTGGATACTTTGATTAATATTGTGTAGAGAGATTTTTTCGGATAATACAGATTTTCCAAATACAATTGACACAAGAGGAGCAATGATTTTTTTAGCATGAAGTACTGTATTACAATTCAGTATTGAGGATTTAAAATATAGGCAAAGTTGAATTATACAAACATTAACTCATTTACCATTAACTATTGTTAGTGCGTTTTCATACTACTAACTTAACTAAAAATGTTAAAATAAAAAATATTAAAAAAACTGTCTGGGAAAACAATTAAATTAAAAAAGAAAAACTGCAATTATCTATTCATTAATCTACTACGATATACTCATTGACAAAAAAATCGCAACACCCGGAAGGAGATATTTAAATTGATGGCATTGGGTCAATAAGGTGGTCTGGTGTAAATTTCCGAGCAACCTACTCATCATATCATAAAGATCGGAGGATCCTGACGGCCATGGCAACAGATTCACATAGGTATCTTAAAAAAAGTTTCAACTAACTCAAGCAACATGAGGCCAAGGCTTATCTTGTCGAAATATGGAATCCATGAGCCGATTATGGTAAGGGAGTACATACGGCTCCACTACTTCCTGAAGAAAAGGTTATGTTGTCATTTCATGTTGTCCCGACCAAACACCAAAGGTAACTTACTTGTATGTGCAATAGCACCCCATAACGTAAAGTTATCGTTCTTTGCACCACTGTAGGCGTTCCGTTGATGCTCAGCGGTCACAGGGAGTACAATATTGGGTCGACACACCTGCAGGCCAAAATGGCCTTGTTTTCCTAAACAATATTTAGCCAAATTTTCTTGACTCTTTCATATGGACTGTAAGTTAGGATAGTGCAATTTGCGATTGCAAATATTCACTATATGTAGTGAAAGAAATTATGGCTTCGAGCAAATGTGACGTTATCAGTCTTCAAAATGAATGTGACATACATGAATGTCTATTTTTTTCTTTTACGTTTCTAACAAATAAGGAAATATTAAACTATAAACCTTCCTCATCTCCAAAAAAATCTCAATACGTACTCCTAGAGTTATTTAAAAAGAACGTATAATATAATATATAATGTCAATTTTACCAGTCGCGCAGAAACCTATTTCCCAAAAGACCGTGTAGCGAATTCAGCCGTTGATATGCAGCCGATACCTCGTATGCCATTCTATTATATGAGACATTCTGAGAAAGAAAACATCACAATTCTCCGATACGTAGTTACAACTCGCGTAGATGTAGCGATATAAATATCTCTTCATTTAGTTTTATGACAAAATTTGTTGAAGATATGAGGTTTACATCCAAACAGTGATATCAAGTTTCAAAACATTTTCGGTTTTCTCACAATTGGTGTATTTTAATACAGCGAAAATTTATGTGTGTTCTCGCAACTAAAGGTAATCGAAATCTAGAAAGGATAAGTTCTTCAACTTTGTTTCGTGCTTTTTGAGTTACTTCTCCAATGTATTTTCCTCTTGTCAATTGCCAGTAGCTCAGCTGTTGGAATCTTAACTTAAGAAATAATAAGGATTAATGAAAGAGAAATAAATCTTTATAAATATCCTGCTGAATGGTTTATAACAGTAAGACCTGTTAAAGAAAAAAATTGAACTTTATGAATTCAGAAACTATCCTTTCCGTTTTCTCCTAGCCATAAATATGATTATCAGTTCTCTAGAAAGAACTACCCACTCCTTTTCTTTCCTTAAGGAATATTTCTCACAAGAACGAGAATATTTTTTCTAGCTGATAGCCAATTTCTTTCGGCCTGATTATTGTCGTATGATTTTCTTCGTTTTGAGCAAAGCAGTGATGTGAAGGTTTCTAGTTCTATTTGCAGGATCATTGAACCCATTTTATGATTAAAGTTATAGTGGGCGGGGCACATAATCAGGCAATCAACGGATAGATGGATAAGTAAATTATTGCAACGGCTACCACGAGAAACAAACAAATGTATGGGGTGAACACAGCAGAGAAGTCGAAAAAATGGCTCCCATTGGAGCACCATAGGAGTGACATGTCCTGGAGTGGAGATCACTGAGCTGAAAATGAAATAGAAGAGTGTTGTGGTGTGATATCATTATTTTAACACAGCTTGGGACCCTTTTTGAAGTGGCTTCGAGAAAACTTTGTAACAAAACTTAAAAATGTTGCAGGCAAGTATAATAGGTCAGAATTACTACTCTATTTAGTTCGGAGTGTTCTTCCGTTTATTCCAAATTTGAAAATGTAAATTGAATAACCTGTGAAGTTTTGTACATGCATTTGAATATTATATTGTCCATTCGCCCATATTATGTAATAATATGTGTAAGAAAAGAAAAAGATAAATGCATCACATTTACTGTCTAGTTTTTACGAATGAAGGAAAACCGTGTAGATATTATTCCGAATAAGCGTATTCCGTCTTATAGGTAAATGCTGAAACAATATTATGTTTATTTAATTCAAGTATTTACAAATGCTCGTTATTTCTTAGGGTGCTATTTAAAAGAGAAAAATATTACGTGAATAAAATACAAATTGATGAAAATTGTACAACTAGTAAATCTCCAGAAAATTTTAGTACTCTAGTTTCAAGTGCTTTTTTGAACAATTCTTCACATGTTGACAACATGACGAAATTCAGAGAAACAAGATTTATAATAATTTCCAAAAATATACAATCTCAAAATTTGGGAACACTTTCTATAAAACCGGCAGAATAATAAGAATAAAAAAATCTATGGCGGTATAGTACGCAAGATGTTTTAAATAATTTCGTGTGGTTGTATACGTTATTTTAACTCTTTATATCTAAATACTAAACCATTTAGGGTCTAAACAAGCTTCTCTATATTAAAATAAAAACTGTCTTCTAAATGTTATTTGTGCCATATTCTTGATTATTTTTATGTTTTCTTGGGACCTTGACCATTAGATACAATTTGACAATTCAATTATACTTCACAAAGAACAACACAACACAAAACGAAAAATAACAGAGTCTGCCTTAATTCTTTTGCATGAAGTCGATTGAATCGCTTCTACTTCTGTATAATTCAATTGTATCTAGTTATCGTTAAGGAAGAAATTATTAATGGTCATCTCCTTTTGAACAACCCAGTATCGGGATAGTTCGTAAGGTTTTTCCTAGGTTTTCCCTTATGACGTTAATGTAATCACTGAAACTACAGAAATCTTTACATTTTTGGCGAATGCGCAATCCTATAACAAAGTCGTAACTAAGAACGCTACTTATAGATACATTTTAAAGACAACTCTTTCAAATTCTTCCAACTTGAAATACATGATCTTTAGAATTTTTTGTGCTACCTGTATATCTAAAAACAACAAATTTTTCTTATGTCAACTTAAATATGATAAATCAAACTTTCAATTTGCAATTTACATTTTCAATACATATTTTAAAGCCACTGACAACGAAGTTAGAATCATTTGGTTTATTATAATTGAATTCAAAACCGTTTAAAGGATATCAATCAAAATTAACTATTTTTCATTTATTTTATTTATTTATTATTATACCGTTAGGATAAACCTTATTTGGTCCTATTATAGAACTCATAAAAAATGCATTAATGTAAATCGATATTTTTTTACTTTTATTTATTTTCATCTATAGTTATATTTTTTTTCTTTTAATTTTAATAGACAATTTTTATTTGTCTCTCCTCGGGTGTCTCTCCCCTCAGTTTGTTTTAATATTTAATATAATAACAATCTGAGAAGTGCACTTTGGATATTCCAAGCTATTTTGAACTGCGTCACTAAATTCAGCAAATAGAAACTAAAGGATGCTACAATTACATTTCCGAGTATGATTATAATCCATCGTTAAACTATTTCTACAGTTTAGAATACATTACCCTCCGGTTCATTGTGCTGGAAATTTGAAACATTTTACACTAGAGATACATTTCAAAAGTTTCGAGTTTAATCATTATATGGTTACTTAGGTTACTTAATGTACTCCTTCCATTTCCGTACCTGTCTACTGACCGTAATAACATTTGAGTGGGCGGACGAAGTAGAAATTTTAAGCTTAACTAGTTATTATAATATATGCAGTGTTCCCGACTAACGGATGCTTTATAGCAAAGGGCATAGAAACAAGATAATAGAAATAAAAATGCAGCAAAATGATGGCAAATACATTTTATCTAGATTAAGACATGAAATTGCGAAACAAACAACATTTAAAAACATGCTGTCGTAAAAATTGTCTGCATTGAATAAAACTGGAGAAAGAATGAACTTCCTTCAGGATGATTAAGAGTAACAGAAAGTTCAGTTTGACACATGAGAACGAAGGAGGAGGAAAACCTCGATGGAAAAAATATCAAGGCAGATGATTATTCTAAATACTTACAAGTAGTTATAGGCCTTGAAAATAAGTTAATTGGAAAAATGAAAACCCTTTGTAACTTGAGTATTTGTCTTTAACGTAGTCTCAAGGTAGAAGAAATTTGCCTTCAAATAATCTCTCCTGCAACTTGTTTACGTTACCAAATTGATGATGTGCTAGAAGTAGATCAGTAGTTGTGTAGCCAAGTTAACGAAGTCCAAATATTCTTCGATTGACACTCATTATTTCGTTGCCTGTCATAAGGAGCAGTTTTGGTTGTTTTCTGAAGGATATTTGTGACATATTTTTCAATATTTGGAAAATAACACAACAAGGCACGAAATTGCTGTATATTTCCAAAAGTTTCGTGGTCCAGGTCAGACCCCGTTGTCAATCGCTTTGACACTATGAAAAAAGGCACCATTAATTTTACATTTTAGAATTGTGCGTTTTTTCATTGTTTCTTAGCCCCGAAACGTTTGGAATTATACAGCAATTTCATGACGTGTGGTGTTATTTCCCAAAAAGTGCTTAAACTTGAAACAGTTTTGGGATTGAACATACCTTGTTGAAAAATAGGCCCTACCGTTCCAAGTAAGGTGTTTCAAAATGTTATTATTTTATTTAAAAAAATTGCTAGATCAGTTGCAAAAACCCAGTCTTCTTTTATGTTAATATTGTTAACACGGTGAACCCGGAATTAATTTGTCCTGTTTTAAAATTCGACTCTTTATCACTAAAGGTGCACAGTTTGAATGGCTTTGCTCCTGTGTAGGTCATCATTAATTATTTTACAAATTAAACAATTGAAAATTGATTTTTCTTATTACCAAAGTCCAAAAATCAAAAAGTCCTATATTGCTATAGCTAATTGAAAACCCCTAATATATTAGACTGGTCGTAAAAAAATAAATTTCTTGACGCACCCCTTAAAAAGCTTCCGGTTGATGAGAAAATAATAGGATTTTTTTGCCAATACAACAAAAGCGACTTTGATTTTTGGGTAAAATCGTAGTTTGTGAAAATATCCCTTACAGTTTTCTCGTTTATCAGCAGCTCACTAATTGTTTTTTTCTCAAGACTCAACTTAGCATTATTTGACGATCTAGATTTTGAATCTTACAATAGTAATTTCTCTTTAAGCCACCAGTAGGCAAAGACAAAACGATTAGGTACCAAACCGTCAGTTTAGTAGTGACGACCTTCAGTGCAGAATGCTAATCTTAATTTATAATATTGGTTCATTCACGTCAATAATGTCAATTGAACTGCCGCCGCCGCCAGACTCAAACCATTGAGTAATTATATATAGACAGACCAATGCTGTTATATGCTTAGAGCATGTACTTCTGGAAGTGGTATGCAAGCAGTAATCGCTGAATATTATATATTATATTGCAGATATGTTAGAAATCATTTTTTTCATGGGTGGCACATGAGCAGTTGCATATATAGGGTGAGAAAGTGCAATTATAACTAATAAAATAATTATATAGCCCATTTTGAATTTAGAAAAAGCAGTAAAATTACAGTTATACAGGGTGGTGCAAAAAATGTTATACATAAATGCAATGCTGTGGCGGAAATGGAAATGCAACATTTCGTCATCAGTTGTATATATAGTTAAGATGAAATATAGGGTAAGAGCAATTATAGATATACAGGATGGTGATAAAAAATGTTAGAAAAGGAAATGATTTATAGAGTCGAAGAGTTCCATATATATAATGATTGAAATATAGGTCGGAGTAGAATTATAGTTACAGAAGATAATTAAAAATTTCATAAACACAAAGAGTAAATATGGTGGGACTTAGCATTACATGCGTGGTTATAAGCAGTTGCATATACAGGGTGGTGGAAATATATAATGAGATGGAATTATTATAATGAGGATTTTAATAAATGTTAGAGAATTGAGTGCAATTATAGCTATCTAGATTTTGAATCCTACAATAGAATTATATCTGAAAAAAAACTTATTTTCTCTAAGACCGACATCTAGGATTTTCGAGGAAACTATCACATAACGGTTCCGAATATCCGTTCTGTGTAATTGCTGTTCTCCACCAGTCATGTTACTTAACGTGCCAGAGATATTATTGGTCGAAACCACTGGGCGACAGCTAGTTTTGATAAATATGAACGTTGGAAAACGATTGAGTCTGAACTTTTTGGTGGAGAATTTAATTTCCTGCGAAACTGTTTGCATAATTTTTTCACAAAGTCAAATACTGTAAGAGATAAAAAGTCTTTTTGAAGTACGTGTTGCTAATAATTTTTTTCATTTAATTTATTATGTTGATTGCCTGTTGGTGGAATAAGTTAAAATTTACTGTTTAGGAAGACAGAGTGTCGGATAGGGGACGAGGTATAACTTCAAAAATATATTCGTTTTAATGTTTTAATTACACTATTATCGTTCAAAACATTATTGTTAGACGAAATGCAGGTTAGGATAAAAAAAGGTTGGTTACATCGAAATGTAATCGGTTAAGAAGACCGTTTTTGTGTAAAAGCAAGTGTCATTCAATTTTAACATACATGAAAGCTGTCGCTTAAACCCCTTTTGCATTTTACGAGGTGTAAACGGTAGCCCATATCCATCCACTACCCCAATAAAATTCGTATTACCAACGCCGAACTCTTTTTCGATCCCGAACCTCGTTTAACTACCGAGATTGCTGACTGGGGATACACATCTTGGTGCACAATTCGACTTAATTTAATACTGCCTCTCCTTGTTAATTAAAGTCTGAGGAACACCCCGAATCTGCAGCTTCAATCACCAGTCTCTGGGTATTAAACTAGAACGTCAAAGGCGGCTTTTCAATGTCGAAACGCGTAAGCAATTCAATTCATCATGCTCCAGATATTCCTCAGATAATACAGTGAAGCTTCCTTAATAAGTTGTTTGGCTTAATTTTCTATACAGATTACAAATTGGACATTAGAGCGAATAATGACGATTCCACGATGGCTGCTGCCGGCTGCGGTCGTCTCTTTTCTGCACTCGATCCCGTGCAGAGTAATCCGACCATTATAATTGGCACTAATAAAACGTAAGGGTTGGAGCAAATTGTGGTTTATGAGTAGCTATTATAACTTTTCCATTAGGGCTTTAATACAGCTTTTCGGATATTACCTCTGAGATTTGTATACTAGGACCGTAATGAAGGGTGCGATATACAAATTTCGACATACAGCTAAGTAATAATTTAACTTGTTAATGTGCTGCAGATGGAGCGATTTATTTATTTGAGATGAGATGGGGATTCTTTCTATTGAGTTAGATTCCATACAGGCATCTTGTTTTTTAGGTGCAGAAACACTTAGATGACAAAACCAACCCCCTTGATTTCTTATTTGTTTTAATAGCATGCAACTTTTGGACCATACTATGAAAAACCTCTCACAGAACATACATACCCTGTGCAAGATTTTGAGATGGAATATTACTTATTAAGATTCAGTACATCAGTGGAAAATGAGATAAGTAATAGGATCGATGAAACTTTTGTATTTTGCTACATATATCAAAGTCTATTTAAACAAAATCTAGTGGATCAAAAAGAAAACTAAATTAGGTATTAAATTAGAATTAAAAAAACAATCACAGAGGCATAGAGTTAATGAATGAATTTAAGTGCGTCAAGTGGCATATTTAAAGAAAGAGTTCAATAAAAAAACAATTTTCTTATAAACAATATTTCGGACAAAAAATTGTTTCAGCCATCGTAGTGGGAATTTTCCATGGCTCTCTCATCATTGAATTTGACCTTGGCATTTGAACAAATAAACATATTCTAGCGTGCAGAAATGACGGACGTTAGACTGAACCTCTAGGTCAATGGATGATTTACATAGTAATATTTAAACATAAAACTTTTAAATCTTGGCATTTCCAACGTTAGATATATGGGGTTCCATTTGGGCTTAACCTTGAAATTATTTTCAGTATTGAGGACATAATAAAACTTTAGACCAGTAGAATAGTTAAAGATTGTTTGGTCCTACGCATATTTTTCATTGTTTTGAAGTTGTCTCGTCATACCGCGCCTTTTTGAAACCAACCTAACCTAGAATAAAGCTCACGAACATAATTTAAGATCTAGACAAATTACTACAAACAGTTTTGACAACCCACAATATTAGCCCACTTGAAAATCGCAGAAGATGGATTACGATTTCTATGCCCAATCTGAAATTTTTTATTTATCTGGTATTCAAGGCAAAACCATGAGATGTGAACATAAGAATAAGACGCATTTCAAATATACCCTATTACACCCAAATCAGCCTAAAACCTCGCCTGTTCATGTATTTTGCTATAAAAGAGACTAATTTAATCCTGTAAACAGTAACTATTACACAAATAAAGCAAAGTTTCTGGTGAAGGAATGATTTTTTTGGGTAGTGTAACCATTATGGTGACTTGAATACTTCCTAACTTATTTTGAAGTTAACATGTTTGATATAACACCACAAACAAAATATGCACTTCCTATTACGGGTAATTAATGTCTTACTTATTACTGTAGCAATCCTATATAGACTAACATGATTTCGAAATTATACATGTTTTTCTCTTATATATTCATATTTCGTTAGTTTACACTGTATGTATAAATTGAGTAGTTAATGTCAACTTTTTTCGATTGGATTGACTAGCGTTTGGTTTCCCAGATATAATGCAGATTTGGCAACTAAGCCGAAGGTCCACTGATGATCCATAATTTCTAAGGCTCCAACCTGGCCTTAAGACCTATTGGGGGTGTCCCTTACAGCACCCGTGACTAAGAATTAACCCTCTATGACTTGTTGTGTGCTCCAGAGTTTCTAAAAAGATGGCCAACATGTAACCACTAAATCTCACAACCGAGATTTATTCCCGTCTGCCCTCGCCTCACCATAATTATTTTGACTACTGTTCACTCACCAAAAACTTTTCCATTCAATTTTTGGCGTAGGTAGGACGTTAAATTTCAATGTGAATAAAAGGAGAGTAAAAAAATTCTGAAGATCACCCCTTTCAATTTTCCAATTTGAAAGGAACTTTATAATTACATTCTTTCTTTAGACTGTGCTACCCTATATATTATCAAATTAAATTTTCTCAGTTACTTCATAAGTCAATTGTCAGACATTTTAATTTTAAATTTTAGAATTGTGCCTTTTTGCATGGATTATTTGTTGCCATTAACAACGGCGTCAGACCTAGACCCCGAAACCCTTGGAAATATACAGTAGTTGAAGTGACATTTTCCAAAAAAGTCCTTAAACATTGGCAACCCATAATACCACTATCTTTGGAAAACAACTAAATAAAAGGAAGTTATTAACGTTCTTCATATTCTACTGAACCTACTTATGCAAGAAAAATGAACAGAGATCGAAAGAAAGACCAAACAAAACATAACATCTACAGATAAAAAATAAAGTAGGGAGATTGGAAATATCATTAAATTTAGAGACGTTTGAAAACATGTAGAACAACAAAATTAGAAAAACTTTTTAATAAATAATAACATTAGACAAAAAGGCAGAAGAAGAAATAAAAAAAATCTTTTGGAGAACGTGGAAACATAAAATGAGTAGATCAGATTAACAAATTAGATGGGAAGTTGATATCAAAAGACATGCGTTATGTAGACAGATGAACATTGCAAGCTACACGGATGAATGGAAGCATCACGAAGAAGCTTATGTCCAAAAATGGGGAGACAAAGACTGTTAAATAAGCAGGTCACGACTCACCAAATTGGTTCACTTATAAATCACGAGATGACACATTCCATTTTGTTATAATCCAATAGGAAATTAACTTTTGTAAACTAATTTAGAACAATGCGACGTTGCTATTTTTTATTAGTGGAGCATTCTATTCAAGTAATATTAACTTGCATCTAAACCGACAATACGGTCGATGAAGTACTCAAACACATTTTTCAGGTGCCAGTTTAGATTAACATTTTTAACATGTGAAAATGCTTTTACAGTGACATGGATCACCTATCGAAACATGTTACAGTAGAAAACTCTCGAAAATCAAAATAAGCCGTAATCCGTTATCAATATGACATTCGGCTTTGACTGAAAAGGTGTTAACTTCACTGCATAAAGTATTTTTTGCATAACCTGTCAGGTACATGCGTGCACCTGACTAGTTTTGCAGCGAGTTTCGAACAACTTTATTAATTAATTTTTTTGACGGAAGTTGTTGGAAATCGGAACGATGCCAACTACTGAGGGAGTCTGGCTCTGAGCTTGCAGAAACTTTACGGTGGGCAAATTCCTGAAAAGAGATTGTGCTTGCTTGGCAAATAACAGACGCTGACAAAAAGTTGTGTTTTATGTTAGGTTATTTAAATAACAGCTAAGTCTCAATTATAAATATATGTCACTGAATAGGAACGTTGGAAGATTACAATGGAATATATAAGAGGAGAGCAGGAGAAGCACAACTCTTACCCTTCTCGATTTTGCAGTGAAGGGTGTCATATTAGATTGTGTCTTATTATTTAGGCCAAATACTCTCGGTTTTTACAGTCTTTACTAGTTCCATGTCCATTTAAATAAGTACGTCATTCTTGGTCAAGTTTTATGCACAGCTGACTTTTGGTAGATGCCTACACGATCACGTTTAAAATGACTTCCATAAATGATGTCTCTGTTAGTTTCCACGCCTCAGCACCGTACAGAGGAATGGGGAAGACCATTCTCATTCTTAGCTCTAACCTTAGGTCGTGGCTGCACATTACTTTTCTCATCTTGATAACAGCTACCTTGTATGCCCTAATAGGATTCCAACTTTAACATAGGTCCCAGATTTCATTGGTGGTGCTTTGTAAATATGTCACTTTCTAAATCCTTTCCAGGACTCCACTAATAATAATATACCTCCTTCATGGGTCTCCGCATATTGCAGATGACCATGTATTTTGTTTTCTAAATAATCAGTTTCAGGCCGTTTTCCTATAACTGAGTCATTAATTTCTGTATGCTCTCAAAGCTGTTTATTAGTAATAACAAACCGTCAGCATAACTAAAGTTGTTAGTAGTCACACGGTTAAAGGTTACTCTTTCTTTTGTTTATCAATCTCGTCTGATAAGTTTTTTTCCAGTCTTATTCTGGTTGTTTAGTGCCAATGCAGCTTTGTGTCATTTTCAGGAACTAAAGGTGACTTGTAAAAAAACTAAGTGGGTTGGTTTTTGGTGATAGTAGAAAACTGGAACTATAGATTATTCGCAATCTGAGAAATTCGCGTCAAGCCCATAAATACCATGAAATTTGTCCAAAGAAGATTATTAATTAACAAGATTCCTACAAGTCATATTTGTTCATGAATATGCTATATGGTGGCGGTAAGGAAATAAAAGGCTTCGAATATTTAATTTTAAAATTTACCTTCCGCTTCAATTTTTATTTAAACAATAAAATAAGGAAAGCAGTAATTTGTAGTATTTTCAAAGGTAACTGGACTTATTGAAGAACGATCTGAACATATATAGATTGGATACATTAAAACGGATCACCAAAGTTAATGTTATATTAACTTTTCGAGGTTTTTCAATCCATTGAACGCAAGACAATATATTGTTTCTAGTCGAGAATCTACATCACTTGCACTCCCCTCACCTGATTGAATTCTCGAATAATTATTTATGTATATAGCCCAGTACGACTCCCGATTTGGAGTCTCTGTGAGCTAGATTTTCGAAGAATTAATTTCGCGATAAAATAAGCCTAAATGTTGTTTGATGCCAGCTCATGGGAGCAAAAAAAGGCCCTGCAGTTGCAATAATTTCGGTAAAGCTAGTTTTAGATTAAAAAACTTTTAATAACTGCGATTTTAATGTTAAGAGTTCAGTAGATAATTATTGAATATGGGTTACCGGAGAGACTTTTTGTTGCGATGGACAGAGTTTCAATATTTTTTACTAAAACAACCTAACTTTAAAAAAATCATCTAAGTGTTTATAAGAAATCCAAGGGCGAAAATGTTACTTTTGTTATCTTGTTAGTTATAAAGCTTTACTTGGAAACTTTAAAAATTTAATCAAGCTATTAGTGGAACTTTCAAAATAAATAATGAGAATTGTTAAATATTTTTCATTAAAACCCGTCAACTATACAATCTGGCTAATTTGATTCTTCCTCGAGCAAGATTTTTTCCTAGGTTTTCCCTTATGATTTTAATGGGATCACTGAATCAACAAAGTTCTTTGGTCGCATTTTTGGCGAATGCACTATACTTATAACCTAGGAGCGCCATATAAAGTTCTGAAGATCTCCCTTTCACATTCTTCCAATTTGAAAGGAACTTTATGATTATATGATCTTTAGAAATTTCTGTGCTACCCTGTATATTACAAATAAAATTCTCTTAGTTACGTCAAAAATCAAAATAATACACATTGTCAAATCTTTTAATTTACATCTTAGACTTGTGCCCTTTTTAATCCGTAGTTTCTTAACTATTGACAACAGGGTCTGATCTAGAACCCGAAACGTTTGGAATATACAGCAATTTTCTTTAAACTGTGGTGTTATTTCGCAAGAAGCACTTAGACATTGAAAAATATGCCACAAGTATCATTCAGAAAACAACGAATTACTTTGTTTATATCACTAGTTTATTTATTTATTTTATAAATAAACATAAAAAACCGTGACTAGTTTCGGCAATACTATGTCATTTTCAAACGGAAACAAATTCATGAATGTTTCACAAAAATTACATAATGAAACGACAATTCGAAAAATCGAAAATTTGTGAACATGCTTGGGACCTAGGCCATAAAATACAATTTAACAATTCGACTATACTTCACAAAGAAGAACATAAAACAAAACGAAAAATAAAATAGTTCATAAGGTTTTTTCTAGGTTTTCCCTTATGACGTTAATGGGATCACTGAAACAATAGATCGCATTTTTGGCGAATGCGCTATCTTATAAAAAAGTCGTACCTAGGAACGCCACGTATAAATTCTAAAGACAACTCTTTCAAATTCTTCAGAATAATATCTTCTAGATGATGAGATTTTTTGTGCTACCTGCTGAATTTTCTAGATTTTAATTATATGATAACAATTTAAATACTCTCTACGAGGTGTCATTCCTTTGTCTAAATATAATATATATTGTTTCTTTTTCAGTGCGCTGAATGTCCTCTCCTGCATTTGATGCATTTCTGAAAACTAGACAGAATCGAATTTTCTAATGTCAATTTAAATGTCATAATAATTTTCGTTTTGCAATTTACATCAATAAATATAAAGCGATTGACAACGAAGTCAGAATAGACTTTGAAACGTTTGCTTTTCCTTCAATATACGTCGTTTTATTTCGATTGTGGTGTTATTGCCCAAAAAAACATAAAAGTAATCATAATGATAGTATATCACAAAGTAATGGCTTCCACCATCAACTATTTAACTTAGTTACTTCGTTAACTATACGACAAGTTAAATTTGAAATTTTCAAGTGTGCTATAAGGAATGAGAATACCTACTAGACTATTTTTCTTGAAATTACGGCATAGACAATTAAAATAATTGATTCAAAAGCAACTCGATTGTTCAGATATCTTGTCCCAATCCTTTTTGCATCTTTTTCAAACAATTTATATCTTCAACGACAAAAACTTACTGAAGCTTTTTTACATACATTTCCGTATCACTAATTTGTCTTCTCTTTAAAAATCAATTTATCCTTGTAACTTAATATTGTCGCTCTTGAGAGCATTGTACTATCGATTTGCTAATTTGGCCAGCAATTAAGGAAATTAATAGATAATTAGTGTCTCCACAAATTAATGAATCAACTGAAAATAACAAACACCGGTTTAACGACCCTCTTTAATTCGATTGAACTCAACAAACGCCGGACGATGGCATTTAAAGACTTCAGAAGTTGAATATGACAATATAAACAAAATCTTATAGGCAAATGTACTGGCAGAAAATATATCCGAGTAGATTATTATTTTTTATTAGTATACTGGTAGAGCCTATATTCAGGAGAACACTGGTGATGATTTAGCTCTGAACTGGACAATCGCCTATGCGGTCCGCTTCGACCACCCAAAGAAGAAAAAGAACACACCTTTACATGTAAAATTTAGTATATACCTACTAAAATTAAAATCTTGAATACAAGCAATTTGATTTCCATTTAAAGGTTTTTAAATGCTTGCCAATGTTTCGGTTTATTATATTCAAAGCTTCATCATTTATTGTTTACGGGGTTGAAAAAAATAATAAACCATCATAGGCATTTACAAAGACGTATAAACGACGCATACAGAAAATATTGACTATTATGCTAATGAACTATTTCAAATATAATATTTTTTTTGTTTCCTTATTTCAAAAGAACAAGTCAAACTTTTATCAGGCCATACCACGATTTCTTCAGAAGGAAACAAAACAATTATTATATTTGAAATAGTTCATTCGCCTAATAGATTAAAGATTTTCTGTATGCGTCGTTTATACGTCTTTGTAACCCGACTAAACAATAACATATGCAAGTCCTGATGGAGCTTTGAATAAAATAAAGCGACACATTGGCAAGCATTTAACAACCTATTTATTTTGATAGTCCTATTCCAACTAATCGTTTTGGCTTACTGATACTAAGGCACTAAGAATCCCTGAAATATTTTCTGAATGACTGAGGGGGTTAATATCTATTTTGATTGTAAATTAAATTATTAAACAATAAAAGTGTGATACCTAAGGACAATTTTTGAGAATTCCCCGTAAGGCTAGTCACCTTCTTAAAGAATAAATTCTCTTGCAGGATTGACTGAGAGAAAGTAGGTCTGTGTATTTGTAAACTAGTTCTTCTGTTTAATATGCTTCGAAATATATTGGATGATACCTATCTGTGTGATGTGAGACGTTTCAGTTCCTCCTCAGGAGTAGAACTACTTTCTACAGTTAATCTTACGAAAGAGTTTTTTTACAAGAACACAACTAAGGTTCCGAGTAAAGTTGGCCTTAGGTACTACACAATAATTTTTGAATTACTTAACTTTTTTTCAAAAACCACTGCGAAGAGTCTAAACCAGAATAAACAATTAAAATAGAAATGTTGCTAATCCATAGTTTATAAAGTTCCCGCAATTTGCAAAATAGATACAAATTATTTTTTGCAAACAAAATAGGTATAGATAATGATAACGATCCAGATTAGGCTTTCTTAAATGACTTCCCTAGCTCAATAGACCTTTAATATAAATCAAGTTAAAAGTTAATGTCACACTACGACTGCGAAGAGTCCCAAAGGGAACTAGATTCACTTTAGTTTCCGGGCTGGTTTGCTGTGGTCCAGAGAAATTTTGTCCATAAGTTTTACCTGCAACTGATATCTTCAGCAGGGCGGACGTAGTTGATACTTTTTTGTAAGCTCGAAGAGAATGGCACTTTGGAGTGGTGGAGCACTGGTATGCCAACCGGTCGGAGTGTAGCCTGCCCTGATTGCCAAAGGGAAGTGAGTGGGAGGGGACGACGAGCCTAGTAGTGGGGTTGTTTTGGTATTGCGGGATACCAAATTTTTAAATAAAGTATGCAACTTTCATTCCCTGAAGGGCACTGTTAACGGATTAACAACAAACATTAAGAGTTTATTTTGCTTGAAGTATTAGTGTTATTGTTTTATAGTAGCCTTATAAGCTTTATGTAAATCAATCCGAACGTTCTTATAAAGATAGAGTAAACAATCTCAACTGCAAATTGAGCACTTCAAAAAGAAATTTCCATACCGATATTATATCAACAAAACTTTAATACAGTTTAATAGTGTTATCGATTTTTTTGTCCTCGTCTATTATGGTAAACAGTCTCGCCCGTTTTCGTTTGCATTATTTCTGCGATATGGTTTGATTTATATTCGGATTCGATCACACACACGCCATATTGAGAAAGAGAATATAACTTCCATTCATTTTTATAAATATCAAGGCGATCCGACTGCCGCTACATCGCGAAGCTCTGTAGATAATAAAGGGAGCCGCTCCCGAGTTCATTTGAATGATGAATAATCAGGCGGAGAGCTGCTTCGACATCTGCGATCCTCTTCAATATGCTGTGATTCGAATACGCCGTAATAGCTAGCACAAGAAAATAGCATCTTGCTATTCATCGTGTTAGCACACACGGTCCATATTGACGTACGGCACTTTTTCTTTATTCCTCTTCCACGTCATTTTCAATCCGGAATACAGCACAGGTGCCATATTAGCCAGGTGTTGTTTTGTTTTTGTGAAGTGCCGTTTGCTTTTGTTTCTTTGTGAGATTGGTGCCACCCGCATTAGTGGTAATCAAAAGAGTTATTTGATTGGAAAAAATGGCGACACCCGTATGCAAGGTTTTACTGAAATTTGAACGTCGTTTCCATATATGTTTAAATTTACGGACGAGACGATATTGTTGAATATATACAGACGTATAACTCTCCCTGACAAATGGTTTTTGCATTGTAGGATAGTTGGAAGTGTTTAAAGGGAAATTCGAAAGTAAAAACATAATATTAGAATGCAAGTATATAACATTTGGTGTCAGCAGTAAGGCTGATGACCTTTTATATAAAATTGAAGAAGAAAAGATAAAAAACAGACTTAGTCGACTTTTTATATAGAAATGAAAATCGACGGAAAAGTAGACGGGAAACTCGAAATTTTTGCGGTCAGTGTGTCACTGATCTCCTTCTAAATGGCAGGATCGATTTTGATGAAAATTTTGGTGGATTTCTGGATAATTTAGATTCGCAATTAATGACGGTTGGTTGTATGAGAATTTTTTGAACTCCTCCTAAACAACTGAACTCATTTTGATGATTTTTTTTTGTGTGAGTCCCTGGAAGGTTTAGATTCACACTTAGATCTAGTAGATGACGCTGCAATCCAGTTGTACGACATTTTTTATACAATTTAAAACGGTTGGGCGGAGTATAATGAAACTTTTTATGTATATTTGAGTGTGTTAAATTTACAATTTGAGACTGCATGGGGCGCTACAAACGTGTTCAAGGAATTTTTTTAACTTCTCCTGAACAAGTGGGCCTATCTTGCTGAAACTTGTGGTATGCGTTTGAGTGAGTACGTACAAAATTGAACGTGGTATGGTAGGGAACGCTACAATAATATTAGTTATATGGTTTGTTTTAATGCTAAAGAAAAATAGTCTATACACATTAGATTTTTAAACATGTAACAACGATTGTATTTTAGAATTTCTAGAGAACAACAACGTACTTATGGGAAAATCTGCATATTACAAATATTCCAAACGTTTTACGGTTCAAAGAGATCCGTTCTCCAAAATAAAATAACACAATTAAAGTAAACAAATTAAAATATGCATTATAGAACATAGAATAAAATATAACAAATCGTAATTGGTTTACTAGATATTCTAAGCACTAACTCAGGTTTTTCCTCTGGATACATATGAAATGATACACCATAAAATGCAATAATTTCAATTCGTGTTATTACATGATATCATACTTCAATATTAGGAGCATCCATCTATTGACAGAAATCACAGAGGTCAGATTCATTTAACAGTTAAGAGTTACCGTCACAAATGAAACACTTTTACATGGAATTTTTGATAAACAAACATTCATTTCAACATGAAAATTCATAATGTTGTCTTGACAATTTATGAAAGCGCCCCGCTTCTATTATGTCTAGAAGGTACGGCACATAAATTTCAGGTCAAACATCGTCTATTCTCCTCCTTCCGTTTACATAACTACTCGCATTCAATTCCATAATTTACTCGGCTGGTCCGAAGCGTTATGCTTTGGGATAATAACGGCAAACATACTTTGGGAGGGATAACAAACAGGGATGTCTGTCGGATGTGGAAAGATGAGGCATGTTCAAGAAGTGGTCTTTATGAAATTCTATTAATTGTACCTCATCGTATTAAAATGTTGTGGTCTTCCTAGTAATATTAAGCTGTTTGTTGCATTTCTCGACTTATTTCTCAGTTACATTTCCGGTGTAGCTACTGTTTTTATTAATAAACTTGCTGTCTTGGCAGCCAATTAGAGGGGTAATTTTGATTTTGATCTCATTAGGTTTCCACAAGGATGATACTCAGTATCTACAGCTATCCGACTACTCCCGGTAACTACTCCTGCAGCTTTTCAATATTTTTTCTAGCTACTAGGGGTACCTTAATATATTTTATTATAGGAATTTCTTGTAGCCTTGCTATAATTTTTAAAAGCTATTTTCGGTTGCGTCGCAATGTTTTTGTCAGCTTTAAACGATAGCTTTGAAATGTCATAAGTTTCGTTATATTTTTTTGGTTTTGGGCACTACGCAATGTTTTTTCAATTTGATTGGTGAATGGTTTTCAATATAAAACTTTTTTTTATTATCATATGAGCTTTGGGATTTTTTTTTGCTACCCTATATATATCAAATAGCAATAAATTATTTTAGTAACCTCAGTTTAAATTATCAAATATTTTAATTGGAAATTAAACAGTTTTATGCAATTAGTATTGGGAAAATTCTATTTTTTTATTTATTTTTTGTTGTTGTGAGAAAGGGCTTTGAATTACCCTGAAAGGTTTGGAAGTTTTAAAACATTTTTTTTTCTATTGATTGCTGGGATTTACATAAAACCCATTAATATCACATCTATAATAAAAACAACATTTAACTTGTAATTGTCAGTCCTCAAAAATAGTTGTTGGTTGTAAGGGTTTAACTTTTGTTTATATATCCGACTTAAAAATATCAGAGACTATTGTTTTAATTATCAACACAGGAGCATAAAAAATAAGTAACGACATATAGAGAGAACCAATTTTATTATTATTTCATTATATTAACGAGAACATTTTGTTTAAAATTATTTATTCTGTAGATAATAACAGCTTTTAAACAAACGCATTTCAGGAAATACGTAATTCCAAACAGATCTTCCCCTTCAAGTCACTCTTTCAATTCCATTATCAAGGAAAAGGATATCCAAGAATTCTCTCATGTTGTCGAAAATTGCTTTGAAGTCACAACTTAGCTATGCCATTTAAGTAAATTACAAAGTGCCTACAAAGCTAAAGCGTTTAAGTAAAAAAATCATTGAATAAACGCT
This sequence comes from Octodonta nipae, assembly GCA_034190945.1. Taxonomy (NCBI): domain Eukaryota; kingdom Metazoa; phylum Arthropoda; class Insecta; order Coleoptera; family Chrysomelidae; genus Octodonta; species Octodonta nipae. The sequence continues at coordinate 23,990,183 of CM067218.1, read as the reverse complement.
TTTTGTTGATTTTATGTTCTCTGTAGAATTTCCGAATGTATTTCTCTGGAAATGTATGTTATAATCTTTTTATATGATGCGCTCATATCAGTGTATTTATCTACAACTACAACAAGTGTTTAAGAAACTTTCTTGAGAATTCTTTAGAACAAATAGAAGAGGAAATGGTAATTATCTAGACAAAAAATATATTTTTTTAGGTATTGCTAAAGTAGAAATGCTGTGAAAGCAATGATGCCTTACTGACGGATTGTCTGTTGTTATTGACACTTAGTCACTCCTTACATTATCATTCTTTGATATTGGTTATACAAAAATCGTTCAGTTATCTATTTAGATCTAGTTAATCGAACTTTAATATTCGACTACCTAACTAGAAGAGTGAACAGACGGATACTAGAATTATCCGAACCGACTGATGAGGGCAGATATTAGTTTGCCGAAACTTCGCTATTTGACTATCGATCCCGACAGGGATAAGTTATGAACTACGCCGATGAATTCATTCCCGGAAACCACCTGATACATATATACAAATATACATCCTTATTTAAAAATCGAGTTATTTTCTCTGCAAGGTGTGGATGGTATGTACAAGAACATAAAATCTTCGCTGCAATATAAACGAACGAAAATACTTAGTCATAAGGGCGTAAAAACCATGTACGCTTTATCTTGTCGTGAATTTAACGAAAGGAGATTTCCCAACACATGAACAAGAGGGTCTTTATTCCTACGAGCATTATCCTTGTACTCCAGTTTTCTCCCTCATTACATCTGCTGGCTGTCTTTAAGCCTTTCGCTTTGTTTTAAAACCACTCGTTTGTTCTCTGGGTCTTTTGGAATAAATTTCACAGTCCATTATTGGGATTTTCGAATTAACTATCATTATGAAGGGTAGATATAACTGTCAGCGACTTTCACACAGAAGCGTTTTCCTCAGATATTAACAAGAAAATATTTAAATTTGTTTTAATTTGGGGAATTTGCATTTTATTGTATTTCAAGACTATACAAGGTTTTCAAACAGTGCACTATTGCTAATTTTCTTATCAACGTAGCTTCAAGGTTTTTTACACTAATAATGACCTTGAAAAAAAAACAGCAGTTGAGAGTAGAATTCTCAACTAACAATCGAAAAAAACGTCCTTTTGTTGTTATGGCAAACCCTGTATATTATATTCGCGATCCATTGAAAATTATATTATGAGAAACAATTATAGAATGCATTACTAGAATTTGCTAATGGTCATGTCCTTATGAACAACCCAATATGAGGATAGTTCATAAAGTTTTTTCTAGTGATTTTAATGGGATCACTAAAACAACAAAATTTTTTGATCGCACTTTTGGCAACTAGAAGCGCCAGATAAAATACTGGAGATCACCCCGTTCAAATTCCTACAATTTGAAAAGGAACTCTATTATTGTAAGATCTTTAGAAGTTTCTGTGCTACCCTGTATATTGTCAAATTAGTTATGTGAACAGTCAAATAATATTGTCAAACAGTTTATTTTTAAATTTTAGAATTGTGCCTTTTATCATAGTTTATTTGTCATTGACAACAGGGCCTGACCCAACCCCAAAACGTTGGGAAATATACAGTAATTTCCTGTATTGTGGTGTTAGTTCCCAAAAAGTGCTTAAACATTGTGATAGTGGACGGTGTTCACGAATTTTGAAAAAGCATAAATATGTACCGTATAGAGCGCAAGAACCAAGAAAAATGAATGGAGTTTTGTTAGTGGTCTAGCATTGAAGTAGATTTTATTAACCGATCTCGTCAATTTCTCTAATATTAGCGTGTTAATAAAAAACAGAAAAATTCTTTGCTTACCTCTTAATAGGTTCACGAAATTTAGGTCTTTTACTGAATAACAGCAACTGGTGCCTGATATACGAAAATGGTGAGCCTGTTTGCTTTGGAATTTATGATTATTTAATAAGTATGTCTTTTTGAAAGGGTTAAATAACTTCGAGTATCTAAATGGCAGCGTAGAGGCGCAACCTAAAGGTTAGTGAGGTAACAGCGTAAACTGCCATTAACATCAAAACTATTAGTCAATGAGCCCACAACTTTCAGTTGGCAGCAATGTCATAATTTTGATCTCGGTATAAGTGAGTGCGAATGACGTCATCGTGAAGCATAGTTTGTAGATTGCGTATCTAAAACGATGCAAGAGAAGTGTATTGGAACGGTAGTTATTTAGAGTTTGGTTTTCAACAAAGGCCATAAAGCATTTTGGGAATGTAGATCGCTGAAAGAAACGTATTATTAGTACATCGAAGTCGTACGTCGTTGTATTAGTTATGGAAAGTTGTAAGAGATTTTTGGAAACAAAGTTTGTAACGCTTTTTTTGTACAGAGCAAAATTGGTTCATCATATTGTAGAGTTTTCTTTCTCTTGTAAAATCTATACGGAAAAACAACCTGTATTCAGAGAAAATTCCAGTGAACCCGTAGAATAATCAAGAAGACCCTCCTCAACAATTAGTTCGAAATTACTTAAAATAAAATTTTCATAACATATTTTGGTTTTTCTTTGTCAACGCTGAACAGATCGCATGAAAGGTATCTTTCTCTAGGTAATAAAAAGCACAATATATGAAGAAATCGGTGTCTTCACATAAAAGTTCCATAACGGAAAAATATAAAAGGGCCAAAAACGTAGGCAATTTTCTCAAATGCTCGAACGTCGTTTCCTTCCTTGAATACGAGTGGAATACGTTAAAAATCTGATTCAATTCTATCAGTTGAATTTCCACGACATGCGTTACAGAATTTCATAAAGTTCTTTTCCGAAGGATGTCCTTAATTCAAGTTATCAACTTCCAAAGGTGACATAGAAATAGTTTACGTCGCAAATTTCCGTTATACGTCCAACCTCAGCGGAACACGCAAAAGTTTCATACAGTTTGAAAAGTTAAAAGATGTGCATCGCTTCCCAAAGGAAATATCTGCTGAATATCACCGGTTCGGGAAGAAATTTTCATATAAAATATTTAGGCGTTACTTTTGATACTTTTTCGATAATATTTTCGCTATAAAATCGAGCGACTGATCTTATTAAACAACGCTGAGGCCTCGTAATTGGATTAGTTTTCGCAGAATCTAAAGATCTGATTATATTGATCTCGTATCGTCAAATCAGTTCTCCTGCTATACATTTCACAAACGTTCAGTAGGCGATAATTTTCAAACTGGTGGAATTTGCTGTTAATCAGACTGACAACAAAACAAACAGGTTATTAATTAATATTGAACATAGGCACATACTCCAAAGTGAAATTGAATTCAAACTGTAACTGAGTTTCTACTCGTAGTTGGTATAAACTAAGGGTAAACATTCTATCTATCAGTTTGTTCTAAAGAGCGTGTAAATTGTTGTATACTATAAGCGAATTATGTGGTTTCAAAAATCCTCGCTATGTATGCAAAAGGGTGAACGAAATATTTTATCAAACATGGGGAAACAAATATGAAGATGATTTTACTTCGGAGACAAAGTATTCACAGGTCAGGTTTATATAAAACCTCTTAACATTAGACGTTTCATAGTGAATAATTGTCTTGTTTTTCACTTTCCAGAAAGAAAAAGACAAAAACTGTTAATTTTATAAAATTTAAAAACAGTTAATATTAAAAACAGATTTGGCATCATAAGTTCTCAAACACATAAGACAGGCCGGATATTTTATTTTATATAAATTTGAAAGTCAAAATGAAATGGGCTGCCTAAAAGTGCTTCACAAGTAAAATTCCACAGCAAATAACTTTTATGAATAATTATTTTTGTTACAATATTTACACAATTTTTAAAAATATTTTCGCAAACCAGTATTCTTAAAAATAGTTTTTAATACATTAGAATTATTTACAAAGTAAGCAATAAATTAGTACCTGATTACCTGAATGAAAAAAATTAAGTATGTCAATAATATACAGGGTGAGTTGTTTTTGATGATCTTTATAGGGATCTCGGAAACTAGCGGAGATAGAGCAATGGTTAAATTGACCTCAAAAAATCGGACATATTTAGAGCTTTTCAACGATATAATACTCGATATAGTTATTCACAAAAATAACGGAGTTATGGATGCTTTTCTCTCTTATTTTCACTTTTAACGTAGCTAGCCATAAAAGAGATTGTTTTCACTTTTACGTTTCTTCATTTAAGAGTAATTCCATTAGAAGTGCTGAACAGTCGATATTGACAAGTTTTCGTGATAAAATGAAATATTGTATCCAAGAAAAACCGAATATGGTGGAATGTTATATCATATGCCATAAAAATTCAGTTCGTGCAGCTCAGGAATAATTTCATAGATATTTTAATCCTCGTCAACCTGCTCTATCTACATTTAAGAGACTTTACGATAGTTTACGCATATATGGATCTTTTACTAAACCACCCAAGGAACGTAATCAATTTAACGAAGCAGCACAAATAAATGTTTTGGCAATGGTAAATCAAAATCCATCTACATCAACTCGTGAGATGGCGGCAGAAGCTGGCACATCTCAACGAACTGTAGCTAACGTACTGAGAGCGCACAAGTTCCACTTTCAGTTTCTCAATCTTTGCATGCCGGTGACGAACATCGACGTATTTTGTTTTGTACATGGTTTAGAGACATGTGCCTTGACAATCCACAGTTTCCATTAAAGGTGTTATGGTCAGGTGAAACTAGATTTACTAACTGCGGTATGTTCAATAAACACAATGAGCATATCTGGGCTAAAGAAAACCTTGTCCATGCAGAACAAAGACGACCCCAGATAAAATTTGGTTTTAATGTTTGGTGTGGTATCATAGGGTCTACTATTCTGGGGCCTTTTATCTATGACGAATCACTTACTGGGGAGCGCTACTTACATTTCTTGCAATACACTTTTCAAGACATGTTGCATAAATTGAATTGAACTCGTTTAGAAATTGAGTGGTTCCAACATGATGGAGCACCTGCTCATAACTCGTTATTAGTACGACAACAATTAGATAATATCTATCCAAACTCTTGGATAGGAAGAAATGGCCACCCAGGTCTCCCGATTTGGCGGTTATAGACTTCTATTTATGGGGTGCGCTAAAAAACACCAGTTGGTCACCTAAGGGAGGCGATATTACAAGCAAATGAAGAAATTTATAGGCTGTGTGTGAGGAAAGCGTTAATGACAATCTTAAATAGATGCAATTTTTGTATAAATAACAATGATGGACTTTTCGAACATAATTTTAATTAATAATAACTTTAATTTCTTAAGTTTTTAGTAAGTACCTACTTATTTATATTTTTCGTTATACCTGATATACCTAATAAAAAAATCGTTCAATGTTTTTTGGAATAGTTATTAATAAATCAATCTAGTTCATGGCTAACTATGTTAAAATTGAAAATAAGAGAGAAAAGCATCCATAACTCCTTTCTTTTTATGAATAACTATATCGAGTATTATATCGAAAAACTCTAAAAATGTCCGATTTTTTAGGTCATAGCCAATTATGGTTTCCATTAAAAAAAGATATTTTTGTGTCATATCTCGAAAACGAGAGGTGTTGCGCAAACGGGGACATGACAATCATATTTGGGATACAATTCCATTCAATTTTGATATTTACACTGTTTTAACAAAATCAAAAACCAAGGAGCTAGAGGGATTTGACTAAGTCGACAGAATTTGTTTTTTTTTCAAAATATCTAGTAAGCCATGACTTTTTAAAATCCGAAAGTGTTATTAAATTGGGCCAGTAAAACTGGCAATCTTTCCCAATTTAACCATTGCTCTATCTCCACTAGTTTCCAAGATCCCTATACTGATCATCAAACAAATCTCACCCTGTCATCAAACTACAAATTCACTCATACATAATGAGTGGGTATGAGTGTCGTGTTGAAATATACCCTATGTAAAAATTGGTATAATGTACTGTAATGTAATGTAGTGTGATGTTTTGTGATGCAATGTAATATAATTTAATGTAATTTATGCAACGTAATGCGATGTAATGCAAGCAGTGCAATATAATACAATGTAATGCAATGTAATTTAATGTAAAGTAATGAATGTAAGAAATTGTAATGCAATGAAATACAATGCAATGTAATGGAATGCAATGCAATGTGCAATGTAACGCAATGCAGTGTAATGCAATGAAATACAATGTAATGAAACGTAAGGCATCTTAATGCAATTTAATGCAAGGTAGTATTGTTATTTCATGTAAGATAGTATTTAAACATATAAATACTAGTTATATCTCACTACGAAAGTACTTTGCTTATGGTAAAATCCAAATAGTGATCAATTGTGGAAACTGATGTGGATATCTGTTTAGGGTTGAACAGCTTGTAGTTAAAAATTAAATTACAATTTGCTAGACTATTACTACTACTAACTGCGACGAAACTTGGAACGGGATAACAATAGCGAACTTGTTGAAAACGTTTAAAGATTTCAAACTAATTTATAACATAAGTTATATTTATAAATATTTTCTTTTACTACTGTTTTCTTTATGTTTATAGCTTCGCATCCATAGTTCTTATTATACCTTCTTCAGAAACTCTTCACTGTCCCATCAGCATTTCTATAATTCAAAGGTAAGAAAATTTCAAGTTAAGATAATGGAATAGGTTGTGTCATCTATTCAACCAATAACATATCTATAAATTTTGCCAGAATAAACATCATATCCCACATTGAATTAATATTTGTGTAAAATTATTCAGAATTCTGCCAAGAGCACATCTAATGGATACACGGTATCGCATATATTACTGTCAAAACAATAACGACCAAACTGTTGAGTGTATAAGTTGTGAGTCTTTACATTAGTTCTCCAATTGTAACCGTTTGAGAACAACGAAACAAGTTTATGTTTCTGGTAATACCGAAATTAGACTAGATTCTTATTGCTCAAATATTTTCGGCAACTACCGGCAATTTAATTAGTGTTCCCTACGCAAACGTTGTCAGGGGACAAATTTTCACCGGCATGTTTTTGTTTCAACTTACAAAAGTGATTAAAGTTTCGTGAGGAGAGGAACTTTCACTTGGGCTTGCGAGTTGGGAGTTTGTAAATTAATATTAAGGTTAGAAGACCTTGAAGCAGAGTAGGCTTTATATTGTAGACCAGGTTTGATGATGCTTTTAAAATACTGCGGAAACGGAGAATTTACTGAGTGATATTGCCCTGTTATATAAAAAATGCGTTTCTTAATGTCAGCAACTGACTACTGTAATCCTCTTGCCATTTGAAGTTTATATTTGTGAAGATGACAAGAATAAATATTACTGCAGAACTGTTTTCAATTATGGTAATGGAAGAATAGTTTTTATAATCTACCATATCAAACTGAACAGCACAGAATACAATTCGAAAGGAATATAATATATCCTCTGAATTTCCCAATGTTACGGGGTCCTTACCGGGTCTCCAATGTTGGCCTGAAGCTGGTAGACAATGTAGCTCATTCCTTGAATTTTCTTCGACTTCCATCATCTTGAAATGATAGATCTCACAACGTTTCAATAACTCTAGTCGCATCTCATCCCCTATTCGTTCAAAAGCATCATTAATTCTTTTTCTTAACTGCTTCTTGGCTTCTATTTCTGCCTCGTAAACGACTTGCTTGACCCGGCCCAATAAAAAAGGGGGCTAGGTGTGGTAACCTCTCTCAATCCAAGCGTTGGGAATGACAATTGATTCCTAAACGGGAATGAATTGTCCAGGAACCCTGACAGTTCGTTTATAATGTGCTCGACAACCATCATTTTGGAATATTATTGCTCTGTCTTCCAAAGGGACTTCATCTATTACGATTGGTAAATCCTTCATTAAAAATTCAAAGAAAAAAAAAACAAAAACCGTAAGATACCCCAATGTTATATTGGCTACCTAATATAGTACATAAGCCCATTTATACACCCCCCCTTGCTTGGCGAACTTTCTACAAAGCACATTGTATAACAGTTGTTGTTCAACTTTTATTTAAATATAAATTATTTTCTATATATCAAGATTGCTGTTAAATCTTTCGAACCTAGTTAAGCTTATTATATTCTTTAAGACATACGCATATATTTGGCCCAATCAAAATATGCTAGTTAATAATCTGAAGATTTAAAGTACAATTTAACTCCATAATGGGTAAGATACACCAGAAGTGTTCTATTAAAACAAGTTTTTATCTAGACACGGTGTAACATTTTTCCTAGGCTTCTTCTTATTGAGATCCCATTCTCTTTTTAGGGTTCCGTATATACAATATACGGATACCCTTATAATATCACTCAGGATTTCTGCCTCTGTCACATCATAGCCATTTTCTCCTAAACTACTGGACGGAAGAGGTTGAAATTTGGTATCCATGTATAGTTTGGTGACCCGAACAGGAGCAAAAGAAAAAAATTTGATTTTAGGGGTACTTCTGGGGCGAAAATCTAAAAAAATCGAACCCCCCCCTGATCTCCGAAACTACTCAGCCTAAAATTTTGAAAAAACATAGGAAATATAGAGCGTTGCCCGAACTTTACAGGAAAGTTAAGGAGAAACAATTAATATTAATTTTGGGGGGCAAATTATAGAATTAAATAAAAATTTAAAAATAAAAAAATTTCAAACGCATCATGTAATATATCAAATGAAAGGTCTCATTCTGAGGAACACAAATATATTTTTTTCATATTTAAAAAAAATTATTTAAAATTATATTAAAGAAAATATACCAAAATTTAAGCATCCGCCCTCCTTATCTCCGAAACTATAAAACGTAAAGTTTTGAAAAAAAATACATTTATAGGTTGTGACCTGAAGTTTACTGGAAAAATAAGGAGAAACCTCTACTTTTAATTTTGGGAAGCCAATTACAGAATTAAATGGAAAATATAAAATTAAAATTGTTTCTAACCCATCATGTTATATATCAAATGAGAGGGCTCATTACGACGAAAACAAATATATTTTTTTCAAAATTTTAAAATAAATTATTTAAAAGATATTAACAAAAATATAAAAAAAATTATCAATTCCCCCCCCACTCTTATCTCCGAAACCATTAGCTGGAAAATTTTGAAAAAAATGGAGGTATAGCCCCTTACGTGAACTTTACAGGAAAATTAAGGAGAAACCATTAATATTAATTTTGGGGGGCAAATTATAGAATTATATAAAAATTTAAAAATAAAAAAACTTTCAAACGCATCATGTAATATATCAAATGAAAGGTCTCATTCTGAGGAACACAAATATATTTTTTTCATATTAAAAAAATATAGTTAAAAAGATATTAACAAAAAAATACCAAAATTTACACATCCCCCCCCTTATCTCGGAAACTATAAAACGTAAAGTTTTGAAAAAAAATAGATTTATAGGTACTGACCTGAAGTTTACTGGAAAAATAAGGAGAAACCTCTACTTTTAATTTTGGGGGGCCAATTACAGAATTAAATGAAAAATATAAAATTAAAATTGTTTCTAACCCATCATGTTATATATCAAATGAGAGTGCTCATTACGACGAAAACAAATTTTTTTTTCAAATTTTTTAAATAAATAAATTAAAAGATCTTAACAAAAATATAAAACAATTTACCCATCCCCCCCCTTATCTCCGAAACCATAAGCTAGAAAATTTTGAAAAAAATTGGAGGTATAGCGCCTCACCTGAACTTTACTGGAAAAATAAGGAAAAACCCCTAATATTTTTTTTGGGGGCAAATTATAGAATTAAATGGAAAATATAAAATTAAAATTGTTTCTCACCCAGCATGTTATATATCAAATAAAAGGGCTCATGATGAAGAAAACAAATATATTTTTTCCATATTTATAAAATAAATTAATTAAAAGATATTAACAAAAATATAAAAAAAATTACCCATTCCCCCCCTTATCTCCGAAACCATAAGCTGAAAAATTTTGAAAAACTGGAAGTATAGCCCCTCACCTGAACTTTACTGGAAAAATAAGAAGAAACCCCAACTATTCATTTTGGGGGGCAAATTATAGAATTAAATGGAAAATAAAAAATTATAATTGTTTCTAACGGGTCATGTAATATATCAAATCCCAGGGCTCATTATGACGAATAGGTACAAATATATTTTTTTAATTTTTTTAAAATGAATATTTTAAAATATATTAAAAAAATATTTTTAAAAAATTACCCATTCTCCCCGTTATTCCCCAAACTCTAAGACCTCATTTTTTTTTGTTGATAGGATAAATATGAAAAAAAATCCCTAATTCTATTATTTGGCCTCAAAATAATAGAATTAAACGGAAAATAAATTACTAGAAAACCGCCATAGTAATTTTAGGGACAAATTATACAATTAAATGGAAAATAATGATTTAATTTTCAAACGCATCAGATATCAGATAAAAGGCTCATTATGTGAATTACAAATATAACATATTTTTGAATCATTTGTATAAAAGATATTAAAAATATTAAACATCGACTTAATTCCCACTTTAGAAACTACACTATTTAAAATTTGAAAAATATATTTTATTTATATTTTTAAATAATTTGAATAACAGATTTAATAATTTATAATTTAAACTTTGACCTATTTTGCCGCTTTTCTTCCAATCTACAGAGCCTCAAAACTCAGACAGTAGATTATAAAAGGCATTTCTGAAAGTTTATTAGTAAAATAAAACTCTAATGTTACTTTTTGGGGGCCAAATTAGAAAATTATTAGTATTAGTATTGTGATAAAAATCAAGCGAATCCTAAAGCAGATAAAATAAAAAGTCTATGTTTGGAAAATGAAAGTGTATATTTTTAATAAAATTTAAAATGCTTCCTTTAAAAGATATAAGGGTAAGTATAAGAAAATGCACTCATTCCCTGCTTGTCTGAAACTGGCATATTCGAATCTTGAAGGTGGTACGGAACCCTTAGTATGCGAGTCCAACTCGCAATTGACCAAATTATTTTTTGTTATAACTCTCATACAAACCTTTACCCTTCTGATATTTAAAATCTAAAGACGCTACAATATAAAATACACTTAGAAACTTTATTGAATATGTGACGTTTATAACTTGAGTTCAATTAGATATCAATGAAGGCTAGAGTATTTTAAATAATTAAACAATCAAGAATAACAAATATTTATAGTAATTTGTAGTGTTTTAAATTAAAATAATACATGAAACTCTGTTTAATTCTCCCTAATTTTTGAATAACTTTACATGTTAAAATCCAACGAATTCGAAATTTATTCGTGAGCAAGTCACGGAAAGACAAATTCCCGGTTTCATAACATCCTAGATAATTCAGCCGAAATGAAAATGCTACTATGCTAAGCTTCGCAATATTTATGCTCTGCTCTCAGAACATTTTGTACTTTCAAATGACTTTGCAAATCCCGCAATATTAGCCCAAAAAGACTTGGTGGATGAAGCGAAGAATAGCTGCATATGTGAGCCATATTTCTTAATCTTTTGACAAACAACAGAAAGTTAATAGTGGAGTTATGCCATTATAAAATATGAACGCGAGAAGAGAACTCACACATTGATCACTTTTATGTGCATGTCTTTGTGGTTTCTCATACAGAATTTGTCAATTGGCTAAAACGTTTACATTATAAAATTTGTTATTAATATATAGCTAAACTAACTTTTACTAACATTAATGTTACCTATAATACAACTGATAGAGTTTCCACAAGACAAATCAGAAAACAACATCTCATATTTTACCAATTTATTTTTTGAATATTTACAATTGCGTCTACTCCCTTGTTTATTATTACGTTCGGTCCTTATGAACTTTGTTTATTCGAAATCAAATGAATGTTTTTCAGCTTTTTTGTGATTTTTTATAGGACTTTAGATTTTTGTCATACTTGTGGGCATTGATCCGGTTTTTTAGAAACTGGGAAGTTTGTCCCAAGTACATACCCTTGCAATCCTTGCAGGTTTTTTCAAATACACGATGTTACTTTTTTATTTTTGGTATTATTTCTTTTAACTAACTGACATTTTCTAACAATAAATTGTATCCCCTATAAGATAGTAAAGATAGATACCTCTTATGTTTTTGTAGTTCTTGGGTTTAGTATTTGCTTTGTGTCTTTACGCCTTTGATATTTTTTAGTCTGTCGTGAAAAACATTAACATTTAAAGCTTTGGCCTTATTTATTGCCTGACATCTAAAGTTTTTGTCTGATAATTTTATCGTTTTTTAACAGTTCTATTCCTATTGCGTTTTCTTATAATTGTGGATGATTGAAATTGAAATATATTGCAAACCGTGTCAATCAATAACTATTTTCAGACATATATTTACATATACATTTGGAACAATAAAGACGACACAAAACTAAAAAAAGCTCATTTACAAAATTCCTTGCCAATGACATATATTTTACATTGGAGAAATGTCTAGGCATCTAAATGTTTCAACAAATAACAAAGAAATTAATTAAAGAAACAATTGGAAAAATCTAATTTTCCCTTCCCCGAAGCACCAGAAATCTTAAATAGTATGTTTGGTGAATGCACTATATTACAACAAAGTCGCACCCAAGAGCTCCGAATATAAATTCTGAAGATGACTTTTTCAAATTATTATATGTGATGGTTATACTTTTTTGCGCAACTCTGTATATCTGAAAATAACTGAATTTCTAGGAATTTTTATTTCGTAACAAATTGAAAGCAATTCAAAAAACTCGAAAACTACTAATAAACCAATATATGATCTTATAAAATACTCCTTTGTATCTTTAATGATTTTATGTGCCAAAAGTAAAAAACCAGAATTTTCCATGCAAATATTTTTTAATAATTCTTTTAAGATAAGATGATTTTTAAATAAATAAATCAATATTCATATGCAAAGTGTATGAATTTTTCATTCTCCAGTATATAATATCATTAATATAAAAAAAATCATAGACATTTTATTGTTATATGATACCCCAAAAACGATTTTCGAACAACTGCTATTGTAACAGAAGCAAAAAGGACCCCTTTGTTAGCAAAATATAATACTAAAATCGCCAAAACAGCAAAGAATTCTTGTCATTTTTTCACAACTATTTATGTTAGCGTCTCCACTAATGATCATATTATTGGTTAAAGTTGATGACTATATAGAAAAAGAACGGTAAAGAACCTTCCTTTCGACAATGCCATGAAGTTCTTTGTGATATATTATTATTGCCGGGGTCCTTGTGATATAGGGTGCGGAATGTTTTACGGGCGATATATCAACGAGAAGGAGAAAATGACTTTTAGATGTCTGAGGTTTAGAAAAGGAGGAAAAGTAACCATTCTACGGCATTTTATCGGTTCACATATATTTTGGTGGCGATTATCGGCAATATGAAGACATGAAGTGATTATTATCACTCCGATTTTGTTGGTAGATGATTTTTTATTGAAACTTTGACGATAGTTTAACTGACAAAATCTCGCGATTTTTTTTGAGAAAAAATACTATAATAACTGTATTTGTCCTCGAGCTACGGGATTTAATTCTACTTTCACCGGAAAAAGCTTCGATTCGGAGAAGAAACTGTTCAATTAAATTTAATTTCTGTTGTTTTCCGAGTTTCTGAAGTCTGGAAAACTCAAGATGAAGTCAGTATGATGGATTTCGTTCGTTGATTTCCAGGTTTTTTTATAATAAATAAATACACTAAATGTATATCGGTTCTCAAAAAAAAAACTAAAATATGCAATAATGGTTTGTACCTTCTATGAGTCCTAGTTACCCCAAAAAGTCCTGATATTATTGTTTATAAGAACTTTAAAAGTACAATTCAACTACCTTTATAATTTTTCTGTATTGAAATACATGGTGTTATAGTTCTAAGTAGATACTTTGTTCTGAGAGATATGTTCAATTGAGGAATTTTCTTACATCTACGTGAACACATATGTTGTTGACAAAATTAGTGAGATCAACCATTTCAAGACGATGGAAGGCCAAGGAAACTTCGAGGACCGAGTGACATTGACTACCAGATTCAGACTAAAATTAGATGGGTTATTTCTTAAAGTAATTAAGGTAATTTCTTTTGGATTATTTCACTAGGGAGATAGTATTGGTGATACATATTTGTATTACATATGTTGTTTTGGTAGTCTTACACATAAATCTGATGACTAGTTTGTAATAGTGTTGTTTTATCAGTTATTTTAATTCTGTTCCAATAAAGTTTATCATCATTGTGTTGTTGTCATTCATATTTATAATAAGGTATTCATCATTCTTGGTGTATGTATTTATATATGATTATTATTCTGTTTGCAAAAATATTAAATCCCCTAGTCATATGGTTTGTTTGTGTGGTTTACAGAGTTTGCATTTGTTTGTTGGTGTCATTGAATTATTATAAACGAGATTTATTGTTATCAGTCCCTATCATAAAATCTTTTATTAATTTTATATACAGTCTTTTGGTAAAGGTTTGCTTAGTACTAGTTCATTTAAGCTTGTGATCACATATGCCAAAAAGAAGTATTTTTGAAATAGAGACAGAGGGTATTTTTCAGCTATTGATAAGGTACTTGATACAATGTTTTATTAAATAATTATTGAGAGAGAAATAAATTTAAGAGGAATACAAAGTTTTCCTTTACGTACCAACAAATAGCCTGTTATTTATTTATTTCAAGAAGTAATGTTATTTTTACATAATTTTCTTTTGGACTTTTCTGTTTCTCGCCCTGTAGGTAATTCGAGTGGCGTGACGTCTCGATATATGTTAGGTAGGGATGTTAAGAAGAAGGGAGTTCGTCGGTTTGGCGAGGCGTAGTCGATGCGCTGTTAGTAGCATCATGTCAGAGCAAAAGGTGCATACGTCTGTTGCGCAACGTGTTGTTATCAAAATTTTGGCGCGGGAGAGCGTTAGACCGTCTGAAATTTTGCGTCCACTATCTGCACAGTTCGGCAATGAAACACTTTCAAGGACACAAGTATACGACTGGCACAAAAAGTTTTCAGATGGCCGAGAGACAGTGGAAAATGAGCCTCATGCACGCCGTCCCACGACAAGCATCAATGAGGCGAATATCTACGCAATTCGTGAGCTGATCGAAGGCGTACTGCTGATCGATTTTCTGCACGAACGCCGTACAATTAATGCTGAGTATTACTGCGAACTACCCCAACAAGTGAAACTTGCCTATCGACAAAAGAGGCGAGATATGTCTATCCGAAGTGTGATTCTGTTGCATGACAACGCTCGGCCACATACAACTGCACTACCACATGTTTGGGCCACTTAAAGAAGAACTGGGAGGCCACCACTTTGAGGATAACGAAGGTGTAAAAACGTTTGTGCGCAATTGGTTATCGACACGACCAGTTTCATTCTTTGAGAAAGGTATTAAAATACTTCCGATTCGGTGGGAAAAATGTATACATAAGAGAGGAGACTATGTAGAAAAATAATATGTATTAAAATTTGTATTGATCGTACCAATAACATTTTTAAATGTAAGTCCGGTTCATATTTGATTCACCCTCGTATTTTGTGTCTATTAATTTCGTTTTTTTTTTATTAGTAGCTTTGAGTTTTCGACATTGGGAATTTATCATACATCGAAAAATATTTGGCATTACCCTATACAACATATCAAAACTTCTCGTTTCTCAGAGCGAGAAAGCAGAGAAATTGTTATACCTGTAGTTAATGGAGATAAGTTACGAAGCTACGAAGAAGTATGTACCTTATATAATAAAGTTCATGGAGAAGGAGCAAGATACACGAAAACGGGAGATGTCAAAGGTGTTGCTTAATGTGACAGACATAAAACGAACGGTGTGTGTGTGTGTATGTCTGCCCATGAGACTAATTTTTGTTTAGATAGTGCAATAAATCGTCAGAATTGTCTGGATACAAACAATACACACTTAAATTTAAAAAAATATCAAAGTTTGGACAAGCATAGCAAAACAACTTATTGAAATTCCGTATTTGATCGTCTTTTTACAGCTACTGAGAATATAAATTCTTACTGACTCAAATCAGGCTTTCCCAGATCACAACAATACGCAAATTTGAAATCCTTTATTATTTTTCCAACAAGATGGGGTACCACCCCAATTTGGAGTACAAATAAGAAGGTTTTTGGACAAGCCGTTTGATAAAGATGGATTGATAGGCATGAATCAATTAAGTGACCACCAAGATCTCCTGATTTGACCCCAAAGGATCTTTTCTAGTGCAGGCAAACAAAAAACTTTCGATCCCTCCTATGAAGAAGACTTTTCTATATGTTTTTTGGGTCGCAGAATCCGAATCCAGAGTTTATTTTGACCTAGCAAAGTGCCTTCACTTTTGACAATGCAAACGCTTTGCTAGGTCAAGATTAATTAAGCGAACCAAATGCCATATAGAAATTTTGGTTTTATTCTAGTTATCGAAATCTTTTTATTCCTGTGTTTTTAGTTTATATGAAAAAGTATTATATAACCAGTTATTATAGTACGTTGTCAATTACAAATTAAATGGCTTCTATGTATTGGCGATAATGGAATAAGTTACTATTTGAAAATAAATTCAGCGTTTTTTCAATATGATCATTGTTCGAAGACTACCTCAACAAATATATAACCAATTCCCATTTTATTATTGGAAAAATTATTTCGCTAATTTCGATTTCTGTTTGAATAACTTCATGCCAGTCCTTTGGGGCGTTTTTTTCAATTATATTTCGTTAACATTTTGCCGAACTTGGAGACGGCAATTCCGAAATGAATCAGATCCGTTCAAATTAATAAAAGGAAAATCAATTTCTTTTTAATAAGTTTTCTGTCTATCAGACGTGCAATTACGACAGATCTGCGTCGATATCATGAAAGTTTATTAGAACCAACTCGAGAAATTCGCAAAATAAACGTATCAAATGATTTTAGACGTTTTTTAGAATGGCCCTTTTGTGGGTTTATTTGCCCATGAAAATTAATAATTTTGTGAGAAAATGATTTATTTTGCAGAAACTAATATTTTCTGTATAGTGACCATTTAAAGTCGAAGCTTTCGCAGTTGGTTTCAAGAATTTGATTTGAATATAAATAGGCAAGCAAAAAAACTAATAAAAGAGAAAAATTAGAAATGGGAATAAGTCAGCCAAAATATCTACCAATAAATATGTGGCGCTATAAATATACAATCCTGGAAAATATTAAGAACACTAAGGAAGACTTGTGAAAGTGAAAATGAACAAAATATGCAACATATGAAAGTAATTGTTACAGAGAGTGAGCTGAATTGGCCAGTAAAATCTCCAATACATCACACCCCAGCTGGATCGTGTGAAACAATAATATATATATATATAAGTTTGATCGCCAATCATTCTTATCTTTCCAATGCCCTTCATTTATAGCCTTATCTCTCAGAGTTTTTTAACACCCTCAATCGTAGCTCTGGTTGGTCTTCCTTTTCTACTTCTGCTGTTGGGAATGGAGTTTAGTGATCTTTCTGGACATCTGTTTTCTGACATGAATACATGCCATTATAAGGGTGAGTTTTTTTTTTTTTGATGATCAGTATGGGGATCTCGGAAACTAGCGGAGGTAGTGCAATGGTTAAATTGGGAAAGATTTGCAGTTTTACTGGCCCAATTTAATGACCCTTTCAGATTTTTGTAAAAAGTCATGGCTTACTAGAAATTGTAAAAAAACGAAATTCTGTCGATATAGACAAATCCCTCTAGCTCCTTTGTTTTTTATTTTATAAAAAATGGGTAAATATCAATATTGAAGAGAATTTTATCCCTAATATAATTGTCATATGACACAAACTTATCTTTTTTTTTAATGGAAACCATAGTTCGCTATGCCCTCAAAAAATCGGACATTTTTAGAGCTTTTCAACGATATAATACTCGATATAGTTATTCATAAAAATAACCGAGTTATGGATGCTTTTCTCTCTTATTTTCACTTTTAACGTAGCCATGAAAAAGATTGTTTTCACTTTGACGTTTCCTCATTTGAGAGTAATTCCATTAGTAGTGCTGAACTGAAAGTCGATATTAACAAGTTTTCGTAATAAAATTGAATATTCTGACGGAGAAAAACTGAATATGGTGGAATGTTATACCATATGACATAAAAATTCAGTTCGTGCAGCTGAGAAATACTTTCATAGATATTTTTAATCGTCGTCAACCTGCTCTATGTACATTTATGATAGTTTAAGCAGATATGGATCTTTGACTAAACAACCAAAGGAACGTAATCAAATTAACGAAGCAACACAAATAAATGTTTTGGCAATGTTAAATCAAAATCCATCTACATCAACTCGTGAGATTGCAGAAGAAGCTGGCGCATCTCAACGAACTGTAGTTAAGGTACTGAAAACGCACAAGTTCCACCCGTACTAACTTGTGCCTTGACAGTCCACAGTTTCCATTAAAGGTGTGATGGTCAGATGAAACTAGATTTACTAACTGCGGAATGTTCAGTAGATACAATGAGCATATCTGGGCTAAAGAAAATCCTTTCCATGTAGAACAAAGACGACCCCAAATAAAATTTGGTTTTAATGTTTGGTTTAATCATAGGGTCTACTATTCTGGGTGCTTTTATCTATGACGAATCACTTACTGGGGAGCGCTACTTGCATTTCTTGCAATACACTTTTCAAGACATATTGCATAATTTTTGTTTGAGAACTCGTTTAGAAATTGAGTGGTTCCAACATGATGGAGCACCTGCTCATAACTCGTTATTAGTAAGACAACACTTAGATAATATCTATCCAAATTCTTGGATAGGAAGAAATGGCCCACGCGAATGGCCTTCCCGTTCTCCCGATTTGGCAGTTATCGACTTCAATTTATGGGGTGCGCTAAAAAAAACAAAGTATACAAAAATAAGTATGAGACAGTTGGTAAACTAAGGGAGACGGTATTGCAAGCAATTGAAGAAATTGATAGGCGATTTGTGAGGAAAGCGGTATGTTAATCTTAAAAAGATGCAATTTTTGTCTAAATAACAATAGTGGACTTTTCGAACATAAATTGTAACCATTATTATGTACTTTCATTTCTTAAGTTTTTAGTAAGTACCTACTTATTTACTTTTTTCGTTATATTTGATATACCTAATAAAAAATCGTTCAATGTTTTTTTGGAATAGTTATTAATAAATCAATCTATTTCATGGCTAACTACGTTAAAAGTGAAAATAAGAGAGAAAAGCATCTATAACTCCGTTATTTTTATGAATAACTATAGGTACGATTTTCTGAGGTCATAGCAAACTATGGTTTCCATTCAAAAAAAGATAAGTTTGTGTCATATCTCGAAAACGAGAGCTGTCACGTAAACGAGGACATGACAGTCATATTCGGGATACGATTCCCTTCAATATTGATGATTACACTTTTTTCATAAAATCAAAAACAAAGGAGCTAGAGGGATTTGACTAAATCGACAGAATTTGGTTTTTTTTCAAAAAACATCTAGTAAGCCATGACTTTTTACAAAAATCCGAAAGTGTCATTAAATTGGGCCAGTTAAACTGCAAATCTTTCCCAATTTAACCATTGCTCTATCTCCGCTGGTTCCCGAGATCCCCATACTGATCATCAAAAAAAAAAAAACTCACCCTGTATATGAGATGTCTACTATCAATTTTCTATCGGAGAACATATCAACAAATTACTGAGAAAATCCTTTTCTAAAGTTTCCATCTTTCAGACAGACCAACATTTTGATCCATAAGTTAATATGGGCTCCAGAATAACTTCATAGGTAGTAATCTTTGTATTGGGAATTGATATGATTAGAACAGAGTAGTGCGTTGAATATAGGCACACAATTTTGACCTGACTGGGCTCTATATGTAAGATCCCTTTCTGATGTTTGTTCCATTGCATTATACATCCTCAATATTTATATTATTTTCTTTTTTTAATCCTTGTCATTGGAACATAGGTTATTCGTCTTCGTAATTTAAACGGAGATATTAGTTTTTTTTTTTGTAAATTAATATTTAAACTTCATATATTTCCTTTTGTTTTCTCGACATATTATGTAAATCCTCTTCAAAATTCTTCAGAATATGCAACTATAACTTGATAAACTGCAAATAATAAAGTGGTCAAGCAATGATCAGGAATCTCTATTCCAATTTTAGAGCATTTCCTTCTTTAGTATTTTAAAGATTTTCGATAAGGTGGATAACCAGCGCAAACTTGCCTTTAGATACCCCCCTCAAAAGTCTGAGATTTGGTTTTTCAATTTGATTGCACTAGAAGTTCCGTATTGTACGTATATACGGTTTGCTCGTTCAAATTTTCGTCAGCATATCAAATTACTTAATCAAGGGTACTGTACAGTAGGCTATGAAATCTATGTTGACATATTACAGGCTATTAGTTTCTCTATTATCTGCTGTAAAGTAAAAAAGTTAACCAAACTTGGTCTTTTAGCTTTATACCAATAATCATACAAAATTTCCATTGAACTAGTACAAGGAACACTCTCTGACATTTTAATAATGGAATTGATACTGCATATAAGATAATGAAGATACTAAATAAAAAGAAAATGACAGAATTTAAATAAATAACATAGAAGAGAATAATTGGGTAAAACATTAGAAGAAACCATGGCAGGAGGAAAAAGTAAAAGAAGAATAACTAGAAAGAGCAGATCTCAGAGGTCTTAATGATATAATTTCGAGGAACTAAGAAAAGCTTTCAAATATACAAAAAAAACACAACAGCAAGAGGAAGATATGCAGGAGAAACAGCAGAACATTCTTGTTTGCTATTATAAACAAAAATGTCAGGCAAGGATAGCGGTATTTCCTCAAATTTATCTAAAATATATATAGACGAACAAAAGTATTGAAAGTATGGAAAGATAAACTCGAGAGAGTTATTAAATAAGACCAAAATATAGTTTTAAACTCAATTCTTTATACATGTAACTGCAACAAATTTGTACAGAGTATGAACTGAAAATATCAGCTACTAAAACCAAAGCAATGGCCTTTTCATGTAAATACACCTGTCAGATTTGGGATAGTGGTTAAAAATTAAACATTAGAACAGATATGGCGTCTGAAATATCTAACTTGCGATATATCAGATGATCGAGATAATGATATGGAAGAAAAAATAATAAATATGCATTTATGTGTGGAACAATACCTAGAACACTTAAAGATAAAACCAGGAATGAAACACAAATAAAGTTTTATAGGAGGATGGCTGTACCAATCCTAAGATTATATTAAAGAAATTAAAAAATGAAAAGTATTCGCAATGACAAATATCGTATCACAATTTGACATTAATTTCTTGTTCATTTTGTGTAATACCATTGAAAACGGGATATGTTTTACACTTTGAAACGTTTGGACTTTTGAAATATACAGACTTTCAAGTTTATGTGGTCTTATTCCCAAAGAACTCAGAAAAAATAAAAACACCCTAATATAGATAGAGTGCAATGTAATAGAATCCCTGAGAAAGTATTGGGCTATAAATGTGGAAACAGAAGAAATGTTGGTAGACCAAGAAAAGGATGGGTGTCTAATACATGAAATGGAGAAGAGAGAAGACTACAATTGGAACTAAGTTTAAATAAATCAAGAACTTATCCCGATTCATATTAAGTAACTTTCAATTTTTGGCTTCATATAAAATCCGATAGACACGCTGAGACTTTCCCGATTAGTTCTGTTTGCTTTCGAACCTCAAAGTCTATCGAGCAGTTCAAAAAGAACAAATTTAAAAACAAAACTGAACAAAATTGTTTTTGTTTTCATCTAACGCTACTCGATTGGTTTGAACAGGCGAATCGTTTACGTAAAACCTTAGACGGAATTGAATTGCCGTTCGGAAAAGGCACAGGATAATAGAAATATTCTTTGAAAATCTTCGAATATAGACCGAACACGAAATTGGTTTCGTTTTAGTTGGATAAAGAGTTACCGATCGCAAATTTTCTCCACGTCGACTGCAATCTGGTGTCGTGCGATTTGCGGCGAACGAAAACGCAGAGTCTTCTATCGCAGGGCTGTTAATATTTTCCTTTTCCCTGCTACTGAAAATATAGCAGGTTTTATCGGTGTGTTAACTTTCAAAAGAGAACAAAAGATTTGGCGCTCTTAGAAATAAAACATTCCCCACTTGTTCCAGACTAACACTGTTTACGATACGTCGGAACAATACGGTTGGGTCTGGAGGATATCCTGCTCTTACACTTACTGCTACCATTTTCATGCAGCACTTAATTTTATTACGAGGCGCATTCTAAAACTATATTCCGTTCGACCATATAAAATAAACTCAGGGGAAACTGTTTTTATTAACATTATTATTTGACTCAAACAAGAAACCGAAGACGCCATACAACATCATTACACCAACTGAATAATTGGTGTAAAATATATCAAATGTAAATGTCCTACAAGAAAACTAAAGTTATGGCATTTAAAGGAATATATCCTGCTAGATCTAAAATAGTTATTGACGGTCGGCCAATACGCTAGTAAAGTATCTTTGATAATAGACATTTGCGCCACCTCGTGTTTTATTTATGGAACGTTGGTTCTGTCAAGGCCGTAATTTATGTTTGCTGTGTTATAGATTAAAATTTAGTTATCCCATAAAATGGAAAAAAATATATCAAACCGAAAGGGCTGTGTAGTTGATTTTGAAAATAAATCAAGGAAAAATCAGAAATTATCTTTATACCACTTTCATGGATTCCCATATCAATTAGAGATGAAGAAAAAATGAATTGCAGCATTTCGACATCATGGGTAAATAAATTTGATTTCCACGGTGTTAGTCATTATTGTATGTATAAAATTAATCATAATTGTTGTTCTATTAACATAACTGAGATTTTTTAATTACAGCAGTGAGGCAATCCATCTGAAACAGAAACAAATTCAATGATTTGCAGTGGTCAAATTTTTTGGGTAAAAAAGTAAACAATTCACATAACAAAAGTTACAATCGAACCATATTTCCTGCAATTTGTATATAAAAAAGCAAAATCTTCATGCTGGTTTGTGAGCTGAAAGATTACGACTACCTACGACAAGAAAACATTGCATCTTCAGGAGTTGATGAAGATCCAATTGAGATTAACAATAGTAAGTAAATATATATAAGAAAAAAACAACTTAACTTTATTCATTATATATAATTTATTAGTAGATCTCACTAACGTTGAAGTTTTAATGGATCAAGATAAAAATTTTGAAGTTGGAACAAGGAAAATA
This sequence comes from Octodonta nipae, assembly GCA_034190945.1. Lineage (NCBI taxonomy): Eukaryota > Metazoa > Arthropoda > Insecta > Coleoptera > Chrysomelidae > Octodonta > Octodonta nipae. Next base: position 23,966,938 of record CM067218.1, on the reverse strand, counting down.
AAGCAACAACAGATGCAAATATACATGTTAATTCACAAAGAAATGAATATTGATTATATATTATTTATAGCTTTTGTAATAACTAATAATAAAGAAGCGCCCATAAAAAAATAAAAAATAATGAGAATAAAAAGTGTTATTTATTTAAAAGAGTATAAATATTGATAAATATATAATTGTAAACTTTCTTATTTATCTACATTGTTTAAAATTTCTGCTCCATCGAAATGAGCACAGCAAATCCTTGAATATGTTCCTGGTTGCCATGGCTTTTCATCCCTCCTTTAACTAAAACGTTACTTTTTTTCTTTATTCCTAAACGAAAATATTATTAATTAAAAAATTAAGATTCATGTTAACCTTAAATTTCAATTTATTCTGGAAAGAAAAGTATTTACCTACATGATTAACTTTTCTGATTACAAGAGTTATTGAATCTTATTTTTGTTAACAGAACAACAATTGTGATTAATTTTATGTGTTTAGGAATGACCAAAAACGTTGAAATTTAATTTAATTGCCCTTGACGACGAACTGCTGTAATCCATTTTTCCTTCCTCTCCAATTGCTATAGAAATCCAGTAAAACGGTAGAATTGTAATTTTTGATTATTCCTTGATGTATTTTCAAAATCAACTACACCGCACTTTCGGTTTGATGCTTTTCTTTCCATTTTATGGGATAAAATTTTAATCTATAACACAGCAAACATAAATTACGGCCTTACAGAACCAGCGTTCCACAAATAAAACACGAGATGGCACAAATGCCTATTGTCAAAGATACTTTACTAGCGTATAGAACATGTATTGCGCTTATGCTACTTGTGATGTGATGTGAGCTACAACTACGATAATGATATCACAATTAAACTCCACAGATGCGAATGCATATGCGGAACGATATACAGATCGTTAAGGAATAAAGTCAGCCTGTTCTACTTCATGGCTGTGAAAGCTGAACATTCAAAAATTCAAGCTACAGGAATGGAATTTCTATGACGATTCAAAGGTTGAACATTAAGAGGTAAAACAATAAATATCAACAAATCGACGAAGATAATATAGTGTCCAAAAACGATCAAATTACACAAAATAAAGAAGAGTGGTGTAAGTGTATGTACTTCCAATGACAAAATAAATATGACACTTTCGAAATATTGCTTATATCTCTGGTAGCATTTTATAGAAATTAACCCTCATGTCTTTGATTAATCGAGTATTCCTATAATATATAAAAATATATATACAGTGAAGAATTGCTGAGAAATTAGTAAAGAACTGAACAAACTGAGACTGGTGTTGGGAAAATATTCTACGAACAGGTGAGTCTAATTTAATTATGGCAGAAATAAAGTTGCATGGCACTACATAATGAACTGGCCCAATTTAAATTTTCAGAGCAGCAAGTAAAACACAATGATCGGGTTGGTGTCACGTGTAACAATTTGTGGTATACATTAATCACTACATCTTTTTGAAATCGACAGCATTAGTTCAAGACAATTTGTGACAAAGAGTAACGACAATTTCTTTAATGATTGTAAAGCAATATTGAGATGTTAATATACGTTAATGTCGAATATTCACTAGAAAGTATAGAAAATTGTATGGTAGGACGCGGCTAGGTGAGCATAAGCGTAAGTTGGACAGTCGAAAAATTTCGAAAACTACATCCCGCCCGCCAACTCATCAAATGGCGAAAAGAAGCCGCCCAGGTAGGGGAACTCTCCACAAGTCCACCAGTGACGACTGGCCGATTGAGTAAATTACACGCAGGTTTTGTTTAATTTCTTGCGTACACTTTAAAAACGATGCGTTTTCGATCATGTAAGTGCTAATCTTTTATATTTAAGAAATCTGTAAAAGAGATTGGTTCTTACCCAATGGATTTTTTCATAACCTGACTTTTGTTTCAAGTATTTAGGTTAAGGCTAGTTGAACAACAATTGTTCGCCATGATTTAAAACAAAAACAATATATGTTTTTCTTTTATTATAGGATACGGACATATAACAGAAAAACTACAAGAGGTTCCATTTCTAGTGAACAGTACAATGAGGTAGCAAAGACCTTAACGAACAAAGGCAAAACTGTAAGTGCCGCCGCCAAGGAGTTTGGTGTCAAATGGATGACTTTAAAAAGGTTTATAAAGAAATTAATATCTGGGAGTGGTGCTCCATCAATGGTATATACAGCTTCAGAACAAGAAGTTTCTTTAAAAAAATACCTGTTAAATATGGCATCAATCTTCTACGGATATTCTCCGAGTGTGTAGTTACATTCGACACTAAAATTCAACTCACATGGACCAAAAATGGCCGGAAAAGAGTGATAAATGTTTTAAAACAGAAACCCGAGTTATCTCTCCGAAAACCAGAACCCCCAGCCTTGGTGGTGCAACATCATTTAATGCTCAAAACGTTAAAGTTTTTTTTGACAAGTTAGGTGAAGTAATATCGATTCACTGCTTCACAAATATGAAATGTGGATGAAAACGCGCGTATCAACTGAAACCAAATAACATTTTAGCTGCCAAGGGTAAAATAATGTTGGCACCATGACTTCTGGGGAACTAGGTACTAACGTTACATTGTTAACTGCTGTAACTACCTCTGGAAACACAATGCCTATTATGTTTGTATTTTTCCGCAAAAATTTTAAGTCCTGTGTTATTAATGGTGATCCCCCTGACTGTATATGAGTAGTTAATGCCAGTGGATGGGTTACAGACGCAGAATTCTTTCAGTCTATGCAACATTTTATAAAATATGTAAAACCGTCAAATGTGACCATGTTTTGTTAGTTTTAGATTATCATTCCCCTCACTTACATGTGGAGACACTAAATTTAGCTAAAGAATATGGCATCTTTATGTCATCATGCAGCCACAAAATACAGCCTTTAGATGTCTCAGTATTTGAGCCCTTTAAGAAATATCGCGCTTGTTCACAAGATAATTGGATAACAACAACAATATATTGTTATTGTCTTTCCCAGGTATCCAGGTTGTGTGTACTATATGCCACATATTGTCAGAAATTCACTGCAACTAGCTTAGGCAAGTATCAACACAAGTGGTTTTTAAAAGACGCACATCTTCCCATTTAATGCCACATTTTTGGTGACCATGAGTTTTCACCGTCTATTTAACCGAACGTCCCGATCCAGAATTTTAGGAGGGAATGAACTACTTATCTATCCGTATATATATATATATATATATATATATATATATATTGACTTATTGTTTAGAAGTTATGATCGATTAACTGAAAAATTCCTCAACTAGAACCCGCCCTACCCTACCCAAAAAGCTGCGAATTACCAAATACATCCTACACTGATTTTTAGCTACAATATTGTAAAAATGTCAAATTGTGTAACCAATAATTGTCCATGCCAACATTTTTTACTTTCCTAATTTTATTAATCACACTCTGATAGTTTTACTGCCGTTAAGATCGTGGTCTGATTTAGCACCTAAAAACTCTGGAGTATTACAAATACAGATAATTTTTCATAATTATAGTGTTATACCCAAGAAATTCTAAAAATACAAACTGGAGTTGTCACAACTACAAAAAATGGAACAGAAAAAAATCGTAGAAACCTTAACAAAATTTCATGAATTGAAAATAAAAATGAATTTTTCTAAATTATAATAGTATATCACAAAGTAGTGGCTTCCACCATCAGCTATTTGAAAACAAAGTGTTTCTAATATAATCTACTGAACGTTGGACTATGTTTATTGCAGCTAAAAGGAGACAAAATAAATTTAGATGAATAAATAAACAGCATGTGCTTTATTTACGCTCACCTTACAACGTAAACAGGGTGATAAATTATTGCAGTAATAGAGGAAATCTTGTCCAGTTCATGTAAACAAATGCGTCGTGTTCCTAAGTAATAAATCTAATAAATTTCACTTAGTATTTTTCACTTTAGAATCCTGTCCAAAATTTCACATGCAACATAAAGATACTGCACTTTTAAAATTAGTTTTTCTTCCATAAATACTTTAAATTTAAAATTGTATTGTGTCGAAGTCACTAAATTATCCAAAAGAATTATCGTTATTTATAAATTAGTGGTTTTATTTTAATATAACACAAAGCATATATCATGATTAAATAAACATTATAACTTAAATATCGGCGTCAATAATGAAACAAAACGAATTTTAGAGAAAAAAATTAAAAAATAAAAGACCAGTGAATGAAATTTATCTTTTACAATATTAATTTATTTACTAACTATGAAATTTAAATAACAAAAATACATCTAATAATAATCAAAGTTCAAAATTACAAATTATAAAGTAATAATGCCTTGATCAAATTAATTATATATACATGATCCCGGCGACTTAGTGGGAAAGTCCTTCAGCTCACGATTGTATAAAAATTAAAGTTTGATCAAGGTCTACACCCGGGGTTTAATCGCAACTTTTTTCAATTAATAAAAAAATGTGACAAATTTGGGGGCTACAGTCTCTGATGTAAATGGCAAAATCAGGGAAATTAACATTAACCACTTAACAAGCAGCTCTGAGGCAGCGTGATAAGGTATGCCTCATAACCCCCTTAAAATTCTAACATTATTCTTCATGTCCTCAATCCTACGAGACAATTCTTCTCACAAAAAGATTTCCCAATAAACACTGCCCAAGATATGTTCTTCTTCTCAGTTCTTCAAGCCAGTTCGTGAATTTTTCAGTCATACACTTCTTCTTCTTCATTTCAGTGAGACAAAAAGAAATCCGTCCACCTATCTTTAATTCTATTCAATACAGTCCTTCAGTCTTCCTCACCGATCATAAGCTCTTCTCCGTTTCTTCTCAAGACCTTAAGTTCTTCATTTCCACAGCTCTTCAAGTTTCTCTACTTATCCTAAAATTTTAACATTTTTATCTGTGAAATGTGAAAATTGTTCACAATTATTATCAGACAAATTTTAAGCCATATGCAACATACATGATAATTTGTATCTTCATCGTCATCATTTAGAATATCACATCCATTGATGAACGACCGGCATGTTCTAGCCACCTCGTTCTATTTTGTGCTACTTGGATCAAATTTGCAGATACGTGGAGAGTTCTTGCTGGTCATTACTGAGGTCCTCTGTTTTCGTGATAACTAGATTTATAGGTATCTTTCAAAATGATTTGTCGGTATTGCAATATAAAGCATTTATGTTTAACTGTTTTAATCAAGAACTGTACATCATATTTTTAGCAAATTGATCCTGAAAAAAAAAAGATTTGCAATTTTATAAACGAAACCATGTCTCAGTTGAAAGAAAATATTCAGAGATCAAATTGAATTGAGATTTCCAAAGTAATTTTTGATTGGCGACAAAACGGCAGCGCATCATTTGTATTCAAAAAATATTTACTTAATTGAAAACCCTCACGGATGCCATTGGTAGAAATGAAAAACTGTACATTACAAAATGGTTTACGTGTACCGAATTTCTACAATATATGACAGTTATTGCAAAAAGAATAAAACTGAAAACTATATCACAATATCTTAAAAGTTAGAACGTTTAGAACATTTGTTCAAATAGATTTTCGATTTTAAAATAAGTCGATGAATCACTTCTTAAATATTGACACGTCACTAAGGGACACAGCGTATAACACTGTTAGTATTACCAGCGCCTCCACCACAATTTCAAATTATATTAATTCACTTTTTATTTCGATTTGTTAAATGTATTATTTAGTTTTATTTTTAAGATTTAACTTTCTCTAACCCACGTGGAATAATAATTAGAGTACTAAATAATGACGGCGTCTATCGATCACCACAGGGTTATACCCGACCTGTGCAGATCAAAAATTACTTAATTCTCAACTGAGTTAAAGCTACAAGTGAAAATGATGTTTATTTCACCAAACGACAAGATTGAAACAAAATCTTAAAATACTCCTTCATACGTTACTTCCTCAAATTGACACAAAGAAGTAATATTTTTATAAACTCCTATTGTGGTTTAGTATAATAGCAATAGGCGTACGAGAGCTAAAAGAAGAAACGACTTCGCCGTGGTTGTTATAAAAGAAAAGAACCGCGTCGTGAACGTACTCAAGCCGCGGATATTTCAAAATGAAAAAGCCATTGTTCGTTATTTTCATAACGTACCCCTAAAACTGTATATTCTTTCGAATAATTTCGCTAAGCCCGCCAACATTATGCTAAAAGAAATTCTCTGTAGTCTAAAGAGCCAGTCGTAATTCCTGATTTTGAAGTGTTTAGCATTTCTAGGTGAAAATTGTTTTCCGCTTTTCTATCTTAAAATGCAACTCTTTCATTTCATTCTATTTGGAATTGGAGATTTTTAATTTTCTTTTGAAACTTTTCTGTTGCGTTTCACTCGGGTTTATTTCTCTCATTTTTTTTTAATGTTGGTTCAATGTGGGGCACAATTCAATGGCTGAAATGAGAAAAACTATTTTCACAATTCCCTTCTCAATGAGACTTTTAATTACGTCAAGCTTTTGATTTGGTTTCACGAACATAATGAAAAGTAGATCAAAGTAATTTCTAAAGCTCGTACGGCATGTCTGGAAAAGAGAATGCGTATGAATTTGTAATTAGATCTGCATATATTTTACGTTTTTTTATTCAGCGGAAATTTTACACAAAATAAGTATTTTAGGATATATGTAAAGCAAATTATTGGCTTGATGTACAAAATTTCAACTTCATTTGATAAACCAAGGGTAATTTTTCCCTTGGCTTAATTTTTTGGAAAACAAAACATCAACGTTGAATAAAAAAAGAAAACCAATGAAATAAAATTATGAATTTCAAAATAGAGCAAAGTAGAAATATATCAAGTATATACAAATTAAAGGGAATGTTTCCTCTCTATAGCACAGGCTGGATTCATATCAGGTTATGGAGAAAATGACTACTTTCAGACGGTCAGGGTTCTTATAGATGTGAATGTATTCACAATGATAGACCACTGGTGCTTGCCTTCCTGGATTTTGAAAAGGTCTTTAATTCGGTAGAACAGTGGGGACTTCTGGAAACACATAGCAAATGAATCAAAATCATCAAACACATATATATAAACACCAAGGCTAACGTCAGAATATCGGCAAATCAATGCCCAAATAAATTTAATATCATCTAGCTTGATGTTGAAAAAGATAAAAAGGAACCAACATCGATGGAGGGCGGTGGTTATCTCTGTATTGCAGATGATAGTGTTCTAATAACAGACAACGTATAAAAAGCACAATATATACTGGATATACAAAATAATTCCTCAGAAAAATTCGGTTTGAAAAAAAAACTAAATCCCGATTTTTCTCGGATTTCCTCTACGATTTTAATGGGATCACTGAATGAACAGAATTCTTCTAATTCATTCATAGCGACTCTTACAACAAAAGTCGTCCTTAAGAGCTCCACATATAAATTCGCAAGAGAACTCTTTCAACTTCTTCCAATTTGCAAGGAACTTGATTTTTTATTTTTTGTGATATAGTGTCTATATCAAAATAATTTATGTTCAAAACGAAACGACTTCAGCTGACTTAAAATAAAAACAGTTTAGAAACCGTGTACAAACAGTAACTATACTCATACATGTCTTCTTTTTTATCTGATTTAACCTACAATTTTTTAGCCTATTCTTATTTCTCTCCTTCTTTCTCTCTCTCTCGGTCTCTTTCTTCCTCTATAATTTGTATTCTTTTTCTATATTTTCCACATATTTATAACATTTTTTTTGTTTTATTACCTGGAACACTTCCTATAAATGTAACTCTAATTCACTCTATATTGCATCCACACTGTATATGCTTCTGTGTATTGGTCACCCCTATATAATTTGTTTGTCAATCATTTTCTGAACCACCCTGTACAACTATTGTTCAACTCCACACAATTT